>JAUKNM010000015.1:0-652500 GCA_030765045.1 Tenodera sinensis
GACCTTAAACCTGATACACTCACTCACTCCTTACACTTGTCCAGACTCTAATGACCAAGTTGTTGACAGGACCTTAAACCTGATACACTCACTCACTCCTTACACTTGTCCAGACTCTAATGACCAAGTTGTTGACAGGACCTTAAACCTGATACACTCACTCACTCCTTACACTTGTCCAGACTCTAATGACCAAGTTGTTGACAGGACCTTAAACCTGATACACTCACTCACTCCTTACACTTGTCCAGACTCTAATGACCAAGTTGTTGACAGGACCTTAAACCTGATACACTCACTCCTTACACTTGTCCAGACTCTAATGACCAAGTTGTTGACAGGACCTTAAACCTGATACACACACTCACTCCTTACACTTGTCCAGACTCTAATGACCAAGTTGTTGACAGGACCTTAAACCTGATACACACACTCACTCCTTACACTTGTCCAGACTCTAATGACCAAGTTGTTGACAGGACCTTAAACCTGATACACACACTCACTCCTTACACTTGTCCAGACTCTAATGACCAAGTTGTTGACAGGACCTTAAACCTGATACACTCACTCACTCACTCCTTACACTTGTCCAGACTCTAATGACCAAGTTGTTGACAGGACCTTAAACCTGATACACTCACTCACTCCTTACACTTGTCCAGACTCTAATGACCAAGTTGTTGACAGGACCTTAAACCTGATACACTCACTCACTCCTTACACTTGTCCAGACTCTAATGACCAAGTTGTTGACAGGACCTTAAACCTGATACACTCACTCACTCACTCCTTACACTTGTCCAGACTCTAATGACCAAGTTGTTGACAGGACCTTAAACCTGATACACTCACTCACTCCTTACACTTGTCCAGACTCTAATGACCAAGTTGTTGACAGGACCTTAAACCTGATACACTCACTCACTCCTTACACTTGTCCAGACTCTAATGACCAAGTTGTTGACAGGACCTTAAACCTGATACACTCACTCACTCACTCCTTACACTTGTCCAGACTCTAATGACCAAGTTGTTGACAGGACCTTAAACCTGATACACTCACTCACTCCTTACACTTGTCCAGACTCTAATGACCAAGTTGTTGACAGGACCTTAAACCTGATACACTCACTCACTCACTCCTTACACTTGTCCAGACTCTAATGACCAAGTTGTTGACAGGACCTTAAACCTGATACACTCACTCACTCACTCCTTACACTTGTCCAGACTCTAATGACCAAGTTGTTGACAGGACCTTAAACCTGATACACTCACTCACTCACTCCTTACACTTGTCCAGACTCTAATGACCAAGTTGTTGACAGGACCTTAAACCTGATACACTCACTCACTCCTTACACTTGTCCAGACTCTAATGACCAAGTTGTTGACAGGACCTTAAACCTGATACACTCACTCACTCACTCCTTACACTTGTCCAGACTCTAATGACCAAGTTGTTGACAGGACCTTAAACCTGATACACACACTCACTCACTCCTTACACTTGTCCAGACTCTAATGACCAAGTTGTTGACAGGACCTTAAACCTGATACACTCACTCACTCCTTACACTTGTCCAGACTCTAATGACCAAGTTGTTGACAGGACCTTAAACCTGATACACTCACTCACTCACTCCTTACACTTGTCCAGACTCTAATGACCAAGTTGTTGACAGGACCTTAAACCTGATACACTCACTCACTCCTTACACTTGTCCAGACTCTAATGACCAAGTTGTTGACAGGACCTTAAACCTGATACACTCACTCACTCCTTACACTTGTCCAGACTCTAATGACCAAGTTGTTGACAGGACCTTAAACCTGATACACTCACTCACTCACTCCTTACACTTGTCCAGACTCTAATGACCAAGTTGTTGACAGGACCTTAAACCTGATACACTCACTCACTCACTCCTTACACTTGTCCAGACTCTAATGACCAAGTTGTTGACAGGACCTTAAACCTGATACACACACTCACTCACTCCTTACACTTGTCCAGACTCTAATGACCAAGTTGTTGACAGGACCTTAAACCTGATACACTCACTCACTCACTCCTTACACTTGTCCAGACTCTAATGACCAAGTTGTTGACAGGACCTTAAACCTGATACACTCACTCACTCACTCCTTGCACTTGTCCAGACTCTAATGACCAAGTTGTTGACAGGACCTTAAACCTGATACACTCACTCACTCACTCCTTGCACTTGTCCAGACTCTAATGACCAAGTTGTTGACAGGACCTTAAACCTGATACACTCACTCACTCCTTACACTTATCTCGCTTGCCTTGCTGGTTTTCCCCTTGCACATTTTCATCGCTGTTTCTTCCTTACTACACAATACTTATTTACACTGCACAGTGTTGAACTGCTTATTTGGTTTTTCAGGATCAAACCTGGTCTTTAGTTTTAGTGATCTGGAAAGCACTGGTACAAAGCCATTTTACAACTGTTATAGTGTCTTTCAATAGATGATTTTGTTACACATGCAATTGTTATACCATAGATAAGGCATTTGGCTCTATTGTCATCACTGTTAAACAAATAGCAAAGTTCCCACTCCAGGGTTGCCAACCCGTATGATAATTATGAGGACATATGATAATTTTAATGTTTGTACACATGGTTAACAACCCGTATGATAATTATGGGGTGTACAATAATTTTTATACCAGCAAAATATCATTTTCACTTGTTTGCCACACCAGCAAAATGAAATTCATTACAAATAGCAACACCACTTTTGGCCTCACGGCCTGTCTCCACCCCTCTAAGGCAACCATTTCATATCCTACTGATCCTTCTACCGTTATCCTCCTATTGTCAATGTACCCAGATCTGGTGATCTCAATGAAGAAGGCACTGTTTAGAAAATTGAAGATCAATGGAGAAAACTCGGAATAAGTGATGTTCCGTATGAAATGAAGAACATGACTGAACCTGACAGTTTCTGGAGAGTTGTTTAACACATGTCACCTTGGTGGAAATACTGATTTCAAAGAACTGGCAGAGGTTGCATTATCAGTGATTTCGTTATCCCACAGAAACACTTCTTGTGAAAGAGTTTTTTCTAAACTGGGTTTAATAAAAACCAAAATTAGAAACAGATTGGCACTAGATAAATTAAACGGAAAGTTTTAATTTCTATTGCAATATACCATGGATAGAAGTGTGAATAAATGAATTACCAATCACTTTAATATATCTTTTAAAAATAAATTTATATTTTGATCAAATGCATTTACACAAAACAGAGATATAAAAAAATGAGCTGCAGTCAAAACGATGCACATATTCAATGATATATTTTATGGATACAGTCTTAGCACACAGTAACAGAATGTTCAAGGCAAATGTATTTCCTGCAATGTTTTCAAATATATATGCTTTTTCTTTTGCACTCCACACACCATCCTCGTGAAGTCAGAGTTGATTCTGCTTTAGAACTTTTCATACCACAAAGTTCACCACTTCCCTCAGTTACCTTTATGTGGAAAAGTTTTTAACATTGACCTTTCTTGAGAATAGTCTTACAGAAGTACAAAAGAAAGCTGGCTCAAGAATTCTCTTCTCAGTTGTTCTTTGTGTTGAAAATAATAGTGGCAGCATTTGTTGCAGCTGTATTCATGGTGCTGTTGGCTATCTTCTTGTGTTTCTAGCTGCATTATATGTTGCTGTTCTAACAGTAAACAAAGCCAAGCTGAGCTAACGAGAAGTTGAAACCAGTGCATGCAGCTAGTCCATCCGTAGTACTGTACCCTCGTACAGTTTGTCATAAGCTAACTGGAAGCACTATTGTTAAAATAGGTACAAAGTACGTTACACCCAATGACTCCTATTATGCCCACTTAAAGGTACTGAGAAGATCCATTTTGGAAGAAACTGTTAGACATTGTGTTAATGTGTGCTTTGTTGACTACATGGGATTAAACCCAGCCCATCTTAGTAAAAGACAAGCAGTCTAAGGACTCAGGCATGATACTGCTACCAATGTAAATTAGTATGTATTATGTTTGAGGTACATGAAGAATACTTCACTGTCAATAGTGCTTCTATTTTTAATATTCATAGTATGTATTATGTTAAATATTATGATTATTCTGATGCCAGCTGTAATTCATGTCAGGTTTGGTTACTGAATCCCATAAATATTTTACTCCTGGTCTTTCTCATATCAAAGTACCAATGTGAAACATCAATAATTAATTCCAACTTCAAAATGCTAATATCAGAACTACCAACTTATAAAATGTTGAATTTGTGATAATGTTTGTAACATTTTCAGATAGAGAAGCTCCGAGAGTGGACCGCTGTGAGTCTCCTCTGCCCTTCCTGTTGGATACAGGGGACACTACACCACTCACCTGGGAGCCCCCTCTCTTCCACGACAACTCTGGTCAGGATGTCAAGGTACTGTCATCCATCAGTTTGGTAACTAACAGCCGTGGCACTATATTGCTACAGGGCAAGACATGGTCAGTCTCAAAGCCAAGGGACACTACATCTCTTCAACTGTCCTCTCAGGGACCTAACAAGGCCAAGTCCTCACACTAGTACAGTAGAATCCTGATAACTCAATATTCCGTGTAACCTGATAACCTTTTTTGATTTTAATTTTTAAATTTTTTTATTATTAAATTTGACTGTAATAATTTCTATTATGTACAAATAGTATAGGTAAATTTAAATTAGTGTAGCACATAACCTATGTCACAGTGACAAAAGTGATGACCTTAGATATCTGGTCAGAACATAAGTGCACCATTGTCATGAAATAACACAGATACATAGCACAAACACTTGTTAGGAAGGTTTGAATATTTATTGTTTTACTCCATACAAAGCTAGTTTTTAGATGTGACTGATTGCACACTGGTTTATGATCGAGTTCACTTCTGTGTTTATAATACCATAGGGCTGTCAGCTTATTCTTCTGACTCCGTGTACTGCATAAACATGAAGTACAGTACCATCTCACATCATTAGCAGTATCCTGTTTATTTTAAGGAAGGAAACAGAGACATTACCCCCATCATCAATTTGCACAGATGCTAGCAAGATCATTTGCCATATCTAAAAATAGCTCTCTACGTGGTAAGCTAAACTGTTAGTTACATATTTCTAGTTACAGTGCAGCTTCCATGATTTCAGACTTACTGCTAGTGTTGTGTTGAGTTGTGTTTGTGACAGTGAAAATGTTGAACAAGAAGAAAAGACAAGTTAACGTCACAATGAAAATTATTTTTTGTTATTGTTGTAACATTTAACGCTCAGTTTTACTACATATGGCACCACAGGCGGGACCAGACAAAGGGGAACATATTAATACGTAATACATTTTATACCTGTAAACCAACGACAGGTGTGGTCCTCCAGACATTCTGGGGGTTGTGAGAGAGCGATGTGACCGCCAAAACATAAAAATATGGTGCTCTCTAAAAAACTGGTTACTATTACTGCTATTGCTCTCTTCAATATCATCAGTAAAAAATATTGGAGAACAAGAGGATTAATGACTTCATTGTCAGAAATCCAGCATTAGCTAACAACAACAACAACAACATTTTAGAATATCTTATACTTTTATTTCCTATATTGTGATAGAATGTCTAAGTAATTTGCAATATTATGTTATAAGTTGTAAATAATAGACCTCTTATTCTGTAAAACTCAACATTTCAGTGACTCGAGAGCCTCTCAGTCCACATTAGATACAGTCATTGGGATTCTACTGTACCAAGAATTAAACCCGGGTCTCCTGTTTGCCTGTAAATGACTTAGGACTTAAAGGAATTGACCTGGACAGTTGCTTCATATGCATTTGCTTACCACTCAGCTGTTAGTAATTTTGTTTATATTAATCTGTTCCAAATGAACTAAAAGGGATGCTACTCACACAACATTGGTGTCCTTGGTGAGTTTAACCAACCGAATTTGCTATTATTTCCTTTCACATACCAGTTTCACTCTTTTTACTTTCGCTACTTCGAATAGTAAGTAGGGAAAGTTTTGTATTCAACCCAAAAATTTTATGCTGAGATTTCACTGGAAATATGTTTTTAGGCCCCCTGAATACAAAAAAAAAAGCATTCTTAGAAAAAGGTCTGCATGTGTGAGCAGCTTAGCTCAAAAATGAAAAGTTGGTTAAAAGCCAAACTTGGTGTTTAAGTTTAATATGTTTTAAAACTATGACACAAAGAATTTTAAGTAAATTGCTCCACCCTAACAACCCTTGACATGGAAAATTTGTTGAAAATTTTGATTTTCTCTAAAATAACTCCACCAATTTTGACTGAAATGCTGTATGTTTAGGATACTTTTATGACAAATGAAATCTATATTTTAAATTATCTGGCTATAGCCTATGTAGTTCTGTTTACTCGTGGTGGTAAACTTTAAGAGATAGACCAAATCTTACTGCATAAAATGTATGTCTCTTTAAAACACACAAATTATGTCCAAATGAATTTTTTTGTAAAGTGAACTGTGTTGGAGATATTCCTTGTTATGTGTGACTTTTGCAATACTTCCACTTTTCTCAAATGGAAGGCTGTTATTCACTTCTTTATCTCTGAGTCTTGCAAAGAGAATGGAATTTCGAAGCCTTCATATAGCGACCAGTTTTAAAAGATCTGACTATCGCACAAAGTCTAGTATTTCCATATTCCCCTTGTACCTACAAGGAAATAAGCAATAAGATAACGTGTACAAAAGTTTATCTCAACTAACACAAATAAGGTACAGGAATAAGAGTTTGTAAGAATAGTTAGTACAAGAGTAGAGAAAGTCATGTGAGTGTAAAACATAAGATTTTTACTAACATACCTAGCCTCACTTGGCCAACTCTTGCGTTCTTTGATCCCGAAGGTATTAGAGTATTTGAGGGGATCATTTCTGTTACTTTAATGTACAGTAAACTCTCAGTTTAACAGACCTAAAGGAACCAGGAGTTGTCCAGAAAATTGAAAGTCTGTTAAATTGCAAAATGAATGAAAATGAAGCAAAAACAATTGAAACTCTTTTATTGGACATACCATTTACTTTACATGATTTACTCTTGGTTAGAAATCGTTCCCTGTGAAATTGTGGGTTTGAAAAATGTGTCAATACCCATTTGCTTCCCACTTGAATATTGCTGCTTTATGATTAAGGAGTGAAACTGTCTGAAATGTGCATAATAGGCTAGCACTTGTAGCTCTGAAGATCTTTTCACATAAGAAATCACATCATCCATGTGGTCTCTTATTACAGATAATTTAGGTACACAGTTCAAAGATTCATCCACTGTCGTTGTCTTCATCTTCATCCTCTTGTAGAACACTTGCAGCGATCTCTTCATGACTCAGAATCTGGTAACCTGGGTCACCCTTATCCACTCTTCTTAATTCATGTTCACTTAAATTAATCCCTGCTTCATCAGTGTATTACAAGAATCAGATGTTTCGAAGTCACTGAAATCATATTCTGCTTCAATTCCTTTCAATAACTGTATCCACCCATTAGCTAATGTTGTTGTCTTCTTCTCTTTCCAAGCTGCAGCAAAGTTAAAGATCGTGGAGTTGATATTATAAGCCCATACATTTTCCAGTGTCCTAGCCCCTTGCATGTCATTTTCAGTGTTGTTTTCTTGCTCCAAGACGGCCATAACCTCTTCAAAAAAGCTTCTCTTGTAAACTCTTTTAGAAGCAACAGTGATGAGTAGACCTGTAATGAATACAAGTATTACAATCACCAGAGAATGTTGTTAAATTAGTAAAAGCAACTTTACCAGCTAGTTCCAAGAGCAGCATAATAATGAAAGTTGGAGTCACAACTACGAATTCTCGTATGTACAATCAAGTAACACATGCATGCTTAAAATGTTGGAAACTAGTAGAATATTGATAACATTTTATAAACGTTTAGAAACTTAGCAGAGGGTTGAGCATGAATAATTCTAAGAAACTTGAGTATAATGGCAGTAATTAAGATGCCCATATGAAGTAACTCGGTACTGCTCATTTAAAAAAATATACCTGTATCTTAATTACTGCCATTATACTCTCACTGTATGATATACTGCAATAATTCCAAGGAGTTGCTTATTAAAGTAATGTAATTTTAAGTTGTTAATTATGTTTATTGACAGGTGCAACAGTTTCCTGACCAAGACGTGTTTCCTTATGGAACAACTGAAGTGGTGTACCTTGCGACTGACGTGTACGGCAACAACAGTACCTGCATCATCAGCATCACTGTTGAAGGTACTTAGTTCAACATTAACTACAAGGTCATGCATACCATCTGAAACAGAAACAAAACACAGTTTAATTTAAACATTTATTGCAACACATACAGGAACAGTGTTTCAACATATTCACTACTGAAAATTAGACATTTGTGGGACAACTTTGGTATTTCTGTGTCATATGTTTGAAAATCCTTAGCAGGAAGGCAAAGCAGGTGGTTGCATGTTCTGGATTTTCATCATGTAAAAGCACTATAAGCCTGAAAAAGAGACCTTTGTGGTCATTCATGCCAATATAGAATGGGACACTCAGTTAAAGAGCGACCATAAATTAAATTATTCCAGTTTGTGTAACATGGACTCAGCTGTCTGGGATTTAAAGCATTTATGATGCCACTGGGAAGAACGGAACCTCAAAGTTTTAAAACATTTGACTATCACTCAAAGACTTCTGTATTCTAATATTCCCCTTGTACCTACAAGAAAATAAGCAATAAGATAATTTGTAAAAATGTTTATCTCAACTAACACGAAGTAGATATAGGAGTAAGAGTTTGTAAGAATGGTTAGTACAAGAGTAGAGAAAGTCATGTGAGTGCAACATATCAGAGTTTTTCTAAACATTTTTAAATTTCTGTGCACCAAGTTTTTGTTTCTGAGTTTCTGAACAAAGAGGTACACACATGTAGACACAGACATACATACAGAAGGACCTTTTTCTGAAAATGTATTTTTTTTTATATTTAGAGGATCTCAAAACATATATTTCCAGTGAAATGTCTGTATTATATTTTTATGTGGAATATGATACTTACTGAGAATGTGTAAAGGAGAAAGTAGAAATGAATATTCACCTAAGTGTGCAGCAAGAAAGGAATATTACTGTTATTGTGCAATATCTTACACATTAGGCATTTGTATATATCATAGATGATTGCAGAGTGTGTTATTTGTGCTTCATACAGAGAATGTGTGCAGCCAGCCTGTAGATCCTGTCCACGCCAACTGTACCAGCAGCACCAATGTCTTGAACTGCACTTTGACCTGTTACTTGTGCTTCTTACACAGAATGTGTGCAGCCAGCCTGTAGATCCAGTCCACACCAACTGTACCAGCAGCACCAATGTCTTGAACTGCACTTTGACCTGTTACTTGTGCTTCTTACACAGAATGTATGCAGCCAGCCTATAGATCCTGTCCACACCAACTGTACCAGCAGCACCAATGTCTTGAACTGCACTTTGACCTGTTACTTGTGCTTCTTACACAGAATGTGTGCAGCCAGCCTGTAGATCCTGTCCACACCAACTGTACCAGCAGCACCAATGTCTTGAACTGCACTTTGACCTGTTACTTGTGCTTCTTACACAGAATGTGTGCAGCCAGCCTTTAGATCCTGTCCACACCAACTGTACCAGCAGCACCAATGTCTTGAACTGCACTTTGACCTGTTACTTGTGCTTCTTACACAGAATGTGTGCAGCCAGCCTGTAGATCCTGTCCACACCAACTGTACCAGCAGCACCAATGTCTTGAACTGCACTTTGACCTGTTACTTGTGCTTCTTACACAGAATGTGTACAGCCAGCCTGTAGATCCTGTCCACGCCAACTGTACCAGCAGCACCAATGTCTTGAACTGCACTTTGACCTGTTACTTGTGCTTCTTACACAGAATGTGTACAGCCAGCCTGTAGATCCTGTCCACACCAACTGTACCAGCAGCACCAATGTCTTGAACTGCACTTTGACCTGTTACTTGTGCTTCTTACACAGAATGTGTGCAGCCAGCCTGTAGATCCTGTCCACACCAAATGTACCAGCAGCACCAATGTCTTGAACTGCACTTTGACCTGTTACTTGTACTTCTTACAGAGAATGTGTGCAGCCAGCCTGTAGATCCTGTCCATGCCAACTGTACCAGCAGCACCAATGTCTTGAACTGCACTTTGACCTGTTACTTGTGCTTCTTACACAGAATGTGTGCAGCCAGCCTGTAGATCCTGTCCACACCAAATGTACCAGCAGCACCAATGTCTTGAACTGCACTTTGACCTGTTACTTGTGCTTCTTACACAGAATGTGTGCAGCCAGCCTGTAGATCCTGTCCACACCAATTGTACCAGCAGCACCAATGTCTTGAACTGCACTTTGACCTGTTACTTGTACTTCTTACAGAGAATGTGTGCAGCCAGCCTGTAGATCCTGTCCATGGTCATGCCAACTGCACGAGCAGCAATAATGCGTTGCACTGCACTTTGACCTGTGATGAAGGATATGCTTTCGCAGTCCAGCCCAGAGATTACTTCTGCACATACGACAGCGATGGTACAGTGTTGGCGCCAGATCCCATCATAGATCCATTCCCAGATTGTTCAGGTAATCACAGAATCATATCAAAGTCAATTCTACATGAGATGTGAACACAGACTTATATTTCATAAGCACAGTGGTTCTTTCCTCATTATTAGAAGACATGACAGTTTATAATTAAGTTTGGCTTTTGGATCTATTTACAATACACTCACAGCACAACATATATAACTGAAATGATGATGATGCTGATGGTGATGATGATGCTGATGGTGATGATGATGATGATTGTGGTGATGGTGATGATGGTGATGATGGTGATGACTTTTTTTTTTTTTTTTTTAATTAACGTCCTCCAACATTGTGTCATATCGGACGAATGAATGAAATGGGTGAAATGATGCTCAAATGAGTCCGAGGTCCATGGAGCTTTAAGTTACCCGACATTCGTCTTCTCAGGATAAGGGAAAACCTAGGAAAAAACCTTACCCGGATAACTTACCCTAAGCGAGATTCGAACTCGCGACCTCTTGAACGTGAGGCAGACACGCTAACCATCACGCTACCGAGGCGGGCAATGATGATGGTGGTGGTGATGGTGATGGTGATGATGGTGGTGATGATGGTGATGGTGATGATGGTTGTTCTGACGGTGATGGTGATGATGGTAGTGATGATGGTGGTGATGATAGTGATGGTAATGATGGTGATGATGATGGTGGTGATGGTGGTGGTGATGGTGATGGTGATGATGGTTGTTCTGACGGTGATGGTGATGATGGTAGTGATGATGGTGGTGATGATAGTGATGGTAATGATGGTGATGATGATGGTGGTGATGGTGGTGGTGATGGTGATGATGGTGATGATGATGGTGACGATGATGGTGATGATGATGATGATGGTGATGATGGTGATGATGGTGATGATGATTGTGGTGATGGTGATGATGGTGGTGATGATGGTAATGATGGTAGTGATGATGGTGGTAATGATGGTGATGGTAATGATGGTGGTGATGATGATGGTGGTGATGGTGATTATGGTGATGATGGTGATGATGGTGATGATGGTGATGATGATTGTGGTGATGGTGATGATGGTGGTGATGATGGTAATGATGGTAGTGATGATGGTGGTGATGATGGTGGTGATGATGATGGTGGTGATGGTGATGATGATGATGATGGTGATGATGGTGATGATGGTGATGATGATTGTGGTGATGGTGATGATGGTGGTGATGATGGTAATGGTAATGATGGTAGTGATGATGGTGGTGATGATGGTGGTGATGGTGATGATGATGATGGTGATGATGGTGATGATGGTGATGATGATTGTGGTGATGGTGATGATGGTGGTGATGATGGTAATGATGGTAGTGATGATGGTGGTGATGATGGTGATGGTAATGATGGTGGTGATGATGATAATGATGATGGTGATTATGGTGATGATGATTGTGGTGATGGTGATGATGGTGGTGGTGATGATGGTGATGATGGTGATGGTGGTGATGATGGTGGTGATGGTGATGATGGTGACAGTGATGGTGATGATTCTGGTGATGGTGATGATGGTGGTGGTGATGATGATGGTGATGATGGTGATGGTGGTGGTGATGGTGATGTTGATGGTGATGATGCTAATGATAGTGATGATGATGGTGATGATGATTATTGTGGTGATGGTGGTGCTGATGATGATGGTGGTGATGGTGATGATGATGGTGGTGATGATGGTGGTGATTATGGTAATGATGGTGATGATGATGGTGGTGGTGATGATGGTGTTGATGGTGATAGTGATGGTGATGATTGTGATGATGATGGTGGTGGTGATGGTGGTGATGGTGATGGTGATGATGGTGATGATGATGGTGGTTGTGATGGTGATGATGATGGTGGTGATGGTGATGATGTGATGATGGCGATGATGATGATAATGGTGATGATGGTGATGATGATGGTGATGATGATTGTGGTGATGGTGATGATGAGGGTGGTGATGATGATGGTGATGATGGTAATGATGGTGATGATGATGGTGATGATGGTGATGATTGTGGCGATGGTGGTGATGGTGATTATGATGGTGGTAATGATGGTGGTGATGGTAATGATGGTGATGGTGGTGATGATGGTGATGATGAAGATTGTGGTGATGGTGGTGGTGATGATGATGGTGATAGTGGTGATGATGGTGGTATGATGATGAAGATGGTGGTGATGATGGTGGTAGTGATGGTGATGATGGTGATGGTGATGATGGTGATGATGATGATGGTGATGATGATGGTGATGGTGATGAAGATGGTGTTGGTGATGGTGATGATGGTGATGATGGTGATGATGATGGTGATGGTGATGATGGTGGTGGTGATGATGATGGTGATGATGGTGGTGATGGTAATGATGATGGTGATGATGGTGGTGATGATGATGGTGATGGTGGTGGTGATGGTGATTATGATGGTGGTAATGATGGTGGTGATGATGGTGGTAATGATGATGGTGGTGGTAATGGTGATGATGGTGGTGATGGTGATGGTGATAGTGATGGTGGTGGTGATGGTGATGGTGGTGATGGTGATGATGGTGATGATGATGGTGATGATGGTGGATATGGTGATGGTGATGATTGTGGTGATGATGGTGGTGGTGGTGGTGATGGTGGTGATGGTGATGGTGGTGGTGATGATGATGATGATGGTGGTGATGGTGATGATGGTGATGATGATGGTGATGGTTATGATGATGGTAATGATGATGCTGATGATCACCTGACCACTGCATCGCCCAGCTCTGCCCACTATAGGCATCATGAGTAGGGTGCAGTACTGGAGCATGGGACATGGTAAGCATCCAGAGCTCCCTTGGCTGGTAATGTGGTCTTCTCAACCAGGGCCCCACTATTTTCAATCAAAGAGCTTCTCAATTGGCCCCTCAGGGACCTAACAAGGCTGAGTGCACCCTGGACCAGATCTCCCAGAAGGAGAAAATCTCCATGTTGGTGCTGGGAACCAAACCTGCCTTTTCCATACCTCAACCAAGGGTGCTACCACTGCACCATGGAGATAACCCACATAGAGCATTTAGTGCATACAAAGTTGGTCAAACTGATATTAAGTTTTTTGAGATATAGAATTGGAACTGAAAGGTACAATACCATATCCAGGATTTGAAACCTGTATATTCTGCTGCTCTTAGCCAGTGAGCTATAATGGCAATATGCTGGCACACCTTATATTTTTCCAGTGTAAATATAAGGCACAAGTGTGTTGAATACAAGATTTCCTTATGGTCTACTGGAAAAATGCAAATCAGATGAAGAACTAAAGGATCTGCTAGCATGTTGCCATGGTAGCTCAATGGTTAGGAGTAGTCACACATAGAACAGAACATCTGTGGTTCAAATTCCAGCTATGGTGTTTTTAATTTCTTGCTCCAATTTTTAAAGTTTAATACACATAGTTTGTGTGTGTCAAAACAATCAGTTATCATCTATTGGCTTGGTATATGTTGTTGTTGTTGTTTTCTAGTGCCTTGCATCTTGCACACTTTTTTGTTGTTGCAAACATGAGCTTTTTCTGGAATTGGTGTCTGACTTTGTAAGCGAAAAAGAAGTCAAATAAAGACTGTTCTTATTGTTTGCATTTACAAAAGTTTAAAATGTGCAGGTGAAATAAATAATTGAGTTATTGTGATTACAGTGACAGTGTTACCTAAGTATGTGACGCAGGATGCAAGTGTAACAATTGAAGAAGATGCTACTGTATGTGAGGACCCTGTGTTCCTCAGTCAGGTAAGTACCGCTATAGAGATGGCTCTAACACAACTCCTACTAGCAGAGTAAACATCCAGCACTGCAGCAAGAGAAGCAAACAGAATGCTTAATGAGAAACCACCCCAACATTTGCCTCCTGACCAGGAAAAAGTATGAAAAGACAAATACATACTGTGCAGTCAACAACAATAAAGGCCAGGACCTCCATAATACAAGCTCTGTCATTCAGTAGAACTGCTGGTAAATGCAATAACAATAATTTAAATGCAGTGCGTGACTTCAGCTGAAGTAACTGACTCTCATGCATGAGAGCAACTTTGTCTAGTTTTAGACTGTTCACTTTCCTTGCAAAGTAATGAAATATGCAGTCTGATTTACTTGTCAAGCAGTCAAACACAGGACATCTCTAATCCTTTACAATAACAGTGCTCACAAACTAGAAAATAATACTTTTTATCACCACACTTGCTTATGTATTCTTTTTACTGTTTTTCTTAACACGGATTAGGCCTTTAGACCTGTTCCAAGGCTAATCAAACTGTTCTCTCCACATCATTTGAGATCATCTGATGTCTCTCCATCCTAAGAGTTTGTAAAACAAGGTTTGCCATTGCAATCTATAAGGTTCCATCCACCGTCTCTGATATTATAATTTCTTTGCTTATATCTACATTCCAGAGTTGATCTTTTCTAGTAACATCCAAAAAGGGCCTTAAAAACTCATTTGAGATACTTCCTAATGTTACCATTGGAAGCTTCCACAGTTGCAGAATGTTTGAGATACAGAAATTTCCGTAAGATTCTAGTTGATGGCAATAGCACCAAAGGCGTTTTTGCTGGAGAAACACACTGCCTATCTGACTGCATAACCTCACCTCCTGATAACCTTGTACGATCACAAGTTTTTGCTAGGGTCAAAGTTACTGTAATTTGATAACATCAATACAACATGGTTCTTTTGAAAAAACAAAAACACAAGGGAAGCTTCCTATTCCAAGAGAAATGCAAAGAACAGTCATTTTATGTGAAAATTTGAAATGGCTATTATGTTTGAAAGTTTTGATTGTTGTTTACAACTCAAACATTAAACAACGTTATGAACATTGTCATAAAGACTAAAACCAAGTCACAAGTACAAAATCTTAAGGTATTTTAAAATAATATTATAAAAACCAGTCTTTGTCTGTAAATGTAACAATAAAGTTTAAATGTTGAAGTCTTGTAACCTTCTAGAGAAGAAGTGGATTACAACGCACTTATACTAAGTTTATGAAACCTCAAAGGTCATTGTGTAAAAACGCAGTTACAAATTGAGGTAACAAACAATTTTGAGATCACAATTACAAAACAAGGCTGGTTTAATTTTATGTAGAGAACTTGATATGACAACATTTCCATGTCTCTGTTTATTTGCTGTACATATTAGGGCCATCTGTCCACAGTTTTGTTCTAAATGGAAGATTGTAAAATCCAAAAGCAGATTGTGATCGATAGATGAAAATCTGCATGCTCTGTTGTATGTCAGTGCTTGTGAATTAACATTAAATGTATGTGAAACCATAATGCTGCTGATGAAGTAAAAAATACATTAATGAAAAGCAAATGCTAAAGCCCTCTGAGTTTGTGTATATGTATTAAGCAGGTATAAATCAAACATACGTTAGCTACCTTCCTTTACACTAACATTGTGACTTTCAAATTGTGCATCATGTACATGCCAGGTTGCATTCCCTGATGTCACAATTTGTGCAACCGTGATGATCAACTGACCTACTAGATCTAATTGGGAACCTTCCCTCACTAGCCATTGTGTGCCATTTCTTCCAATGATGGTTTACTGGGGGACAACTTTTGCCTCAACGTCTGAAAAATACAAACAAACATTGTGTGAGTTAAAGCAAAATTGTAGCTATTAAGAGCAAAGCAACAGAATCTAAAATAAGAACAAATTAGAGCTGCAGTTATCTTAGTAATTGCTGCAAGTTGTTCAAATGCTGCTGACTAGTTTCAAGTTGCTTCCACCACATTTTCAAAGTTCATTTAAACCAGTTACCATAGCTATAGATGCTCAACTGACAATTTGAAATATTTAAAAAAAGGTACATGAGCCTTTTATTTTTGCAGTCAACATGACTGAAACAATGTTTATCTCAGTCACAGAGGTGTACATAACCTACTCGTAGGGAATTGTTAAGCAGCTCACTCCAACACAAGCACAGTCTACATAAGGTTTGTTCAAGTCAAGTAACAGTTCAACTTTAATGCTGCCTGCAGGAGTTGTTAATGTATGTCATAGTTACAACTTAATTTGAGGGAAGTTAATTTCTTTGTTGTTTTCAAACAGCTGGAGGAAGAAATAAGACAGAAGATAGTGGATGGATTAGCAGAGATATGTGGAAATGAGGTGTCGTGTAACATAAACAATATGATGGCTTGTGACAGTGTTTTGTCAGCTCTGGAAGAGGAGTCCAATCTGGTTTCAAGACAGAGACGGCAGGTATAACAATTATATTTACTTACAACATCTGCTTACTAATTCACTCAGTCATTCAATCATTCACTCACTGACACATTCACTCACCACTCAATTTAAAATTTGTTTCTCCTAAAGTTGTGAATTAATGATTGTAATACTAGCATCAATTTTTCAGACTGCCAGTGTAAGTGCTCGAGTTCCATCTGGAATGTACACCAGAAGTGGAAAAAATTACACTGCTATTGCTCATTATCAAAGAAGGGAAAGGAAGGGAAAAACAAAAAAGCTACAAGTAAATTTTGTAGTGACAGGTAAGATCATTGTTGTGTAGAGGTTCACATCACATTCATAGTGATGTTCCCATGCACATAAGCTTACTTATAGAAGTCAAGGAAGTAGAAATAAGTTTAACCCTTTACAACCCAAACTATAGATATTTTAGAAAAAGATTGTTATTTTGTATTTAGGAATGTTCCCAAAATGCAAACAAGTCTTAAATTTGAAAATGTTGGTACTGAGTTTAGGAACTTTTTAATTATGTTCATATGGACCCTGTGGAATTACAAGATACAAGGGTTCTGTTGATTGATAAACAAAATTTGACATGCCATCCACTTCATTAGCATGAAAAATAACATTAAGGTAACAAATATTGGACTTACACTAGTTTTAGAAACAGCTAAGTATTTCAGAAGTAGAATCAGGACTGAAAAATTCAGTGCCACAGCCAGGATTCAAGCCACGGATCTTCTGCTTCATGTATGGCTCCTCTAACCACAGAGCTACCATGGAAACTTGCCAATATGACATTAAATTCTTCAACCAATTCGTACTTTCCCAGTAGATCACTAGTGAATCTCACATCAGTGAGAAGAATCCTAAGTTTGTTGACAGAAAAATAATAATTACCATCTAAAGGTTATTTAAACCCAAGACATAAAGTACTTAGGGGTTTAAGTCGCCCTTGGGGGACTTATCTCTGATGCGAGGTTCCCTTTGTGGTCTAACGGGGAAAATACAAATCAGTTGGGGAGTTTAATATCGTATTGGCAAGTTGTAACAGTAGCTCATTGGTTAGAGCAGCCATGTGTGAAATGGAAGATCT
The DNA here is from genome assembly GCA_030765045.1 of Tenodera sinensis. Lineage (NCBI taxonomy): Eukaryota > Metazoa > Arthropoda > Insecta > Mantodea > Mantidae > Tenodera > Tenodera sinensis. The sequence goes on from JAUKNM010000015.1 coordinate 17,936, forward strand.
ATGATTCGAATCCTGGCTATGGCATTGAATTTTTCAGTTCCAATTCTACCTCCCAAACATTGCCCACACATGGCTTGTGTGTTTAAAAACACCAGCAGCAAGATTGTTGGCATGAAAAAATAAGAATTGTAATACATATTTAAGAGAATTTAATTATTGCGGAAATAACTTAACATGGAGGGGTTAGGAAGCTGAAGGTTACTTGTGCTGCTACAGGACACACAAAGAACAACAGAACAAAGCCCCAGGTGTTGGTGTCTGCCATGCGACGTATGAAGGATGCCGGTATATCAGTGCATGGCGTGAAGGTTCAGTTCCATGGCGAACCTCAGTTGGGGTGCTCTAGAGGATCTGTACTACAACGAGGGGTGTGTGTCCTATGTCCTGTGGGCACCTACTACAATATAACAAGACGTCAGTGTGAGTCGTGTCCAATAGGAAGTTACCAGCCCAAGGAAGGAAGTCTCGTCTGTCTGGTGTGTCCACCTGGCACATCTACACGCCGCATGCATGCCAGGAGTGCCAGAGACTGCAAGGGTACGTACTTGAGCAACTGCTCATACTTATACTCTTTGTCCACCTGGCACATCCACACGCCAGATGCACGCCAGGAGTGCCAGAGACTGCAAGGGTACGTACTTGAGCAACTGCTCATACTTATACTCTTTGTGTTGATGTGATCTAAAAGTTTATTTATTTATTTAGTCCTTTAAAATCAGATACTGTACATGGTACACTGATATAGGATACGTCAAAAGTAATTATATTACATAAACTTATTTACAATGAATACTTGTACAATTATACATAAGGGTATTTGTTAAATTTCAAATATTCTTCTACTGTGTAAAAACAGTGTTCCTTCAAAAAAACCTTCACACCGCATTTAAATTTAAATTTAAATTTATTATTTTCTATTAAGATTTTGATGCACTTGCTGTTGTTCAGTTGCTCGCACTGAGTTAGAGATGGTGTTGATGTTGTGATCTGCAAGTTTGATGCACTTGATGTTGTTCACTTGCTTGCACTGAGTTAGAGATGGTGATGATGTTTCAGCACTGTGTCCACCTGGCTGTTTTGGGAGGAAGAGAAAACCCTTAAGGAGCCATATACCTGGAGTAATGCCATGTACAACGTGTGACTATGGCAGTTATCAGTCTAAACCAGGACAGACCGAGTGCAACAGGTGTCCTGGCAACTGGACCACACTCAAAAGAGGATCTGCACATCTACAGGACTGCAGAGGTTTGTTTTATCTGGACAGGAAGTCTCCACACTATTCATTGTGACTTTTCATTTCTAGGAGATTTTCCTTACAGAAGTACAGTAGAATTCCAAAATAACATGGTTGTTGGAGAACATACTTTAACCTGTACTGTAATGATTTTGCAGTATATTGAAATGTGAACGTAGAAGTAACCAAAATTCATCCCACAGAGGCAGTGGGAAATATTTGTGCAATAATAAATTACAGTACATTGCAAAGTATACCACTTTTAAATGCAATTACACAGCAGTAATGCTAGAGGTGTTAATTTACACAGTACATACTCTACCCATTTTACACTAACCTCATTATCTTAAAGAAACCACTAAGGTTTGTTTAGTGACATATTTCACAATGCATATTGTTTGATTGTTGTATCAAGATGGAGATGAATACTTTTCCTCAGTGTCATCTTGTTTATCACTTCACTAACATGCACAATATCTTCTTGTCATGTTACTTTGGGAAATGCTTAACAATGCAGTGGTCAAGATTCATGCCTGGGGTAGCAAAAAACATATTCCAGCACAGCTCTTTGAAGAAAATGTTAAACTCAACTTTCAACAAAGAAAACTAAATAAATAAAAAGTACAATATATTTTCAGGGGACATATTTGCCGCCGTGTTAAACCCAAATCCACAGTATCTCAGATCGTGCTATTTCGGGCTTCTACTGTACCGAGAAACTCTTAATCCTTTTGTTTCTAGTATTCTGTCACTCATGTGTTGTGTCTAGGACCTCTCCTGACATGGAAATGTTCCAACTTTCAATTAACAATATTCTCATGATACATTTAAAAAAGCTAAGCCCCTAGCACAACAATGCTGATGGGTCAAGGCTTACTGCTTGACCACTGAGTCCCCCACCTTTGCCTACTACAGGCATCATGAGTGGGGTGCAGTGTTGAAGGGTGGGACGTGATCAGCACCACAAGCCCTCCCAGCTGGTTATGCGACCTTCCCAACCCAGGGTTACCACTTCTTTATCAAACAGCTCCTCAGTTGGCACCTCCGAGACCTAATGAGGCTGAGTGCAACCTGTGCCAGACCTGCCAGCACAGGAGAAATCCCCATGCCAGTGATCGAACCTGGGTCCTCCGTGCCAGAGCCGGGCACACTACTACTGCGCTACAGAGGTGGTCAATGATACATTTAATGTTATATATTGCTGGTATGACTCTTCAAAACTGATGTAAAACATTGGCTTACATTACTAAATCCCCATCTTATCTTTGATCTTCCTCATTCATGTTTCTTTTACTTATATCAAAAAATTCCCTGCCTTCTTATTTCTTTGTTTCTGCATATTTTCAGTGTAACTAAATAAACTCCATTTTGTCCCAGTTCTTTTACCTTTTTCTCTTCATTTTTTAAATCTTCACACTCAGATAATGTCATTGTCATTGGTAGATAAATATAGTGGTCCCAACACTGATCCTTGTGGTACACCATGCATAACACGTTTAAATTTTGATTGCACTTTTCTTACTGATTTGCCCCATTTATCATACAATAGTGTTGATTGTCTTCTGTCTACCAAATATGATCTGATAAAATCTATCGCCAAGCCTCTTACTCCATATGCCTCCAGTTTTTGTAATAGTATCGCATGATCAACGCAATCAAAAGCTACAATGTACGGTAAACACACGCATTACAGAACACAAGAGATGTTGTCATTTGGGACTAACAGAAAAGTCTGCTGTCACAGAATATGCATTACTAGCGCCAGGCTGGGGGAACACATTATACAATATCTTCTTTCTTGGAAGTTTGAAAGCAGTGTTCTAATAATTAATTTAAACCAAAAAGGTGAGTGAATTAGTAACACTACACAACACAACACTTTCTTTTAATTTACTGGAACATGTTTCGAAGGCTTGACTTTCTTCCATTATCAACCGGACATTGGCTGGGTCTCCCTGGTTCTCCCTGTTCGCATGGGAAGAAATCTTCATTTTGAAAAATAGAAACAGAGTATTCAATTTTGTCATCCCTGACAAAGATATCTTCAGCAAGTTCCTTGAACCACCACCAGAGGAGACCTCAGAGAAAACATCACCATCCACACCAGGGAGAACCAGTCGATGTCTGGTTGATAATGAAGGAACATGTTCCAGTAAATTACGAGGGCTGTTCAATAAAGAATGATCACAATTTTTTTTTGACAACGTACCTTTACTCATCCTCATAATTTTGATGGTCCTTCTCAAAATAGTCTCCCATGAATGCGATGCACTTGTCCCAGCATTTCTGCCAGTCTTCAAAGACATGCTGGAAACCAATTTTTGAGAGATCCTTCAAAATTGCCTCCGCAGCCTTCACCACTGCTTCTGATGATGGATAATGCCTCCCACGAAGGTGTTTCTTCAAGTTAGGGAATAGAAAAAAGTCACATGGAGCTCAATCCGGACTATAGGGAGGGTGAGGGATGCACTTCATGTTGATTTTTGCAAGATATTCAGCAACAACATTGGCAATATGCGGCCGTACATTATCGTGGTGCAGCATCCAGCCTGCTTCACGGAAATGTGGTCTTTTGCGCCTGATATGGACTTGCAATGTTTTCAGGACATCCCTGTAGTATTGTCCAGTTACTGATGTGTGTGCAGGTACAACATGCTAATAAACCATTCTATGAATATCAAAGAATGAGATGACCATAACTTTCCCAGCAGAAGCAACCACTTTTGCTTTTTTGGGCGTTGGTGATGAAGGAGATTTCCACATGAGCTTTCCTGTTTGCTCTCAGGATTAAAATGATGTAGCCAAGTTTCATCAGCAGTGATTACGTTTGAAAGAAACTCCGGATCTTCCTCTAACATCAACTTTAACTGCATGCAGACCTGCATGCGAATGTCCTTTTGTTCAGGAATCAACAGTCTTGGAACCATCACGCACAAACACATCTCATGTGTAATGTTTCTGTCACCAACGTGAGAGTGGCACCCAATGAAATGTTGAGTATTTCAGAAAGTGATCTTAAGGTAATTCATCGATCCTCTCACAATAGCAGCAGCAGTGTTGATGTTTTCTTCCGTAAGAGCAGTAACTGGAGCACCACCTTCCTTTGAAATTGATGGTCTCCCCTCTTTAAACATTTTAATCCACCTTTGAGCTGTGCTGTAGGGAAGAAAAGACTCTCCATAGGCCTCCTGTAACATTGTATAGGCCTCAACTGAAGATTTGTTGAGACGAACGCAGAATTTCAAAGTCACATATTGTTCCTCGTGTGTTACCTCCATTGCAGCGGTAGGCGATACTGAACTTGCCTGGTTCTCACAGGCGGGAACCAGGAGTACCAACAATGAAACTAATATGGCGTGTTTGTTTCACATTAAGCTAACAGAATATAATAAGATTGAATTTTAGTGCAAAAAACTATGACCGTAATAAAATTATGATCATTCTTTATTGAACAGCCCTCGTATAAGTAAGTGTTGTGTAGTGTTATTAATCGACTCACCCTTTTGGTTTAAAATGTTATACAGTACTCAGACACAGCTATCCTGTCTTCCACAGTTCCATATTACAGCCAGTTAAGTCGTGAAGCCATAGAGATTTTCAAACATAAAGATAACTTCAATAGGAAGGAAGAAACAAAGCACTTAAATAAAGCTTGGCATCCAGCATTATACAAAGTCTGCAAAAAAACCTGACCGGAGATAAATTCAAGATCATACGCCATCAACAGCTTCAGCTACAGTAAATACCAGTCCATCGACAATAATCATGGACAATGGAACCAGCCCCCGCTTTAGCCCAGCCCATGCAGCAGCTGAACCATAAAGAAAGACCGGACCAACCGTCATTCCGCACACATGCTAAGTGTATAAAACGGCTCCGTATCAGTTCACAGAAAGTAGCAGAGTGCTACACACCACTGAGGATGTTTGAGGCAGCTTCGAACGAAACATCTGGAAGGAGATTTTCCACTAGACCATGTCCCACAAGCCCAGATTATCATTTTCTATGTTATGTCACCAGCTGTGCAAGCTTACACAATTTGATCTACCTTATTGCTAATTTTCTTGTAGGTGGAATGGGAATACAGTAGTCTAACTGATAGTCAAATGTTTTAAAAGTGATCGCTAAATTGAGGCTTTGAAATTCCATTCTCTTCGCATGGCTAGCATTCGGACATAAATTGATGCTTTAACAAGATCTACATTTTTTTACAGTAACATTTGGTCTACCTCTTATGGTTTACCAGGTTATACAAATGTCATCAAGAGTAAATAGGACTACATAGGCTATAGCCAGAAAATTCAAAATATTTCATTTTTCCATAATAATGTCTTAAACATACAACATTTCAATCAAAATCATTAGAGCCATTTTTGAGAAAATCAACATTTTCAAAATATTTTTCATGTTTATGGTGAAGGAATTTTCCGTGAAAGATATTACTCTTAAATACCAACTTTGGTTTTTAACCGACTTCGTGTTTGAGTTATGCTGCTCATAGACACACACACACACACACACACACACACACACACACACACACACACACACACACACACATACGCAAACAAATGGGCCTTTTCCAAAAACCAGTGGCAGCTCGCAGTCAAAACTTTAGGGTAGGCAAGGTGTAACAGCAACAATAATAATAATAATAATAATAATAATAATAATAATAATAATAATAATAATAATAATAATAATAATAATAATAATAATAATAATAATAATAATAATAATAATAATAATAATAATAATAATAATAATCATCATCATCATGATAGTGATAATGGTAATAATAATAATAATAATAATAATAATAATAATAATAATAATAATAATAATAATAATAATAGTAATAGTAATAATATAATAATAGTAATAATAGTGGTGGTGGTGGGGGTGGCGGTGGTGGTGGGGGTGGGGGTGGTGGTTATGGTGGGTGGTGGTGGGGGTGGTGGTGGTGGTGATGGTGGTGGTGGCGGTGGTGGTGGCGTTGGTGATGGTGGTGGGGGTTGTGATGGGCGTGAGTGGTGATGATGGTGGTGATGGTGGTGGTGGCGGTGGCGGTGGTGGTGGGGGTGGTGGCGGTGGTTATGGGGTTGGTGGTGGTGGCGGTGGTGGTGGTGATGGTGGTGGTGGCGGTGGTGATGGTGGTGGTGGGGGTGGGGGTGGTGGTTGTGGTGGGGGTGGTGGTGGTGGTGGTGGGGGTGGTGGTTGTGGTGGGGGTGGTGGCGGTGGTGGGGTTGGTGGTGGTGGCAGTGGCGGTGGTGGTGGTGGTAGGGGTGGTGGTGTGGGTGGGGCTTGTGGTGGGGGTGTGTGGTGATGGTGGTGGTGATGGTGGTGGTGGCGGTGGCGGTGGCGGTGGTGGTGGTGTTGGTGGTGGTGGGGGTAGTGGTGGGGGTGGTGGTGGTTGCAGTGGTGGTGGGGTTGGTGGTGGTGGTGGCGGTGGTGGTGATGGTGGTGGTGGCAGTGGCGGCGGTGACGGTGGTGGTAGTGGGGGTGGGGGTGGTGGTTGTGGTGGGGGTGGTGGGGGTGGTGGTTGTGGTGGCGGTGGTGGGGTTGGTGGTGGTGGCAGTGGCAGTGGTGGTGGTGATGGTGGTGGTGGGGGTGGTGGTTGTGGTGGGGGTGGTAATGGGTGGTGGTGGTGGTGGTGGTGGTGGGGTTGGTGGTGGTGATGGTGGTGGTGTGGTTGGTGGTGGTGGAGGGGGCAGTGGTGGCGGTGGTGGTGGTGATGGTGGTGGTAGTGATTGTGGAGGTGGCAGTGGTGGCAGTGGTGGTGGTGATGGTGGTGGTAGTGATTGTGGTGGTGGTGGTTGTGGTGGCGGTGGTGGTGGTGGTGATGGTGGTGGTGATGGTGCTGGTGATTGTGGTGGTGGCTGTGGTGGTAGTTGTGGTGGCGGTGGTGGTGAGGGTGGTGGTGGGGAGATGGTGGCGGGGTGGTACTGGTGGTGGTGGTGGGAGTGGTGGTGGTTGTGGGGGTGGGGATGGGGGAGAGGTGGGAGAGTGATGTTGGTGGGCATGGTTGGGGTTGTGGTGGGGATGGGGGTGGGAGTGGTGGGGGTGGGGGTGGAAGTGATGGTGGTCGGGGTGGGCGTGGGAGTGGTGGGGGTGGTGGGGGTGGTTAGGGAGTGGTGGTGGGGGTGGGTGTGAGTGGGGGTGTCGGTGGGAGTGGTGGGGTTGGGGGTGGGGATGGGCGTGGTGGTGGGGGCGGTGGTGGCAGTGGTGGTGGTGGTGGTGGTTGTTGTACAGTAGGACACCGTTCATCCGAAATAAAGGGGGTGAAGTCATTGCGGATAATGCAAGCAATATATCATTTGGTTGTTTAATAAGTGCAGAGTGAATGAGTGTGACTTACGGACGAATTACGGCCAAAACTAAAATTAATGAAGAAATTGAAAAATTGTCTGACTGTAGCATTGTGTTAGATAGCTAAAACACTCCTCTTTTCATTGTCAGTGCGCCATGAAAGCAGACTTTGTAATAGTTCACTAATTAAGTTAGTCATACTGGTATTACAACATGCTAGTATTACACAGAGTGATAACGGCACGATTCTGATCTCTGAGATCTTCGTTCGTGGAGTATGGCTGTTTGTAAAAAGTCGCATAAATTCGGATTTGGGCAGGCAAGTGTTCTGAGTACTGGCAGACGCGTCTACGCATGCTCGGAGTGCATATACAGACGGAATATTTCCTTATCCATGTTCAAGGGCCTCGTACTGAGGAAAGGGGGCCGGGCCGGCAGAGGTTAAGCTAGCTGGCTCTCCACTACCCAGGTTCCATGCGTATCATTTCTGTCGCGCATTTCAAACACGCAGCACAGTTTTGATGAATCGGAATTGAGATTCAAGGATTTGATCATGCTTTTTTCTGAACTGCAATTTAGGGAAAATGACGGCTCAAATGATAAAATGCAGAATCATAGTTAAACATTATTTATTGATGTATTACGGTAGGGCAGGCAATGCCTACCCTGCTTACCCTGAGGAGCCGTGCCTGCCAAAAACACTTTTTTGTATTCAAGAGGCCTCAAAGCATATAGGTATTAGGAATTTTAAGAGGTCCTCAATATATTACCATTTTTAATAAATAAGTGATGTGATTCAGTTTCCTATCTATATGATATCAGTGTAAGTAAAGTGTTGTGATAAAGTGGTACACATGTCACTACGTATATGCAATAGCTACAGTAAAGCATCATCTTGTGTTGCAGCACCTTGTCCTCCAGGGGAAATCTCCCGGTCTGGGTTTTCACCATGTCTCCCTTGTCCACAAGGTTATGTGCAGCCACGTTCTGGACAGAAGTTCTGTTTCCAAAATGAAGTTAAACTGTGGGCTGATGAATGTTTGTCACAACCATGTGCCAACGGTGGTATCTGCCATATACTGGACTCTCCGGCTGTCTTCTCGTGTGAATGTCCTTCAGGCTTCATTGGTAAGTGGTAACCCTACACTTGTGCAGGACAAATTGTAAACCCAGGGTATTTAGCTTGGAATAACAGGACAATGCAAATGGCTATTTGTTGTGTTTATGTCCACCAAAAATATGTCAATTTGCTATTATATGAATGTAATATTTTATTTTTATAAACTTTATTGTTGTGTCCCAAACTATTTGGTACAGTGATATGGAGTATAACCAGCATTGATTATAAATGTAAACTGAGGGGAAAACAAAGGAAGAGCAATCATTACTATGCCCTGCACATAAGGGAAATAAACAGAAGAGTTGCAATGTTGGCATCATATAGAGCGGAAGTGAAACCTTCTACAAATAGTGGCAAGTGCTTTGTGTAATAAACAGTGATCCAAAGTTATCGGAAGGAATACCAACAACCCAATAGTAATCACACAGAGAAGAAATATCACATAATAAATGTCCACAGATATAAATATGAATTAGTGAACGAAAAACCAAGCTTGTCATAAAAGTGACATCATTTGAGCTACACATAGGAATAAATTATAAAACAAAACTTTTCCGTGGCAAATAATTTGAATAGTTTCACACAATGCCTTCAAGAATATGATAGAAAGTCAAGTGATTTATGAATACATATTAAATTAACGCAGTTGGTGAAATCAGGACCTTAAATGAAAAAGCCTTAGCTCTTGCCATCTTGTTCTTTATGTGTTACCTGCCACATATCACCCCCTCACTCACTTTGTTCATGAAAAACCACGACAATGTTTAGAACAGTTAGTAACCTGTTTGAAGTGCAATACATTAAAATGTATCAAGTGAATCACTGTTTCTGCATGAGTCTCCAAATGTGCAGTAAAGCACAGCTTAAAGAGACCTAATCAGCATATTTACAAAACTGCGGCAGTCGTTAATGTGCTGCTCACTGTTCCACATTCCAGTTATGTGCAGCACTGTTGTTTCAGCTTCTAGGGCCTCTATTTGTTCGTATTTTAAGCCTAATAATAAAAAATATAATGTGTTGCACTCACATGACTTTCTCTACTCACCTTGTACTAACCATTCTTACAAACTCTTATTCCTATATCTTCTTCATGTTAGTTGAGATAAGCATTTGTACAAATTATCTTATTGCTTATTTCCTTGTAGGTACAAGGGGAATATGGAAATACAGTAGGCTTTGAGCGATAGTCAAATGTTTTAAAGCTTTGAAATTCCATTCTCTTTGCATGGCCAAGAGATAAAAAGTGAATAACCTTCCATTGGGGAAAAGTTTAACTATTGCAAAAATCACACAAATAATAAGAAGTATCTCCGAAAAGGTTCACTCCAGAAAAAATGCATTTCGACATACATTCTTTTTTATTTTTATTTTATTGTGTTTACATTTTTGGTGTACTAAGATTTGTTCTATATTTTATGGTTTACCAGATATACAGAAGTAAACAGGACTACATGGCTATAGCCAGAAAATTCAAAATATACATTTCATTTGTCATAAGAAATATCTTAAACATATGGCATTTTAATCAAAAACATTAAAGCAATTTTTGAGAAAATCAAAATGTTTGAAAAAGTTTCCTTGTAAAGGGTAGTTTAGGATGGAGGAATGTTGTACTACATAGTTGAAAGATATTGAGCTTCATTACCAACTTTGGTTTTTAACCTCTTCAGCGATATGGATATGAAATCACATCCATTTAAAATGACGGATGAGTGATATGGGCGTGTATACACATCCTGTGTGTTTGTACTCTTATTTATCCCTTATCTAACTCAACTTATTTTAATTTTTCCTTTATGAAACATTTAAGTAAAGCCTATATACTTTACTGGCTTACCTTAATATGTTCGTTCTGCAGTGATATGCCTCAAAACAGGGATAAACATACAAGGGCACATCTCCACATTCACGAATTCCCTTCTTGTGGCACACGAAATACTTTCGAGATGGGTAGGACTTCTTTGCTGTTGGTAGTATCCTTTTAGGAGAATGTTTTCCTTGAAGTCTGAGGGGTACAGGGGTTCTGGATTTTCTATCCCAGTATGAAGAGGCCTCTCAATGTGGTATTGTTCAATTAGGCTGCGACTATTTTGATTAAAATGCCATATGTTTGAGATATTTTTATGACAAATGAAATGTATATCTTGAATTTTCTGGCTATAGCCCCTGAGTCGTATTTACTCTGGACATCTTTTGTATAACTAGTAAACCGTTAGAGATAGACCAAATCATACTATACAAAAAATGTTGTTGTTAGCTAATACTGGATTTCTGACAATGAAGTCATTAATCCTCTTGCTCTCCAATATAAAGAGAGCAATAGCAGTAATAGTAACCGCTTTTTAGAGAGCACCATATTTTTATGTTTTGGTGGTCACATCACTCTCTCACAACCCCCAGAATGTCTGGAGGACCACACCTGTCGTTGGTTTACTGGTCTCACCTACCTGACCGGGAGAATTATCAAAATAAATTCACCGACCATATCCTCTGATTACCAATCAGAGGACGTATTACATGCCATGACAGGTCAGCATGTTAGGGGTTAAGATTTTATAGAGGAATTAGAGAAATGGAGAGGTTTGGAAATAAACAGACTCCCTAGGCCTCAGGAACCCTAATAGCATCGGGGTCAGAAGAGAACAAGAGATGACCAAGGTAAGGTCAGATAAAAAAGTTACAGTGAGGAGCAAAACACCAGTAAGTGGAAGTAATGTTCTGCTCAGCTTGGGTACATTGTGGTCGCTATTCACATATCCCCTAGACACCAGTAAGTGGAAGTAATGTTCTGCTCAGCTTGGGTACCTTGTGGTCACTATCCACATATATCCCCTAGACACCAGTAAGTGGAAGTAAAGTTCTGCTCAGCTTGGGTACATTGTGGTCGCTATTCACATATCCCCTAGACACCAGTAAGTGGAAGTAATGTTCTGCTCAGCTTGGGTACCTTGTGGTCGCTATTCACATATCCCCTAGACACCAGTAAGTGGAAGTAATGTTCTGCTCAGCTTGGGTACCTTGTGGTCACTATCCACATATCCCCTAGACGGAGACCCCTGAGTCAATATATACAAAAAATGTAGATCTTGCTAAAATACACAACTTATGTCTCAATAAATTTTCTTGTAGGGTTAACCATTTCGGAGATATTCCATGTTATGTGTGTGAGTTTTGGAAAACAGAACTTTCATGAAATGGATCATCGTTGTTCAATTTTTTTATATGTTAAGTGTGCAAAGAGAAGAGAGTCTCAAAACATCAGAAGATGTGACTATCGCTCAAAGCCTTCTGTATTCTAACTTTCTCCTTGCACCTACAAGGAAATAAGCAATAAAATAATTTGTACAAATGTATATCTCAACTAAGACAAAGAAGATATAGGAATAAGAATTTATACAAATAGTTTGTTCAAGAGTAGAGAAAGTCATGTGAGTGCAGCACATCAGATGTTTTCTTTCCTATCCTTGACATATACAGAAAATGTGGGTCTTGTTAAAATACATAATTTATGTAGAAATGTATTTTTTTGTAGAGTGAACCATTTCTGTGATATTCCTTATTGGAATTTTGCAATACTTAAAGATATTGTCAATTCATTCTTTTTTTCATTTCTTGGTTATGCAAAGAGGACGGAGTTTGGAAGTCATTATATAGTGACCACTCTTAAAACATTTAACTGTCACATAAAGCCCACTCTATTTCCTTTGTACATATAAGAAACTTAACAGTAGGATAATTTGTACAAATATTTATGTGCATTAACATGAAGTAGATAGAGAAATAAATCTAGGAGTAGAGAAAGTCATGTGAGAGCAACACATCAACCCTGTTTGTTCCAGGAGCACTTTGTGAGCTGTCAGTTCTTGCATGTAACTCAAGTCCATGTCTGAATGGAGGATCCTGTGTCGACACAGAACCAGGAAATTATGTTTGCTTGTGTGCATCAGGTTTCAGTGGTACCAACTGTGAGGTAAGCATATCTCTAAGCTATGCTGTGACCCATAAACAACTTTAATGGACCTTTTGAATGAATAACTGTGCAACTTTGGCATAATATACAAGCCCAATTTTTAAGGTAAGATCCAACGATTTATACACATCAAACCATCATAGATAGTTGTAAAATGGTAGTTTTATTTAATTCCTTAAATCTTGGTCCATTTTTCTACATGACTCAATGACGACTGGCAGAGAGGGACTTAGTACCACGACCAAAAATCGATCTTTTGTGTCTATGACCCTGATGAGGCACCCTCCAGGAAGATGGATGAGGTAAATGGATCCTAGGGGTCGCTGGAACATTGCCACGACAGAGCAGAGGGCAGGGTCCCTCCATTTTCTCAGTTAGAAGCACCCTGGTGGAGGTTGACTCAGCCAGGTTCCTCTACCATCCCTTGGGGTTCATACTCCCAAGGGGAGTACAGGGCTCACAAACCAGCTCCCCCCCTCAGGCTTGTACCAGCTCATGGAAAGCCCAGAAACCAGTGCCTCCCTTCCAATCTGGGAGACGAGGTTTCCAGAGTGCATTTGTTCACTCTGCCATGCTGCTGCTGCGATGCTCAGCGACACTTCCAACCTTTAAAGAAACCTAATGGAATGAACAGTGAAATGAAATTATTAATGTAACAAAATGGAGGGACAGTAAATTTAGAGGATATGAAAACACTTCCCAACATTTGTCTGGCGACCCGGGGAAACATCAGAAAAAATCATACGTCAAGAAGGTCGACCCGGGGATCGAATCTGCGATCTCCAGAATGTGGGTCAAGGACGTTACCACGTGAGATATCTCACTCGTTATTTTTAACTTTTTCTATTGTGCGTAGTAAGTAGAGGAAGTATTATATTCTACCCAAAAATTAAATGTCAAGATTTCCCTGGAAATATATGTTTTCAGGCCCCCTGAATTTTTTTTAAAAAAAAAAATTAAAAAGAGCTCTTTGTGTGTGTGTATCTGTGAACATCAAAACTGAAAAACAAAAAGTAGATCAATAACCAAAGTTGGTATTTAAATTTAATATCTTTCAAGGATGCAACACAAAGATTTTGAAGAAAATCCTTCACTCTAAACTACCCTTTATGTGGAAAATTTTGATTTTCTTGAAAATGGCTCTAATGATTTTGTCTAAAATCATATACATAAGATATTTTATAGTAAATGAAATGTGTACTTTGAATGTTCTGGCTATAGCCTATGTAGTCCTGTTTACTCTGGATGACCTTTGCATAGCTGTTAAACCATAGAAGATAGATCAAATCTTACTGTACAAAAAATGCAGATCTTCTTAAAACACACAAGTTTTGTCCAAATAAATTTTTAGGTGGAATGAACCATTTCAGAGATATTCCTTGTTATTTGTGAGTTTTGCAAAACTTAAACTTTTCTGAAATGGAAGATCATTATTCAGCTTTTTATTTCTTGGACATGCAAAGAGAATGGAATCTCAAAGCTTTAAAACATTTGACTATTGCTCAAAGCCTACTGTATTCCCATATTCCTGTTGCATGTAGAAGAAAATCAGCAATAAGATAATTTGTATAAATGTTTATCTCAACTAACATGAAGAAGATATAGGAATAAGAGTTTTTAAGAATGGTTAGTAGGCAAGAGAAGAGAAAGCCATGTGAGTGCAACAGATAAGATTTTTTATTATTAGAGTCAAAATATAAGTAGTGGTGTTGAAACATCTGAAAGTGTAGTTACTTTATTTCCTTGTTCCAGACGGACATTGACGAGTGTGAAGCAGAACAAGCTTGTCTGAACGGTGCTACTTGTGTAGACAGTCTCAACAGTGTTGTGTGTCTATGTCCTGATGGATTTACAGGTAACAAACATGTCGCTCTTTTCTATTATTATTGTTGGGCACTAAGTGAAACACCTGGCATTCTCCGTAGTTTAATGATTAACCCTGAAGCTTTCAAACTTAGGTTGTACTGCCCAATAGTCTTGTGTTTCTATTGGGACATTTAAGAATTTTATTTAACACTTTTAAACAAATATTTAATTGAAACTCTTAGTATACTATAAGAAATAAAATATTAACTAAATAGATAAAAACAATGGAAAGACACTATGCAAAAGCACTGTTGGACAATCACAAATAGCACAGGAAGAAAAGCAAGTAGAGAAAACCATGTGAAGTAATACATCTCATTTCTATTTTGGTAATATAGAAAAGCATATGAATTGTTTGTAGAAGAGTGAGAAGAAAAATACATGTGAATGTGTTGCATAAAAAAAGTGAACAGAGAAAACCATCTGAATGTAATAGGTTGCATTTGTATTTCAAAGATATAGAAAATTATATGTATTGTTTTAGAAGATGGAGTAGAGAAAAGGTGATTTGTAAAGTAAAAGTGATTAGAGGGAACTATTATATGTAATATGTCATATTTCTAATTCAGTCATAGAAAATTGCATAAATTGTATGTTGAAGGGCAAGTAGAGGAAACTATGCGGACGTTACATTGCATAGTAAAATACATATCATAAAACCCTTCTCCATATATATACTGGGTGTCCCAAAAAAACACTGACAATGCTTAGTGTGTTGTGCGGGATGACAAACTGATCAGTTTTCAGATAGGAACCTCTGTCCGGAAATGTACAGTTTGGTCACTGGAGAGCTTCAAGGTCTGAGAACAAACAATTGTGACAATTTGGTAACATTTGTTTTGGTATCTTAATATGGAAGGTATGCAACCCTTTAGTCATCTGTGTACTGTGATGAACGACCTCAGTGTAATAACATTGCTGTGCATGTGCTAAATTCCTCCATAGAGTCCTTGATGCACATCCTACTGTGTTACTTGTATACTTTCCAGTACAGTAACCTTTTTTAACAGCAGTGCGACACATAACAATACACAGCAGTAGAAATGGCTGGCATGAGTTCCAGCGCAATTTAATGTAAGTGTGCTGAATCACCTCAATGTCACATATCCTGTCAGTCGGGTGGCTCATTTGGTTAGATGCTGGCCTACCAATCCCAAGATTGAGGGTTCAAATCCGGTCCAGACCAATGGTTTTTAAATGTTCTTAAAAACAACTCCAGTAGATTTACTGGTATGTAAAAGAACTCCTGCAGGATGAAAATCTGGCACACCGGTGATGCTGATAGGACCCTGGCAATTTAGAGCGTCATTAACAAACAAAATAATTTAATTTAATTCTAGTCAAATGGATTGGTAGAGGTGGACCAGTTCCATGGCCAGCATGGTTGCCAGATCTGACACCTGTCGACTATTTTCTGTGGAGTTGTATGAAGAGTATGACACTCCTGTAACTTCAGTGGAGGACCTTATTGCTTGAGTCCATAGAGCGATTGAAAATCTTCAGACAACCACATGTATTGGGCCATGTGCATGAGGCTCACCACCGCTGATATAGGCTCTGCAATAACAGAGCAGGTCCACAGTTCGAAGTCTGTTTGTAATGTAGACATGTCGACTTTGGGTTTATTGATGTACATCCATCTCACACTCTACAGCATCCAAACCATCATTTCTGGATGGTGGCTCCTATTGAGCAAACAAACCAATCCTTCAACCTAATCTACCATAATATTTAAATGAGTGGTAACAGACGACACTGAATTTGTTGTTCTCAGGACCTGACTGTTCAGTAAATATAGATGAGTGTGCAGCAAATCCCTGCAATAATAATGCTGTGTGTATAGACAGTATTGCCAACTACAGCTGTCAATGTACTGGAGGATTTTCAGGCAGATACTGTGAGATAGAACCACAAGATCCTTGTTTACAAGAACCATGTTACAACAGTGGCACTTGTGTTACAACTGAGCAGCTAGATTACAGGTAAGCTCATCTGTTTTATTGTAGCCTTTTACGAGTGTCACTATATATGCATCGAGACATGGAAAGTTGGCCACTCCTGGGGAAAATATTGTTGCTTAGTCAAAGTAACTGACCCATTGGTAATACAATGAAGTCAGCAGACCATTGTTGTGTCATTCATTCTTGTTCAGTTTATGTTTCAAGTCTGGAATGTGTGAATGTTACAATGAAAATTCAGAGAGAACATTTCCATTTAATAATTTTGTATGACTTTAAATATGAATTAAATAAAACACAGTGACTTGAATGTTTGAGGGAGACTTTTGGAGACTATTCTCTCTCATGTGACAATGTGTTCCACTGGTGGGGCCACAATCTCCTAAAGATGAAGAGACATCTTCACAATGATCCAAGACTAACCTACAAGGACATTATGTTCCAACCATCCTTCATGAACACCCTGTATCAGCTAATGTAATATCCACCCTATAGTCCCACCATCTTCCTGTTCCCTATGGTGAAGAGGTCACCCTGAAGAAGCACTTTGAAGAGCAGTTATATACAGTGACATGAATACTTCCACAAGTGGTTCACTACATACAGTACCAGGTAGAATACTTTGAGAAACTGTGATAAACAAAACGTTTCTGTGACTATTATTTATTTATGCCAACAAACTTACTGTTGGTGTTTTTAAACACACAAGCCGTGTGTGGGCAAAGTTTGAGAGGTAGAACTGGAAGTTAAAAATTCAATGCCACAACTGGGATTTGAACCACAGACCTTCCGCTTACCGGGCAGACTATGAGACTATTCATATTTTGCTGTATCAGTACATATCTAGTGAACCTTATATAAAAAATTATGTGATGAAATAATGAAGTAGATAAAAATAAAGATTGGTAAGGATAATCTGTATGTTTCAGTTGCACGTGTGCAGTGGGGTACAGTGGACAAGACTGTGAAGTAGATATAGATGACTGTGCCAGTAGTCCTTGTAAGAACAGTGGTTCATGTGTTGACCTGGTGTCAGGGTTCAAGTGTCAGTGTGCGCCCTTCTTCACAGGAAACTTGTGTGATACAGGTAAGTACAAGACAAGTATGAGGGCCAGGTTGCATGTATACCTGGGACATTATGTTGTACTTGTTTACACTATTCAGGTTTGTAAGGGAGACTCAACCTAGGTTTATAGCAGTGATCCACAAACTGGCATACCTGATTGCAACCCCTGCATATTAATAGGTAATCATTTTATTCATCTTTTGAATACAAAGGGCACATCAGATTTACATATAAACATTTACAACTTTATTTACATTATATTGCTTAATTTATGCTCTTGTAATCTATAAACACATTATGTAGTAAATATTTTGTATAGATTTTAATGTGCGTTTACTATCATTACTTGCTTTTATCTCTTTCAGTAACTTATGTCTACTTTTTATATCTTGGTTGTTTGAAGTACTTCTAAGGATTGATTTAAAATATTCATTATTATTTCTTAAATAATATTTATGAATATTGTTGCGCTTTCTACTGCTCTTTATCTACTACATTTTCATGCTTTCACTTACATATAAGAAACAGCTAAAATATTATGTTTTAAAAATTGATCCAGATAAATGCTGTTTCTCTACTTTTTTTAATATTCTAAATTGTATTTTTTTAACCTAAATACTTTTTTCATGTCTATTTCTATGATATTTCACCTTGGTAAGTAAAGGCAGATGAACTGTGTATGTTTCAGAACTGCCTACAGAATATTTCTTGAAGTTCCCAACATCTGGCACAACAGACTATGTACGTATGAAAGGACCTCACGCTCCTCTCACTCAGGTCAGCGTGTGTCTCTGGCTCAAGTCTACAGACAGGTTCAACTACGGAACTGTGTTCTCATACGCTACCAATGAGTCTGACAATAGCTTCACTCTCACAGACTACAACGGGTCAGTACTCTTTTATATTTCAGTATAAAAATGGTTCTTTCTTTCTTTCTTGCTTCCTTCCTTCATTCTTTCCGTATTTATTTATATTTGACCTTTAGTCACTAAGGACTCTTTAGTCATCCAGAGGATGTATGTATATTTCTATTAAATTGACACATAACCATGCCCACTGTCGTACAGGCGTCCCCACACATAAGAGGACAGCAATTGCACAATGCCATCTAGAACAATGTTACATCTTTCCATACATCATGTGTCTGAACTTTGGTGCAAAGGAAATACTGGTATGAAATGAAGTGTCTAAGTGACCAGAGGAAATCATGGAAAAGCCCAAGTAATGGTGCAAGGTTGCCAGGGCCCAAACTCAGGCAGCGGTACCTCGTTCAGTAAGTGAATATATGGAGAAAGCAGGAAAACATCTAGCAATAGTAAGGTTAAAAAACAGCTAAAGGCAATGTGAAGAAAAGTGGATAACATGTGAAAAAGGACAATGAAGTATAAAAATTAGATAATGGATACATTATACTTCCACGTTATACGAGGGCCATTCAGAAAGTAACCTCCAGTTGATTGCAAAAAATTCACCAAGTTAAATAAAAATATTTTAATATATACATCTTACAACTACATCTTTGCACTATTTTTCTACATAGTCTCCATAACGATTGAGGCACTTATCGTATCTGTTCACAAGCTTTGAAATTCCTTCTGCATAAAAATCACCCACTTGTGCCTGGAGCCAGCCTGTGACCGCATCTTTGAGCTCTTCGTCGTCATCAAACCGCTGGGACCCGAGCCATTTCTTCATATGCATGAAGAGGTGATAATCGCTTGGCGCCAGATCTGGGCTGTAAGGTGGATGGTTGACAACGTCCCACTTGAAGGACTCAAGAAGGGCTGTTGTTCTGCGAGCAGAGTGAGGACGGGCGTTATCGTGCAAAAAAACGATACCGGAAGTCAGCATACCACGGCGTTTGTTCTGTATAGCCCGTCGTAATTTTTTTAGTGTTTCACAGTACACGTCTTGATTAATGGTCATCCCACGTTCCATGAATTCAACCAACAACACCCCTTTTGCATCCCAAAACACCGTTGCCATCAATTTTCGGGCAGAAAAATCTTGCCGGGCTTTTATTGGTTTGGTAGGCGAATTTGAATGTGCCCACATCTTTGATTGTTCTTTTGTCTCAGGGTTCACGTACTTAATCCAGGTTTCGTCCCCGGTCACGATTCTGTTTAACAATGGTTCATCTTCGTCCTCATAATGTGACAGAAAGTCTAATGCAGAGGCAATTCTTTGAGTTTTGTGGTGGTCGGTAAGAATTTTGGGCACCCATCGTGCACAGAACTTACGGTAACCCAATCTTTCTGTCACTATCTCATACAAGAGAGTCTTAGAAATCTGTGGAAAATCAGTAGACAACTCCGACATTGTGAAACGTCGGTTTTCACGAACTTTTGCATCAACTGTCTGAACGAGTTCGTCCATCACCAATGATGGTCTACCACTCCTCTCTTCATCATGAACGTTTTCTCATCCACTTTTAAATAAACGTACCCATTCACGGACCACTCTTTCACTCATAACTCTTGGTCCGTACACGGCACAAAGCTCACGATGAATAGCTGCTGCAGAATATCCTTTGGCTGTAAAAAACCTTATAACAGCACGCACTTCACATTTGGCGGGGTTTTCTATTGCAGCACACATTTCAAACGGCCACAAACACTAAACTAGCGCAGGTACGACGTTCACTCGACCACGGCTTGATGCCGACTGACCTGCTGAGTGCATGAATGCACAGATGGCGTCGCTACTCTCCCCACTACCCGCACTGTGACCGATCGGAGGTTACTTTCTGAATGGCCCTCGTACATGTATACAACAGAATATTAAACATAAGGGAAAGAAGCAGCTCAAAGATGTACTGTAAATTGTATGTAAAGTTTAAAGAAGATATATAATTCTTTCATTAACATATTGTCTGTTGAGTGAATTTCAATATCACGACTGAGTTAATTGATTAACAGAGATTATTTCTTGTGACATTTGTTGGGTATTTCCCACTTGTCAAGTCAGTTAGGACTGTAGCCATAACAATGACATAACCTACAGAACCCAACTATCTAACATTTAAGTTAGATCAGTGATTCTCTATTTCAGAAACTCAACTGTAATCATTCTGAGGCATAACCTGTTTAAGGTGTATTCATTTTATTTGATATTTGAGAAACCCAATTATTCCTCAGTTAACAAAAGTATTAACCTAAAAATTTGGATCATTCAGAATATTCTTTAAATGTCATCTAAAATCATCGGAAAAGTCACTAGTTGCTATCTTTAAAATTCTGTAGCTATAACACTCCAGATCTGGTGACAGTTGACAACACAGACATGTGGTAAACAAATTGACTATGTGAGTATATTAACAGTTCAAGCCCCCTCTCATACCTCAGTGCTAATTTAGCATGTTGTTCTGTTGCAGTTTTGTATTGTACATAAATGGTGAAAGAATAATCACTGATGTGACGGCCAATGATGGTTCATGGCACTCTATCTGTGTCACTTGGAATTCCACATATGGCGAGTGGAGAATGTATGTAGATGGCAGTGTGGGAGACAGTGGCAGTGGTCTGGCAAGAGGGGAACAAATTCCAGGTACCTACTACTTATGTACCTACTCATTTAACACAATGTAGCTATCTGTGAATAGAGAAATGTGCAGTTTTCTTGTGATTGTTTTCACTTTCTCTAACATGTACATAGTTGGTGGAGATATATTACATTCCAGCTAGGTACAGTAGATTTTATAAAGTTTTATATCCACAGGACATGTTTGGTTGTAAAAAGAAGCTTACTCTAGTTAACCAGAACTATGAATAACAAATTTATTTACTGTCAGTTTATAGTAAATTTCACTCTGACTTTGACAGTAGTTTAGAATTTACACATTTCCAACATGTTATTTTGATGTACGTACATAGGTTATGTCTGTACTAACGTGCAACTCATGCAGAACTCAACATTTTCTCTGTATGGTTAAAAGCATAGGACATAGCAGGAACAAGGTAAGTCATGTCCATGTATATTATGGCTTGGTTTTCCTTTCTATTTCTTTAATACTTTTCTTAACACAAATATTATGCATAAATAAATATAACATTTCACAATAACTGTAAAATAAATAATTATAAATTCAACTTTAAACAAAAGAACAGTGGCAGATCCATGGTTCAAGTTCGCACTAAGGCAAGATTTGATTCTACCTCTCTAACCTTGCCCACACACTTTAACAATTATTAGTTTAATTGATTTATCGTATAAATAGCACAAATTTAGGTTATTTAATTAAAAACCTGGAACTTTAAGTACTTGTATTTTGCAAATCATAATTGGGGTATGCAATCTTATTTTTTTAATTTAAAAGGTGAGTTAATTAATAACACTGAACAACACTCACAACATATTCTTCCGGGACGCGTTTCGAAGGTTAACTTTCCTCCATCATCAACTGGACAATAACTGGGTTTCCATGGTGTTTGATGGTGCAGATGGTGATGCTTCTTCTGGTGTTTCTTCTGGTGGCGGTTCAATGAACTTACTGAAAATGTCTCTCTGAGGAATGTCGAAATTAAATACTCAGTTTCTATTTTTTAAAATAAAGATTTGTTCCCACGTGGACAGTTCTTGTTTTCCGGTTATGTGTTTGAGAAGTTTCGGTTCTAGCTTTATGTCATGATTTTTTGTCCAAAAGTGAAATGCAACCGCTGATTTTTCTAATTTTTTACTCTTAATGTTTCTAACGTGTTCCTTGGATCTAATTTCTAAATTTCTTTTGGTTTTTCCTATGTATATTTCATTACAATAGAAAAAACCAAAATAAATTTAGAAATTAGATCCAAGGAACACGTTAGAAACATTAAGAGTAAACAATTAGAAAAATCAGCGGTTGCATTTCACTTTTGGTCAAAAAATCATGACATAAAGCTAGAACCAAAACTTCTCAAACACATAACCAGAAAACAAGAACTGTCCACATGGGAACAAATCTTTATTTTAAAAAATAGAAACCGAGTATTTAATTTTGACATTCCTCAGAGAGATATTTTCAGTAAGTTCATTGAACCGCCACCAGAAGAAAAACCAGAAGAAGCATCACCATCTGCACCATCATACACCACGGAAACCCAGTTATTGTCCGGTTGATAATGGAGGAAAGTTAACGTTTGAAATGCGTCCCGGAAGAATATGTTGTGAATGTTATTCAGTGTTATTAATTAACTCACCTTTTAAATTAAATTAATCACAACAACACTGTTGTCAAACTTCTATGAAAGGAAGATGCAATCTTATATTTGAGTTGGAGTGGACATTGGCATGGTACAGAAATAACAGGAACAAATGAATATAGCTTCCCTGGTGACATCACATTTCTTGCCTTTTCAAGGTCACTTCACATTATTGCATGTGCTGTCAGCTATAGGTGCTATTACACCTTATGCTGTTTATTGGAGCAATGAGATAGTCCTGTAAAGTCATTGGCAAGATACAAACAGGTATAACTGAGGAATGATTGTCTCCATGGCATAGTGGTAGTGCTGCTGGTTACCAAGTGGGGGACCCAGGTTCAATTCACAGTACTGGCGTGGGGAATTTCCCTTGCTGAACAAACCCAGTCCAGAGCACTCAGCCTCATTAGGTCCCTAAGGGGCCAATTAAGGAACTGTCTAATATCAAAGTAGAGAAGAGTATGTCATCATGTATGTGAGTGTAAGAAGGGAATGATTGTGGTGATGCAGGTAATGGAATCCTGATCCTAGGACAAGAGTATGTCACCATGTATGTGAGTGTAAGAAGGGAATGATTGTGGTGATGCAGGTAATGGAATCCTGATCCTAGGACAAGAGTATGTCACCATGTATGTGAGTGTAAGAAGGGAATGATTGTGGTGATGCAGGTAATGGAATCCTGATCCTAGGACAAGAGTATGTCACCATGTATGTGAGTGTAAGAAGGGAATGATTGTGGTGATGCAGGTAATGGAATCCTGATCCTAGGACAAGAGTATGTCGCCATGTATGTGAGTGTAAGAAGGGAATGATTGTGGTGATGTAGGTAATGGAATCCTGATCCTAGGACAAGAGTATATCACCATGTATGTGAGTGTAAGAAGGGAATGATTGTGGTGATGCAGGTAATGGAATCCTGATCCTAGGACAAGAGTATGTCGCCATGTATGTGAGTGTAAGAAGGGAATGATTGTGGTGATGTAGGTAATGGAATCCTGATCCTAGGACAAGAGTATATCACCATGTATGTGAGTGTAAGAAGGGAATGATTGTGGTGATGCAGGTAATGGAATCCTGATCCTAGGACAAGAGTATGTCACCATGTATGTGAGTGTAAGAAGGGAATGATTGTGGTGATGCAGGTAATGGAATCCTGATCCTAGGACAAGAGCAGGACGCCATGTATGTGAGTGTAAGAAGGGAATGATTGTGGTGATGCAGGTAATGGAATCCTGATCCTAGGACAAGAGTATGTCGCCATGTATGTGAGTGTAAGAAGGGAATGATTGTGGTGATGTAGGTAATGGAATCCTGATCCTAGGACAAGAGTATGTCACCATGTATGTGAGTGTAAGAAGGGAATGATTGTGGTGATGCAGGTAATGGAATCCTGATCCTAGGACAAGAGTATGTCGCCATGTATGTGAGTGTAAGAAGGGAATGATTGTGGTGATGCAGGTAATGGAATCCTGATCCTAGGACAAGAGTAGGACGCCATGTATGTGAGTGTAAGAAGGGAATGATTGTGGTGATGCAGGTAATGGAATCCTGATCCTAGGACAAGAGTATGTCACCATGTACGTGAGTGTAAGAAGGGAATGATTGTGGTGATGTAGGTAATGGAATCCTGATCCTAGGACAAGAGTATGTCACCATGTATGTGAGTGTAAGAAGGGAATGATTGTGATGATGCAGGTAATGGAATCCTGATCCTAGGACAAGAGTATGTCGCCATGTATGTGAGTGTAAGAAGGGAATGATTGTGGTGATGCAGGTAATGGAATCCTGATCCTAGGACAAGAGTATGTCACCATGTATGTGAGTGTAAGAAGGGAATGATTGTGGTGATGTAGGTAATGGAATCCTGATCCTAGGACAAGAGTATGTCACCATGTATGTGAGTGTAAGAAGGGAATGATTGTGGTGATGTAGGTAATGGAATCCTGATCCTAGGACAAGAGTATGTCACCATGTATGTGAGTGTAAGAAGGGAATGATTGTGGTGATGCAGGTAATGGAATCCTGATCCTAGGACAAGAGTATGTCGCCATGTATGTGAGTGTAAGAAGGGAATGATTGTGGTGATGTAGGTAATGGAATCCTGATCCTAGGACAAGAGTATGTCACCATGTATGTGAGTGTAAGAAGGGAATGATTGTGGTGATGTAGGTAATGGAATCCTGATCCTAGGACAAGAGTATGTCACCATGTATGTGAGTGTAAGAAGGGAATGATTGTGGTGATGCAGGTAATGGAATCCTGATCCTAGGACAAGAGTATGTCGCCATGTATGTGAGTGTAAGAAGGGAATGATTGTGGTGATGTAGGTAATGGAATCCTGATCCTAGGACAAGAGTATGTCACCATGTATGTGAGTGTAAGAAGGGAATGATTGTGGTGATGCAGGTAATGGAATCCTGATCCTAGGACAAGAGTATGTCGCCATGTATGTGAGTGTAAGAAGGGAATGATTGTGGTGATGCAGGTAATGGAATCCTGATCCTAGGACAAGAGTAGGACGCCATGTATGTGAGTGTAAGAAGGGAATGATTGTGGTGATGCAGGTAATGGAATCCTGATCCTAGGACAAGAGTATGTCACCATGTACGTGAGTGTAGGAAGGGAATGATTGTGGTGATGTAGGTAATGGAATCCTGATCCTAGGACAAGAGTATGTCACCATGTATGTGAGTGTAAGAAGGGAATGATTGTGATGATGCAGGTAATGGAATCCTGATCCTAGGACAAGAGTATGTCGCCATGTATGTGAGTGTAAGAAGGGAATGATTGTGGTGATGCAGGTAATGGAATCCTGATCCTAGGACAAGAGTATGTCACCATGTATGTGAGTGTAAGAAGGGAATGATTGTGGTGATGTAGGTAATGGAATCCTGATCCTAGGACAAGAGTATGTCACCATGTATGTGAGTGTAAGAAGGGAATGATTGTGGTGATGTAGGTAATGGAATCCTGATCCTAGGACAAGAGTATGTCACCATGTATGTGAGTGTAAGAAGGGAATGATTGTGGTGATGCAGGTAATGGAATCCTGATCCTAGGACAAGAGTATGTCGCCATGTATGTGAGTGTAAGAAGGGAATGATTGTGGTGATGTAGGTAATGGAATCCTGATCCTAGGACAAGAGTATGTCACCATGTATGTGAGTGTAAGAAGGGAATGATTGTGGTGATGCAGGTAATGGAATCCTGATCCTAGGACAAGAGTATGTCGCCATGTATGTGAGTGTAAGAAGGGAATGATTGTGGTGATGCAGGTAATGGAATCCTGATCCTAGGACAAGAGTATGTCGCCATGTATGTGAGTGTAAGAAGGGAATGATTGTGGTGATGTAGGTAATGGAATCCTGATCCTAGGACAAGAGTATGTCAGCATGTATGTGAGTGTAAGAAGGGAATGATTGTGATGATGCAGGTAATGGAATCCTGATCCTAGGACAAGAGTATGTCACCATGTATGTGAGTGTAAGAAGGGAATGATTGTGGTGATGCAGGTAATGGAATCCTGATCCTAGGACAAGAGCAGGACGCCCTCGGAAGCGGGTTCAATGAGGCAGAGTCCTTCACAGGATACCTCTCCAGTGTTGCAATGTGGGACTATGTGTTACAGGCAGCTGAAGTGTGGAGTCTTGCAGCTTTGTGTTCGCAACACAAATCTCCAGCAACACCCACACTTGGCAACGTCTTCATGTGGACCGACTTTCTCACTGGCATTCATGGAAACTTAAAGGTACCTTGCTACAGCACCATCATGTTCTTAACTTTGATATTTTGTTTATATATGTCTGTGTAGGAGACATGAAATATCATATACATTAAGAAACATTAGTGGATAAAACTTAATTATCTTTTGCAATTATATATTAATTAATATGTTTTATGAATCAATTGATTTCATCAGCAATGGCTGAACTGTTTGTTTCATTGTTACACTTATGGCTGATAGGTAAATGAGTTCTTTCATATCATATTACTAACTACTCAAACCAAAACAAATTTATTAACATAATAAATCAGCAGTATCTAAAAATTCATTATCCAATCCTAGTTTTTCAAAATAAATATCTTTTTCCAAACCATTATATTTATGAGTGGATTTAATTGTTTTAATAATTTAATCTCTGGATATATTTCATAATTAAATGACCAACAATTATTGGCCACATCTGATTCAACAATCTGTTTATATTTGGATTTCTAAAATGTTCTTTTATTCTGGTTTCCAAATGATGTTTAATTTTGCCAGTGTAAACGCTGTCACAATCCAAACAGCTAAATTGATAAATGCCAGATTTTTATAATTTAAAATTTTAACCTTTTTAGAACATGTAACAAATTTTTTATGTTATATTTGTTTTGGGCAACCCAAATTATACCATATTCTTTAAAATTGATTGTAAATTTTTTATCAGCCCAAGGATGGTAAATAATTATGTTTTTTTTTTGTGGTTTTTTTTTTCTTAACGTCCTCCAATGTAATGTCATATCACATGGTGTAAGTAATTATGGACAACTTTTATTGATATTGTATTGATTTTATTGAGTGTAGAAACTTCTTTTACAGTCTTTTAATGTTTAGATTTGTCTATAGATTTTTACTTTCTCTACTGGTAAGTAGGGGAAGTATTGTATTCCACCCAAAAATTCAATGTCAAGATTTCACCGGAAATATGTTTTCAGACCCCCTGAAACCAAAAAAAGCATTTTTAGAAAAAGATCTGTGTGTGTCTGTGTGTCAGTCTGTGAGCCTGTGGACAGCATAACTCAAAAACGAAAAGTCGGTTAAAAACCAAAGCTGGTATTTAAGTTTAATGTCTTTCAGGGATGCAGTATAAAGATTTTGAAGAAAATAGTTTCACTCTAAACTACCCTTTACATGGAAAATTTTTCCAAAATTTTGATTTTCTTGAAAATGGCTCTAACAGTTATGATTAAAATGCCACATGTTTGAGATATTTGTATGACAAATGAAATGTATATTTTGAATTTTCTGGCTTTAGCCTATATAGTCCTCTTTAGTCTGGATGACTTTTGAATAACTCGCAAACCGTAAGAGATAGACAAAACCTTACTATACAAAAAATGTTGTTGTTGTTGTTGTTAGCTAATGCTGGATTTTTGACAATGAAGTCATTAATCCTCTTGCTCTCCAATATTTTTCACTAATGATATTGAAGAGAGCAATAGCAGTAATAGTAACCGCTTTTTAGAGAGCACCATATTTTTATGTTTTGGCGGTCACATTGCTCTCTCACAACTCCCAGAATGTCTGGAGGACCACACCTGTCGTTGGTTTACGGGTCTCACCAACCTAACCCGGAGAATTATCAAAATAAATTCACCGACCATATCCTCTGATTACCAATCAGAGGATATATCTACAAAAAATGTAGATCTTGCTAAAACACAATTTATTTGCAAATAAATTTTTTTATAGAGTGAACTATTTTGGAGATGTTCCTTGTTATGTGCGTCAGTTTTAGAAAACTTTGATGAAATGGAACATTGTTGTTAATTTTTTTATATGTTAAGCATGCAAAGAGAACGGGATATCACAGCTTTAAAACATTTGACTATCGCTTAATGCCTACTGTATACCCATATTCCCCTTGCACTTACAAGGAAATAAGCCATTACAAATTTCTGTAAAAGTTTGTCTCAACTAACACAAAGAAGATAGAGGAATAATAGTTTGTAAGAATGGTTATTACAAGAGTAGAGAAAGTCACGTGAGTGCAACACATAAGATTTTTATATATAAAATCAGTATTAAAACCATTAATTGATGCAATGTTGATAATATGTTTATATTCTGTATAAACTTCTTTCTTATTAAAGAGTATACTTATTAACATGCAAATTAAACTATTAAAACAGCAGGTTTATATGAAAAAAGATTACAATGTTACTTTTTATGTACCTATCAGTATGAGTTGATTTTCTGTAAATATAAAAATTTTTGAGAGGTAGAACTGGAACTTAAAAATTCAATGCCACAACTGGGATTTGAACCACAGACCTTCCGCTTACCGGGCGGACGCTCTAACCACTGAGCTATTGTGACAAACTGCCAGAATGGCATTAAATTCTCAAACCAGTTCGTATTTCTCCTGGTAAACCACAAATGCAGTCTCACATCAGAGACAAATTACCCCAATGGTGACTTACTATTGTAAGTACTTTATATCCCAGGATTAAATAACCTTCAGATGGTAATTATTATTTATTTATGCCAACAAACTTACTGTTGGTGTTTTTAAACACACAAGCCGTGTGTGGGCAAAGTTTGAGAGGTAGAACTGGAACTTAAAAATTCAATGCTACAACTGAGATTTGAACCACAGACCTTCCGCTTACCAGGCAGGCGCTCTAACCACTGAGCTATTGTGGCAAACTGCCAGAATGGCATTAAATTCTCAAACCAGTTCGTATTTCTCCTGGTAAACCACAAAGGCAGTCTCACATCAGAGACAACAACAGTAAGTTTGTTGGCATAAATAAATAAAAATTTTTATTTATACTGCTTCAGTTTTTTCATTGTATAGGTAGGTAACTATTTTGTTTACAGATAGAAAAGTCATCATTCTGCACTGACTGTATTACTCCAGCTGCACCATTCCAAGGCAATGTGACTGTTACTGGATCTACAGCAGTTTATGTGTGTAACACTGGGTTTGTGTTGCACTGGGGTGGCAGAGAGGTAGCATCTCCCACATTGGAGAGGAAATGTCTGAAGCAAGGAGACTGGGAGGGCTCAACCCCCTACTGCATACGTAAGTTTACAAGACTCAGTGTTCATGTATACAACACGTCAAGTATCAAACACTGACTCAGAGTCAGGACATAAGTACTCTACGTGAATGCAAGAAGCTAGGTGTTACTGAAACAGTACATTTGTCTGTGCAGGACGAACATGTGGTTTTCCTGGTTACTTCCCACACGGTACAATCCAAGGACGCTCATACCGCTACAGTGACCAGATAAAGTACTCGTGTAACTCTGGCTATCAGCTGATTGGTAACACAGTCAGAGTATGTCAGGAGACAGGAAAATGGAGTGGCACTGTTCCTAAATGTCAAGGTAAGCTTCACGTAAGGTTTCTGCCTTTCTCAGCAAGATGGCTCCATGGTAAAGTGTGAGCCTATCAGCTTGGAGATCCTGGTTTTGTTTCCCCTCAGCCCTTGTTCTGAATTTGGTTTATTTGCAATTTTTATTTATTCATCCTTTTAGAATATATACATGTTGTTGGATATATCAGGTTACATAAAATGCTAAAGTAACTGTCTTAATGGTAAAAAATCTTCAAAATCACAATTGCAGATATTCATCTATGTCATAAAAAGCCCTCTCAATTAAGTAATTTTGTAAGCATTTATTAAACTTGGAACCAGTTGATTGTTTAATTGTGGTTGGCAGCTTATTGTATAAAGTTTTCCCAATTACAAATGGATTTTATCAAAGAATTTCTTACTCTTCACTTCCCTATACATATTCTCTTTAGTTCTTGTGTCATATTTATGTATACTGCTGTTACTCCTTATATTTGTAGTTCTCCTAACTAGTAAAATAAAAATAATGTGGTGGTTTTTTTATTAAATGAGACAAATCACATCTTTGTTACAGGATTGTATATACCGAATAACAGATAAAGAACAAGATGGTGTGGGCAATGATTTTCTAAATTAAATGCAGATTTCACCAAAATTTACTTTATTTGTTAAGATAACATGCATTCATAAATTACTTCACCTTTTAACATGTTTTTGAAGCCACTGTTTGAAGCTATTCAGATTATTCCCACAGCAAAGTTTTAGTTTTATAATTGTTTGTTATGCAAAACTCAAATGGCATCACTTTTATGACAAGCTTTAGGTTTTTGTTCACTGACCGTGTTTATCTCTGTGAATATTTATTATATGATATTTGTTTTCTGCATGATCACTAAGAGATTGTTTGGTATTTCTTCTTGTGATTTTGGATTACCAACCAGTTTACCATTTATGGTGTCACATGCCAATGCACACTCACCTGTCATCAGCCCCATTTCACAGCTATGGTAAGAGCATGTACCAAAGGAAAGCTGCCAATATGACTATTGTAGGTAAAGGTGGGGTATAAACAGAACAATAAAAGAAAGGCAGACACATGAAGCTTGTGTCTCTCTGAACATCATGGCAGAGATTCCAGCACATCAGCTGATGGTTTAACATATGTTGGACCCTGGGAAGAAGGATGATATGAGAGTACCCTACAGCTGGCCAGAGCACATCATAGGCACGACTACTACAGTGGGTCCCTAACGGGTGCAGGTAGTTCTTCAGCCTGACAGAGTTTCAGGTTGCCACAGATAGTGCACCACCAGCCAGGTCCAGCTGATCAATCAGTCAGCCAAACACAGTGCCTCTCCTCAGTCAAACACCATATTTCCAGACTGTAAGCTCCAGGCACGGCTCCTGAGGGTAGGCAGGGTAGACATTGCCTGCCCTACCATAATACATCAACAAATAATGTTTAGCTACAATTCTGCATTTTATCATTTGAACCATCATTTTCCCTAAACTGTAGTTCAAGAAAAGTTTTCTCGGTTTTAATGACCAGCGCATAGTCAAATCCTAGAATCCCAATTCTGATTCATCAAAACTGTTCTGCGTTTAAGAGGTAGAACT
The DNA here is from genome assembly GCA_030765045.1 of Tenodera sinensis. Classification (NCBI taxonomy): domain Eukaryota; kingdom Metazoa; phylum Arthropoda; class Insecta; order Mantodea; family Mantidae; genus Tenodera; species Tenodera sinensis. The sequence goes on from JAUKNM010000015.1 coordinate 49,320, forward strand.
GGAACTTAAAAATTCAATGCCACAACTGGGATTTGAACCACAGACCTTCCGCTTGCCGGGCGGACGCTCTAACCACTGAGCTATTGTGACAAACTGCCAGAATGTCATTAAATTCTCAAGCCAGTTCAATTTGTTGGCATAAACAAATAATAATTACTGTGCTGCATGTTTGAAACATGCGGCAGAAATGGTACACATGGAACCTGGGTAGTGGAGAGCCAGCTAGTTTAACCTGTGCTGGCTTGGCCCCCTTTTCTCAGTACGAGGCCATTGAACATGGACAAGAAAATATTCTGTTTGTATACGCACTCCAAGCATGTGTAGACACGTCTGTAATTTGAAAATTGAATTACTATAACTTGAATTTCCCCATAGCTTTATTCCATATAATAGTAGTGGGTGAAAATAAGAGTAATAGGAGGTTTTTAGCACTCCACTAGAAGCGGGACTTTAACTGGAAAAGGATAAAGCATACTGTACTTAGTTTCTTTGTCAATTTCTCCACATGTTTATCCCACCTCAGATGTTGGTCAACCCACAGACGCAAACATTTTGCTTCAGCTTCTAGCTTTGTTACTTTTTATCCAAATTTGATGCTTGGCAACCCCTGGTTCTTTAGAGTTCTATTGTGGAATTGGACAGCTATGGTTATGTCTTCATTGATTATGAGTTTGTTGATTTTAAACTAGTTAGAAATTTTAATTATTGTGGATGATATATTATCTTCAAGCTTTTTACTGTCCTTTCTACTAATGAGTGTACTTGTGTCATCAGCAAAGAGTGTAGTTTTTGCGTCAGGTTCATCTTTTAAATGGAGTGGTAGATCACTGATGTAGATAAAAGATAGAAGGTGACCCAGGACTGATCCCTGGGGTACCCCAGAGGATACCTTTCTTTTTCCTAAAGATTCTTTTTTCAGAGTCTTATTTTTTATATCTAAATAATCAATTTCTACTACTTGTTCCCTGTTTACTAGATATGTAGTAAACCAATCATAAGCTATGCCCCTTATTCCACAATTATAAAGTTTATTGAGCAAAATATTGTGATCTACCATATCGAATGCCTTAGTTAAATCAAGAAATAGGCCCACCCCTGGTTCACTGTTGTCCATTGAGTCTTTGATGCCATCAACAAAGTTCATGATGGCTGCACTAGTAGTTTTGTGTTTCTGGAAACCGAATTGACAGAGATTGATTATATCAAACTTAGAAAAAAAATTGAACCATTCTTCTATACATTATTTTTTCTATAATTTTTTAAAATACTGACAGAAGGGTTATTGGCCTGTAATTATTGGTATCATGTTCATCTCCTTTTTTAAACATTGGTTTTACTGTCGCTTGTTTCAATGCTTCTGGGAATTGTCCATTTTTCAGTGACTTATTTATCAGAAAGCAGAAGGGTTTTATTATGTCGCCACTGCATTTCTTAATAATTTCATTTGAACTACCATCCTATGTTTCTGTTCTTTTGTTCTTTAATTCCCTGATGCTAGTCATTACTTCTTTTTTGGTAGCTGGTTCTAGAAAAAGTGAATTGGTATTTTTGGGCTCATAGTTGTTGGTCTCAATTTTATTTGCACATCTTTTATTTTGCATTTTATTTGAAATTTCTACCAAGTAGTTATTGAAGGTGTTAGCTAATTCCATGGGATTGCTAATTAAATGGTCATTTGTTCTTAATTGGATGTTTCTGGTGACTGGTTGTTTTTGGTTAGTGTCCTGTTTTATTACCTCCCATGTAGCTTTTTGTTTGTTCTTTGAGAAGCTATGCCAGTTCACAGTAATATTTGAATGTATTTTGGAATTGTTTACATATTTTATCTACATCTTCCCCTGTGTAAACTTCATCCCAGGTCTCTTTGCTGAATAGATAATGAAAATATTCATAATTTTCCCTATGCATTTGACGGACTCTTTTGAATATTGTGCAAGGATTTTCAAACTTATGTTTCTGACACCATTTAAACAATATGGTCTGGGCAAAGTGGTCTGATAGGCAGGTGTCAAATACTTTTATCTCATAATCTTTTAGATCATAGTTTATTATTACCTGATCAATTGCCGTGCTTGATGTTTCTGTAACTCTTATGGGAACTTCCACTGTTGGCTTCAGGTCATACATATTTAGGAGAGCTAGAAATTTTGATTTATCAGGATTGTTTGTAAGAAAATTTATATTCATGTCTCCCATTATTATGATGTTTTTATTTGTCTTACACAATTCAAAAAGAACAGAGTCCAAAGTTTCTAGAAAAGTAGTTATGTCATTTGAAGGGTTCCGATATACACACATCATAACTAGTTTCTTAGGGATTTCTATGACACTAGACTCATAATGCTCTTCAATATTTAAGTTTCCATCTGAAATTAACTTTACTGCAACGAAGTACAACATTACAGCAAATTGTTTCACTCTTCATAAATATGATAGTGTTAAATTAACGAAGGTATTTAACGTTATTGAATATTTTTCTCTGTAATTTTGGCATACATCAAACTCAATATAGTGTCTTTGTTGCTTAAGCTTCTCAGCTTTTGTCATAAATTATCTACAGTTGCACATGGTAAATTGTCTTGCGCATGCTTCTCGGAATATCTTTCAGGAATGCAATTCTCTATTATGGATTGCCAATATATATGTGCAATTGCTCAAATACACATCTATTCCATATGATGTTTCTGTTACTGGTGTATAGGGTCTGGTATTTACTCTTCCTAGTTACACGGCCAATAACCATTGTTTCTCTTTGGTTACCCATTGTAACTTTTTTCTTACAATCAATATTGGCCATGTTTCCCATTGCTGAATATTTAAGGTTTCCAAAGTGATGTTTACAAACATAACCTGAATATTCACATTACACAGGAAATTTATACATATTCAATTAATATTACCTGACATGTAGAATATTAGTATAAGTTTCTAATCAGTTCACTTGGACACTTAGTTCCTGCTACTCACACCATATACTCTCGCATACAGTCAGTATCTTGCAATGAACTTATTGATGTGAATATTTTCTAGGTACCCCATGTGAAGTTCTTGATCCTCCAAAACATGGCCAACTCCATGTGCTGTGGGACAATGAAGAAGTTCTACCACAATATGGACACCAGGTTGAAGTGGAGTGCAATCCTGGCTTCACAGTAGACACTTCAAGCAATGCCCTGAGGATTCTCACTTGTCTGGAAGATGGTCAGTGGGATGATGCAGTACCTACATGCAAGTCTATTGGCTGTCTCAGTCCCCCTATGTAAGTACAAACTAATAGGTACTCTGAGAGGTAGAACTGCAACTTAAAAGTTCAATGTCACAGCTGGGATTTGATCCATAGACCAGCAGTAAGTTTGTTGGATTAAATAAATAATAATTACCATCTGAAGGTTATTTAATCCCAGGACATAAAGTACTTACAATAGTAAGTCACAATGGGGAAATTGTCCCTGATGTGAGCCTGCCTTTGTGGTTTACTGGGAGAAATATGAACTGGTTTGAGAATTCAAAATCATAGTAGCTTAATGGTTAGAGCACCCACCTTGTAAGTCGAGGGTCTGTGGTTCAAATCCTAGCTGTAACATTGAATTTTTAAGTTCCAGTTCTACCTCTCAAACACTAACACTTTATTTATGAGCATTAAGCATAAATTACTGTGGAATAACTGCTAACAAAGTGACCTAGCCACATACTGCCACTGTTGCATATGATCAACTGTGTCCGTAGGCTAGAAGAACGCGGTGCTACTATATTGTGCTTGGTAATCACACTGTTATCACTTGCTCATAGAGATTTGTGTCTACACCTGGCTTGGCCCATGGGTCACTTTAGGACCTAATGTGTACCATGATTGGGCTTGAAAATTAAGAACTGCAAAAGAATTTATCATAATTTTTGGTCACTGATATCAAAATTTTTTTAAGAATAGCTTAAGTATCCCAGCATTTCTTTACTAGGAATTCTATATTGTTATTCTTCTGACACATTTCAAATAATAAAAATAAAATAAAATAAATAATTATAATAATGTCAATAACTCAAAAATAGTTTTGTTCAAAGCAAAATTGCACAATTGGACCCAGGTCAGTGGTACACTGTAGCCTCTTCTCGGGGTTGGGCCGGGCCAAACTTAAGAATGTCGCCCATGAAGATCTCTCTACTTCTACATTACCTTGTAGCTGCTAATCCTATAGCTGAATTTATATATATATATATATATATATATATATATATATATATATATATATATATATATATATATATATATATATGTGTGTGTGTGTGTGTGTGTGTGTGTTGTTGTTGTTGTTAGCTAATGCTGGATTTCTGACAATGAAGTCATTAATCCTCTTGCTCTCCAATATTTTTCACTGATGGATGAGGCATTAGAAGTGGCCGGGCATATTTGAAGGTGGTCTCGATCCATTTCCTCTTGCAGATCACATAGAGGACAGAGTGGAGAAGAATATATCCCAATTCACAAGGTACCCAAGCTGAGCAGAACATTACTTCCACTTACTGGTGTTTTGCTCCTCACTGTAACTTTTCTATCTGACCTTACCTTGGTCATCTCTTGTTCTCTTCCGACCCCGATGCTATTAGGGTTCCTGAGGCCTAGGGAGTCTTTATTTTTCCAACCTCTCCATTTCTCTAATTTCTCTTTAAAATCTTAACCCCTAACATGCTGACCTGTCATGGCATGTGTACGTCCTCTGATTGGTAATCAGAGGATATGGTCGGTGAATTTATTTTGATAATTCTCCCGGTCAGGTCGGTGAGACCCGTAAACCAATGACAGGTGTGGTCCTCCAGACATTCTGGGGGTTGTGAGAGAGCGATGTTACTGCCAAAACATAAAACTATGGTGCTCTCTAAAAAGCGGTTACATTTATTGCTAAGTTGCTAAGTCTCTTCAATATATATATATATATATATCCCTTTTACACTTTCTCTGCTACATATTGTAAGTAGAGGTAGTATTGTATTCCACAGAAAAATTCAATGTCAAGAGTTCACCAGAAATGTTTTGAGGCCCCTGAAACCAAAAATTAGCATTTTTAGGAAAGGTCTCTGTGTGTGTGTGTGTGTGTGTGTGTGTGTGTGGGTGTGTGTGTGTGTATGTGTGTGTGTGTGTGTGTGTGTGTGTGTGTGTGTGTGTGTTTGTACATGCATGTGCGCACATGTGTCTGCATGTGAACAACATAACTCAAAATCCAAGCTTGGTATTTAACCCTACATGAAGTATCTAAAGTAAGAACAAATTAGAAACTAAAAGCTTTACTTATCTTAGTAATATTGCAAGATTTTATGAAGCTAACATGTTTCAAGTTGACTCCAACTCATTCTCAAAGCTATACCATAGCTACTGATGGTCATTTTAATCACTAATCTCTGAAAACAAAAACCTATAAGTACAATCTATTGGAGGTATTTCAAAATGCATAATACGTTCCTGTTTTTTAAAATAAATATTTTTTCCCAAACCATTAAATCTATAGGTCCACTTAATTGTTTTAATAATTTAACCTCTGGGTTAATTTCATGATTAAATGACCAAAAATGATCTGCCACAGCTGATTTATCAGTTTGTTTATATTTAATGTTTTTAAAATGCTCTTTTATTCTGGTTTCTAAATGATGTTTAGTTTTACCAATATAAACTCTATCACAAATGATTGTTGGGTATGAATGTTGGCTCTTATGGGCTAGTTAAGAGTATGTTGTTTTTGTTGATGTATGGCAGGAGTTTATTGCAATACAATTCCAGAGGAAATGTTTCACATTTAAGTCCCCTGCTATGACTACCCTTTGGGCCATGCGTATTAGTGTGTCAATGTCATCTGTGTCTATATCGTCCAGTGTGTTTGTAGGATGCAATAAATGTAACTTCCGTGTTATGAAGTTTTACCCTAACTGCTGTTGCTTCTGTTCTGTTTAGTTGAGGTATGATATGATATGATTTATTGAGTACTAAAAACAAATTCATCTTGGGCTACCCCTGAGCTGGGCCCTGGCCCTTTAGTTGAGGTACAAATGCCTGGTGGTGTTAGACCAAGTTTTGAATAACTACGGCTGTCCCTCTGCCTCTTCTATTTCTGTCTGTTCTGTATACTGAGTAAACTGGGACTGAGAAGTGATCTACAGGTCCCAGGTGGGTTTCATTAATTAGCCCTATTTGGATTGAATTCCTTTTGGAGCATTTCCATAAATTCCTTGTGCTTCCTATTGAGGTTGTTACAATACCAATAAATGCCATTTACTGAGGTTGTATTACTCAGAACTGTGTGAGAATTCCCAGGAACCTTGTCACATAGACAAAGAGGTAAAGTGGGTCGCAGTTTGTGTTTGTCTGCTCCAGGAGCCACTTTACGTGCTGTTGCAACGAGTTGGGAAGCCCAACTTGCTCAGAAAGTCGGCCAGTGCAAGGCCTTTCTCAAAGATATCATGAGGGGTTTGCGACTTAGGAATCAATATGCTTGATTCCTTTAGGTGTGGAGGTACCTGGTGTTTAGCTGTTTGTGTGGGTCTTACTGGTTTGTGTGTTGTTTTGAAGGTTGTCACTTTGGAGGTGCCATGACTTGGGTGGGCACGGCCCACTTGGTTGTTGCTGCAGAAGGACTAGGGGTTGGACGGGTTCTTCCTTGGCAATCTTAGTAAAACCATTGCCCTTCTGTTGTAGACAGGTCAGGCTGGGGTAGTTTAGGTTGTTCAATGTGGGGAGCTTTGGGTTTCCCCAGCTGTGTCCTTGGCCTTGCTCACTCCAGTGCCAAAAGGTATTTAGAGCAACCACGCCATGTTGCTCCATGTCCTTTCTGACCACAGAGGGCACACTTGCAGGTGTAGGAGGGGTGGGGGCCAGTGCATTTGGTGCATACTTGTGAGGAGGCCTGACAGTCGCAGTGAAAATGCCAGAGCTGCTGACAGTGTCTGCATTGTTTGGACTCCGGAGCTGTTCTGTACTCCTTGACTCTAACTCTAAAGTGGGCTAGGTATTTGAGGCCGAGTGTCCTACAGTTCTATGAGGAACATTGGGAGGGGGTGCCTAATTCTTCCTTGCGAGTGCATCTGCACTGCCCTAATGGCCTCAAATTTATGCTGTGCCAGCTCGGATTTTATGTGTTCTCCGGTGATTGGGGTGCACAATCCTTTTGTAACAAATCTAATGGTCCTAGTCTCTGGGTGGGACAGGAGGTAAAATTATGCACCCTCACTCCTGAGGTACTCCACATGTGGTGGTAGTCGCTCAGGCTGAACAATTTAATGACTAAGTCACCGGAGCAATGCGTGCAGTGTATTGAGTATTTTTGTGTGGTTTTATATTTAGCAACAAAGTTTTTTGTTGTGATTGAGTGAATGTGTGTTGCCTGGATTTTATTGGGATATAGAGGCACAAGATTGGCCCTGTACTCTGTGTAACTGTTTGTTTTGGGGGTGGATGCTCTTGTGGTGACTTCTGCATATATGTCTGGGGTGTGGGAAGCTCGATGTCAGAGTCTGGTTGTGATTGGTGACTGGTGTGGTTTATGTGTTGTGTTGCTGGTGTTTGTGTCCTCTGTCAATGCTTGGTTTGGTTTGTCTCCCATGTCAGTGTTAGGTGTGTTTGTCTTTGCTATGTCTGTGAGTGGTGTGTTTGATGTACTGGGTATGTTTGTGTTTTGTGCGCTTATGCTAAGTGTGTTTGTGTTTAGTGTCTGATATGAATTGGTGTGTTTGTATATGGTGGTGGTGTAGTCTGTGTGGGCGTATTGGTGTTGGTGGGGTGGTGGGTCTCTTTGTGTGTGTTTTTGTTTTTGTGGTGATGAGTGTGGTGGCTCTGATGGGCTTATTGGATTTGGAGAGAGATAAAGGGGACAGAGAGAGTTTTGCCTCCATATCTCTGATTATTGGGATTCTCTGGATAGTTGTGAAAGTGTTAGTGTTTTTAAGGGGCAGGTCTTGTTAACTAAGTGTACCTTACCTTAGCCTGCTTGTGGTCTATAAAAAGACAGCAGGTAGGCTTGTCCTAGCTCTAAGTGCCTATTTAAGGCAGCTGGCTTAAATTAACATAAGAAGAAGGAAGAGAGAGGGGTATGAAAGCCTAATGGGAGCCTAACCAGGGGGAACTTAAAAACTAGAAAGAAAATAGGAAAAAAGTGCTAGAAGGAGAAAAAGAGGCAGTTAGTGAGTGCTGAAAAGCGTGGCTAGCAGAGGACTGAACCGGTTCCAATCAAAGACTGTTGGCTGTGGTCTTGCTATCCCTCATCTAATCTGCAGAGTATACTTACCTGTCCTGAGTGGGCGAACGGGAGCTGGTGCAGTGACGCCAAGCATCTCAGGGCTGCGCACTGCGCTTGCTGATGATTGCTCAGAAGCCCTTCTCACTTATAGCTTGTAGGGCTCTTCAGAGCAGCTGCAGACATTCTCAAAGCTCTCCTGGGGCAATGGCAACCCTGGCTATCTCTCAAAGCCTACTGAATTCCCATATTCCCCTTGTACCTACAAGAAAATTAGCAATCAGATAATTTCTGCAAATTTTTATCTTGACTAACATGAAGAAGATATAGGAATAAGAGTTTGTAGGAATAGTTAGTACAAGAGTAGAGAAAGTCATGCGAGTGCAACACATAAGATTTTATTTTTGTTTTGTGTTTTGGGTAATCCAAACATTTCCAAATCCTAACAGACCACACCCCCAATTAATTTGGATTCACTGGGTAATACTGTATCATTGAAATGGTGGTACTACTTGCATCAAGTTGTTTTACATGTTTCAGGCTGCAGCATGCAAGGATCACCAATGACTCCATTGCTGCAAATATCACAGAAAATTCTGTAGAAGGTGATGAGATAAAGGTGTATAACTTTGGCACAAGATTGAGTTATTCCTGTGTTCCGGGCTATAGACCATCTTCAGATATGCAACATTTATCAGTGACATGTGGTAATGATGGCCAATGGGTCAGTACATCTAAAGGCTGCGTTCCTATTGAATGTCCTCCCCCAGTTTCAGTGAAGCATGCCGTCATTAACGACCTTGAAAAGAAAGTGTTTGCAACTGGTACAGAGCTACAAGTGCAATGTGAGTTTGGTTATCAGTTGATGGGACCCCAGCGGTGGTCATGTACAAAAAACGGCACTTGGTTTCCTGCACCTAACTCTACATCATGCCAACAAATTACTTGTCCATATGTAAACATAGCTAATGGCGTAATGAGAACAAGGAACACAACCATTTACTCTGTGGGATCTGAGGTCCTAATTGACTGTGACAGAGGCTTTAGGTTAGTGGGACCAAAAGCATGGACATGTACAGAAAATGGCACATGGTCTGCATTGTCCATGGCTACACAATGTCAGCCAATTACATGTAATCTGTCAGAGTTAAAAGTGGACCATGCTGCATTGCAACCAAAGAATAAAACAAAAGATGGTTTGTATCCTCCTGGTGCTGAAGTGGAGGCCACTTGTGAAGAAGGATATCGCAGATCAGTGTCCTACAACATCCAGTGTCAGGAGAATGGAACATGGACAACAATTGAATGTCACTTGATAATGTGTGGTGCACATTTGACAGAGATAGAACACGGCAGTGTTCAACAATCACAGATTATGCAAATGTATGACGTTGGCACAGAACTAAATGTAACTTGTGATGAAGGATATAAGTTAGTAGGGTCAAACATTCGTAGATGCCTAAGTAATGGTACTTGGTCAATATCAGGTGATTGTCAGAGGATCAACTGCAACATCCAAGATCTTCCCTCAGATGTAGGGAGTGGTCAGCTGGTGATAGAGGGTACTTCATTTGGAGATACTGCCAACTTGACATGCAACATGGACACATTTAGTTGGAAGTGTGACAAGGACGGGCAGTGGCAGCTCCTCAAGGGAACTCTACAGGAACCTATGTGTCAGACTGCAGCGCTGCAGTGTCCTGAACCAAAGGTACCAACTTCACTTGTTTATATTGCTTGCACATTCCACATTTCACATTTATTTTGTTCTTATGATGATTACAGTGATGTTGGACACGTAAACAGCACTATGATTTACACATGTGCTATGCACAATTTATTATACCTAATACTTATGTATGGAGTAAAAGGTATGCAGTAGTGGGAAGGATTTTAGTCCGTGTTTAAAGTGGCAAACAATATTGATTTATTTAATGTTCTCAGGCAATTTGTTGTACAGTTTAATCCCCAGGTTCTACACATTGTTCTTGAGAATATTTGTTTTGCAAAATTGTAGGTGAATATCGTTGTGCTGGTGGAGTTTTTGATTCACTCTATATAAATACCTACACATGCAACAGGTTGTACTTTTGACTCTTTAAAGAGCATTCTCCACAATGACTCATTACTAACTGCCTTTTTCTGCAATTTAAATATTTGCACATTTTCACATTTGCACATGCACCTGAAAACATAATACAATATCACAAAACATGATATAAATTTGCATAATACACACTTCTTTGTATTTTTAGATTTACTTTATTATGGGTACATCTTAACAGCTAGCAACGTGAGTTCAATTGGGAAGCTAAATATGATTCTTCCATTTCAGCTTTTCACTTAAAGGTTGTATTTGTACCAAACTCAATGTTCACAGTGTTGTAATAAATTTGCATCTTAAGATATGCTTTATTTTAACAAGATATAGCTGTTATTAATTATATTATTAGCTTATTTATCCTCTTTCTTGGAAGTGACTCACCCTTTTGGTTTAAATTAGCTTGTTTGCTTGCATCTAAGTATATAGCTCAATCAAAACCTGATTTGTCTTTGTCTGTGGATTTGTCCCCTTTATTAGCCCATTTGTACGATAATGTCTGCCTGCTTCACCAATAATGGCAGGTCATCTATACATGGACCAGGAATAGAGCCTTGTGGCACTCTATTAATTTCCTGTTCTACTGATGTATATGTACACGTCCTATTTTTACTTTCTCTCCTGGTAAGTAGGGGAAGTATTGTATTACACCCAAAAATTCTATGTTGAGATTTTACCGGAAATATATGTTTTGAGACCCCCTGAATCCAAAAAAAGCATTTTTAGAAAAAGGTCTGTGCGTGTATCTGTGTGTGTGTGTCAGTCTGTGGACAGCATAACTCAAAAGGAAAAGTCGATTAAAAACCAAAGTTGGTATTTACGTTTAATGTTTCTCAAGGATGTGACATGAAGATTTTGAAGAAAATAACCCCACCCTAAATTACCCTTTACACGGACAATTTTTCAAAAATTTTTATTTTCTTGAAAATCGCTCTAACGATTTTGATTAAAATGTTTGAGATATTTTTATGCCAAATGAAATGTATGTCTTGAATTTTCTGGCCATAGCCCCTGAAGTCATATTTACTCTGGATGACTTTTGAATAACTGGTAAACCATTAGAGATTGACCAAATCATACTATACAAAAAATGTAGATCTTGCTAAAATACTTCTGTCACTATTCATATTCTGTTGTCTCAATACATATCTAGTGACATGGATACTTCCAGAAGTGGTTCAGGAGGATGGAACACTACATACAGTACCAGGGAGAATACTTTGAGAAACTGTGATAAACAAAACGTTTCTGTGAATATTCATATTTTGTTGTCTCAATACATATCTAGTGACATGGACACTTCCAGAAGTGGTTCAGGAGGATGGAACACTACATACAGTATCAGGGAGAATACTTTGAGAAACTGTGATAAACAAAACGTTTCTGTGAATATTCATATTTTGTTGTCTCAATACATATCTAGTGACATGGATACTTCCAGAAGTGGTTCAGGAAGATGGAACACTACATACAGTACCAGGGAGAATACTTTGAGAAACTGTGATAAACAAAACGTTTCTGTGACTATTCATATTTTGTTGTCTCAATACATATCTAGTGACGTGGACACTTCCAGAAGTGGTTCAGGAGGATGAAACACTACATACAGTACCAGGGAGAATACTTTGAGAAACTGTGATAAACAAAACGTTTCTGTGAATATTCATATTCTGTTGTCTCAATACATATCTAGTGACATGGATACTTCCAGAAGTGGTTCAGGAAGATGGAACACTACATACAGTACCAGGGAGAATACTTTGAGAAACTCTGATAAACAAAACGTTCCTGTGAATATTCATATTTTGTTGTCTCAATACATATCTAGTGACGTGGATACTTCCAGAAGTGGTTCAGGAGGATGGAACACTACATACAGTATCAGGGAGGTATCAGGGAGAATACTTTGAGAAACTGTGATAAACAAAACGTTTCTGTGAATATTCATATTTTGTTGTCTCAATACATATCTAGTGACGTGGACACTTCCAGAAGTGGTTCAGGAGGATGGAACACTACATACAGTATCAGGGAGAATACTTTGAGAAACTGTGATAAACAAAACGTTTCTGTGAATATTCATATTTTGTTGTCTCAATACATATCTAGTGACGTGGACACTTCCAGAAGTGGTTCAGGAAGATGGAACACTACATACAGTATCAGGGAGAATACTTTGAGAAACTGTGATAAACAAAACGTTTCTGTGAATACTCATATTTTGTTGTCTCAATACATATCTAGTGACATGGATACTTCCAGAAGTGGTTCAGGAAGATGGAACACTACATACAGTACCAGGGAGAATACTTTGAGAAACTGTGATAAACAAAACGTTTCTGTGAATACTCATATTTTGTTGTCTCAATACATATCTAGTGACATGGATACTTCCAGAAGTGGTTCAGGAAGATGGAACACTACATACAGTATCAGGGAGAATACTTTGAGAAACTGTGATAAACAAAACGTTTCTGTGAATATTCATATTTTGTTGTCTCAATACATATCTAGTGACGTGGATACTTCCAGAAGTGGTTCAGGAAGATGGAACACTACATACAGTATCAGGGAGAATACTTTGAGAAACTGTGATAAACAAAACGTTTCTGTGAATATTCATATTTTGTTGTCTCAATACATATCTAGTGACGTGGACACTTCCAGAAGTGGTTCAGGAGGATGGAACACTACATACAGTACCAGGGAGAATACTTTGAGAAACTGTGATAAACAAAATGCTTCTGTGACTATTCATATTTTGTCTTAATACATATCTAGTCGCCCTCATATTACGTTAAGATTAGTGCTGTAGCTGAATATTTTGGGTTTTCTTTGCTGTAGAAACCACATTTAACTAATGCATGCACCCAGCAGGTACAGTCAGGTTTAATAAACAAGCAACACCAACATATGATTTGAAGCTTTCCTGGCGATGAACATGTTCAAGATATTCTCGGGCTTCTAGCCAGGTGTACTGATGCATGATGATGGGAGAGATGTACACTCCTGAAACTTCGATGGCTATGCATCACTACACCTGGCTAGAAGCCTGAGAACATCTTGAACACCAACATGTTTTGGTTTGATACCGAAATTTAGATTTCCGATCGAATGGGCTTTTGAAAAAGACACGTTTTAATTTAATTGCCGGATGTGAGATTTGCGATAAGTGTTAAGTAATAACATAAATAGATAATAGAGCAGGAAGTGTTGTAAGGTGAGCAAGATATGAGTAAATAATAGTCGTTAAATTTGTAGGATAAACACATTATTGGTTTGAAATTAACGAGTCATGACGTCATACTACATAGTTTAAATACACGTTCGAAAGTTAGGTCTGAAAACCTTAAAAGTCGCGCGATATATTTAATAAAATATAAAGTAAACATCGTTTAATCCTAAAAAGGTAATTATATATTCGAAATTCATAAAAGAACATGTTATAATAGAAAGGGACATTTCTAAATTGCGGGAAAAGGAAATAGCATTTTGGATACGAGGCTTTCTTGGATGACGTCATGACATTCAAATTGAAGAACGGTTTTCTTAGCGTGGGTAAGAGAGAAAGCGTCTGGTCACTACTCAACCAGAGACCAGTACGGCAGGTCGTGCTGCGCGGATGTGAGTGCGATTCCTCTACATATACAAATATTTTCGGCATAGCTCCCGAAAATATTTAAGAGACAATAAATAATATAAAAAGTTTCCTTGGGTTGTCCATTACTCCTACGCAGACCCGAGATAAAGAGATCTCTTGCAGAACTAGCCGGAGCGAAACACATCAAAGGGCAACACCACGTCACCAACGACAACAGGAAGCGAAGAAAGACAATTTTAGCTTCAAATGGCATCCCAACGTGTGGCATCGAAAGAATGGACCAACCCCAAGACGACCAAGCCAGCATAGAACCAGCAAACAAGAAGGTGATCCAACGTGTGGCGTCGAAAGAATGGACCAACCCCAAGACGACCAGATCAGCATCGAGCCATTAGACAAGAAAGTGCCCAGCGTGTGAACATCTGTGAAACGTGTAGTGAACAAGTTTAAGTGCAGTTAAAAAAAAAGAAAAGTGAAAATTTTGGTGAGTAGAAAAACACATGTAAATAGTTTAGAAATGGAAGACAGTGATAGCGATTTTCTAGGTTTTGAGAGTCCGGAAATTGAGAAAAGTGTAAGTAGGATGGAAGAATTTAATCAGAATGTAATTGGTAGCAGAATATGCCAAGAAGTAGAAGATCAGAACGTTAGAGAAACACCTAGAGGTAGCTCAGAAATGTTTAGTACTAATTCAGAAAGGCCAGTATTTATGTCAGAAATAGAGAATATGTTTCAAAAGATAATGAAAAAGATGAGTACAGAGTTAAGTCAAAAGTTAGATGAAACTAGTAAAGAATTAAGAACAGTGAAAAAGATGAGTACAGAGTTAAGTCAAAAGATAGATGAAACTAGTATAGAGTTAGGACAGAAATTAGAGAAGGGACAACAGGAATTGGGAATGCAATTGGAGAATCAAAGGAGAGTTTTCGAAACCTTTAGGGAAGAAGTTAGGGAGGAAATTAATAAAGTCAGTAGTGAAGTAAAAGAAAATAGAGAGCAGGTTAAGGGAGAATTAGAGACAATAAGGCAAGAAGTAAAGAATTCTGAAAAGAAATTAGGTCAACAAGTGAGTGAAAAATTAGATAAAGAAAGGGAAAAAGTAACATATAGATTAGACAAACAAAGGGAAGAAATTAGAGAAGAGTTACAGGGGTGTAAAGTTAGAATAGAAAGATCTGATGTAGAAAGTGAAAGGCAGGCTAGAAATTTGGAGGATGTTACAGACCAAATAAAAGGGGTAGTAACAGAAATTACTCAGGTAAAAGAGGCCTTAGAAAATTTGAAATTAAATGAAAATGCATGTAATCACAACAATCTTAGTAATGAAGTTGCAAGAAACGAGGCAATACCAGGTGTATCAGCTGACATTTCGATGCAAAATAGGGGTAACAGTAATTCCCATTCTGATTTCGGAAATAGCTCAGGGATAGGTGACAATTCAAATTTACATTGGCCTAACCATGTCTTAAATGAAATGACACCTCCAGTTTTTGAAAATGAAGATTCAGATGATCCTAAAGCCTTTTTAGAAGGGTTACAAGAGTACTTCACGGTGAAACGTATACCAGAGGAGTACAAGATGGTGATAGTAAGAAAATGCCTAAAGGGTAATGCTGCTAATTGGCTAGGCCTTTCTATGGGTAACAATAATGATTACAGGACCTTTAGGAACATCTTTTTAACCAGATATTGGGGAGCTAGTAGGCAGGCTAATATTAGAGTCGAATTAAGCAATGGAAAGTTTAATCCTAGATCGGAGGAATCTATGGTAAACTATTTTATGAGAATAGCGAGAAAATCGAAGATGTTGGATCCTCCCTTAGATGAAAAAGATCTAATAAATATAGTTACTCCACATTTTCCGGAAACGCTTCAACACTACCTAATCATAGCCCGACCAGATAGCATTGCAGCTATGATCGAATTATTATCAGCCTTAGAAGTCAATAAGCCAAAACACGCATTTGGAAATAAATATGAAGGAAACGAAACTGTAAATTCTTTCGGGCAAGGGGCACAGTATTATCAGAATAGAAGTGAGATTAGGGAAAGATATAAACGACCAGTACCAAGGATGGAATCATTCCGGTGGGAAAATCAAGGTAGATATAACCAGGAAGGGCGTCATCAAAATAGAAATGGTAATCAAAGGGGAAGAAATATACGGGTGAATTATATGAATACAAATAGATTTGATCGAGGTAGACGGGGACGTTATTTTGGACATAGTAGAAATTCAAATGATGGGTATTGGACAAACGGAGATAATGAGTTTAGACCGAGGTCACCAAGACAGGAAGAAAGGTATTCTAATGGACGAAATTCCCCCAAAAATGCAGAAATGGTTGAGGCCATTAACACGGTCAAAAACATGGTAGGAAGTAACCCCGATTTAATGCAGGAAAACAGAAGTAACAATTCGGGAAATAGTACAGGAGCCATACCTAAAAATCAGGGAAACGCCAGACCCGGTCAAACGCGCCTTCAGTGAGAACTGGGTATCCTAGTAATGATTGTGATAAGTACTCGGAAATAAATAGTCCTGGAAGGCAAATGATGATACAAAAGAAAAGAGAATGTAAAAATAGAATTGACGAAAACGAAAAAGTAGGAGATCCACCTAAAATCAAAATTGGAGTAAATGGAAAACAATACAATGCAATTATAGATACGGGATCAAATAGCACAGTATGCTCACAAAATTTTTTATGATAATTTACAAAGTAGTGGTTTTAAAGTAATGTCTTTACCAGTTAATGGGATATACTGCTCGCTAGCTGTGGGAAAACGAAAAGAGAGAGTAAAATTTCAAGCAATGATAAATATTGAAATAAATTGGAGAATACTAGGAATTTTATTTCTGATTGTAGGAAGACTTGTGACAGATATTATTATAGGTTGTGATTGTCTTTATGCCTGGGAAGCTGTGGTGAATTTTAAAAACATGATTCTAGAAATGAAAGTTGAAGATGAGACCATTATAGTGCCTTTTGTGGAAGATAGTAGTTCAGAAACTATTGTAAGAGAAAAAGAGGAAGAAGAAATCCAAGGGGATACATTCTTTGTAGAATATGTTAAAGTAGGAGCTATGGAATTAACTGAAGTAAATGTCAAAGAGTACAGTATCGATAATAAAGAAAATGTAGAATGGGATAAAAATGATTTCATAGACAATTTGAGGTTTTCTGACGCAACTAGGTACTATGATAGGGAGAGTAGTGAAGACTTAGAAGAATTGTTGAGGGAAAAAGTAACTCAGGCTGATCAACTAAATGAACAACAGAGGGATAAATTGTTTGAAATATTAATCCGAAGTAAGAAGTATTCTCTGAGAAACCTGGTAAATGTAATATTTATACTCATTCGTTTGAGATGATACCCATCAAACCTTTTACACATAAAGCGAGAGCTATCCCTAGTACAATAAGAGAAGAGGTAGATGCAGTTATAAAGTCAATGTTAGAAGATGAGGTTATTGAAATTTCGAATTCAGAATTTGTGAATCCCCTATGTATTGTAAATAAGGCCATTGGAAAGATTAGGGTGACATTAGACTCGAGAAAACTAAATTATTGTTCCTCATACTTTCCATCAGGGAATCCAACAGAACGTGTCCTCCGAGATATAGGAATTTATTTACGTGTACTTACACATCATAATCACAAGGATTGGGTGAAATATTGTCCATTGATAGAAAAGATTATCAATCACACCATTAATGTAACTACTGGGTTTGCACCAATAAAATTAATGTTAGGAATTGAACCAGAACCAATATTGATCGGGGTACCAAAAACACTGAAAATTAATGACATTCAGTTAAGTGAAGAAGAAAGAGCGAAAATTGCTTTTGAACGAATCAAGAAAAAGGCAGAGAAGCGAAAATTAAAAAAAAAGAGTAGAAAACATAAATGGGAACCTAAGATAGGCGATTGGGTACTAGTTAAAGACCATAAGTTATCAAGTGCATTGCGAGGTAGGAACAAAAGGATGGAATTGTTATATAAAGGTCCTGCAGAAATTATATCAAAATTTGGTTATCATACCTATGAATTAAAAGATGTTAAAAATGAAAAATGTCTGGGAAGATGGCATAAACAACTCCTTCGACCATACAAGAAACCGTGTGGTGCCTTGGAACCTTGATTTAATGTAAAAAAAAAAAAAAAAAAAAATTGGAAGTGTCATTTGTATATTGGCGCCCAATCAGCTTTGAGATAAAATTTAAATGTTAGCTTACTTGAAAATCATATATTGGTCAGGTACTTACATATTCATGAAAAATGCAGAATGTGAATTGCTATCTACTACAAAGAGCTTAAATATATTGTATAGAGCTCACAATAACAGCTTCAGAAAGATTGTTAAAATGTTCATCTCCGCATAGAGAGAAAACAGAATATTTACTTTGTAAACATTTGTTAAAATATTTAGATGTATATATAGTTATCACAGCAAGACAAAGAAAGAACTTGTCTGAAGAGTGTAATGGATTTATATAAATATATGTACATTTTAGTGCTTAAAGGATCTAGTACGGATATGTGTTACAATAACAAAAGTAAAAAAATCACAGTGCAAGTGATAGTGAGAGCGAAGTGAGCAAACATGAACTAAAAGAAGGAAGTATAAAGAAAGACTCTTGAAATTTAACCTTTATATAAAAGCTTCACAGAAGAAACCATAACATATTGTAATTAGTATTTAAGGATTAATGTTTAGTCAAGTGTACAATTGTTTGTCATGTTAAAAAGATTAATGAGAAAATGTGTTAATAACCAATTTCAAAAACAGTGTAATTGAAAATTGTATATAATGGGAGTGTTGCCGATTATTCAAAATACAGGAGTAATTTTTAATTTTTCTTTCGGGCAAGACATTTACATTATTTTATTATGAAATAATAAAATAATATAAATGGGGGCATTTGATACCGAAATTTAGATTTCCGATCGAATGGGCTTTTGAAAAAGACACGTTTTAATTTAATTGCCGGATGTGAGATTTGCGATAAGTGTTAAGTAATAACATAAATAGATAATAGAGCAGGAAGTGTTGTAAGGTGAGCAAGATATGAGTAAATAATAGTCGTTAAATTTGTAGGATAAACACATTATTGGTTTGAAATTAACGAGTCATGACGTCATACTACATAGTTTAAATACACGTTCGAAAGTTAGGTCTGAAAACCTTAAAAGTCGCGCGATATATTTAATAAAATATAAAGTAAACATCGTTTAATCCTAAAAAGGTAATTATATATTCGAAATTCATAAAAGAACATGTTATAATAGAAAGGGACATTTCTAAATTGCGGGAAAAGGAAATAGCATTTTGGATACGAGGCTTTCTTGGATGACGTCATGACATTCAAATTGAAGAATGGTTTTCTTAGCGTGGGTAAGAGAGAAAGCGTCTGGTCACTACTCAACCAGAGACCAGTACGGCAGGTTGTGCTGTACGGACGTGAGTGTGATCCTTCTACATATTGAGTCGGCATAACTCAAGAAATGTGGCGTCGAGAAAAAAATAAAGTATAAACAAACAGCATTAATTTTTCCGCCACAAATGGCGATCCGACGTGAACGAGAACCCAACGAGAAATAAAGTATCAATCATCGACTACAATATTAGCTTCAGGTTCTAAACTTTTCCTTTAATTGTTTTTTAATTACATTGTTTATATAGGACCTTACATCCTCATAAATTGATCTGTTGTAGCATTGCTGTTGTCAGTTTTGTTTCACCTAGTGATTTACTGAAACATTTGATGGTGTTATACGAGGGTGATTTGATAAGTTCTCAGAATCACCATGGGAGGTCAGCTGTAGTGCCACGAGTTGTTCATGTGATATTCATTGGACTGTTGCCTGTAAAAACATGTCACAATAATGTTCTTGGAGGACAGCTGTAGTGGTGACGTGACTGTATTGTTGTTCCCGCGTAGTAATTTGCAAAGATGGAAAAAATCGAGAATCAAGCAGTGATTAAGTATTTCATAAAGAAAGATATGAAAGCAAAGGACATTCATGTCAATTTTCTGAATACACTAGAGGACTCTGCTCCTTCATATTCAACTGTTGCCAGGTGGACAAATGAATTTAAATTTGGTCAGGAGAGCTTACATGATGATCCGCGCAGGGACTGGCTGAGATATGTCACTACCCCAGAAATTATTGTAAAAGTGCACAAAATGGTAATGGAGGATTGCCGATTGAAAGTGTATGAAATTGCTCAAGCTTGCCAGATGTCATCTGAAAGGGTATATCGAATTTTGACTCAAGAATTAGATAAGAAACAATTATCTGCAAGATGGGTGGTGCGACTCTTGACACCGAACCAAAAACGCATTAGAATGGAAGTATCAGAACAATGCTTAGCACGTTTTAGGAGCAACAATCAAGATTTTTTGCACCGGTTTGTGACCAGAGATGAAACTTGGGTCCACTACTATATTCCAGTTAAAAAAACAGTCAAAGCAATGGAAGATTGCTGATTCTCCACCATCAAAAAAAGCAAAGACAATTCTTTCTGCCGGAAAGGTAATGGCATTAGTTTTCCAGGATGCGAAGGGGATTCTGCTTGTAGATTATCTCCCCAGTGGGCAAACCATTACTGGAGAGTATTATGTTAACTTCCTGGGCCAATTAAACCAAAAGATAAGTGAAAAAAGGCCATTTCAAGATTTCCTTCAAATAAAGAATTGATAGCCGGAGTTAACAACGATTTTGCAGACCTGGAGGAATCTCATTTTTGAGATGGAATCAAGGCATTGGAACATTGCTGGTCTAAGTGCATTAGTCTACAAGGACACTATATTGAAAAATAAAAAAGTCGCAGTGTCGTATGTACTTTTTTTCTATTCCGTTCTGAGAACTTATCAAACAACCCTCATAGTTAAACCTGTGGAACAGCATTGTTATGTTTTCCTTGTCAAACTGTTTCTAAAATGTTTGATTTTGAAATAGGATCCTGATAATGGTTATATTCTCCGAGAAGACTCCCCCAACAATGTGACAGTTGGCAGCAAGATCAAACTGAAATGTCGTCTGGGTTATATACTTCAAGGGGCAGACTCCAAGATATGTCTTCCAGGTGGCTCTTGGTCAAATGGCAATGCCACGTGTGCACGTAAGTATGTCAGATCCTACCGAGGAAACATGGCCACAAGGAAGTTGGTCTACCGAAAATAACACTGAGTCAAAGGGAATTAGCAATGGGCAGAAAATATGTATTTGATAGCATATAAGATACACCAGCATAAAAGATGTACCTCAGTTTTTAAGGCTTTGTTTTAGGGAAAAATGTCTCTCCTTACAGATGCACTGTAAAACAGCTATAAAATATGTGCACATACATCAAATATCTAGGCAATATAAGTAGGAAAAACTGCTTGCCATTTAATTTTCATCCTAAAATCAGTTAAATTCATCCTCTTTTCCTTGCATTAAAGACAAATCAATGAAATTCAACAATTTGTTCTTCATATTTGCCTTTAATTTCTGTGATATTTTTGTCTTGGTCCACATAAAAAGCTGATACCTCTTAATAAAGTTGAACACCATGATGTTGATCAAGTAGTCAATGATTCCTTTGTTAGCAGATATCTCTTTTGCTTGATGAATGATCATTTTCATAGAAGCTGAAATTCCTGCTTATTTGTTCTCTAAAATACAGGTATTGAATTCTACATCTATTTTTGGCCATTTAACAGTTCTACTTCTCAGGTTATGTTTTCTGTGAGTTGCTTTCTTTAAAATATCTTCCTTATTCTATCAAGTTATTATCATTTTTCAGTTAGAGGAGCCCGAAATGTCTTTCTG
The DNA here is from genome assembly GCA_030765045.1 of Tenodera sinensis. Classification (NCBI taxonomy): domain Eukaryota; kingdom Metazoa; phylum Arthropoda; class Insecta; order Mantodea; family Mantidae; genus Tenodera; species Tenodera sinensis. The sequence continues at coordinate 71,058 of JAUKNM010000015.1, forward strand.
TACCCCCTGTTTACATGCTTTTTAGCATATACAATCAATTGTAGTTTAAATGCAGTGATAAACAAATGGTTTTCAGCCATTGTTTATAAATAAAGCCGTAACATAGGTACAACATGAGTGGATCTTCACACTAAACATAACAATAACTGAACCTTGAACAAATTTATCAAAACTATTAATGATGGTGCATGTGAATCTACTAAACTCCATACAAATGGGACACTCAAAATTCACAAAGAAGCTAACCAGAGTTGCTTCAAACTGAAACAGAAATTTGGAAGAAATGGAGGTTATAACTACCTTAACCTGCTACCGACATATAAGATGCATCCACTTTTTGGGCCTATTTTCAAAGGAAAAAAGTTTGTCTTATACGCCAGGTCTTTGTTACAGTAACTGTAATGCAATGTAAACAGACAAAAACTAGTTATACAATAAACATTACAGAAATAACAAAGAAGCAACAAGTTATTTGTTTAACTGATACTGTTGGTGAGTGTGCATGACATCATTTATTGCTTGTGGGAACAAGTTACGTCAACTCATTCCCCAAGAGACCATGATTGTTGATCTAATACACCATCTGTCAAGAAAAACACTTAGTAGTGATCCACTTTGCTATATATGTAACCAACTGGTATTATGTGCATCTTTTGTGATTTTAAACCACAATGTGTGTGTCTGTGGCTTTAATATTTATAAGGAAAGCCCAAACATTTATAGAGTAGCAAACGAAAAAATATTGTCGCTGATGAGCAATTGTTACAACTATATAGCCACTGATATCTTAGATGTTGAACTCAGCATATAAATGGAATATGAAAAAAGAATAATTAAAACTTATGTTTATGTTAATTTTCCATAAGAAACAAGCTTGTTGTTTCAGCTGTGCAGTGTAGAAGTCCTCCAATTCCATATCACTCAGAGGCTCCGAATGTGAAGCAGAAGTTCTATTATGGCAATATGGTTAATCACCAGTGTAGGGAGGGCTATGAGACTTATGGTGATCTCACTTCACGCTGTCAGGCCAATGGCAAGTGGTCGCGTGTGCGTGGCAAGTGTACAAGTAAGTGTAACCAGTGCTGTGCTTATCTGCACACATTAAACATCACTCATGTTACTGCTAAATACACTTAGTGTTGTGGCACTTTTTATTAAGGGTCAGGTTAGGGCAATGAGGTCTTTGTTACAGGGTTGTGTGTAATGAACAACTGGTAAAGAACAAAATGGCAAGGGTCAAGGGTCAGGTTAGGGCAATGAGGTCTTTGTTACAGGGTTGTGTGTAATGAACAACTGATAAAGAACAAAATGGCAAGGATCAAGGGTCAGGTTAGAGTAATGAAGTCTTTGTTACAGGGTTGTGTGTAATGAACAACTGGTAAAGAACAAAATGGCAAGGATCAAGGGTCAGGTTAGGGCAATGAGGTCTTTGTTACAGGGTTGTGTGTAATGAACAACTGGTAAAGAACAAAATGGCAAGGGTCAAGGGTCAGGTTAGGGCAATGAGGTCTTTGTTACAGGGTTGTGTGTAATGAACAACTGATAAAGAACAAAATGGCAAGGATCAAGGGTCAGGTTAGAGCAATGAGGTCTTTGTTACAGGGTTGTGTGTAATGAACAACTGGTAAAGAACAAACTGGCAAGGATCAAGGGTCAGGTTAGAGCAATGAGGTCTTTGTTACAGGGTTGTGTGTAATGAACAACTGATAAAGAACAAACTGGCAAGGATCAAGGGTCAGGTTAGAGCAATGAGGTCTTTGTTACAGGGTTGTGTGTAATGAACAACTGATAAAGAACAAAATGGCAAGGATCAAGGGTCAGGTTAGAGCAATGAGGTCTTTGTTACAGGGTTGTGTGTAATGAACAACTGATAAAGAACAAACTGGCAAGGATCAAGGGTCAGGTTAGAGCAATGAGGTCTTTGTTACAGGGTTGTGTGTAATGAACAACTGATAAAGAACAAACTGGCAAGGATCAAGGGTCAGGTTAGAGCAATGAGGTCTTTGTTACAGGGTTGTGTGTAATGAACAACTGATAAAGAACAAAATGGCAAGGATCAAGGGTCAGGTTAGAGCAATGAGGTCTTTGTTACAGGGTTGTGTGTAATGAACAACTGATAAAGAACAAACTGGCAAGGATCAAGGGTCAGGTTAGAGCAATGAGGTCTTTGTTACAGGGTTGTGTGTAATGAACAACTGGTAAAGAACAAAATGGCAAGGGTCAGGTTAGGGCAATGAGGTCTTTGTTACAGGGTTGTGTTTAATGAACAACTGGTAAAGAACAAAATGGCAAGGGTCAAGGGTCAGGTTAGAGCAGTGAAGTCTTTGTTACAGGATTGTGTGTAATGAACAACTGGTAAAGAACAAACTGGCAAGGGTCAAGGGTCAGGTTAGAGCAGTGAAGTCTTTGTTACAGGATTGTGTGTAATGAACAACTGGTAAAGTACAAAATGGCAAGGGTCAAGGGTCAGGTTAGGGCAATGAGGTCTTTGTTACAGGATTGTGTGTAATGAACAACTGGTAAAGTACAAAATGGCAAGGGTCAAGGGTCAGGTTAGAGCAATGAGGTCTTTGTTACAGGGTTGTGTGTAATGAACAACTGATAAAGAACAAACTGGCAAGGATCAAGGGTCAGGTTAGAGCAATGAGGTCTTTGTTACAGGGTTGTGTGTAATGAACAACTGGTAAAGAACAAACTGGCAAGGATCAAGGGTCAGGTTAGAGCAATGAAGTCTTTGTTACAGGGTTGTGTGTAATGAGCAACTGGTAAAGTACAAAATGGCAAGGGTCAAGGGTCAGGTTAGAGCAATGAGGTCTTTGTTACAGGGTTGTGTGTAATGAACAACTGGTAAAGAACAAACTGGCAAGGATCAAGGGTCAGGTTAGAGCAATGAGGTCTTTGTTACAGGGTTGTGTGTAATGAACAACTGGTAAAGTACAAAATGGCAAGGGTCAAGGGTCAGGTTAGAGCAGTGAAGTCTTTGTTACAGGGTTGTGTGTAATGAACAACTGATAAAGAACAAACTGGCAAGGATCAAGGGTCAGGTTAGAGCAATGAGGTCTTTGTTACAGGGTTGTGTGTAATGAACAACTGGTAAAGTACAAAATGGCAAGGATCAAGGGTCAGGTTAGAGCAATGAGGTCTTTGTTACAGGGTTGTGTGTAATGAACAACTGGTAAAGTACAAAATGGCAAGGGTCAAGGGTCAGGTTAGGGCAATGAGGTCTTTGTTACAGGGTTGTGTGTAATGAACAACTGGTAAAGTACAAAATGGCAAGGGTCAAGGGTCAGGTTAGAGCAATGAGGTCTTTGTTACAGGGTTGTGTGTAATGAACAACTGGTAAAGTACAAAATGGCAAGGGTCAAGGGTCAGGTTAGGGCAATGAGGTCTTTGTTACAGGATTGTGTGTAATGAACAACTGGTAAAGTACAAAATGGCAAGGGTCAAGGGTCAGGTTAGGGCAATGAGGTCTTTGTTACAGGGTTGTGTGTAATGAACAACTGGTAAAGAACAAACTGGCAAGGATCAAGGGTCAGGTTAGGGCAATGAGGTCTTTGTTACAGGGTTGTGTGTAATGAACAACTTATAAAGAACAAAATGGCAAGGTTCAAGGATTCTCTACAATTAAAGTCCTGATTTCACCAAAAATAACTTTATTATAAGTTTTAAACAGAAGCCATTCACAAAATCAATTAACCATATTCATGAAACTACCCTCTAAAACCATTCAAGTTACTCCTGCAGCAGAGTTTTTTCCTTCTAATCACCTCCAATCCAAAAGCATAAATGGCATCACCTTCACAACAATCTAACTTTCTTTTAGACCCACATCCACGCACGTTACAGAAACACGTCTTCACACCTGAAACATACAGACACTAATAACAAATTTGGCACTACTTTACATGATGCCCTTCTTTGTATACGTGCGCGTATGCGTTCATTTTATATTTTCCTACGTTAAATAGTTTCTGTATTGTTAAGTGATCTTTAGCTATTCTCCCTTCACTTTTAACATTAAATATATATGGTTCTTTTACTTATACACATTCAATTTAAACACAAAACTTAACATTTATGACCTTTTTAAACAATTATATTTTTACTAACAATGAAAAGCAGCAACACGTTTTCGTAACTCAACTAATTCTTGTCAACATGAAAAATAAATTACATTTGCAATAAATATTTACATAAATGATTTCCTTTTGGGGTCTTACCATATATTCTGTCTGAAGGTGTTAAAGTACTCATTTATCACAACTCAAACATGTGTTGTTTTATAAAGGTGCAGTATTTGTGTACTTGAAAGAATTAACAAACCCAAGAATGGAACAGAAGCCTTGACAAATGTAGTACTAAAACTAGTGCACTTGCCTAAATACTGATTACAGCAAACATTGGGAAAAGAGAATGTTTAGAAACATACTTACTGAGCTGTTCTTATGGAAACAAAAGTTTATATTCACTTTAGTATTGATGGTGTTAACGCAGTTTAAAGTTAGTTGCCTCTAACTGTTTCTTTTGTAATGCAGGAATTTCATGTGGAAAACCTGTTACAAGAGGAGGTGCCACTGTCATCGGAGAGTCTTACCTTTTCCAGGATCAGGTCAAGGTTGTGTGTCCTTCAGGTAATTTATTTAATATAGCCTATAAACATCATACAATGTTTCAAGTTCTATACCGTTTATTAGAAAATTTTATACATGTAAGAAATTGAGATATCTCTATATATAAAAATCAACTGCTGTGTGTTAGTCTCATAAAAACTAAAAAATGGCTCTACTGATTTGAATAACCTCTTTTGTTTTGTTTGTCTCAGTGCTGGGATGGTTTAGAAAAACAGTAACATTAGGAAAAACCCAAATGAAGAGCCAAAAAACTGAAAAAATGAAAAGTGACCATTTTGAATGGGAGTTACCACTTCGGATTACTTTCAATATATGATGCTTGTGGTGGACCTATCATTTAAATCTATTACATTTAAAGTTGCTATTTTGTAAAAAAAAGCTAGTGGATTTTGAGAATACATTTGGTGAAAGGGCACACTAAGATATAACCAGAAAACATGTTTTACCAAAACTGATGAAATTAGTTTAGGGATTTCAATATTGTAAAGTCCTCAAAGTAATTTCAACAAATTTGAGTGACTGTGAAAACATTTCATATTACAGTGTTCATTACAATACCATCACCTTTGTTTATTTTCGCACAGGAAAAGAAAACAAAAAATTTATTCTACCAGAAACCTTCGCATAGAATGTTTACCATATTTATGTCTCATGCTTGTTGCCAAACGCATGTTCACAAGTGTATTGCAATAGATACCCTGGAATTAAATTCTTTAACATCATTTTGTAGCTAAATAATTAATTTTACATAAATAACTCATCTTTTAAAGATCTATCTTTCTACATGAATTACAGAAGTGAACAATAAAGAAGTGGTTACATATTGATAATCAAACATTTTATTTTTTGTTTATGTAACTATACAGTACAGAAGAAATTATGAACATTGATCGAATCCTCTAACAAGTGGGGTTGGATCAAATGGGAATTTTGTTACATGGAAACACCTACCATATTCAAATTGATCTGAAGTTTTAAAGATACCAACTTGTACTTTACTCATTGTAACACGCTGTACACTCATAAGTTTGTTTTCTTACTGAAAGTGATGTAATAAAACACAACAAACTCACTTTTATTGTTTCTATAATCTCACAATGTATTCTTCTCAAAAACATTCACTAACCTCAAAACCTGTTTAAAACGCACAGAATGACAGACCAACATACTTTTCGCAGGTGTCCCAACATAAAGGAAGTGACCAACATAACATTTTGAATTATTTATGCTTGAGCCTTGTGTATCTAGATCAGTGTCATTCCAGATTAAATTCAACATGGAAACATACATCGTATTGTTATCATCTGTATTCTTGCATGCAATCCTCAAACATTATCCCTTGTTTAAATAGCCATACATTTCTGTGTAACTTTAAGAACCACCATTATGTTTTCTTGCAGGGATGGAGGTCAGTTCTGCATCAGTAATTGTGTGCCAAAGTAGCGGTACCTGGAGTGATGTTGCTGACTGCAAGAAGATTTAGTCTTAACATTTATAAAGTAGAAGGTTATGTTAACAAAGTAACATGTTTGCTTCTACAGAGCTAAGAGACTGAAACAGTGAATACAATTAATGTTTGTAGTAGAATAGAATGACTAATCACATTCCGGAAAACTGTATTTATAACATTGACATACTCGCACATCAACCTCAGTATTGTTCATTCATTTGTATTGCTCTCTCTCCAGAACATAAATTTTGTTTCAGAATGAGATTATGTGTACTTTATTGTTCAACCTCCCTAAACACAGAGCATCTGTTTTACGGCTGCTGATTGCATGTATGTGTGCTGTGGTCAGTTCTCAAACTTCCTTGTTACATGGTCACGAGCAGGACTCAGCTAAATTCCCTAAAAAGACCTTTAAAAGTACCGAAACATATCAAAAAAGTACCTAAAACTTGAGTAAAGGACAAAGCTGTGGTTCAAATTAATTAATAAGTTTAGTTTCAATTCCATATTTAGCATGTATAATGGAATACTTGTACTAAGGCACCACAAACATCCTTGTCAAATGGAAACAACTTAAGACAATTCACTAGCAAGCACTTTGTGATTTGTTTTCACTTTGGCCTGGCCCAGGAGCCTCCTCTTGCATGTTTCCCATACCCAGTATGTTGCTCAACAAAATGAGGTAACGTTTAACGTGTGGTGCTGTTTTTATTGTAGTGTTGCTTCAATTTTGAGCAATGTGGCTCTTATTTCTCTCAGGGCATGGTAACGGATGGAATGGAAAATCACACAATATTTCTTCACCACAATGTATTATTTTATTAACACTTTTTCTCTATTTTACATTTAAATAAATCCTCTTAGCACCATTTTAGATATTTAAGTCTTTCCACTTTTTCAAAAAGCGCTGAAATAGGGAATATTCCAACGCACGACCAGTGCAAGCGAATTAATTACTACCAGGGGGCACTCAGGGCTTATGTCATGTTTGCCCTCCGGCACATCAGTAATACTCGCTGTTACTGCCACTGGCAGACAGCTTCCATCTCTCACCACAGAATGCGCAGGTGCTTCATGCGGTACTGCAGCATAGAGACCTCGACCTCAAGACTTCCGGTGGGGCTTTTTTGTGAGTAGGCTGCCGGGGTTCGAAGCCAGGGTATGAGTCTTACACTCGCATGCGTGCATGCGGTTAGGGCGTAAGTAGCCTTTTTCCCCACCACAAAAAAAAAAAGAGTGAAGCATTCGGTTGGAATACCTGCTCTAGTGTGGCTTTTTGTATGTAAAATATCGTTTTTTTTTTTCAGGAAAATTGTTTGTAGAAGAGTGAATGGAGAAAGATGTGAATGTGTTCCCTAAAAGTGAATAGAGAAAGCAGTGCGAGTGTAATATATAGCATTTATATTTGAAAACTTCAAGAAATTGTATAAATTATTTGTTGGAGAGCGAATAGAAATGTTTTTATGGACGTAGAAGAGTCAGTAGACAAAGAGATGTGAATGTGTACCCTAAAAGTAATCAGAGAAACAGTGTGAATGTGATACATAACATTTATATTTAAAAAATGCAAGAAATTGTATATTGTAGGAGAGGTAATAAAAAGATGCTGTTTTTTGTGTGGAAAATCGCGTTTTTTCAGGAATAACACACACACATATATATATATATATATATATATATATATATATATATATATATATATATATATATATATATATATATATATAATTTGATATGATGTACACTTAAAAAGCAAAACCCTATCTGAATACAAAACTTGTTCGAAATCGTTAGAGTCGTTTGCAAGTTGCGCGGAACATACACATATACAAGAATTGCTCGCTTAAATATGCCTAAAGATACGTTAAAACGAGTTTAAAGCGCTCACTTTGAATTGCTATCTGAACTGCGCGCGCTCTCCACCCTCCGTGTGACGTATGTTGCTTGCAACCAATGGCAGCAGTTGTGCCGGAGTGGCCTACCACATGCAGACAGTGAAACGCTAACTCGTCTCAGCGTACGCCGCTGTTTTAGAGCGGAACTTATTGACTCGTAAATTTGGTATTTACTATTTTAGCTAAATGTAGCTCAACAGTATGATTTGCGAAAAAAATCAGTGCTAAATTATTGTATAAAATAATTGTTCTGCGTTAAAATATTACAAAACAAAATAGATATAAAACAATTAAACACAGAAAAATAAGGGGAACGCTAAGCGCACTAGTGTCCCCCTAGGCTACGCCCCTGTTATTTTGTGACTTTAACGTTGTTTAACTGGGTGGTTATCCCTTGTGTATTTTGGTGCGTGTACTGTCGCAGGCCGCTTATTACCTCAGCTGTTTCACGTTTTCTTGCAATTATGCTTCTATTTTTCGTTGTGAATGACAGCAAATTGTGTTAATTTTATTCTTAAATTTTGTGTCGTATTCTCAATTCCTAATTTGTATTGTGGATGCGCCCAATTAACAAAGACAATAAGTGCTGTAGATAACAAAATAAGTATTTTGCTTGCTAACGACGCTGTCATTTGCCAGAATCGTATCAGCACTGCCCTGTGACGGAATTTATTCCCCAGGATTTGTTCTACATGCCAGTAAATCATCTGAGATGGAGCACATTGGTCAGATCCGGGTTTCAACGCATAACCTTGAGATCAGTTAGGGGGGCCTCTTCCCGCTTCCCGCGCAATCGCCCTTCCTAGAGCTGTCTGCTGATGACGTCACACGGGAGTCTCGCAGTACCGATATTCACACGTGCAGCTTACATTTTACGATACAATTCAAATCCCATCGTACTATCTAAGTATCTCTACTCTACTTTCCTTGTTTTCTGACATGAAATGTCAACGCAGGCGTTTTAATTGAACAAAAGAAAGCTCTCATTGTGTTATATTTTGTAAAACAGAAATGAAAATTATCTGTAAGAGGAAGGAAAACAGTGTGCCACATAATCGTGCAATTATTACTTTGTTAAGAGCTTTCAACACGCTTTTTTCACTTTCTTTAGGATTAAGGTTATATTTGCAACGCAGCCCTTACTAAAAGGCCTTTTAATAATGTAATAAACGAAAACAGAATGTGACACTGACATTCTTTCCCTATTAAGACAGTATTTTATTGACTGAGCTGTTCTTCTAAGAATAACGGTGTGGCCACTCTTTTTCAACAATATGAAAATGCAGCGCAGAGGAAAATGAAATAAATAACACAATTACGAGAGCTATCATTTTTGAAAATACCAATATACTTGAAACGGAGAGAGAGGGGGGGGGGGAGAAGTTTTGTCTATCGCTTTCAGCTATGAATCCTTTATAATGTATAATGAAATTTTATCTATGTTAACATGAATATATAGAAGGACAAGCCTTGGTAAGAATACTTTGCGTAAGAGTGAGCAAAGAAAATAATTTGTATATAGCACGTCAGATTTTTATCATGGAAATATATGCTGTGCATATTTTAATACATTAAACAACTATAAATAATTTTAGTTATACATACTGCGCGTTTTCATAGATGACCTCAGTGATCAAAACTAGAGAAAATCTGATTTGAGGCTGTAAAATAATGTGATTAATTGCAAATTACGTTTATTTGTGAAATATCATCAACGTATTGTATAATTGCAAGGTAATTCCAGCATCTTGCTCCTTTTCTTTAAAATGGGAAAGAAAATATTGTCCGTATTTCCCGAATGTGAAAGAAGCACTGCATAGCTATACAGGAAGGGTCATTAGCCTTTCGTTCATGTTATATCTGAATTTCAGTACGGTGCACACCCTTTGACAAAACAAAGGTCATTGTATTCCGCTTCCTTTTATCTTTCTGTTTATCTTAAAAGGGTTGAAGTCATTCTGTCTGAGCCCGTGCGCATTTAAAATGGCACGAAGTAGCATAATAAAACGTGCCGAATTGCCCTATGAGATGCATTTTGTGGTACGTGTTAACGCACTAATTTCTAAGACAGAAAATTTCGTATTTTGTGGAAAACACATTTTGAAGTCACGCCTATGCAATTATTTCGACAAATCACAGAACAATATTTTAAATAATATATTTATGTGATTCACTATACTGACCAATCAGGTGCTCCAATTTCGCGCTCCAGGACAGTTGCAAACAATGCTATTTTCGATCACCTAGTATGTAAGTTAGTCTTTGTTGATGCTACATGTTTGGAAATACAAGTGTGTGAATTCGTGTTAAAAATGAATGTTTCTAAAAGCAAGCTTAACTGTGCTGTTGCTCAGTGTGGCAATAGAGGGACAAAAACGTCGGGAGTGATGTATCACAGATTTCCAAAAAATGACAAAGTGAGACGTACGTGGATATCTCGTAAGCGAAGCGATAAGTTCAACGCCAACAATGCTCGAGTGCTCCGTGCATTTTCGTCCTGAGGATTATCAACGGGACTTACGGAATGAATTATTAGGATTACCTACAAGGAAAATTTTACGTGCCGATGCGGTGCCGTGTTTGCTGATTCCCAACTGGCATGGTGACACGCTTCCGGGTTCGAGCTCAGAAAACAGCACAAGCACAAGCCAGGAAGGTGTGGGTTTTCTTTGATGTTCCTCACCTTTTAAAGTTACTGCGAAACCATTTTCTGGATGATGGTTTGCGGTTAGCGGATGGAACTCAAATGAACAAGAATCTTATAGAAGATCTTTTAGAACTTAAAAAAGGGGATCTATCTAAAAGCTATCATATCACTCCAGCACATTTAAGTTTAACTGGCAGATCCAGACAGAATGTCAGAATGGCGGCCCAGTTATTTTCTAAAAGAACAGCTCAGGCAATAAAATACTGCCTTAATAAGGAAAAAGAAGGCACTTTCTTTCAGCTAGTAAATGATGCCTTCGATGTTCTGAATTCTAGGATTCCGAAGGACGAGAAAACTATGCTCAGAAGTGGATATGGGCTGAATTTAAGAAGCCAGGATAATACTCTGCTCCGGTTTATGGATATCGTGAGCGGAATTAGAATTGGGCGTCATAAAGGATTAGTCCAATTTCAGAAGGGCTTCATTACATCCATAAAGTCTCTTTTGGGATTACATGAAGAAATGAAAAAGTTAAACATGTCATATATATTGACCTCTAGGCTTAACCAAGACTGCCTGGAAAACTTTTTCTCCCTTATTCGAGGACTGGGTATATTTTATAACAATCCCTCACCCTTTGAAGTAAGAAGAGAATACGCCTACTGCTTCTTACAGGCAACAACAAAATTCCAATTTCCGATGGAGCATCATTGGAGGCAATTAATCAGACAAACCAGTCTAAACAAGACTTCGATTGTGACACTCAGTTCTTAGATTTCATTTCTACCGAGCTGTGCATGGACGTTGCTAAAGAAATTTCGGCACCCACTGAATATGAGGAGGCAATGCTACTAGAAGATACGAGTATAAGCGATACTTCTGAAATGGAAGATTTTAACACAGACGCTATAAAGTATCTTGCGGGTTACATTGCATACAAATGCCGGCCTTTTGACAGTACTTTGGGAAGCAAAGACAGTGACTATAATTTGCCAAAACAAGTGCCACAGGACTGGATTACAGTTATTTCAAAGGGCGAACTTGTTCGGCCGACTGAACAGTGGTACCAAAAAGTGAAGGAATTTGAAGTTATATTTGCGGGATTCCATGGCTTTAATGTTTCAAAATGTTCTGGAGTGATGAAAGCGCTTACTGGCATGATTTGCTCTAAATTTCCTGAATTGGATGAAAGAATTGTTTTCCTATACGTCAGGACCCGCACTTTCATTAGGATACGGCATTTAAATAACAAACTAAAAGCTGTAAGTATGACAAAAACGAACACGAGGAAGTGTCAGCAGTGGGCGTCAGCTACTTCTTCTGCAACAACATGAGCAAATGTGAGTCTACTTTTAAGATCAAACAATAATTTGTTACTTATTATTTTGATTGTAGTTTCGGTAGCGGTGGTAAAATTGGTTTGTAATTAGTAGAATGTGTTGGTGAACGTTTCTAATGTGTTTTCAGTTAAGGTATCTTTTCTATCACATATCACTGTATTTTTCTACACTTTATTAATTATTGCTTAAGTGTTTACGCACTGGAACTGTCAGTCAATGCTTTAAATGGTATATGTCGAAACGGGTTTGAAGCGCTCACTTTCTATTGCCGTCTGAACTGCGCGCGCTCTGAGACCTCCATGTGACGTATGTTGCCTGCAACCAATGGCAGCAATTGTACCGGAGTGGCCTACCTTCTTTCTCTAGTTACCTTGAGATCAGTTGATCAGCTAATACTATGGAGGAACTATGTTCTCCATGAGCAATCAATGAAGTATGCCATGAAAACAATTGATATTCAAGATCGCTTCCATTCTGAGAACATAATGTAGCTACAACAATTGTGCGTAAATAAAACCGGCTTGTAAATTTCGATCAATTCATAGCTCCAAATTTGGGCTGTGTGGCAATAATAGTTCTTGTGAAACTGAAATAGCAGTTCTTAGCTAAAATGTCTTTCATATTAAAAACAGACATGCTCTTTAAGAAACAGTCGGAAGATCCGCTGAAGCTTGTACAAGCAGTATGTAACAGCAATGATTTTAGAACGAATAGCTTGTTTTCTGCGATAGACAAGAAAGCCTGGGGACTTGGAGATGATGGAAAAGAACATCCTTTAGAGCCTCCAGAAAGTGCTATGGTGAGTAGTGTTCAGTTCCTTCAGTTTGTTACAGTAACATATTAGCCTCTAGTCGCTGGTCCCATGTTGTAAAGCCTCAAAGCAAAATTAAACGGTCTTTCACACCCAATGTAGAAACTGCAGTGTTCGTAAATATCAGTCACCTTGTTGATTGTCTATCCGCTAGCCTTGCACACACACAAGCACACGCAAACACACACGCACGCACGCGCACACACATACCCGCACACGCACACGCAAACACACACGCACGCGCACACACATACCCGCACACACACGCACGCACGCGCACACACATACCCGCACACGCACACGCAAACACACACGCATGCACGCGCACACACATACCCGCACACACACGCACGCGCACACGCAAACACACACGCACGCACGCGCACACACGTACCCGCACACACACGCACACGCACACACATACCCGCACACACGCGCACACATATACACTTAAATTAAATTATGTTATTTAACGACGCTGCCAATTGCTAGGATCACATCAGCGTCGCCGGTGTGCCGGAAGTTTGTCCCGCAGGATTTCTTTTACATACCAGTAAATCTACTGACATGGAGCTGTTGTTTTTAAGCACACTTAAAAACCATCTGTCTGGGCCGGATTTGAACCCGCTACCTTGGGATTAGTAGGCCAGCATCTAACCAACTGAGCCACCCAGACAGACTATACATACACACATACATACACTTTTTTAATTAATGTCCTGCAACGTAATGTCATTTCGGATGGTGAATGAATGAAACGGGTGAAATGATCCTCAAATGAGCCCAAGGTCCATGGAGCTTTAAGTTACTTGACATTCGTCTTCTCAGGATAAGGGAAAACCTCGGAAAAAAACCTTTGGAGACTTCTATTCCTAAACCTTGGAATCCAAACTTGGTAATATATAATATCCCGGACACTGTAACTGTTCAGAATGTCGAGGAAGTAATTGTGGCACAAAACATCCACAATTAAACCTAAATACATGGGACATACAGCCAAAATTTGTGTTTACTTCTAAGAAGAAATGCAGAAACTTAGTCATAGAAGTGAATTCTGAGAACAGGAAGCACCTCTTACAGAGTAGAATGAAAATTGGATGGCTCATTTGCTATGCCAAGGACTACATGAGAATTAATCGGTGCTATAAGTGCTGCCGATTTAATCACAAGGCAAGCGATTGTAAAACAGCTGCAGAGACGTCCTAAATGTGCAGGGGTACACAAAATATCGGAATGTACAGTAACTGCTCAAAATGACATGAAATGCGCAAACTGCAGAAACTGGAACAAATACAATGAGCGTGACCACAGAAATGAGAACCATTCTGCCATGGATAGGACTTGCCCAACTTTAATTGCTGCCATTGAGAAATGTAAGCAGAACATCAATTATTGATATGGCTGTTCAATACAAGAAATTAATAAACAGAAGTGTCTCACTAAGCAGCACACGAGTCAACTTACAGCACTCCAAGGCAGCAACTAACATAATGTGTCAACTGAAAATTGAAAACTCAATAGATATTCTCTTTATTCAAGAACCATACCGCTACCAGAACCAGATAGTTGTAATATCAAAACAATATAGGATATATTCTTTTGGAAGCGGTAAAAAGCGAGCTGCAGTTGTTATAAACAACAAGCAAATTGAGGCTCTCCAAATAAACCAACTGTCTCATGAAGATACTATAGTAATTGAATTCACATTCGACGAACTGAAGTTTATAGCTGCTAGCATATACCTAGAGATAACAAATGACGTAAACAGAGATCTTTTAAAAATGTTCCAAGAGTAAGGGATTGCTGCTAGCCATGGATAGCAATGCAATTGAGTCAAACAAAGGAGCGAGCAATATTGATTTAACCATCAGTAACAACAATTTTCTGAAGAGACTCAGCAATTGGACTTGTAGTAATTAAGAAACCTGCTCAGACCACAACTTAACTTATGAAATAGGACAATGCAAGTTACAAGGGCACCAAATACATAGTCACAAAGAAAGGCCTAGAAAACTTTCAAAAACATTTCAAACAAGCTTTGAAAGAATATTTTAAATTACAAGATGCTGACTTTGACCAGCTGGATCAGGACATGGAGCATCATAGATGTGGAAGAGAGCATAAGGAAGTTCCAAGACATTCTCACTGCAGCCTGCAAAAGCTACAATACCACAAAACAAAAACTATGTACCAAAGAACTAGCTATCTGACAAGAGAAAATAAAGTCCTGGAAGGAGTTTTGCAGCATAGCTACAAACTCAAACCCATGGAACGCATCTGGAAAAATCTGGAAAAACCACATCCTTTCAAACCTTAAGAAATCAGATGGCATATGCCATAGACACATTTGACACAGTGAATTACATAATGGATTACTTTGTCCCAACTGGTGAGGAAGGAACTGACAATGTGCAACATAGGGAATTAAGGAGTCGGTAATATACAACAACCCCCAAACACAGAAGACGACAGACCATTCAATATCAATGAAATCAGAGATGTCATAGAGGACATGAAAAGCCAAAAAGCCCCAGGAGATGATGGTATGTGATCTGGTCCAGGAGACTTTGTTTTTTAGATTATTAATTGCAATGTTCAGTTCTTGCATATTAAAATTTTGGAAAAAAATATTGTGTTGAGTGTTAGGATCACATTCTCTTTCTTGTTTCCAATCTTTCTTAAACTGTTTACGTTCCTTTTTATTATTTCTTGTTACTTTATGTGAATTAGCATAATATTTATTGAATGTTTCGGCTATGACTGCATCATTTGTTAATATTTTATTGTTGCATATGATGTGTGTGCTATTTTTTACTTTCTCTACTGGTAAGTAGGGGAAGTATTGTATTCCAACCAAACATTCAATGTCGAGATTTCACCGAAAATATGTTTTGAGGCCCCCTGAGACCAAAAAAAGCATTGTTAGAAAAAGGTCCATATGTGTGTCTGTGTGTCAGTCTGTGTGTCTGTGTGCCAGACTGTGGGCAACATAACACAAAATTGAAAAGTCGGTTAAAAACCAAAGTTGGTATTTAAGTTTAATGTCTTTCAAGGATGCGACACAAAGGTTTTGAAGAAAATAGCCCCACCCTAAACTATCGTTTACATAGAAGATTTTTCAAACATTTTTATTTTCTTGCAAATGGCTCTAACAATTTTGATTAAAATACCATATGTTTGAGATATATTTATAATAAATGAAATGTATATCTTGAATTTTCTGGCTATAGCTCCTGTAGTCATATTTACTCTGGACGACATTTGCATAACTGGTAAACCGTTAGAGATAGACCAAAGCATACTACACAAAAAATGTAGATCTTGTTAAATACACAATTTATGTCTGAATAAATTTTCTTGTAGGGTGAACCATTTAGCAGATATTCCTTGTTATGTGTGTGAGTTTCAGAAAACTTAGAACTTTCGTGAAATGGATCATCGTTCATTTTTTTATATGTTAAGGGTGCAATGACAACAGAATCTCAAAGCTTTAAAAGATTTGACTATCCCACAAAGCCTACTGTATTCTAACATTCCCCTTGCACCTACAAGGAAATAAGCAATAAGATAAGTTGTACAAATGTTTATCTTAGCTAACACGAAGAAGATATAGGAATAAGAGTTTGTAAGAATGGTTAGTACAAGAGTAGGGGAACTCATGTGAGCGCAATGCATAAGATTCTTAATATGTGGTCACATGGTGTACTGGTGGGGCAGTAGTGATCTGGTCACATGGTGTACTGGTGGGGCAGTAGTGATGTGGTCACATGGTGTACTGGTGGGGCAGTAGTGATGTGGTCACATGGTGTACTGGTGGGGCAGTAGTGATGTGGTCACATGGTGTACTGGTGGTGGTCACATGGTGTGCTGGTGGGGCAGTAGTGATGTGGTCACATGGTGTATTGGTGGGGCAGTAGTGATGTGGTGACATGGTGTACTGGTGGGGCAGTAGTGATGTGGTGACAGTGTACTGGTGGGGCAGTAGTGATGTGGTGACATAGTGTACTGGTGGGGCAGTAGTGATGTGGTCACATGGTGTACTGATGCGGCAGTAGTGATGTGGTGACATAGTGTACTGGTGGGGCAGTAGTGATGTGGTCACATGGTGTACTGGTGGGGCAGTAGTGATGTGGTCACATGGTGTACCGGTGGGGCAGTAGTGATGTGATCACATGGTGTACTGGTGGGGCAGTAGTGATGTGGTCACATGGTGTACTGGTGGGGCAGTAGTGATGTGGTCGCATGGTGTACTGGTGGGGCAGTAGTGATGTGGTCGCATGGTGTACTGGTGGGGCAGTAGTGATGTGGTCACATGGTGTACTGGTGGGGCAGTAGTGATGTGGTCACATGGTGTACTGGTGGGGCAGTAGTGATGTGATCACATGGTGTACTGGTGGGGCAGTAGTGATGTGGTCACATGGTGTACTGGTGGGGCAGTAGTGATGTGATCACATGGTGTACTGGTGGGGCAGTAGTGATGTGGTCACATGGTGTACTGGTGGGGCAGTAGTGATGTGGTCACATGGTGTACTGGTGGGGCAGTAGTGATGTGATCACATGGTGTACTGGTGGGGCAGTAGTGATGTGGTCACATGGTGTACTGGTGGGGCAGTAGTGATGTGGTGACATAGTGTACTGGTGGGGCTGTAGTGATGTGGTCACATAGTGTACTGGTGGGGCTGTAGTGATGTGGTCACATAGTGTACTGGTGGGGCTGTAGTGATGTGGTGACATGGTGTACTGGTGGGGCAGTAGTGATGTGGCCACATGGTGTACTGGTGGGGCAGTAGTGATGTGATCACATGGTGTACTGGTGGGGCAGTAGTGATGTGGTCACATGGTGTACTGGTGGGGCAGTAGTGATGTGATCACATATTGTACTGGTGGGGCAGTAGTGATGTGATCACATAGTGTACTGGTGTGGCAGTAGTAATGTGGTCACATGGTGTACTGGTGGGGCAGTAGTGATGTGATCACATATTGTACTGGTGGGGCAGTAGTGATGTGATCACATAGTGTACTGGTGTGGCAGTAGTAATGTGGTGACATGGTGTACTGGTGTGGCAGTAGTAATGTGGTGACATGGTGTACTGGTGTGGCAGTAGTGATGTGATCACATGGTGTACTGGTGGGGCAGTAGTGATGTGGTGACATGGTGTACTGGTGGGGCAGTAGTGATGTGGTCACATGGTGTACTGGTGGGGCAGTAGTGATGTGATCACATGGTGTGCTGGTGGGGCAGTAGTGATGTGGTCACATGGTGTACTGGTGGGGCAGTAGTGATGTGATCACATGGTGTACTGGTGGGGCAGTAGTGATGTGGTCACATGGTGTACTGGTGGGGCAGTAGTGATTTGGTCACATGGTGTACTGGTGGGGCAGTAGTGGTGTGGTCACATGGTGTACTGGTGGCTCAGTAGTGATTTGGTCACATGGTGTACTGGTGGGGCAGTAGTGATGTGGTCACATGGTGTACTGGTGGGGCAGTAGTGATTTGGTCACATGGTGTACTGGTGGGGCAGTAGTGATGTGGTCACATGGTGTACTGGTGGCTCAGTAGTGATTTGGTCACATGGTGTACTGGTGGGGCAGTAGTGGTGTGGTCACATGGTGTACTGGTGGGGCAGTAGTGATGTGGTGACATAGAGTACTGGTGGGGCAGTAGTGATGTGGTGACATGGTGTACTGGTGGGGCAGTAGTGATGTGATCACATGGTGTACTGGTGGGGCAGTAGTGATGTGGTCACATGGTGTACTGGTGGGGCAGTAGTGATGTGATCACATGGTGTACTGGTGGGGCAGTAGTGATGTGGTCACATGGTGTACTGGTGGGGCAGTAGTGATGTGGTCACATGGTGTACTGGTGGGGCAGTAGTGATGTGATCACATGGTGTACTGGTGGGGCAGTAGTGATGTGGTCACATGGTGTACTGGTGGGGCAGTAGTGATGTGGTGACATAGTGTACTGGTGGGGCTGTAGTGATGTGGTCACATAGTGTACTGGTGGGGCTGTAGTGATGTGGTCACATAGTGTACTGGTGGGGCTGTAGTGATGTGGTGACATGGTGTACTGGTGGGGCAGTAGTGATGTGGCCACATGGTGTACTGGTGGGGCAGTAGTGATGTGATCACATGGTGTACTGGTGGGGCAGTAGTGATGTGGTCACATGGTGTACTGGTGGGGCAGTAGTGATGTGATCACATATTGTACTGGTGGGGCAGTAGTGATGTGATCACATAGTGTACTGGTGTGGCAGTAGTAATGTGGTCACATGGTGTACTGGTGGGGCAGTAGTGATGTGATCACATATTGTACTGGTGGGGCAGTAGTGATGTGATCACATAGTGTACTGGTGTGGCAGTAGTAATGTGGTGACATGGTGTACTGGTGTGGCAGTAGTAATGTGGTGACATGGTGTACTGGTGTGGCAGTAGTGATGTGATCACATGGTGTACTGGTGGGGCAGTAGTGATGTGGTGACATGGTGTACTGGTGGGGCAGTAGTGATGTGGTCACATGGTGTACTGGTGGGGCAGTAGTGATGTGATCACATGGTGTGCTGGTGGGGCAGTAGTGATGTGGTCACATGGTGTACTGGTGGGGCAGTAGTGATGTGATCACATGGTGTACTGGTGGGGCAGTAGTGATGTGGTCACATGGTGTACTGGTGGGGCAGTAGTGATTTGGTCACATGGTGTACTGGTGGGGCAGTAGTGGTGTGGTCACATGGTGTACTGGTGGCTCAGTAGTGATTTGGTCACATGGTGTACTGGTGGGGCAGTAGTGATGTGGTCACATGGTGTACTGGTGGGGCAGTAGTGATTTGGTCACATGGTGTACTGGTGGGGCAGTAGTGATGTGGTCACATGGTGTACTGGTGGCTCAGTAGTGATTTGGTCACATGGTGTACTGGTGGGGCAGTAGTGGTGTGGTCACATGGTGTACTGGTGGGGCAGTAGTGATGTGGTGACATAGAGTACTGGTGGGGCAGTAGTGATGTGGTGACATGGTGTACTGGTGGGGCAGTAGTGATGTGGTGACATGGTGTACTGGTGGGGCAGTAGTGATGTGGTCACATGGTGTACTGGTGGGGCAGTAGTGATGTTGTCACATGGTGTACTGGTGGGGCAGTAGTGATGTGGTGACATAGTGTACTGGTGGGGCAGTAGTTATGTGGTGACATAGTGTACTGGTGGGGCAGTAGTGATGTGGTGACATAGTGTACTGGTGGGGCAGTAGTGATGTGGTCACATGGTGTACTGGTGGGGCAGTAGTGATTTGGTCACATGGTGTACTGGTGGGGCAGTAGTGATGTGGTCACATGATGTACTGGTGGGGCAGTAGTGATGTGATCACATGGTGTACTGGTGGGGCAGTAGTGATGTGATCACATAGTGTACTGGTGGGGCAGTAGTGATGTGATCACATAGTGTACTGGTGGGGCAGTAGTGATGTGATCACATAGTGTACTGGTGGGGCAGTAGTAATGTGATCACATAGTGTACTGGTGGGGCAGTAGTAATGTGGTCACATGGTGTACTGGTGGGGCAGTAGTGATGTGGTGACATAGTGTACTGGTGGGGCAGTAGTGATGTGGTCACATGGTGTACTGGTGGGGCAGTAGTGATGTGGTGACATAGTGTACTGGTGGGGCAGTAGTGATGTGGTCACATGGTGTGCTGGTGGGGCAGTAGTGATGTGGTGACATGGTGTACTGGTGGGGCAGTAGTGATGTGATCACATGGTGTACTGGTGGGGCAGTAGTGATGTGGTCACATGGTGTACTGGTGGGGCAGTAGTGATTTGGTCACATGGTGTACTGGTGGGGCAGTAGTGGTGTGGTCACATGGTGTACTGGTGGCTCAGTAGTGATTTGGTCACATGGTGTACTGGTGGGGCAGTAGTGATGTGGTCACATGGTGTACTGGTGGGGCAGTAGTGATTTGGTCACATGGTGTACTGGTGGGGCAGTAGTGATGTGGTCACATGGTGTACTGGTGGCTCAGTAGTGATTTGGTCACATGGTGTACTGGTGGGGCAGTAGTGGTGTGGTCACATGGTGTACTGGTGGGGCAGTAGTGATGTGGTGACATAGAGTACTGGTGGGGCAGTAGTGATGTGGTGACATGGTGTACTGGTGGGGCAGTAGTGATGTGGTCACATGGTGTACTGGTGGGGCAGTAGTGATGTTGTCACATGGTGTACTGGTGGGGCAGTAGTGATGTGGTGACATAGTGTACTGGTGGGGCAGTAGTTATGTGGTGACATAGTGTACTGGTGGGGCAGTAGTGATGTGGTGACATAGTGTACTGGTGGGGCAGTAGTGATGTGGTCACATGGTGTACTGGTGGGGCAGTAGTGATGTGGTCACATGGTGTACTGGTGGGGCAGTAGTGATGTGGTCACATGATGTACTGGTGGGGCAGTAGTGATGTGATCACATGGTGTACTGGTGGGGCAGTAGTGATGTGATCACATAGTGTACTGGTGGGGCAGTAGTGATGTGATCACATAGTGTACTGGTGGGGCAGTAGTGATGTGATCACATAGTGTACTGGTGGGGCAGTAGTAATGTGATCACATAGTGTACTGGTGGGGCAGTAGTAATGTGGTCACATGGTGTACTGGTGGGGCAGTAGTGATGTGGTGACATAGTGTACTGGTGGGGCAGTAGTGATGTGGTCACATGGTGTACTGGTGGGGCAGTAGTGATGTGGTGACATAGTGTACTGGTGGGGCAGTAGTGATGTGGTCACATGGTGTGCTGGTGGGGCAGTAGTGATGTGGTCACATGGTGTGCTGGTGGGGCAGTAGTGATGTGGTCGCATGGTGTACTGGTGGGGCAGTAGTGATGTGGTCACATGGTGTACTGGTGGGGCAGTAGTGATGTGGTCACATGGTGTGCTGGTGGGGCAGTAGTGATGTGATCACATGGTGTACTGGTGGGGCAGTAGTGATGTGGTCACATGTTGTACTGATGGGGCAGTAGTGATGTGATCACATATTGTACTGGTGGGGCAGTAGTGATGTGATCACATAGTGTACTGGTGGGGCAGTAGTAATGTGGTCACATGGTTTACTGGTGGGGCAGTAGTGATGTGGTCACATGGTGTGTTGGTGGGGGAGTAGTGATGTGATCACATGGTGTACTGGTGGGGCAGTAGTGATGTGGTGACATGGTGTACTGGTGGGACAGTAGTGATGTGGTCACATGGTGTACTGGTGGGGCAGTAGTGATGTGGTGACATAGTGTACTGGTGGGGCAGTAGTGATGTGGTCACATGGTGTACTGGTGGGGCAGTAGTGATGTGGTGACATAGTGTACTGGTGGGGCAGTAGTGATGTGGTCACATGGTGTACTGGTGGGGCAGTAGTGATTTGGTCACATGGTGTGTTGGTGGGGCAGTAGTGATGTGATCACATGGTGTACTGGTGGGGCAGTAGTGATGTGGTCACATGGTGTGCTGGTGGGGCAGTAGTGATGTGGTGACATAGTGTACTGGTGGGGCAGTAGTGATGTGGTCACATGGTGTACTGGTGGGGCAGTAGTGATTTGGTCACATGGTGTACTGGTGGGGCAGTAGTGATGTGGTCACATGGTGTACTGGTGGGGCAGTAGTGATGTGATCACATAGTGTACTGGTGGGGCAGTAGTGATGTGGTCACATGGTGTACTGGTGGGGCAGTAGTGATGTGATCACATAGTGTACTGGTGGGGCAGTAGTGATGTGGTGACATGGTGTACTGGTGGGACAGTAGTGATGTGGTCACATGGTGTACTGGTGGGGCAGTAGTGATGTGATCACATGGTGTACTGGTGGGGCAGTAGTGATGTGGTCACATGGTGTACTGGTGGCTCAGTAGTGATTTGGTCACATGGTGTACTGGTGGGGCAGTAGTGGTGTGGTCACATGGTGTACTGGTGGGGCAGTAGTGATGTGGTGACATAGAGTACTGGTGGGGCAGTAGTGATGTGGTGACATGGTGTACTGGTGGGGCAGTAGTGATGTGGTCACATGGTGTACTGGTGGGGCAGTAGTGATGTTGTCACATGGTGTACTGGTGGGGCAGTAGTGATGTGATCACATAGTGTACTGGTGGGGCAGTAGTAATGTGGTCACATGGTGTACTGGTGGGGCAGTAGTGATGTGGTGACATAGTGTACTGGTGGGGCAGTAGTGATGTGGTCACATGGTGTACTGGTGGGGCAGTAGTGATTTGGTCACATGGTGTACTGGTGGGGCAGTAGTGATGTGGTCACATGGTGTACTGGTGGGGCAGTAGTGATGTGATCACATAGTGTACTGGTGGGGCAGTAGTGATGTGGTCACATGGTGTACTGGTGGGGCAGTAGTGATGTGATCACATAGTGTACTGGTGGGGCAGTAGTGATGTGGTCACATGGTGTACTGGTGGGGCAGTAGTGATTTGGTCACATGGTGTACTGGTGGGGCAGTAGTGATGTGATCACATAGTGTACTGGTGGGGCAGTAGTGATGTGATCACATGGTGTACTGGTGGGGCAGTAGTGATGTGGTCACATGGTGTGTTGGTGGGGCAGTAGTGATGTGATCACATGGTGTACTGGTGGGGTAGTAGTGATGTGGTCACATGGTGTACTGGTGGGGCAGTAGTGATGTGGTCAAATGGTGTACTGGTGGGGCAGTAGTGATGTGGTGAGATAGTTCTCTAGTGGGGCAGTCAGGAACTATTTATTTTGAAGCTTTATGTGCTGTTTAAAGCAGTGCTTATTGTGGGCACATCATCCTCACTCTTATCAACTGTCCTTCCTCTACAAGTCACTCATGGTATTGTATGAAAGTATGCATAGAGAATGAATTACTTTCAGCTGTTTTATATGTAATTTGTATTCTTGATCTGAGGCTGTGACAACACTACAATTTAGATGTGGGATTTGTGTTTAAGTGCAGATATACTGTCCAGCACTATCACACATCCTGAAGGGTGTTGGTCAAGACTGTATTATTTATCTCTTTATTATGATCACCAGTTTTCTCCTTAACATGGTGATAATGCTGCTGCTTACCAAGTGGGTTGCCTAGGTACTGGCTTGGGTATTTTCTCCCACTGGGAGATCTGGTCCGAGGTGCACTCAGCAGTATTAGGTCCCTGAGGGGACCCAGCTCTAGTACTGCACACACTCAGGATACTTTTTGTGTGTGGAGGTTCTGGATGCAGCTGTTGGACAGTAGCTGTTGGCTTGGATGGGCTGTTGTGCCATGGGGTTATGTTTGATTATGATCATTTACACTTTTGACTGTCCC
Organism: Tenodera sinensis; assembly: GCA_030765045.1. NCBI lineage: Eukaryota > Metazoa > Arthropoda > Insecta > Mantodea > Mantidae > Tenodera > Tenodera sinensis. The sequence goes on from JAUKNM010000015.1 coordinate 95,118, forward strand.
TTCTGTGAAACCAAATTTGGCATGGCAGATTATTGGACATGGTCCTTTACTTAAGATGATGTTTAAGCCACCATTTGATTTAGAATTCTGCCAAGTAAGATGGTGACAAATGTGTGGTTGAACTGGTTGAAACAAAATCTTTTAAGTGTGTACAATCTGAATTTACCTTTGGTCAATCTCAGCATTTATGAAGTGGGACAGACTGTTACAAGAAACTGTAGTCTTCTGTCTACAGGTGTAAAGCATAGCAAACAATAAGTCTGTGGAAAATGTGGAAAAGATTTATACAGCATTCATAAGAATTATGAACAAGTGAATTGGCCATGTAAGCATAGAACTTGCTATATGGTTTCTGATGACATCTACAGTTCTATAAGCTTCAGTCATGCTTTTAAATCTGTCCCCAGGACAAAATCAAATGGAAGCAGTATCACTTGGCTTGTTTAACAATTTATTGAACTACTCTTAATAAGGAAATTCTAATTAGCTAATAAAGTGTTTGCATTTACAACGTGTGATTTATTTTAGAATCACTGCTGGTGGTATAACTCCAAACATTTCAAATAGCAATCAAACCTTTTACATCAAATTGTTCATGCAACTAAATAAATATGATTCAGTAAACAGAGAATGTATCATTTAAAATCTAAGTCAGTGAATTCATTCTATTACAATATCAACTCTTTCTTACGTCTCGTCTCTTCTTTAAACTTTCCTTTAAAGTATTATCTATGATGTGTTAGATAAGTGGGATTACTGTTATGAAACACAATGGTTCTGTTGGTAGGCTGTTGCTGGAGGTATCATGGGTGTGTCCATTCCAGTGCTGATGAACGTGCTCCTGGCTGAGAAAAATGAACAGATTCATAAGCTTGAAGATGACTTACAGGAAATAACACAAGCTTACAACAATTTACTGCAGCAGTTAGAAGAATTCAAAGAGCAAGAACAGATGGTAAATAGTATTGCATACATAAATATTTATCTTAGTATAATATACACAAGCTTCAAAAAGTTCCAAAGACATATTTGCATTAGGGCATTGGAGAGTAAATGTTTGGTAATGTTGAACAACAATGTACCTGTTCATATATCCCATTTGGTAATGTTATACCACAATGTGCATGTTCATATATCCCATTTGCTAATGTTATACGGCGGCGCCGTGGCCGAGCGGTTAGCGCGCTCGCCTACCACCTAGGCGGCCCGGGTTCGATCCCAGGGACCCGAATGTGGTATTTGTGGTGGACGAAGCGGCGTCAGGGCGGGTTTTCTCCGGGTACTCCGGTTTCCCCCGCCATCTCATTCCACCAGTGCTCCATCTTCATGTATCATCAGTGTCACCGCCTGCGGTGCCGTAGTAGTAAAAGCGGGCATTAAACACTACAACAACAACAACTGGTAATGTTATACAACAATGTACATGTTCATATATCCCATTTGGTAATGTCATACAACAATGTACATGTTCATATATCCATTTGGTAATGTTATACAACAATGTACATGTTCATATATCCATTTGGTAATGTTGTACAACAATGTACATGTTTATATATCCATTTGGTAATGTCATACAACAATGTACATGTTCATATATCCATTTGGTAATGTTATACAACAATGTACATGTTTATATATCACATTTGGTAATGTTATACAACAATGTACATGTTTATATATCCCATTTGGTAATGTTATACAACAATGTACATGTTTATATATCACATTTGGTAATGTTATACAACAATGTACATGTTTATATATCCATTTGGTAATGTTGTACAACAATGTACATGTTCATATATCACATTTGGTAATGTTATACCACAATGTACATGTTTATATATCACATTTGGTAATGTTATACAACAATGTACATGTTTATATATCCCATTTGGTAATGTTGTACAACAATGTACATGTTCATATATCCCATTTGGTAATGTTATACAACAATGTACATGTTTATATATCACATTTGGTAATGTTATACAACAATGTACATGTTTATATATCACATTTGGTAATGTTATACAACAATGTACATGTTCATATATCACATTTGGTAATGTTATACAACAATGTACATGTTTATATATCCCATTTGGTAATGTTATACAACAATGTACATGTTCATATATCCCATTTGGTAATGTTATACAACAATGTACATGTTCATATATCACATTTGGTAATGTTATACAACAATGTACATGTTTATATATCACATTTGGTAATGTTATACAACAATGTACATGTTCATATATCACATTTGGTAATGTTATACAACAATGTACATGTTCATATATCACATTTGGTAATGTTATACCACAATGTACATGTTCATATATCACATTTGGTAATGTTATACAACAATGTACATGTTCATATATCACATTTGGTAATGTTATACAACAATGTACATGTTCATATATCCCATTTGGTAATGTTATACCACAATGTGCATGTTTATATATCACATTTGGTAATGTTATACAACAATGTACATGTTTATATATCACATTTGGTAATGTTATACAACAATGTACATGTTCATATATCCCATTTGGTAATGTTGTACAACAATGTACATGTTTATATATCACATTTGGTAATGTTATACAACAATGTACATGTTCATATATCCCATTTGGTAATGTTGTACAACAATGTACATGTTCATATATCACATTTGGTAATGTTATACAACAATGTACATGTTCATATATCACATTTGGTAATGTTATACAACAATGTACATGTTCATATATCCCATTTGGTAATGTTATACAACAATGTACATGTTTATATATCACATTTGGTAATGTTATACAACAATGTACATGTTCATATATCCATTTGGTAATGTTGTACAACAATGTACATGTTTATATATCACATTTGGTAATGTTGTACAACAATGTACATGTTTATATATCACATTTGGTAATGTTATACCACAATGTGCATGTTCATATATCCCATTTGGTAATGTTGTACAACAATGTACATGTTTATATATCACATTTGGTAATGTTGTACAACAATGTACATGTTTATATATCACATTTGGTAATGTTATACCACAATGTACATGTTCATATATCCATTTGGTAATGTTGTACAACAATGTACATGTTTATATATCACATTTGGTAATGTTGTACAACAATGTACATGTTTATATATCACATTTGGTAATGTTATACCACAATGTACATGTTCATATATCCCATTTGGTAATGTTATACAACAATGTACATGTTTATATATCACATTTGGTAATGTTGTACAACAATGTACATGTTCATATATCCCATTTGGTAATGTTGTACAACAATGTACATGTTTATATATCACATTTGGTAATGTTGTACAACAATGTACATGTTCATATATCACATTTGGTAATGTTGTACAACAATGTACATGTTCATATATCACATTTGGTAATGTTGTACAACAATGTACATGTTCATATATCCCATTTGGTAATGTTGTACAACAATGTACATGTTCATATATCACATTTGGTAATGTTGTACAACAATGTACATGTTCATATATCACATTTGGTAATGTTGTACAACAATGTGCATGTTCATATATCCATTTGGTAATGTTGTACAACAATGTGCATGTTCATATATCCATTTGGTAATGTTGTACAACAATGTACATGTTCATATATCACATTTGGTAATGTTGTACAACAATGTGCATGTTCATATATCCATTTGGTAATGTTGTACAACAATGTACATGTTCATATATCCATTTGGTAATGTTGTACAACAATGTACATGTACATATATCCATTTGGTAATGTTGTACAACAATGTACATGTTCATATATCCATTTGGTAATGTTGTACAAGAATGTACATGTTCATATATCCATTTGGTAATGTTGTACAACAATGTACATGTTCATATATCCCATTTGGTAATGTTATACAACAATGTACATGTTCATATATCCCATTTGGTAATGTTGTACCACAATGTGCATGTTCATATATCACATTTGGTAATGTTATACAACAATGTACATGTTCATATATCCCATTTGGTAATGTTGTACCACAATGTGCATGTTCATATATCCCATTTGGTAATGTTATACAACAATGTACATGTTCATATATCGCATTTGATAATGTTTTACAACAATGTGCATGTTCATATATCCCATTTGGTGATGTTGTTGAAGCACATTCATCATCTCAGGCAGCCAGAGGTCTCACAGTGACTCCTCTTGGTGGAAGCACATTCACACACCATCCCATGCAGCCAGAGGTCTCACAGTGACTCCTCCTGGTGGAAGCACATTCACACACCATCCCAGGCAGCCAGAGGTCTCACAGTGACTCCTCCTGGTGGAAGTACATTCACACACCATCTCAGACAGCCAGAGGTCTCACAGTGTCTCCTCCTGGTGGAAGCACATTCACACACCATCCCAGGCAGCCAGAGGTCTCACAGTGACTCCTCTTGGTGGAAGCACATTCACACACCATCCCAGGCAGCCAGAGGTCTCACAGTGACTCCTCTTGGTGGAAGCACATTCACACACCATCCCATGCAGCCAGAGGTCTCACAGTGACTCCTCTTGGTGGAAGCACATTCACACACCATCCCAGGCAGCCAGTCTCACAGTGACTCCTCCTGGTGGAAGCACATTCACACACCATCCCAGGCAGCCAGAGGTCTCACAGTGACTCCTCTTGGTGGAAGCACATTCACACACCATCCCAGGCAGCCAGAGGTCTCACAGTGTCTCCTCCTGGTGGAAGCACATTCACACACCATCCCAGGCAGCCAGAGGTCTCACAGTGTCTCCTCCTGGTGGAAGCACATACACACACAATCCCAGACAGCCAGAGGTCTCACAGTGTCTCCTCCTGGTGGAAGCACATACACACACCATCCCAGACAGCCAGAGGTCTCACAGTGTCTCCTCCTGGTGGAAGCACATACACACACACCATCCCAGGCAGCCAGAGGTCTCACAGTGACTCCTCCTGGTGGAAGCACATACACACACCATCCCAGGCAGCCAGAGGTCTCAAAGTGACTCCTCCTGGTGGAAGCACATACACACACCATCCCAGACAGCCAGAGGTCTCACAGTGACTCCTCCTGGTGCAAGCACATTCACACACCATCCCAGACAGCCAGAGGTCTCACAGTGTCTCCTCCTGGTGGAAGCACATACACACACCATCCCAGACAGCCAGAGGTCTCACAGTGACTCCTCCTGGTGGAAGCACATACACACACCATCCCAGACAGCCAGAGGTCTCACAGTGACTCCTCCTGGTGGAAGCACATTCACACACCATCCCAGGCAGCCAGAGGTCTCACAGTGTCTCCTCCTGGTGGAAGCACATTCACACACCATCCCAGACAGCCAGAGGTCTCACAGTGACTCCTCCTGGTGGAAGCACATACACACACCATCCCAGGCAGCCAGAGGTCTCACAGTGACTCCTCCTGGTGGAAGCACATACACAGACCATCCCAGGCAGCCAGAGGTCTCACAGTGTCTCCTCCTGGTGGAAGCACATACACACACACCATCCCAGACAGCCAGAGGTCTCACAGTGACTCCTCCTGGTGGAAGCACACACACACACCATCCCAGGCAATCAGAGGTCTCACAGTGACTCCTCCTGGTGGAAGCACACACACAGACCATCTCAGGCAGCCAGAGGTCTCACAGTGACTCCTCCTGGTGGAAGCACATTCACACACCATCCCAGGCAGCCAGAGGTCTCACAGTGTCTCCTCCTGGTGGAAGCACATACACACACCATCCCAGGCAGCCAGAGGTCTCACAGTGACTCCTCTTGGTGGAAGCACACACACAGACCATCCCAGGCAGCCAGAGGTCTCACAGTGTCTCCTCCTGGTGGAAGCACATACACACATCATCCCAGGCAGCCAGAGGTCTCACAGTGACTCCTCTTGGTGGAAGCACACACACAGACCATCCCAGGCAGCCAGAGGTCTCACAGTGTCTCCTCCTGGTGGAAGCACATACACACATCATCCCAGGCAGCCAGAGGTCTCACAGTGTCTCCTCCTGGTGGAAGCACATACACACCATCCCAGGCAGCCAGAGGTCTCACAGTGACTCCTCCTGGTGGAAGCACATACACACACCATCCCAGGCAGCCAGAGGTCTCACAGTGACTCCTCCTGGTGGAAGCACACACACAGACCATCCCAGGCAGCCAGAGGTCTCACAGTGACTCCTCCTGGTGGAAGCACACACACAGACCATCCCAGGCAGCCAGAGGTCTCACAGCGTCTCCTCCTGGTGGGAGCACATACACTCAACTTGCAAGAGTGTGAGTTTCCTGTCTCCAGGTGATAATGACTTATGTGTTTACAGTTGTGGATAGTTCACTTGCTAGGGTCAAACTCAAGATGTGGCACACTCAACTTGCAAGAGTGGGAGTTTCCTGTCTCCAGGTGATAATGACTTATGTGTTTACAGTTGTGGATAGTTCACTTGCTAGGGTCAAACTCAAAATGTGGCATACCGAACTTGCAAGAGTGTGAGTTTCCTGTCTCCAGGTGATAATGACTTATGTGTTTACAGTTGTGGATAGTTCACTTGCTAGGGTCAAACTCAAGATGTGGCACACTCAACTTGCAAGAGTGGGAGTTTCCTGACTCCAGGTGATAATGACTTGTGTGTTTACAGTTGTGGATAGTTCACTTGCCAGGGTCAAACTCAAGATGTGGCACACTCAACTTGCAAGAGTGGGAGTTTCCTGTCTCCAGGTGATAATGACTTGTGTGTTTACAGTTGTGGATAGTTCACTTGCTAGGGTCCAACTCAAGATGTGGCACACTCAACTTGCAAGAGTGGGAGTTTCCTGTCTCCAGGTGATAATGACTTGTGTGTTTACAGTTGTGGATAGTGCACTTGCTAGGGTCAAACTCAAGATGTGGCACACTCAACTTGCAAGAGTGGGAGTTGCCTGTCTCCAGGTGATAATGACTTATGTGTTTACAGTTGTGGATAGTTCACTTGCTAGGGTCAAACTCAAGATGTGGCACACTCAACTTGCAAGAGTGGGAGTTTCCTGTATCCAGGTGATAATGACTTATGTGTTTACAGTTGTGGATAGTTCACTTGCTAGGGTCAAACTCAAGATGTGGCACACTCAACTTGCAAGAGTGGGAGTTTCCTGTATCCAGGTGATAATGACTTATGTGTTTACAGTTGTGGATAGTTCACTTGCTAGGGTCAAACTCAAGATGTGGCACACTCAACTTGCAAGAGTGGGAGTTTCCTGACTCCAGGTGATAATGACTTGTGTGTTTACAGTTGTGGATAGTTCACTTGCTAGGGTCAAACTCAAGATGTGGCACACTCAACTTGCAAGAGTGGGAGTTTCCTGACTCCAGGTGATAATGACTTATGTGTTTACAGTTGTGGATAGTTCACTTGCTAGGGTCAAACTCAAGATGTGGCACACTCAACTTGCAAGAGTGGGAGTTTGCTGACTCCAGGTGATAATGACTTGTGTGTTTACAGTTGTGGATAGTTCACTTGCTAGGGTCAAACTCAAGATGTGGCACACTCAACTTGCAAGAGTGGGAGTTGGCTGTCTCCAGGTGATAATGACTTGTGTGTTTACAGTTGTGGATAGTTCACTTGCTAGGGTCAAACTCAAGATGTGGCACACTCAACTTGCAAGAGTGGGAGTTTCCTGTATCCAGGTGATAATGACTTGTGTGTTTACAGTTGTGAATAGTTCACTTGCTAGGGTCAAACTCAAGATGTGGCACACTCAACTTGCAAGAGTGGGAGTTGCCTGTCTCCAGGTGATAATGACTTATGTTACTATTTATGCCAACAAACTTAGTGTTGGTGTTTTTAAACACACAAGCCATGTGGGGGCAATGTTTGAGAGGTAGAACTGGACCTTAAAAATTCAATGCCACAGCTGGGATTTGAAGCACAAACCTTCCACTTATCAGGCGGCTGCTCTAACCATTGAGCTACTGTGACAGAATGGCATTGAATAATGCCATTGATAATGTCACTTACGTGGTTACAGTTGTGATTATCCTGCAACAAGCAATTACACAAAAACACAAGTGTCCTCTATTACATTTCTTGTTATTTACAAAGGTGAAATGCATTATCACTACTTGATATGCAAAAACTTATCACATATTATTATTTCTTATAGTGGAAGGTCTGTGGTTCAAATCCCGGCTGTGGTATTGGGTTTTTTGGTCCTGATTCTACCTCTCAAACTTATACATGTTTGTTTCATGAATAACTCAACAAACATAATGACAAGTAGATGATGATGATGTTAATAACTGGGTGATGGATAATCAAGGTTCCACTGTATTTTATAAAGAAAACTAAATACTCAGTTGTCATTGTATTATGTTTACAAGACCATTTGAGCTTCCTTTGACAGCATTAATTTTAATTTTCTGCTTGTATTTCTCAACACAGCAGTAGAGTAGCTCAGTGATTTTGTTTTGGTACTTTCATGGTGAGGGTCCATGGTTCGATTCCTGGCTCTGTGTTGGCCCTATCCAAACCTTCACATCTGACTAGCTCAAGGCCCAATGTGGTTCAGAGTCCATGGTAAAAGCTGTAGGTCCTCTTATTCCAGTGCCAGTGCCATCCTCTGGGTGCTGGAATGAGGTTACTCACAAACTCCCATAACTATATATCACTGGATGAGATTTCTCAATATCAATGGGCATGGGATTGAGGTACACTATCTTTCCTATGTTTGTTTTTTCCTTGTAAGAGTATGAAGTATTACAAATGTTAGCTATAAAATTTGATTTGAAGAACAGTGTCTTTCACCCCCACTTCTAGCTGTGGCTGATTGATGAAGTGCATACACTTATAAATATTGTGACATTGCTTCAGATCTCTTTGGAGAAAGCATCCAAAGTAGAGTGCTCCTTGGCGTGATGTCATCAATGCCAGGGATGCAGTGTGTAACATTTAGAGTTGAAAAGGCCAAGTAAGAAGGATTGTGTAACAAACAACAGAGTTTAATAAGTGTGGTTGTGTTAATTTGTGTCTGTGAGGCCATACCTGTTTGTCTCAGAAATGCTAATGTCCTAAATTGTTACAGCTGTCTGATTCTTCCTGTAGAGATCCAAAGATATATTTGCATCTGAAATTAGAAGTATTTGATGGCTTGAGCACAGAGGTAACTGTAGCAACCTTTTTCAGTCAGTTGAAGACAGCAAGGAGGAGGAAACCACACAGCCAACTGCGACAGAGACACAGACAGACACTGAAGACAACAGCACTCTGGAACAGGCAGAGACAGTGACGGTGAGTACACCACTTTCCTTCTTGTTTATTTGATGCACAATTACCTTTTATGTTCTAAGTACAGTTGTCCTTTTGCCAGAATGAATAAAAATAAAAATTAGAAGTTTTATTCGAATTGTGAAAATAATTTTACTGTCTAGCAACCTGTGACTCAAGTTTTCCGAGAATGCTTAGAAACTGTTTTCCTGACACCAAATAAATTAAACAATTTCCATAGAAAAATGCATTAGAATGAGAGGTAGAACTGGAACTTAAAAATTCAATGCCACAGCCTACACCAACAGTAGGTTTGTTGGCATAAATAAATAATGCATTAGAATTTTGGACAAAAGTAGTAAAATAATCATAATACTTTGTGTACTATGCACACAAAACAAAAGAACAAGATACAGCAATGCAAGCCTTAACTCACAACCCTCCAATATGTTCAATATTAGAACACAAGACACTAATAGCAAGTTGGCACAAAACACAATTTCAACCATGAACCAAAATCACAAGAAAGTTACAAAAACAAAAGCAAAACTCAACCTTCTGAATTCAAGGAAAATATTCTGTCCAGAGAAAATCTATAACATTTGAACCAACAAACATGCAGCTAGAATCAGAAGAAGCAGTTGCATAATGTGAATATAGTAAAAGTGCTCTATGGGAGGAGGTGTACCAAAAATACATAGATGGTGCACATCGCATAAATAAAACTCACAGTAACACCATGCACCATTTTTGTTTATTAACAAAGTACTTCAGCCACAAAGAATATTGACAGAACACTAAGAGAGAAATGTTAACATAAATAACAATAGTTGAACATTAATCCATGACATCCTCCCCAGAGGTATGGCCAACAGAGTAGACTGGCTGATCCTGATTCCATCAGGCTGGTGGAGAGTGACAGCTGTATCCATGACTTCCTCTCCAGAGGTCTGGCCAACAGAGTAGGTTGGCTGATCCTGATTCCATCAGGCTGGTGGAGAGTGACAGCTGTATCCATGACTTCCTCTCCAGAGGTCTGGCCAACAGAGTAGGTTGGCTGATCCTGATTCCATCAGGCTGGTGGAGAGTGACAGCTGTATCCATGACTTCCTCTCCAGAGGTATGGCCAACAGAGTAGGTTGGCTGATCCTGGTTCCATCAGGCTGGTGGAGAGTGACAGCTGTATCCATGACTTCCTCTCCAGAGGTATGGCCAATAGAGTAGGTTGGCCGATCCTGGTTCCATCAGGCTGGTGGAGAGTGACAGCTGGATCCATGACTTCCTCTCCAGAGGTATGGCCAATAGAGTAGGTTGGCTGATCCTGGTTCCATCAGGCTGGTGGAGAGTGGTAGCTGGATCCATGACTTCCTCTCCAGAGGTATGGCCAAGAGAGTAGGTTGGCTGATCCTGGTTCCATCAGGCTGGTGGAGAATGACAACTGAATCCATGACTTCCTCTCCAGAGGTATGGCCAAGAGAGTAGGTTGGCTGATCCTGGTTCCATCAGGCTGGTGGAGAGTGACAGCTGGATCCATGACTTCCTCTCCAGAGGTATGGCCAACAGAGTAGGTTGGCTGATCTTGGTTCCATCAGGCTGTGGAGAGTGACAGCTGGATCCATGACTACCTCTCCAGAGGTATGGCCAACAGAGTAGGTTGGCTGATCCTGGTTCCATCAGGCTGGTGCAGACTGACAACTGGATCCATGACTTCCTCCCCAGAGGTATGTCCAACAGAGTAGGTTAGCTGATCCTGGTTCCATCAGGCTGGTGGAGAGTGACAACTGGATCCATGACTTCCTCTCCAGAGGTATGGCCAACAGAGTAGGTTGGCTGATCCTGGTTCCATCAGGCTGGTGGAGAGTGACAACTGGATCCATGACTTCCTCCCCAGAGGTATGGCCAACAGAGTAGGTTGGCTGATCCTGGTTCCATCAGGCTGGTGGAGAGTGACAACTGGATCCATGACTTCCTCTCCAGAGGTATGGCCAACAGAGTAGGTTGGCTGATCCTGGTTCCATCAGGCTGGTGGAGAGTGACAGCTGGATCCATGACTTCCGCTCCAGAGGTATAGCCAACAGAGTAGGTTGGCTGATCCTGGTTCCATCAGGCTGGTGGAGAGTGACAGCTGGATCCATGACTTCCTCTCCAGAGGTATGGCCAACAGAGTAGGTTGGCTAATCCTGGTTCCATCAGGCTGGTGGAGAGTGACAGCTGGATCCATGACTTCCTCTCCAGAGGTATGCTCAACAGAGTAGGTTGGCTAATCCTGGTTCCATCAAGCTGGTGGAGAGTGACAGCTGGATCCATGACATCTTCCCCAGAGGTATGGCCAACAGAGTAGGTTGGCTGATCCTGGTTCCATCAGGCTGGTGGAGAGTGACAGCTGTATCCATGACTTCCTCTCCAGAGGTATGGCCAATAGAGTAGGTTGGCCGATCCTGGTTCCATCAGGCTGGTGGAGAATGACAACTGAATCCATGACTTCCTCTCCAGAGGTATGGCCAAGAGAGTAGGTTGGCTGATCCTGGTTCCATCAGGCTGGTGGAGAGTGACAGCTGGATCCATGACATCCTCTCCAGAGGTATGGCCAACATAGTAGGTTGGCTGATCCTGGTTCCATCAGGCTGGTGGAGAGTGACAGCTGGATACATGACTTCCTCTCCAGAGGTATGGCCAACAGAGTAGGTTGGCTGATCTTGGTTCCATCAGGCTGTGGAGAGTGACAGCTGGATCCATGACTTCCTCTCCAGAGGTATGGCCAACAGAGTAGGTTGGCTGATCCTGGTTCCATCAGGCTGGTGCAGACTGACAACTGGATCCATGACTTCCTCCCCAGAGGTATGTCCAACAGAGTAGGTTGGCTGATCCTGGTTCCATCAGGCTGGTGGAGAGTGACAACTGGATCCATGACTTCCTCTCCAGAGGTATGGCCAACAGAGTAGGTTGGCTGATCCTGGTTCCATCAGGCTGGTGGAGAGTGACAACTGGATCCATGACTTCCTCCCCAGAGGTATGGCCAACAGAGTAGGTTGGCTGATCCTGGTTCCATCAGGCTGGTGGAGAGTGATAACTGGATCCATGACTTCCTCTCCAGAGGTATGGCCAACAGAGTAGGTTGGCTGATCCTGGTTCCATCAGGCTGGTGGAGAGTGACAGCTGGATCCATGACTTCCGCTCCAGAGGTATAGCCAACAGAGTAGGTTGGCTGATCCTGGTTCCATCAGGCTGGTGGAGAGTGACAGCTGGATCCATGACTTCCTCTCCAGAGGTATGGCCAACAGAGTAGGTAGGCTAATCCTGGTTCCATCAGGCTGGTGGAGAGTGACAGCTGGATCCATGACTTCCTCTCCAGAGGTATGGCCAACAGAGTAGGTTGGCTGATCCTGGTTCCATCAGGCTGGTGGAGAGTGACAACTGGATCCATGACTTCCGCTCCAGAGGTATAGCCAACAGAGTAGGTTGGCTGATCCTGGTTCCATCAGGCTGGTGGAGAGTGACAGCTGGATCCATGACTTCCCCTCCAGAGGTATGGCCAACAGAGTAGGTTGGCTAATCCTGGTTGCATCAGGCTGGTGGAGAGTGACAGCTGGATCCATGACTTCCTCTCCAGAGGTATGGCCAACAGAGTAGGTTGGCTGATCCTGGTTCCATCAGGCTGGTGGAGAGTGACAGCTGGATCCATGACATCTTCCCCAGAGGTATGGCCAACAGAGTAGGTTGGCTAATCCTGGTTCCATCAAGCTGGTGGAGAGTGACAGCTGGATCCATGACATCTTCCCCAGAGGTATGGCCAACAGAGTAGGTTGGCTGATCCTGGTTCCATCAGGCTGGTGGAGAGTAACAGCTGGGTCCATGACGTCTTCCCCAGAGGTATGGCCAACAGAGTAGGTTGGCTGATTCTGGTTTCATCAGGCTGGTGGAGAGTGGCAACATTAATCCATGACATCCTCCCCAGAGGTATGGCCAACAGAGTAGGTTGGCTGATCCTGGTTCCATCAGGCTGGTGGAGAGTGACAGCTGGGTCCATGACATCTTCCCCAGAGGTATGGCCAACAGAGTAGGTTGGCTGATTCTGGTTTCATCAGGCTGGTGGAGAGTGACAACATTAATCCATGACATCCTCCCCAGAGGTATGGCCAACAGAGTAGGTTGGCTGATTCTGGTTCCATCAGGCTGGTGGAGAGTGATAACTGGATCCATGACATCCTCCCCAGAGGTATGGCCAACAGAGTAGGTTGGCTGATCCTGGTTTCATCAGGCTGGTGGAGAGTGACAGCTGGGTCCATGACATCTTCCCCAGAGGTATGGCCAACAGAGTAAGTTGGCTGATCCTGGTTCCATCAGGCTGGTGGAGAGTGACAACTGGATCCATGACTTCCTCCCCAGAGGTATGACCAACAGAGTAGGTTGGCTGATCCTGGTTCCATCAGGCTGGTGGAGAGAGACAGCTGGATCCATGACATCCTCTCCAGAGGTATGACCAACAGAGTAGGTTGGCTAATCCTGGTTCCATCAGGCTGGTGGAGAGTGACAACTGGATCCATGACTTCCTCCTCATGTTTCATACTTGTTAATATCAATTCTTCCCATTATTGAAACCAATCATTCCATGAAAATGCTTTTGTCCCATTTTGACTGTCGTCTGGCCCACTCTGTATGGTGTCAGAACTGCAACGTGAATGCCACCATGGAAGAGATGATTAAGGAATTATTCACGAAAATCAAGAACATGAAATCCTGAATAGAAAAAATGGAGGCAAAAATGGAAAACATAAACTTCAGAACGGAGGAAATTTAATCCAGAATGGACAAAATGGAGACAAAAGTGAAACCTGGAATAAGCAAGACGGGAAGTAAAATGACAACACAAATTGCACCATAAGGAAGATCAAGGCAAAGATGAAGAGTGTAAAGGAAGAAATGAAGACAAATTAATCCTGGAATGGAAAAGATGAAGACTGAAGTCACCTATATGAACATGGAACTATTGGTGAAGATTGACAAACTATTGGCTGGGGTAAAGAAAGAGATGAAAGGATTCGGTGGAAGGATGAACACCTTGGCCAACATGTTAACGTTGGGAAGGCAGAGTCGATAGCTGCGCCAAGGTACTGAATGCCAGGGTGTAACAAATGATTGGTGAAAAACTAAACAAGATGCCAGGACAAGATACAACGTAGCATGCCTCAAGCGACCTAAGTACTATGGGACATCAGGTTTTGAAGTCTTCCACTGGCTATTCGCCGCCATTACCAATCACCGTTTGTCAGTAGAGGCAGAAGCCACAAAGCTGATAGCTAGTCTCCAGGGATGGGTGGTCACGGATGTCGTGACCGTGATTCGACCAGGTATGGTGAAGGGTTTGCCGTCGAGGATACCATAGCGGGCCTATCAGATAGTGACGGCATCGGGCGACACCTTGCCTATGGAGAAGGAGGCCTGGCTGGAGTTGAGCATGGTAATTTTGTGTGTGTTCGTCACGAGGATAGCCGAGGAAGTGATACTGAGACAGGACACAGCCAGGAACCACAACGTGACGGTCGACGTCGGTAGGGAGCGTCTTGCAACTCGGCCGAGATGGTGACGCTTCGGGACCCAAACGAGCTGCCAGGGATATGCACGGTGGCCCTGATGGAGATCGTAGTAATGCCTACGAGAAGTGAGGTGGTTGTGCAGGGATAACCGTCATGGAACTGGTGCTGGGCCGGAAGACGTCCTTAGACGAATTATGTCTTGCCACGGTGTTGTTGTCTTGCCGGAAGGAAGTGTCTGTAAGGCTGCCGAATCCTGAGGAGAGCGATCGGGAGTACAGTCGCTGTACTTGTACGGCCGGCCATTCCATGCGGGGATTGACTACTCCGTTCTCACTTCGCTGTTGAGCTTCAAGGACCTAGATGGCCAGACAGCCCGTAGGGTCCAGAGGCTCCAGGAGTACAACTTCACATTGGAACACCGGAAGTGAAGGAGCCACTCCATTGCGGATGCCTTGTTGAGAATACCTTGCCCGGAGGAGTGTGGCCACTGCAATAGGATGGAGGAGAACGGGCATGCCGCAGCTGTCTCTGTGGTTTCAGCGGTGCCTGCAAACGAATGGAGTAATGCAGGTCTGAGGAGGGAGCAGCTGGCAGACACCCATTTAGGGCCCCTTCTCTGAGAAATGAAAGCAGGAACCCGGCCGAGCTGGGAGGACGTCGTCCCCGGGAGCAGCGATTGTAAGTCTTACTGGGCACAATGGTACTCCCCTATGATCAAGGACGGTGTGATGTACTGGATCTGGGAGTCATCTGATGATAAGACAGAGAGAGAGAGAGAAGCTGGCAGTTCCTGGAAGTAAGGTTATGGAGGTCCTCGAGAGGTACATTTGGGTTCATCTGGAGGGCGTCTTGGACCGTATGTCATGTGTGTGCGGCAAGTCGTGGCCTGCAGACCAGGAGCTGAGGTTGCATGTAGTAGTATAATGTGAGAACACCATTCGAGCGCATCGCTATCGACATAGCTGGAACGTTTCCTGTCTCCGACCGGTGGTCATGAACTGCTTCACCGAATGGCCGAAGGTGTACGCCGTCCCGAACCAGGCGGCTAAGATAATCGCGGACTGTCTCGTGGAAGAGCTGTTCTGCCGCTGGTGTCGGTGGTCATGAACTGCTTCACCGAATGGCCGAAGGTGTACGCCGTCCCGAACCAGGCGGCTAAGAGAATCGCGGACTGTCTCGTGGAAGAGCTGTTCTGCCGCTGGTGTCGGTGGTCATGAACTGCTTCACCGAATGGCCGAAGGTGTACGCCGTCCCGAACCAGGCGGCTAAGATAATCGCGGACTGTCTCGTGGAAGAGCTGTTCTGCCGCTGGTGTCGGTGGTCATGAACTGCTTCACCGAATGGCCGAAGGTGTACGCCGTCCCGAACCAGGCGGCTAAGATAATCGCGGACTGTCTCGTGGAAGAGCTGTTCTGCCGCTAGTGTCGGTGGTCATGAACTGCTTCACCGAATGGCCGAAGGTGTACGCCGTCCCGAACCAGGCGGCCAAGATAATCGCGGACTGTCTCGTGGAAGAGCTGTTCTGCCGCTAGTGTCGGTGGTCATGAACTGCTTCACCGAGTGGCCGAAGGTGTATGTCGTCCCGAACCAGGCGGCTAAGATAATCGCGGACTGTCTCGTGGAAGAGCTGTTCTGCCGCTGGTGTCGGTGGTCATGAACTGCTTCACCGAGTGGCCGAAAGTGTACGCCGTCCCGAACCAGGCGGCCAAGATAATCGCGGACTGTCTGGCGGAAGAGCTGTTCTGCCGCTGGTGTCGGTGGTCATGAACTGCTTCACCGACCGGCCGAAGGTGTACGCCGTCCCGAACCAGGCGGCTAAGATAATCGCGGACTGTCTGGTGGAAGAGCTGTTCTGCCGCTGGTGTCGGTGGTCATGAACTGCTTCACCGAGTGGCCGAAGGTGTATGTCGTCCCGAACCAGGCGGCTAAGATAATCGCGGACTGTCTCGTGGAAGAGCTGTTCTGCCGCTGGTGTCGGTCATGAACTGCTTCACCGAATGGGCGAAGGTGTACGCCGTCCCGAACCAGGCGGCTAAGATAATCGCGGACTGTCTCGTGGAAGAGCTGTTCTGCCGCTGGTGTCGGTGGTCATGAACTGCTTCACCGACCGGCCGAAGGTGTACGCCGTCCCAAACCAGGCGGCTAAGATAATCGCGGACTGTCTGGTGGAAGAGCTGTTCTGCCGCTAGTGTCGGTGGTCATGAACTGCTTCACCGAATGGCCGAAGGTGTACGCCGTCCCGAACCAGGTGGCTAAGATAATCGCGGACTGTCTCGTGGAAGAGCTGTTCTGCCGCTGGTGTCGGTGGTCATGAACTGCTTCACCGAATGGCCGAAGGTGTACGCCGTCCCGAACCAGGCGGCTAAGATAATCGCGGACTGTCTCGTGGAAGAGCTGTTCTGCCGCTAGTGTCGGTGGTCATGAACTGCTTCACCGAATGGCCGAAGGTGTACGCCGTCCCGAACCAGGCGGCCAAGATAATCGCGGACTGTCTCGTGGAAGAGCTGTTCTGCCGCTAGTGTCGGTGGTCATGAACTGCTTCACCGAGTGGCCGAAGGTGTATGTCGTCCCGAACCAGGCGGCTAAGATAATCGCGGACTGTCTCGTGGAAGAGCTGTTCTGCCGCTGGTGTCGGTGGTCATGAACTGCTTCACCGAGTGGCCGAAAGTGTACGCCGTCCCGAACCAGGCGGCCAAGATAATCGCGGACTGTCTGGCGGAAGAGCTGTTCTGCCGCTGGTGTCGGTGGTCATGAACTGCTTCACCGACCGGCCGAAGGTGTACGCCGTCCCGAACCAGGCGGCTAAGATAATCGCGGACTGTCTGGTGGAAGAGCTGTTCTGCCGCTGGTGTCGGTGGTCATGAACTGCTTCACCGAGTGGCCGAAGGTGTATGTCGTCCCGAACCAGGCGGCTAAGATAATCGCGGACTGTCTCGTGGAAGAGCTGTTCTGCCGCTGGTGTCGGTCATGAACTGCTTCACCGAATGGGCGAAGGTGTACGCCGTCCCGAACCAGGCGGCTAAGATAATCGCGGACTGTCTCGTGGAAGAGCTGTTCTGCCGCTGGTGTCGGTGGTCATGAACTGCTTCACCGACCGGCCGAAGGTGTACGCCGTCCCAAACCAGGCGGCTAAGATAATCGCGGACTGTCTGGTGGAAGAGCTGTTCTGCCGCTAGTGTCGGTGGTCATGAACTGCTTCACCGAATGGCCGAAGGTGTACGCCGTCCCGAACCAGGTGGCTAAGATAATCGCGGACTGTCTGGTGGAAGAGCTGTTCTGCCGCTAGTGTCGGTGGTCATGAACTGCTTCACCGAATGGCCGAAGGTGTACGCCGTCCCGAACCAGGCGGCTAAGATAATCGCGGACTGTCTCGTGGAAGAGCTGTTCTGCCGCTGGTGTCGGTGGTCATGAACTGCTTCACCGAGTGGCCGAAAGTGTACGCCGTCCCGAACCAGGCGGCCAAGATAATCGCGGACTGTCTGGTGGAAGAGCTGTTCTGCCGCTGGTGTCGGTGGTCATGAACTGCTTCACCGACCGGCCGAAGGTGTACGCCGTCCCGAACCAGGCGGCTAAGATAATCGCGGACTGTCTCGTGGAAGAGCTGTTCTGCCGCTGGTGTCGGTGGTCATGAACTGCTTCACCGAATGGCCGAAGGTGTACGCCGTCCCGAACCAGGCGGCCAAGATAATCGCGGACTGTCTGGTGGAAGAGCTGTTCTGCCGCTGGTGTCGGTGGTCATGAACTGCTTCACCGAGTGGCCGAAAGTGTACGCCGTCCCAAACCAGGCGGCCAAGATAATCGCGGACTGTCTCGTGGAAGAGCTGTTCTGCCGCTGGTGTCGGTGGTCATGAACTGCTTCACCGACCGGCCGAAGGTGTACGCCGTCCCGAACCAGGCGGCTAAGATAATCGCGGACTGTCTGGTGGAAGAGCTGTTCTGCCGCTGGTGTCGGTGGTCATGAACTGCTTCACCGAATGGCCGAAGGTGTACGCCGTCCCGAACCAGGCGGCCAAGATAATCGCGGACTGTCTGGTGGAAGAGCTGTTCTGCCGCTGGTGTCGGTGGTCATGAACTGCTTCACCGAGTGGCCGAAAGTGTACGCCGTCCCGAACCAGGCGGCCAAGATAATCGCGGACTGTCTGGTGGAAGAGCTGTTCTGCCGCTGGTGTCGGTGGTCATGAACTGCTTCACCGACCGGCCGAAGGTGTACGCCGTCCCGAACCAGGCGGCTAAGATAATCGCGGACTGTCTGGTGGAAGAGCTGTTCTGCTGCTGGTGTCGGTGGTCATGAACTGCTTCACCGAATGGCCGAAGGTGTACGCCGTCCCGAACCAGGTGGCCAAGATAATCGCGGACTGTCTGGTGGAAGAGCTGTTCTGCCGCTGGTGTCGGTGGTCATGAACTGCTTCACCGACCGGCCGAAGGTGTACGCCGTCCCGAACCAGGAGGCTATGATAATCGCGGACTGTCTCGTGGAAGAGCTGTTCTTGCGATTAGGAGTGCCGCTGGAACTACACAGCGATCAGAGCAGAAAATTTGAGTCCCATTTGATGAGGGAAATGCTAAGGCGTCTCGGAGTCTACTAGACACATACAAGACCTCTTCATCCACAGTTAGACGGCATGATTGAGCGGTACATAAAAACCCTCGAGGAACATCTGAGGAAGGTTGTCGCCAAACACCATAGGGACTGTTACGTCAGGGTACCACTGTTCTTGTTGGCCTATTGTTCATCTCCCCATGACACTGCCAGTAGATGCCAGCTAATTTGATCTTCAGCCGAGAATTGCATCTTCTGTGCGACCCATGTTTGGGACCCCTCTGAAACAATACAGCCAGCAGTCGGCTATGTGGAGAACCTAGTGGACCATCTTCACAATGCACGTGAGATGGTATATCAACATATCCAGCTAGAGAGTGACCAGATGAAGACATGGTGTGATCGGCAAGCCAACAGCCTAGGGTTCCAGCAGGGAGATTTGGTGTGGCTGTATCACCTGATCCAGACCAGGAGGTGTTGCAGGGACTGTACCATGTAGTGAAGAGGATCAACAATGTAGTCTACTGCATCCAGAGGCTGGCCCAAGGAAAGATGCTGGCAGTACATTCAGATCATCTGGCCAACTACAGTGGTACTGGTCAGGATGACCAATGCTGAGAGTGATACTGGGCACTGTCAGGGCTTCCAACCACATACCAGGCCAGTGTGCCCCCAAGGTCACACTGTCTCCTGTATGCATGACTAACAGCATCACCTTGATTGTGTCTTAAGCACTCATCCACAAGAAACTGTTCCCCTTTGATTATTTATTGGTTAATATTATTTTAACCAGAAGTATATAATTGTTTCATGGAGAAATTAAAATAGATACATCCAACATCCTTAGATTCACTTAACAGTATCACGTATCAGCAGTGAATATTTTATAAATGAATACGTAATGTATAAAAGCTTTTTGCACTACATGTCACTTATTGTAAGACTGGGTAGGACAGTACCTGATAGTACTACTCGCACACTGTATCTTGAGCCCTGGAGTCCAGTAGTGCAATCTGTTTGAATCAACAAGGACTCTGCTTTGCCACACACCAGTGTGTATCATGTTCCTTCTTGTGTTATCATTAGGGCTAGGAAGTTCATGAATTTGCATGTTTTTTCATAGGGATTAAAAATGTATGCTTTTACATTATGTGCACGAATTATGTAATTTTCAGTTATTTGGACATTATTTTATGGTGTATATTTTCTTGATTTTGATAAATCCATAATATTTCAATATTATAGCCCCTATATTGCATATTTTAGTGATTTTTATGGTTTTTTATTATTTTTTCCATCTGGATAATACTTTTCATATTGGTAGTATTGCACATGATACAACTCGCAAGGTGGCGAGAACTAATGCTGAGTCATGTTTTCATGCAGTGAATTCCCTGTTTCCGTCCTTTCATTATATGTATGTGTGTAGAGAATAATCAGTGTGTTATCTGAGAGGTTTATATTAAAGATAAAGTGCAGCATGATTATAGCAACGTTTGCCGACCAGTAGTTGTGGTCTTCAAACGTAACAGTATTGTGAACTGGTTCACGCCAAATTAAATTAGGTGTATAAAATGTTAAAAAGCTCTTCAAATGCCGAAAATAAAACCAACTTTGAATGCCAGATTAATTAATTTACAAAAGGAGTTTTTGGGTGATTTAATATCTACAGATAATAGGGTACTGCTTTGTGGAACATGACAGAAAAATGTTGTTGTTAGCTAATGCTGGATTTCTGACAATGAAGTCATTAATCCTCTTGCTCTCCAATATTTTTCACAATGATATTGAAGAGATCAATAGCAGTAATGGTAACCGTTTTTTAGAGAGCACCATATTTTTATGTTTTGGCGGTCACATCGCTCTCTCACAACCCCCAGAATGTCTGGGGGACCACACCTGTCGTTGGTTTACGGGTCTCACCGACCTGATCGGGAGAATTATCAAAATAAATTCACCGACCATATCCTCTGATCACCAATCACAGGACGTATTACATGCCATGACAGGTCAGCATGTTAGGGGTTAAGATTTTATAGAGAAATGGAGAGGTTGGAAAAATAAAGACTCCCTAGCCCTCGGGAACCCTAATAGCATCGGGGTCGGAAGAGAACAAGAGATGACCAAGGTAAGGTCAGATAGAAATGTTACAGTGAGGAGCAAAACACCAGTAAGTGGAAGTAATGTTCTGCTCAGCTTGGGTACCTTGTGGCTCCCTAGACGGAGACCCCTGAGTCTATATGTTTCAAACGCTAATTTCCACTTGAGGACACTCAAATTTCATTATGTAGCAATTTAAATGACTAATTTGATAGGGAACAGATTATTAGGGAAAAAATGTTTTTCCTCCTTTAAGTTTCGAGAGTGAAAAAGTATAAATGTTGTTGTTAGCTAATGCTGGATTTCTGACAATGAAGTCATTAATCCTCTTGCTCTCCAATATTTTTCACTGATGGATGGGGCACTAGAAGTGGCCGGGCATATTTGAAGGTGGTCTCGATCCATTTCCTCTTGCAGATCACATAGAGGACAGAGTGGTGAAGAATATATCCCAATTCTGTTCAAATGTTTTGCCAGACAATCATGTCCTGTAATCAACCTGAAGGTTGCAACTGCTGTTTTTTGAGGCTACTCAGGAATCACTGTTTGAATGTTTGGTAGTTCCCATCTTTTATTCTTTGATTTTTCATAGTAATATTTTGCAATAATTTTTTTGAATTCAGAGTTGACTAATCTTTTAGCTGCATAAAATGGTAAATTAACTATAGATTTTTGTACACCGCTGGTACCCTTTTTTGCAAGAAAATCAGCTTTCTCATTACCACTCAGTCCACAGTGAGCCGGTATCCATTGGAAGACTAGGTGTTTTTGAAGTGCTGTTAGATGGCTAAGCATCTTCCAACATTCTATAATAGTTATTTATTTATGCCAACAAACTTACTGTTGGTGTTTTTAAACACACAAGCCGTGTGTGGGCAAAGTTTAAGAGGTAGAACCGGAACTTAAAAATTCAATGCCACAACTGGGATTTGAACCACAGACCTTCCGCTTGCCGGGCGGACGCTCTACCACTGAGCTATTGTGACAAACTGCCAGAATGACATTAAATTCTCAAGCCAGTTCGTATTTTTCCTGGTAAACCACAAAGGCAGCCTCACATCAGAAACAATTACCCCAATGGTGACTTACTATTGCAAGTACTTTATATACCAGGATTAAATAACCTTCACATGGTAATTATTATTTATTTATGCTAACAAACTTACTGTTGGTGATTTTAAACATACAAGCCGTGTGTGGGCAATGTTTGAGAGGTAGAACTGGAACTTAAAAATTCAATGCCACAGCTGGGATTTGAACCACAGACCCTCCGCTTACAAGGCAGGTGCTCTAACAATTAAACTGCTGTGACAACCTGCCAGAATGACATTGAATTCTCAAACCAGTTCGTATTTCTCCTGGTAAAACACACCTAGGGTCGATGCCTGTCGGGGAGCAGAGGGACCTCTGGACCAGAGTGAAGACCTGGAAGCAGGTGGTCAGCCAATCACCAGGTATGATAGTGGGGAAGAGAATGATATGAAATACAGACGAAATTGATGATTGGAAGGGTAATAATGGAGCAATTGGTTGAATGAATGGTGGGGGAAACAGGAGAACCTGGAGAAAACCTGCCCATATGCCACTTTGTCCAACACGAATACTACATGCAGGTGCCTGGGATCGAACTCAGGCTGCCTAGGTGGTAGACGAGTGCCACCCCATTTAACCAACACAAACAGTAAATGCCTGAGGCTCAACCACCATCAAAATGTAGGTAAAAGAAGGAGCCATGTGTTTAGTCATTGACTAAGCTGGAAACTGCAACTGATACTCTTCTATGATACAATGTAAAGTACTTGATGCTACCTTATTTATTTATTAGTCCTTTAAAATCAGATACTGTACATGGTACACTGATATAGGATACATCAAACTTATTTACAATAAATACTTGTACAATTATACATAAGGGTATTTGTTAAATTTCAAATATTGTTCTACTGTGTAAAAACAGAGTTCCTTCAAAAAAACCTTCACACCTTCAACAACAAAGGCAACAATGTAAAGTGTGCAAGTAGTATATGTGCCTCTATTTAACAAATGTATCAATGTTTTCTTGCTCAGTTACCCGAGGACAGTGGAGATGCTCCAAAGACATCGCTGGAGTTAGGAGAAGATGAAAGCATGCAGTCATTTGTAATTGAGAAAGATGCAGAAATTATCTCCCTCAAACATGAGGTGGCTGTGAGTACAACTGAAGCATATTCTTTCTATACACATTTTAGGTAAAAATAAACTAACACAAAAGCATTCATTATGATGTTTTCTTCGTTTCTATACTATGCAAATTTTCATTGTTGTTTCAGTGGTTCACATTTACAATTGGACCATAAATCACAATCAGATATTTCCTATATTCGATTTTTAAATAGTAAACTGCCACAAGCCATTGAAAACAACTTATTTAATGAACTTTCTAATACTTAATGACTAGGGCAGTGATGTTGGAGTGGTTGCGTCTGTTGAGAGGTGCCTGGTAGTGCATCAGTTTCAAGGAGAGGGTTGGGTACACCGTACATTGGAGTGGTTGCATTTATTGAGAGGTGCCTGATAGTGCATCAATTTCAAGGAGAGGGTTGGGTACACCGTACGTTGGAGTGGTTGCATTTATTGAGAGGTGCCTGATAGTGCATCAGTTTCAAGGAGAGGGTTGGGTACACTGTATGTTGGAGTGGTTGCATTTGTTGAGAGTTGCCTGGTAGTGCATCAGTTTCAAGGAGAGGGTTGGGTACACCCTACGTTGGAGTGGTTGCATTTGTTGAGAGGTGCCTGGTAGTGCATCAGTTTCAAGGAGAGGGTTGGGTACACGATACGTTGGAGTGGTTGCATTTGTTGAGAGGTGCCTGGTAGTGCATCAGTTTCAAGGAGAGGGTTGGGTACACTGTATGTTGGAGTGGTTGCATTTGTTGAGAGGTGCCTGGTAGTGCATCAGTTTCAAGGAGAGG
This sequence comes from Tenodera sinensis, assembly GCA_030765045.1. Taxonomy (NCBI): domain Eukaryota; kingdom Metazoa; phylum Arthropoda; class Insecta; order Mantodea; family Mantidae; genus Tenodera; species Tenodera sinensis. The sequence goes on from JAUKNM010000015.1 coordinate 119,559, forward strand.
GTTGGGTACACCGTACGTTGGAGTGGTTGTATTTGTTGGGAGGTGCCTGGTAGTACATCAGTTTCAAGGAGAGGGTTGGGTACACCATACGTTGGAGTGGTTGCATTTGTTGAGAGGTGCCTGGTAGTGCATCAGTTTCAAGGAGAGGGTTGGGTACACCGTATGTTGGAGTGGTTGCATTTGTTGAGAGGTGCCTGGTAGTGCATCAGTTTCAAGGAGAGGGTTGGGTACACCATACGTTGGAGTGGTTGCGTTTGTTGAGAGGTGCCTGGTAGTGCATCAGTTTCAAGGAGAGGGTTGGGTACACCGTAAGTTGCAGTGGTTGCATTTGTTGAGAGGTGCCTGGTAGTGCATCAGTTTCAAGGAGAGGGTTGGGTACACCGTATGTTGGAGTGGTTGCATTTGTTGAGAGGTGCCTGATAGTGCATCAGTTTCAAGGAGAGGGTTGGGTACACGATACGTTGGAGTGGTTGCATTTGTTAAGAGGTGCCTGATAGTGCATCAGTTTCAAGGAGAGGGTTGGGTACACCATACGTTGGAGTGGTTGCATTTGTTGAGAGGTGCCTGGTAGTGCATCAGTTTCAGGGAGAGGGTTGTGTACACCGTATGTTGGAGTGGTTGCATTTGTTGAGAGGTGCCTGGTAGTGCATCAGTTTCAAGGAGAGGGTTGGGTACACCATACGTTGGAGTGGTTGCATTTGTTGAGAGGTGCCTGGTAGTGCATCAGTTTCAAGGAGAGGGTTGGGTACACCGTATTTTGGAGTGGTTGCGTTTGTTGAGAGGTGCCTGGTAGTGCATCAGTTTCAAGGAGAGGGTTGGGTACACCGTACGTTGGAGTGGTTGCATTTGTTGAGAGGTGCCTGATAGTGCATCCGTTTCAAGGAGAGGGTTGGGTACACCGTATTTTGGAGTGGTTGCATTTGTTGAGAGGTGCCTGGTAGTGCATCGGTTTCAAGGAGAGGGTTGGGTACACCGTACGTTGGAGTGGTTGCGTTTGTTGAGAGGTGCCTGGTAGTGCATCAGTTTCAAGGAGAGGGTTGGGTATACCATACGTTGGAGTGGTTGCGTTTGTTGAGAGGTGCCTGGTAGTGCATCGGTTTCAAGGAGAGGGTTGGGTACACCGTATGTTGGAGTGGTTGCATTTGTTGAGAGGTGCCTGGTAGTGCATCAGTTTCAAGGAGAGGGTTGGGTACACCGTATGTTGGAGTGGTTGCATTTGTTGAGAGGTGCCTGGTAGTGCATCGGTTTCAAGGAGAGGGTTGGGTACACCGTACGTTGGAGTGGTTGCATTTGTTAAGAGGTGCCTGGTAGTGCATCAGTTTCAAGGAGAGGGTTGGGTACACCGTATGTTGGAGTGGTTGCATTTGTTGAGAGGTGCCTGGTAGTGCATCGGTTTCAAGGAGAGGGTTGGGTACACCGTACGTTGGAGTGGTTGCATTTGTTGAGAGGTGCCTGGTAGTGCATCGGTTTCAAGGAGAGGGTTGGGTACACCGTACGTTGGAGTGGTTGCATTTGTTGAGAGGTGCCTGATAGTGCATCAGTTTCAAGGAGAGAGTTGGGTACACCATATGTTGGAGTGGTTGCATTTGTTGAGAGGCACCTGGTAGTGCATCGGTTTCAAGGAGAGGGTTGGGTACACCGTATGTTGGAGTGGTTGCATTTATTGAGAGGTGCCTGATAGTGCATCAGTTTCAAGGAGAGGATTGGGTACACCGTATGTTGGAGTGGTTGCATTTGTTGAGAGGCACCTGGTAGTGCATCAGTTTGAAGGAGAGGGTTGGGAACACCGTATGTTGGAGTGGTTGCATTTGTTGAGAGGTGCTTGGTAGTGCATCAGTTTCAAGGAGAGGGTTGGGTACACCATCAAATGCAGCATTTAATGAAGAGCTATGCGCAGCATTTATTTCTGCTGATATTCCTTTACATAAACTACAGGATATGAAGTTGCATGCATTTTTAGAAAAGTACACTGGCAAACCATTCCGCATCCTACGACCTTACGTAAGTACTATGTACGGAAATGTTATGATAAGTGCGTTGATGGTATAAGACTGAACCTAAATAACCACAGCATATGGGTTTCAATGGATGGCGTTGGGTGATTTGTGGTCAATGTGGTTGATTGAGCACAGGACGCAGAAGGCCCCATTGGGCTGTATCTGCTAACAAGTGACGTAGTCAGTGTTGCTATAAGTGCAGTGTTTAACAATGTCATGAAAACACTGTGGCCATCAGATGTGCAACACGATAGAGTATGATTATTTGTTACCAATGCAGCTACCTATATGGTAAAGACAGGAACCCATTTGTAAGTCACTTACACGCCTCGCTCATGCCTGTCACAAACTAGCAGAAGAGGTACGATCTCAATTTCCTGCAACTGATAAGCTTATAAGGACTGTCAAGAAGGTATTTGTAAAATCGACTTCATGTGTGGCAATATTTCGAGATCTTTATCCAGGAGTTGCTCTTCCTCCCGCACCGGTTCTAACATGATGGGGAACATGGCTGGAAGCATGCAAATACTATTCTATGATAAATAAGGAAAAATTGAAGCTATTAACAGTCAAGCAACAAGATTCTAAAGTAAGAACAAATTAGAAACTAAAAACTTCACTTATCTTCTCAAAGCTTTGAGAATGAGTTGGACACAGCTTGAAACCCAGGGTCAGCAAAAAAATAACAACATTACTAAGCTAAGTGAAGTTTTTAGTTTCTAATTTGTTCTTACTTTAGAACTATTCTATGAATTTCGATGCTGTTAAACACGTGGTGCAGGAGTTTGATATTAACGCTGCAACCACAATAAAAACAGCCCAAATGCTTTTACGTGACCATGATATTAAACGTCAGTTGACATATATTACCTCAAATTTTGGATTTCTTACCTCTGCAATTCAAGCTTTAGAAAGTCTGGAGAAGAACTGGTAAAACAAATAACCGTGATGAAAGAAGTTATCAACAAGCTGAATCCTATGGAGGATGGCGTGGGAAAAACAATAGCAGCAAAACTGTAAACTCTTTTACAGAAAGACAAAGGATACCATAAACTGTGTAATACTGCCAACGTGATTAAAGACGAAAGCAGTGCTTCAAAATGCCCAGATATAGACAGAAAATCTGTAACAGATTATACATATGCACCTCTGGTTTCAGCAGAAGTGGAATGCAGCTTTTCTGCCCATAAGTCACTGTTGTCAGATAGAAGACGGTCATTTTCATTCGAAAACCTGAAGATGTGGGTTGTAATTCATTGCAACAAATAGACACAGCAATTAATCCATATGCAAATTGTGAATTAACGTTTTTAATAAAGACGTTACAGTTATATAAGTTAGCAGAAACGCTATAAACAGTACTGCAGAAATAAAGTACATATACTAAGACAAGTGTAATTCTCCCTGTATAGTCATTTGGACACCACCATACTGCGTCAGAGTCCACAGACCCTTATTGCTACAACCTGACCCTTCCTATTCTATATGACATCTGCATGTTCCAGCCCCGATGTCGCTGCTATACTAATGACCCAACATATGAAATAATAGGACATAAGAGTGTCAGTGTTCCTGGTTTAACATCCTTAACACTTGCATTATTTTGGGAGTGAAGAGACATTGAATTTCTCCTTTTAATCCTTCACCACATGTCATTTGAACCAGCACAAGATATTCTGTCAGTTATGAGACTTCCACATAGGAAAGATATTTCTCAACTGTTCTTGAAGTGGAGTTCACAGAACCCAGTATTACCATCTCCTCTATTACTTTGGAAGCAGAGTGCACAGAACCCAGTATTACCATCACCTGTATTACTTTGGAAGCGGAGTGCACAGAACCCAGTATTACCATCTCCTGTATTACTTTGGAAGCGGAGTGCACAGAACCCAGTATTACCATCTCCTCTATTACTTTGGAAGCGGAGTGCACAGAACCCAGTATTACCATCACCTGTATTACTTTGGAAGTGGAGTTCACAGAACCCAGAATTACCATCACCTGTATTACTTTGGAAGTGGAGTTCACAGAACCCAGTATTACCATCACCTGTATTACTTTGGAAGTGGAGTTCACAGAACCCAGAATTACCATCACCTGTATTACTTTGGAAGTGGAGTTCACAGAACCCAGAATTACCATCACCTGTATTACTTTGGAAGCGGAGTGCACAGAACCCAGTATTACCATCTCCTCTATTACTTTGGAAGCGGAGTGCACAGAACCCAGTATTACCATCTCCTGTATTACTTTGGAAGTGGAGTGCACAGAACCCAGTATTACCATCTCCTCTATTACTTTGGAAGCGGAGTGCACAGAACCCAGTAGTACCATCGCCTGTATTACTTTGGAAGTGGAGTCCACAGAACCCAGTATTACCATCTCCTCTATTACTTTGGAAGTGGAATTCACAGAACCCAGTATTACCATCTCCTGTATTACTTTGGAAGCGGAGTACACAAAAACCAGTATTACCATCACCTGTATTACTTTGGAAGTGGAGTCCACAGAACCCAGTATTACCATCTCCTCTATTACTTTGGAAGCGGAGTGCACAGAACCCAGAATTACCATCTCCTGTATTACTTTGGAAGCGGAGTACACAAAAACCAGTATTACCATCTCCTCTATTACATTGGATGTGGAGTTCACAGAACCCAGTATTACCATCTCCTCTATTACTTTGGAAGTGGAGTTCACAGAACCCAGTATTACTATCTCCTGTATTACTTTGGAAGCGGACTGCACAGAACCCAGTATTACCATCTCCTGTATTACTTTGGAAGTGGAGTACACAGAACCCAGAATTACCATCTCCTCTATTACTTTGGAAGTGGAGTTCACAGAACCCAGTATTACTATCTCCTGTATTACTTTGGAAGCAGGGTCCAAAGAACCCAGTATTACCGTCTCCTGTATTACTTTGGAAGTGGAGTACACAGAACTCACTATTACCATCTCCTGTATTACTTTGGAAGTGGAGTTCACAGAACCCAGTATTACCATCTCCTCTATTACTTTCGAAGTGGAGTTCACAGAACCCAGTGTTACCATCTCCTGTATTACTTTGGATTTTGGATTTGGTTTAAGGGCGCTCAACTTCTAGGTCATCAGCGTATTACTTTGGAAGCGGAGTTCACAGAACCCAGTGTTACCATCTCCTCTATTACTTTGGAAGCGGAGTTCACAGAACCCAGTATTACCATCTCCTCTATTACTTTGGAAGTGGAGTTCACAGAACCCAGTATTACCATCTCCTGTATTACTTTGGAAGCGGAGTTCACAGAACCCAGTATTACCATCTCCTGTATTACTTTGGAAGCGGAGTTCACAGAACCCAGTATTACCATCTCCTGTATTACTTTGGAAGCGGAGTGCACAGAACCCAGTATTACCATCACCTGTATTACTTTGGAAGCGGAGTCCACAGAACCCAGAATTACCATCTGCTCTATTACTTTGGAAGCGGAGTGCACAGAACTCACTATTACCATCTCCTGTATTACTTTGGAAGCGGAGTGCACAGAACCCAGTATTACCATCACCTGTATTACTTTGGAAGCGGAGTGCACAGAACCCAGTATTACCATCTCCTCTATTACTTTGGAAGCAGAGTGCACAGAACCCAGAATTACCATCTCCTGTATTACTTTGGAAGCGGAGTGCACAGAACCCAGTATTACCATCTCCTCTATTACTTTGGAAGCGCAGTGCACAGAACCCAGAATTACCTATTCCTTTATTACTTTGGAAGTGGAATACACAGAACCCAGAATTACCATCTCCTGTATTACTTTGGAAGCGGAGTGCACAGAACCCAGTATTACCATCTCCTCTATTACTTTGGAAGTGGAGTCCACAGAACCCAGTATTACCATCTCCTCTATTACTTTGGAAGTGGAGTTCACAGAACCCAGAATTACCATCTCCTGTATTACTTTGGAAGTGGAGTTCACAGAACCCAGAATTACCATCTCCTGTATTACTTTGGAAGTGGAGTTCACAGAACCCAGAATTACCATCTCCTGTATTACTTTGGAAGTGGAGTACACAGAACCCAGTATTACCATCTCCTGTATTACTTTGGAAGTGGAGTTCACAGAACCCAGAATTACCATCTCCTGTATTACTTTGGAAGTGGAGTCCACAGAACCCAGTATTACCATCTGCTCTATTACTTTGGAAGTGGAGTTCACAGAACTGATACCGAAATTTAGATTTCCAATCGAATGGGCTTGATAAAGACACGTTTTAATTTAATTGCCGGATGTGAGATTTGCGATAAGTGTTGAGTAATAACATACATAGATAATAGAGCAGGAAGTGTTGTAAGGTGAGCAAGATATGAGCAAATAATAGTCGTTAAATTTGTAGGATAAACACATTATTGGTTTGAAATTAACGAGTCATGACGTCATACTACATAGTTTAAATACACGTTTGAAAGTCAAGTCTACCAACCTTAAAAGTCACGCGATATATTTAATAAAATATAAAGTAAACATCGTTTAATCCTAAAAAGGTAATTATATATTCGAAATTCATAAAAGAACATGTTATAATAGAAAGGGACATTTCTAAATTGCGGGAAAAGGAAATAGCATTTTGGATACGAGGCTTTATTGGATGACGTCATGACATTCAAAATTGGAGAGAGAACGGTTTCTTAGCGTGGGTACGCGAGAAAGCGTCTGGTCACCAGTCAGCCCAGACCAGTACAGCAGGTTGTGCTGTGCGGACGTGAGTGCGATTCCTCTACATATACAATCGGCATAGCTCCCGAAAGTATATAAGATGCAATAAATAATATGCAAAGGTTCTCTTGGGTTGTCTATTACACCTACGCAGACCCGAGATAAAATAAAGAGATCTCAAGCTGAGCTAGCTGGAAAGAACCAAATCAACAGGCGACAACGAGAACCGAACGACTTCAGCTTCAAATGGCGATACATGGAGAAGCGAGCAATGGCAATCAGCTTCAAATGGCGCCCAACGTGGGGCGTCGAAAGAATGGACCAACCCCAAGACGACCAGGCCAGCATCGAGCCAGCAGACAAGAAGGTGCCCAGCGTGTCAACATCTGTGAAACGTGTAGTGAACAAGTTTAAGTGCAGTTAAAAAAAAAAGAAAAGAAAAAAAAAAGTGAAACAGTGAAAATTATTAAATATTGGTGAGTAGAAAAACACATGTAAATAGCTTAGAAATGGAAGACAGTGATAGCGATTTTCTAGGTTTTGAGAGTCCGGAAATTGAGAAAAGTGTAGTTAGGATGGAAGAATATAATCAGATTGTAATTGGTAGCAGAATATGCCAAGAAGTAGAAGATCAGAACGTTAGAGAAACACCTAGAGGTAGTTCAGAAATGTTTAGTAGTAATTCAGAAAGGCCAGCAATTATGTCAGGAATAGAGAATATGTTTCAAAAGATAATGGAAAAGATAGATGAAACTAGTAAAGAATTAAGAACAGAGTTAGGACAGAAATTAGAGAAGGGACAACAGGAATTGGGAATGCAATTGGAAAATCAGAAGAGAGCTTTAGAAACCTTTAGGGAAGAAGTTAGGGGGGAAATTAATAAAGTCAGTAGTGAAGTAAAAGAAAATAGAGAACAGGTTAAGGGAGAATTAGAGACAATAAGGCAAGAAGTAAAGAATTCTGAAAAGAAATTAGGTCAACAAGTGAGTGAAAAATTAGATAAAGAAAGGGAAAAAGTAACATATAGATTAGACAAACAAAGGGAAGAAATTAGAGAAGAGTTACAGGGGTGTAAAGTTAGAATAGAAAGATCTGATGTAGAAAGTGAAAGGCAGGCTAGAAATTTGGAGGATGTTACAGACCAAATAAAAGGAGTAGTAACAGAAATTACTCAGGTAAAAGAGGCCTTAGAAAATTTGAAATTAAATGAAAATGCATGTAATCACAACAATCTTAGTAATGAAGTTGCAAGAAACGAGGCAATACCAGGTGTATCAGCTGACATTTCGATGCAAAATAGGGGTAACAGTAATTCCCATTCTGATCTCGGAAATAGCTCAGGGATAGGTGACAATTCAAATTTACATTGGCCTAACCATGTCTTAAATGAAATGACACCTCCAGTTTTTGAAAATGAAGACTCAGATGATCCTAAAGCCTTTTTAGAAGGGTTACAAGAGTACTTCACGGTGAAACGTATACCAGAGGAGTACAAGATGGTGATAGTAAGAAAATGCCTAAAGGGTAATGCTGCTAATTGGCTAGGCCTTTCTATGGGTAACAATAATGATTACAGGACCTTTAGGAACATCTTTTTAACCAGATATTGGGGGGCTAGTAGGCAGGCTAATATTAGAGTTGAATTAAGCAATGGAAAGTTTAATCCTAGATCGGAGGAATCGATGGTCAACTATTTTATGAGAATAGCGAGAAAATCGAAGATGTTGGATCCTCCCTTAGATGAAAAGGATCTAATAAATATAGTTACTCCACATTTTCCGGAAACGCTTCAACACTACCTAATCATAGCCCGACCCGATAGCATTGCAGCTATGATCGAATTATTATCAGCCTTAGAAGTCAATAAGCCAAAACACGCATTTGGAAATAAATATGAAGAAAAAGTAACTGTAAATTCTTTCGGGCAAGGGGCACAGTATTATCAGAATAGAAGTGAGATTAGGGAAAGATATAAACGACCAGTACCAAGGATGGAATCATTCCGGTGGGAAAATCAAGGTAGATGTAACCAGGAAGGGCATCACCAAAATAGAAATGGTAATCAAAGGGGAAGAAATATAAGGGTGAATTATATGAATACAAATAGATTTGATCGAGGTAGACGGGGACGTTATTTTGGACATAGTAGAAATTCAAATGATGGGTATTGGACAAACAGAGATAATGAGTTTAGACCGAGGTCACCAAGACAGGGAGAAAGAGTTAAGGCAGGAAAACAGAAGTAACAATTCGGGAAATAGTACAGGAGCAATACCTAAAAATCAGGGAAACGCCAGACCCGGTCAAACACGCCTTCAGTGAGAACTGGGTATCCTAGTAATGATTGTGATAAGTACTCGGAAATAAATAGTCCTGGAAGGCAAATGATGATACAAAAGAAAAGAGAATGGAAAAATAGAATCGACGAAAACGAAAAAGTAGGAGATCCACCTAAAATCAAAATTGGAGTAAATGGAAAACAATACAATGCAATTATAGATACGGGATCAAATAGCACAGTATACTCACAAAATTTTTATGATAATTTACAAAGTAGTGGTTTTAAAGTAATGTCTTTACCAGTTAATGGGATATATTGCTCGCTAGCTGTGGGAAAACGAAAAGAGAGAGTAAAATTTCAAGCAATGATAAATATTGAAATAAATGGGAGAATACTAGGAATTTTATTTCTGATTGTAGGAAGACTTGTGACAGATATTATAATAGGTTGTGATTGTCTTTATGCCTGGGAAGCTGTGGTGAATTTTAAAAACATGATTGTAGAAATGAAAGTTGAAGATGAGACCATTATAGTGCCATTTGTGGAAGATAGTAGTTCAGAAACTATTGTAAGAGAAAAAGAGGAAGAAGAAATCCAAGGGGATACATTCTTTGTAGAATATGTTAAAGTAGGAGCTATGGAATTAACTGAAGTAAATGTCAAAGAGTACAGTGTCGATAACAAAGAAAATGTAGAATGGGATAAAAATGATTTCATAGACAATTTGAGGTTTCATTAAAATCCTGAATAAAAATATCATTTCGTATACCTTTTGGCTTACTAGTTTCTCTGATAGTTTTTTGGATAGCCTTATCTTGTTTTTTATACGCTTGGGGTATTCTTTGTGACTGAGCATAAAACTTGTTAAGGGATTCTGCTATTTCCCTATCTGTAGTTAAGCTTTTGTTATTATATTTTAATGGTTCAGTTGTATTTTTTGATAATTTTGTTTTATTAAGGAATTTGTATATTTTATTTCCATCTTTCCTATAGTCCATATGTTCTACAAAATTTGTGAAACTGGCCCTTTTTGCTGTAATTAATTCTTTCTTAAAAATGGCTGCTTTTCTTCTCCAGTTTTGTACATCTTCTGGACACTTGGTTCTTTCGGCTTTGACTCTTGCTATATTTCTTTCGTGTTTTAACTTAGATAAAGATGGAGACCAAAAGTAGCTATATTTCTTTAACTTTCCTTTGGGGATATGTGTTTTGGCTGCTGTCAATAATATTTCACAAATTTTTTTATTCATTTCATCTGTTGACTTGAACTCTGATTCTAACAGTATATTACACTTCCCTTCTATCTCATTTTGGAAACTGGACCAATCTGCTTTTTTAAAATTCCAAGAAGTTTTAACTTTTAAGTTTTTACTTTTATTTATTAGACCTCTTATGGAGTTTATGGTGATTCTGTGGCCTGAACCTGGGTCTTCTATTATTTCTCTTTTTGTATTGTCAATTATGTCAGATGACACCATCAGAAGGTCAGGATTTGTACCCGAACCATTATAATGAAGGTAAGTGGGTGGATCATTTGGATTAAATATTAATTCCATTGTTGACGAGTTTAATAGGTCTTCTATGACTCTTCCTGCTGAATTTATATCTCTGTAGCCCCACCTAGGGGAGTGTGCATTAAAATCACCTATTAAAATACTTTTGGGTTCTATGGGAATAGAATTTAGATCTAGTGTATTGTCTGGAGGATTGTAGATACTGTAAATTCTATAGTGGCAGTTACTTTTCCATACTTCAATTTTAACTATTTCTGATTTATCTTTAGGTTTCCATCCAGAGTTTATTAAACACCTTGGCAGGAAAGGAAAAGAAATCCTACTTAAACTGTATAACACGTGTTGGAGAATGACTGTACCTTCCGACTGGAAAAAAGCCATTATCATCCCAATTTTAAAGAAAAACAAACCCTCAAACAATATTAATAGTTTCAGACCAATATCTTTGACCAGTGTTATTGCAAAAGTGATGGAAAGAATGGTGGCATCTAGACTTAACTGGTTCCTAGAATATTACAACTTAATTAATAGTTCACAGACCGGCTTCAGACAGAATCATAGTACAAGTGAAAATGTACTCCTACTAAGCCAAGACATCAAGGAAGCTTTCAATAGAAAGGAGGATACCTTGGCAGTATTCATTGATTTTAAATCAACATATGACTCAGTCTGGAGAAATAAATTAGTTGAGAAGTTGCAATCAATAGGTGTGAAAAGTAACATGCTTAAGTGGATAACTCAGTTTATTTCACAAAGATTTTGTGCCACAAAATATAATACATACATTTCCAAATATAAACAAACACACCGAGGACTTCCACAAGGTGCTGTTCTGAGCACAACACTCTTTAACATATATATAAATGACCTTCCATCAATAATAAAAACTTTAGAAACCAAAATTGCTTTATTTGCTGACGATGTAGTCATTTGGACTTCAGGCTCTTCAAAAAAACCTGAATTAATTAAAGACAGAATAGAAACAGCCCTAAACAAAGTACATGAATGGAGCTCCAAAAACCTCATGACTATCAATGTGGAAAAAACAAATTATGAATTATTTACACTAAAATACAAACCAGTTAATATTAGCATAAATTATAATGGTAAACCACTCAAATCAGTTGATGATGCCAAATACTTAGGCATCACTTTCGACAGAAAGCTAAGTTGGAAAAAACATATAACAAACATCTCAGAAAAGGTTGAAAAGAAATTGCAAATCCTGTATATTAAACCAAACCTCTTGTACTGTTCTGAAGCTTTAATAACAGCACCAAATGCTAACATCAATAAACTTGAACAAATACAAAATCAGGCTCTTCGCCTAATCACTGGAGCAGTTAAATCCACACCTATTGATGCCATGCTTGCCTTAACACGGACCCCATCAATAACAACAAAAATAGAAGAACAAGCATTGCTCCAACACGAGAAAATGTTACGACTGCCAAACTCTAAATGGACAGAAGAGAACCTCCCCCCTTCAATCCTTAAAACTCATAGTAGTTTCCTAGAAAAGGTAACACAGATTAAATCCAAATTGAACATTCCTAACACCAGAGAAAATCTACTTATTAGAGAAAATCCATTGGAATTATTGCAACCTACCTTCAATTTGGAATTAATAGAGGAAATAAGTAAATCAGACACACCAAAAGAAATACAAAAACTTCTAGCTCTGGAAACAATCAATACTAGGTATCCCACAGAAGAATGGCTGCACATATATACTGATGGATCCTCGAAGGAAAACCTTACTGGAGCTGGAGTTACATGTTCACATTTTTCCTTTTATCATTCTGTTGGCAGAGACACAACAAATTATGATGGAGAAATAGAGGCTATATACATTGCTCTCCGACAATTATTAAATCTTCCCTTAAATAAATTTAACAAGGCAGTAATTCTTTCGGATTCTAAAGCTGCAATTCAGGGAATATGTTCAAATACTACAAAGAAGTCAACAAAAATTAGAGAATGCTACAAAATGTTAACACAACTCCAAAAAGTTAATAAGACTGTTCATCTCCAATGGATTCCAGCACACTGCGGAGTCATGGGGAACGAAGCTGCAGACTCACTTGCAAAGAAAGGCACAACAATAAAACAAAAGTCTAAATTCAATTTCTCATATTCCTCAATAAAACGCTTGATCATTAAAAATTTTTGTCATTCATACGTACAAGAAATAGAAACAAATGCCAAAGATAAAAAATGGATTACACTACTTTCCAATCCAGATATAATCCCCCAGAGACCAAGGAAAACAGCTGTTGCAGCCTTCCGACTACTGACAAATCACGACTGCTTAGCAAGTCATCTCTACAGAATAGGCATCTCAGCCTCACCAATATGTGTCCTGTGTAACGATCCAGCAGAAATGAATGAAGAACACTTGAAGACCTGTGAAGCATTAAGATCAGAAGAAACTACAGTTCAAAAGTATTGGAAAGCACGAATGCTAATGGCTTCATTGCCAGATGCAAGGCACTAGAAAACAACAACAACAACAACAACAACAACAACAACAACAACAACAACAATTTGAGGTTTTCTGATGCAACTAGGTACTATGATAGGGAGAGTAGTGAAGACTTAGAAGAATTGTTGAGGGAAAAAGTAACTCAGGCTGATCAACTAAATGAACAACAGAGGGATAAACTGTTTGAAATATTAATCCGAAATAAAGAAGTATTCTCTGAGAAACCTGGTAAATGTAATATTTATACTCATTCGTTTGAGATGATACCCATCAAACCTTTTACACATAAAGCGAGAGCTATCCCTAGTACCATAAGAGAAGAGGTAGATGCAGTTATCAAGTCAATGTTAGAAGATGAGGTTATTGAGATTTCGAATTCAGAATTTGTGAATCCCCTATGTATTGTAAATAAGGCCAATGGAAAGATTAGGGTGACATTAGACGCGAGAAAACTAAATCATTGTTCCTCATACTTTCCATCAGGGAATCCAACAGAACGTGTCCTCCGAGATATAGGAATTTATTTACGTGTACTTACACATCATAATCACAAGGATTGGGTGAAATATTGTCCATTGATAGAAAAGATTATCAATCACACCATTAATGTAACTACTGGGTTTGCACCAATAAAATTAATGTTAGGAATTGAACCAGAACCAATATTGATCGGGGTACCAAAAACACTGAAAATTAATGACATTCAGTTAAGTGAAGAAGAAAGAGCGAAAATTGCTTTTGAACGAATCAAGAAAAAGGCAGAGAAGCGAAAATTAAAGAAAAAGAGTAGAAAACATAAATGGGAACCTAAGATAGGCGATTGGGTACTAGTTAAAGACCATAAGTTATCAAGTGCGTTGCGAGGTAGGAACAAAAGGATGGAATTGTTATATAAAGGTCCTGCAGAAATTATATCCAAATTTGGTTATCATACCTATGAATTAAAAGATGTTAAAAATGAAAAATGTCTGGGAAGATGGCATAAACAACTCCTTCGACCATACAAGAAACCGTGTGGTACCTTGGAACCTTGATTTCATGTAAAAAAAAAAAAAAAAAAAAAAATTCGAAGTGTCATTTGTATATTGGCGCCCAATCAGCTTTGAGATAAAATTTAAATGTTAGCTTACTTGAAAACCATATATTGGTCAGGTACTTACATATTCATGAAAAATGCAGAATGTGAATTGCTATATACTACAAAGAGCTTAAAAATATATTGTATAGAGCTCACAATAACAGCTTCAGAAAGATTGTTAAAATGTTCATCTCCGCATAGAGAGAAAACAGAATATTTACTTTGTAAACATTTGTTAAAATAATTAGATGTATAGATAGTAATCACAGCAAGACAAAGAAAGAACTTGTCTGAAGAGTGTAATGGATTTATATAAATATATGTACATTTTAGTGCTTAAAGGATCTAGTACAGATATGTGTTACAATAAAAGTGAAAATTCACAGTGCAAGTGATAGTGAGAGCGAAGTGAGTAAACATGAACTAAAAGAAGGAAGTATAAAGAAAGACTCTTGAAATTTAACCTTTATATAAAAGTTTCACAGAAGAAACCATAACATATTGTAATTAGTATTTAAGGATTAATGTTTAGTCAAGTGTACAATTGTTTGTCGTGTTAAAAAGATTAATGAGAAAATGTGTTAATAACCAATTTCAAAACAGTGTAATTGAAAATTGTATATAATGGGAGTGTTGCCGATTATTCAAAATACAGGAGTAATTTTTAATTTTTCTTTCGGGCAAGACATTTACATTATTTTATTATGAAATAATAAAATAACATAAATGGGGGCATTTGATACCGAAATTTAGATTTCCAATCGAATGGGCTTGATAAAGACACGTTTTAATTTAATTGTCGGATGTGAGATTTGCGATAAGTGTTGAGTAATAACATACATAGATAATAGAGCAGGAAGTGTTGTAAGGTGAGCAAGATATGAGTAAATAATAGTCGTTAAATTTGTAGGATAAACACATTATTGGTTTGAAATTAACGAGTCATGACGTCATACTACATAGTTTAAATACACGTTTGAAAGTCAAGTCTACCAACCTTAAAAGTCGCGCGATATATTTAATAAAATATAAAGTAAACATCGTTTAATCCTAAAAAGGTAATTATATATTCGAAATTCATAAAAGAACATGTTATAATAGAAAGGGACATTTCTAAATTGCGGGAAAAGGAAATAGCATTTTGGATACGAGGCTTTATTGGATGACGTCATGACATTCAAAATTGGAGAGAGAACGGTTTCTTAGCGTGGGTACGCGAGAAAGCGTCTGGTCACCAGTCAGCCCAGACCAGTACAGCAGGTTGTGCTGTGCGGACGTGAGTGCGATTCCTCTACATATACAATCGGCATAGCTCCCGAAAGTATATAAGATGCAATAAATAATATGCAAAGGTTCTCTTGGGTTGTCTATCACACCTACGCAGACCCGAGATAAAATAAAGAGATCTCAAGCTGAGCTAGCTGGAAAGAACCAAATCAACGGGCGACAACGAGAACCGAACAACGACTTCAGCTTCAAATGGCGATACATCGAGAAGCGAGCAACGGCAATCAGCTTCAGAACCCAGTATTACCATCTCCTCTATTACTTTGGAAGTGAAGTACACAGAACCCAGTATTACCATCTCCTCTATTACTTTGGAAGTGGAGTTCACAGAACCCAGAAGTACCATCTCCTGTATTACTTTGGAAGTGGAGTTCACAGAACCCAGAATTACCATCTCCTGTATTACTTTGGAAGTGGAGTTCACAGAACCCAGAATTACCATCTCCTGTATTACTTTGTAGTGGAGTTCACAGAACCCAGTATTACCATCTCCTGTATTACTTTGGAAGTGGAGTACACAGAACCCAGAATTACCATCTCCTGTATTACTTTGGAAGTGGAGTTCACAGAACCCAGTATTACCATCTCCTGTATTACTTTGGAAGTGGAGTTCACAGAACCCAGAATTACCATCTCCTGTATTACTTTGGAAGTGGAGTTCACAGAACCCAGTATTACCATCTCCTGTATTACTTTGGAAGTGGAGTTCACAGAACCCAGAATTACCATCTCCTGTATTACTTTGGAAGTGGAGTTCACAGAACACAGTATTACCATCTCCTGTATTACTTTGGAAGTGGAGTTCACAGAACCCAGAATTACCATCTCCTGTATTACTTTGGAAGCGGAGTTCACAGAACCCAGTATTACCATCTCCTGTATTACTTTGGAAGCGGAGTGCACAGAACCCAGTATTACCATCTCCTCTATTACTTTGGAAGTGGAGTTCACAGAACCCAGTATTACGATCTCCTATATTACTTTGGAAGTGGAGTACATAGAACCCAGTATTACCATCTCCTCTATTACTTTGGAAGTGGAGTACACAGAACCCAGTATTACCAGCTCCTCTATTACTTTGGAAGTGGAGTTCACAGAACCAAGTATTACCATCTCCTCTATTACTTTGGAAGTGGAGTACACAGAACCCAGTATTACCATCTGCTGTATTACTTTGGAAGTGGAATTCACAGAACCCAGAATTACCATCTCCTGTATTACTCTGGAAGTGGAGTCCACAGAACCCAGAATTACCATCTCCTCTATTACCTTGGAAGTCAAGTCTACAGAACCCAGTATTACCATCTCCTGTATTACTTTGGAAGTGGAGTCCACAGAACTCAGTATTACCATCTCAAGTATTAACTCAGTACTGGAGTCCACAGAACCCAGTATTACCATCTAATGGTATGCTGTTGGTAATGAAGCACCAGTTGAGACTGAGGCACCCAGGTTCTGCAATGCCTAGCCTCAGACAGTGCTTCCATCAACATGTGTTGTTTTGGTACCTAATGAAGCGCCAGTTGAGACTGAGCTACCTAGGTTTTGCAATACCTAGCCTCAGACAATGCTTCCATCAACAGGTGTTGTGTTGGTAATGAAGCACCAGTTGAGACTGAGGTACCTAGGTTCTGCAATACCTAGCCTCAGACAATGCTTCCATCAATGGGTGTTGTGTTGGTAATGATGTACTAGTTGAGACTGAGGTACCTAGGTTCTGCAATACCTAGTCTCAGACAATGCTTCCATCAATATGTGTTTTGTTGGTAATGATGTACTAGTTGAGACTGAGGTACCTAGGTTCTGCAATACCTAGCCTCAGACAATGCTTCCATCAACAGGTGTTGTGTTGGTAATGAAGCACCAGTTGAGACTGAGGTACCTAGGTTCTGCAATACCTAGCCTCAGACAATGCTTCCATCAATGGGTGTTGTGTTGGTAATGAAGCACCATTTGAGACTGAGCTACCTAGGTTCTGCAATACCTAGCCTCAGACAATGCTTCCATCAACAGGTGTTGTGTTGGTAATGAAGCACCAGTTGAGACTGAGGTACCTAGGTTCTGCCTTACCTAGCCTCAGACAATGCTTCCATCAACAGGTGTTGTGTTGGTAATGAAGCACCAGTTGAGACTGAGCTACCTAGGTTCTGCAATACCTAGCCTCAGACAATGCTTCCATCAACAGGTGTTGTGTTGGTAATGAAGCACCAGTTGAGACTGAGGTACCTAGGTTCTGCAATACCTAGCCTCAGACAATGCTTTCATCAATGGGTGTTGTGTTGGTAATGAAGCACCATTTGAGACTGAGCTACCTAGGTTCTGCAATACCTAGCCTCAGACAATGCTTCCATCAACAGGTGTTGTGTTGGTAAGGAAGCACCAGTTGAGACTGAGCTACCTAGGTTCTGCAATACCTAGCCTCAGACAATGCTTCCATCAATGGGTGTTGTGTTGGTAATGAAGCACCAGTTGAGACTGAGCTACCTAGGTTCTGCCTTACCTAGTCTCAGACAATGCTTCCATGAACAGGTGTTGTGTTGGTAATGAAGCACCATTTGAGACTGAGGTACCTAGGTTCTGCAATACCTAGCCTCAGACAATGCTTCCATCAACAGGTGTTGTGTTGGTAATGAAGCACCAGTTGAGACTGAGGTACCTAGGTTCTGCCTTACCTAGCCTCAGACAATGCTTCCATGAACAGGTGTTGTGTTGGTAATGAAGCACCAGTTGAGACTGAGGTACCTAGGTTCTGCAATACCTAGCCTCAGACAATGCTTCCATCAACAGGTGTTGTGTTGGTAATGAAGCACCATTTGAGACTGAGCTACCTAGGTTCTGCCTTACCTAGCCTCAGACAATGCTTCCATCAACAGGTGTTGTGTTGGTAATGAAGCACCAGTTGAGACTGAGGTACCTAGGTTCTGCCTTACCTAGCCTCAGACAATGCTTCCATCAACAGGTGTTGTGTTGGTAATGAAGCACCAGTTGAGACTGAGGTACCTAGGTTCTGCAATACCTAGCCTCAGACAATGCTTCCATCAACAGGTGTTGTGTTGGTAATGAAGCACCATTTGAGACTGAGCTACCTAGGTTCTGCCTTACCTAGCCTCAGACAATGCTTCCATCAACAGGTGTTGTGTTGGTAATGAAGCACCAGTTGAGACTGAGGTACCTAGGTTCTGCAATACCTAGCCTCAGACAATGCTTCCATCAATATGTGTTTTGTTGGTAATGATGTACTAGTTGAGACTGAGGTACCTAGGTTCTGCAATACCTAGCCTCAGACAATGCTTCCATCAATGGGTGTTGTGTTGGTAATGAAGCACCATTTGAGACTGAGCTACCTAGGTTCTGCAATACCTAGCCTCAGACAATGCTTCCATCAACAGGTGTTGTGTTGGTAATGAAGCACCAGTTGAGACTGAGGTACCTAGGTTCTGCAATACCTAGCCTCCGACAATGCTTCCATCAACAGGTGTTGTGTTGGTAATGAAGCACCAGTTGAGACTGAGGTACCTAGGTTCTGCAATAGCTAGCCTCAGACAATGCTTCCATCAACAGGTGTTGTGTTGGTAATGAAGCACCAGTTGAGACTGAGGTACCTAGGTTCTGCAACACCTAGCCTCAGACAGTGCTTCCATCAACAGGTGTTGTGTTGGTAATGAAGCACCAGTTGAGACTGAAATACCTAGGTTCTGCCTTACCTGGTCTCAGACAATGCTTCCATCAGCAGGTGTTGTGTTGGTAATGAAGCACCAGTTGAGACTGAGGTACCTAGGTTCTGCAATACCTAGCCTCAGACAGTGCTTCCATGAACAGGTGTTGTGTTGGTAATGAAGCACCAGTTGAGACTGAAATACCTAGGTTCTGCCTTACCTGGTCTCAGAGAATGCTTCTATCAACAGGTGTTGTGTTGGTAATGAAGCACGAGTTGAGACTGAGGTACCTAGGTTATGCCTTACCTAGCCTCAGACAATGCTTCCATCAACAGGTGTTGTGTTGGTAATGAAGCACCAGTTGAGACTGAGCTACCTAGGTTCTGCAATACCTAGCCTCAGACAATGCTTCCATCAACAGGTGTTGTGTTGGTAATGAAGCACCAGTTGAGACTGAGGTACCAAGGTTCTGCAATACCTAGCCTCACACAATGCTTCCATCAACAGGTGTTGTGTTGGTAATCAAGCACCAGTTGAGACTGAGGTACCTAGGTTCTGCAATACCTAGCCTCAGACAGTGCTTCCATCAATAGGTGTTGTGTTGGTAATGAAGCACCAGTTGAGGCTGAGGTACCTAGGTTCTGCAATACCTAGCCTCAGACAATGCTTCCATCAACAGGTGTTGTGTTGGTAATGAAGCACCAGTTGAGACTGAAATACCTAGGTTCTGCCTTACCTAGCCTCAGACAATGCTTCCATCAACAGGTGTTGTGTTGGTAATGAAGCACCAGTTGAGACTGAGGTATCCAGGTTCTGCAATACCTAGCGTCAGACAATGCTTCCATCAACAGGTGTTCTGTTGGTAATGAAGCACAAGTTGAGACGGAAATACCTAGGTTCTGCAATACCTGGTCTCAGACAATGCTTCCATCAACAGGTGTTGTGTTGGTAATGAAGCACCAGTTGAGACTGAGGTACCTAGGTTCTGCAATACCTAGTCTCAGACAGTGCTTCCATCAACAGGTGTTGTGTTGGTAATGAAGCACCAGTTGAGACTGAGGTACCTAGGTTCTGCCTTACCTAGTCTCAGACGATGCTTCCATCAACAGGTGTTGTGTTGGTAATGAAGCACCAGTTGAGACTGAGGTACCCAGGTTCTGCAATACCTAGCGTCAGACAATGCTTCCATCAACAGGTGTTCTGTTGGTAATGAAGCACCAGTTGAGACTGAGGTACCCAGGTTCTGCAATACCTAGCCTCAGACAATGCTTCCATCAACAGGTGTTGTGTTGGTAATGAAGCACCAGTTGAGAGTGAAATACCTAGGTTCTGCCTTACCTGGTCTCAGACAATGCTTCCATCAACAGGTGTTGTGTTGGTAATGAAGCACTTAGTTGAGACTGAGGTACCCAGGTTCTGCAATACCTAGCCTCAGACAATGCTTCCATCAACAGGTGTTGTGTTGGTAATGAAGCACCAGTTGAGACTGAGCTACCTAGGTTCTGCCTTACCTAGTCTCAGACAATGCTTCCATGAACAGGTGTTGTGTTGGTAATGAAGCACCAGTTGAGACTGAAATACCTAGGTTCTGATTATTATTTATTTATGCCAACAAACTTACTGTTGGTGTTTTTAAACACACAAGCCGTGTGTGGGCAAAGTTTGTTGGCATAAATAAATAATAATTACCATGTGAAGGTTATTTAATCCTGGGATATAAAGTGCCTACAATAGTAAGTCACATTGGGGTAATTGTTTCTGATGTGAGACTGCCTTTGTGGTTTACCAGGAGAAATACGAACTGGCTTGAGAATTTAATGCCATTCTGGCAGTTGGTCACAATAGCTCAGTGGTAGAGCGTCCGCCCGGCAAGCGGAAGGTCTGTGGTTCAAATCCCAGTTGTGGCATTGAATTTTTAAGTTCCAGTTCTACCTCTTAAACCTAGGTTCTGCCTTACCTAGTCTCAGACAATGCTTCCATCAACAGGTGTTGTGTTGGTAATGAAGCACCAATTCAGACTGAGGAACCCAGGTTCTTGAATACCTAGCCTCAGACGATGCTTCCATCAACAGGTGTTGTGTTGGTAATGAAGCACCAGTTGAGACTAAAATACCTAGGTTCTGCCTTACCTGGTCTCAGACAATGCTTCCATCAACAGGTGTTCTGTTGGTAATGAAGCACCAGTTGAGACTGAGGTACCCAGGTTCTGCAATACCTAGCCTCAGACGATGCTTCCATCAACAGGTGTTGTGTTGGTAATGAAGCACCAGTTGAGACTGAAATACCTAGGTTCTGCCTTACCTAGTCTCAGACAATGCTTCCATCAACAGGTGTTGTGTTGGTAATGAAGCACCAGTTGAGACTGAGGTACCCAGGTTCCGCAATACCTAGCCTCAGACAATGCTTCCATCAACAGGTGTTGTGTTGGTAATGAAGCACCAGTTGAGACTGAGGAACCCAGTTTCTGCAATACCTAGTCTCAGACAATGCTTCCATGAACAGGTGTTGTGTTGGTAATGAAGCACCAGTTGAGACTGAAATACCTAGGTTCTGCCTTACCTGGTCTCAAACAATGCTTCCATCA
Source organism: Tenodera sinensis (assembly GCA_030765045.1). Classification (NCBI taxonomy): domain Eukaryota; kingdom Metazoa; phylum Arthropoda; class Insecta; order Mantodea; family Mantidae; genus Tenodera; species Tenodera sinensis. The sequence goes on from JAUKNM010000015.1 coordinate 141,135, forward strand.
ACAGGTGTTGTGTTGGTAATGAAGCACCAGTTGAGACTGAGGTACCCAGGTTCTGCAATACCTAGCCTCAGACAATGCTTCCATCAACAGGTGTTGTGTTGGTAATGAAGCACCAGTTGAGACTGAGGTACCTAGGTTCTGCAATACCTAGTCTCAGACAATGCTTCCATCAACAGGTGTTCTGTTGGTAATGAAGCACCAGTTGAGACAGAGGTACCCAGGTTCTGCAATACCTAGCCTCAGACAATGCTTCCATGAACAGGTGTTGTGTTGGTAATGAAGCACCAGTTGAGACTGAGGTACCTAGGTTCTGCCTTACCTAGTCTCAGACAATGCTTCCATGAACAGGTGTTGTGTTGGTAATGAAGCACCAGTTGAGACTGAGGTACCTAGGTTCTGCCTTACCTAGTCTCAGACAATGCTTCCATGAACAGGTGTTGTGTTGGTAATGAAGCACCAGTTGAGACTGAGGTACCCAGGTTCTGCAATACCTAGCGGCAGACAATGCTTCCATCAACAGGTGTTGTGTTGGTAATGAAGCACCAGTTGAGACTGAGGTACCCAGGTTCTGCAATACCTAGCGGCAGACAATGCTTCCATCAACAGGTGTTGTGTTGGTAATGAAGCACCAGTTGAGACTGAGGTACCCAGGTTCTGCAATACCTAGCGTGAGACAATGCTTCCATCAACAGGTCTTGTGTTGGTATTGAAGCACCAGTTGAGACTGAGGTACCTAGGTTCTGTAATACCTAGCCTCAGACAATGCTTCCATCAACAGGTGTTGTGTTGGTAATGAAGCACCAGTTGAGACTGAGGTACCCAGGTTCTGCAATACCTAGCGTAAGACGATGCTTCCATCAACAGGTGTTGTGTTGGTAATGAAGCACCAGTTGAGACTGAGCTACCTAGGTTCTGCCTTACCTAGTCTCAGACAATGCTTCCATGAACAGGTGTTGTGTTGGTAATGAAGCACCAGTTGAGACTGAAATACCTAGGTTCTGATTATTATTTATTTATGCCAACAAACTTACTGTTGGTGTTTTTAAACACACAAGCCGTGTGTGGGCAAAGTTTGTTGGCATAAATAAATAATAATTACCATGTGAAGGTTATTTAATCCTGGGATATAAAGTGCTTACAATAGTAAGTCACCATTGGGGTAATTGTTTCTGATGTGAGACTGCCTTTGTGGTTTACCAGGAGAAATAGGAACTGGCTTGAGAATTTAATGCCATTCTGGCAGTTGGTCACAATAGCTCAGTGGTAGAGCGTCCGCCCGGCAAGCGGAAGGTCTGTGGTTCAAACCCCAGTTGTGGCATTGAATTTTTAAGTTCCAGTTCTACCTCTTAAACCTAGGTTCTGCCTTACCTAGTCTCAGACAATGCTTCCATCAACAGGTGTTGTGTTGGTAATGAAGCACCAGTTGAGACTGAGGTACCCAGGTTCTGCAATACCTAGCCTCAGACGATGCTTCCATCAACAGGTGTTGTGTTGGTAATGAAGCACCAGTTGAGACTAAAATACCTAGGTTCTGCCTTACCTGGTCTCAGACAATGCTTCCATCAACAGGTGTTCTGTTGGTAATGAAGCACCAGTTGAGACTGAGGTACCCAGGTTCTGCAATACCTAGCCTCAGACGATGCTTCCATCAACAGGTGTTGTGTTGGTAATGAAGCACCAGTTGAGACTGAAATACCTAGGTTCTGCCTTACCTAGTCTCAGACAATGCTTCCATCAACATGTGTTGTTTTGGTACCTAATGAAGCGCCAGTTGAGACTGAGCTACCTAGGTTCTGCAATACCTAGCCTCAGACAATGCTTCCATCAACAGGTGTTGTGTTGGTAATGAAGCACCAGTTGTGACTGAGGTACCTAGGTTCTGCAATACCTAGCCTCAGACAATGCCTCCATCAACAGGTGTTGTGTTGGTAATGAAGCACCAGTTGAGACTGAGGTACCTAGGTTCTGCAATACCTAGTCTCAGACAATGCTTCCATCAACAGGTGTTGTGTTGGTAATGAAGCACCAGTTGAGACTGAAATACCCAGGTTCTGCAATACCTAGCGTGAGACAATGCTTCCATCAACAGGTGTTCTGTTAGCAAGCACATTTTGGCAATCACTTATTGATGATAAATGTAAGTGCAATCCAGTGAAAAATCACGAGATTAACTGATTGCTGACTACAGTTACCATCATGGATAAAGGCAGTTGTACAGAAAACAAATATTCAACAAGTTTACAGTCACATGTTTTCTAGTCAATCAGGTATAGTCTGTTTTAGAGCACGTGGGAGAGCAGTTGTGTACAGTTTAACAGTGAAATTAAATAATTCCAAGCATTAAGTCCAGTCCCACGGGTGATAGTAAGTTTGCTAAGGGTTCTGTAGATGGTAGAAGCAAAAGAATGTTATGTTATTCATAGTCAAGCCAGACAAATAGTGTATAATGTGTACAGATACTGCCAGAGGAAAATGAGAAACAGTTGCAATGCCTCAATTCCCATGTTACCTCTACTTGTGCGATGTATTTCATTTACTGCTATCGTTCCTAACAGCTGCTGTTGTAGGTGATTCGATTTCCTTTGTGCCCTGCAAATGTCCACCAAACCACTCCCTGCATATCCCTCATCTGCAAATATTAACATGAAGTAGAGAAACAAGGCTTTGTAGAAGAGAAACTGATGTGAGTGTAGTTTTGTTTGTGTTTCCTCAGGCACTTCGAGAAGAGCTGCATGAAAAAGAAACATTGCTGAAAGAAGCCCTTAAAAAGCTGGAGAAGATGCATGAGTCTATGGTGCAAAGTCAAGAGGGAATATCACAGGCTGACAAGGTGAATCTTAATTGCACATTATCACAAATTGGTTCCTTCACTACAATAATTAAAATTTTGAAGTAAAACTGAATTTTAGAATAAACTGAAATTCTTCATTTTCACAAAATAAAACCATTTTTCTGTTAATTTTGAAGCATTTTGATGACATTTTTAACATTTTGGAGTAACATTTTCAAATGTATTGGTTATAGCCATGTTTCTTCCTTCCAATAACCAATCACAAGCATCTGTGCTCGTTCATTGTTATCATGACTGTTCCTTTATTGTGTGGCAAGTTTGTAATTCCCAAAATGCATAAAGATGATTACACTGCAGGAGCGTTGTATGAAGGCTACATAGTATTATGTAATGTGTTAATGTGTACATTTTGTAACGTTGCACTTGAAAAACCATGGAGAAATGCACACACCGTGAAAAGCTGCCCAAGATGGCGTTCTATGTGCACTTACTTTACACGGGGAGGCCGAGTCCTGTAAAGATATGAAGCAAAAACCAGTACAAAAGTTGTGAGATTGAGTAGGGCACCCGCTACCCCATGTTGGGATGAAACAACACAGATGTGGTTGTACAACAGTTGCTCAAACCACCAAACAACGAGAATAAAATGTCTGCTTTCCCTTATGCTCCTGTGGAACCAGGGTGCGTTACAAGTTGTTGGGAGAAAGCATTTTAGTACTGTATGTTTCACTGCTTGTCTTCTTATACAAACCACCCCTTGAATATTTTAGTGGGGGAGGCGGGGGCGGGGGAAACTCTGGATACAAAGTATTTGGTGGGGCAAAATCCTACTCATGCCCCCTGGGATTTTGCACCCTGTGTGAACTGGCTTCAAATATGCAATGTCTTTACAAACCTTGCAGCAGATTAAGGGTGGAAATTTGGCAACACTTTCATTGAACAACAATACAAGAATCCCACCATACATGTACACAACATTGAACAATACAGGCTGTGTCTGATGATTACTTTGTTGGAAGAATCCCACCATACATGTACACAACATTGAACAATACAGGCTGTGTCTGGTGATTACTTTGTTGGAAGAATCCCACCATACATGTACACGACATTGAACAATACAAGCTGTGTCTGGTGATTACTTTGTTGGAAGAATCCCACCATACATGTACACGACATTGAACAATACAGGCTGTGTCTGGTGATTACTTTGTTGGAAGAATCCCATCATACATGTACATGACATTGAACAATACAGGCTGTGTCTGGTGATTACTTTGTTGGAAGAATCCCACCATACATGTACATGACATTGAACAATACAAGCTGTGTCTGATGATTACTTTGTTGGAAGAATCCCACCATACATGTACAAGACATTGAACAACAATACAAGCTGTGTCTGGTGATTACTTTGTTGGAAGAATCCCACCATACATGTACATGACATTGAACAACACAAGCTGCGCCTGGTGATTACTTTGTTGGAAGAATCCCACCATACATGTACACGACATTGAACAGTACAAGCTGTGTCTGGTGATTACTTTGTTGGAAGAATCCCACCATACATGTATACGACATTGAACAACAATACAAGCTGTGTCTGGTGATCACTTTGTTGGAAGAATCCCACCATACATGTACACGACATTGAACAATACAAGCTGTGTCTGGTGATCACTTTGTTGGAAGAATCCCACCATACATGTACATGACATCGAACAATACAAGCTGTGTCTGGCGATTACTTTGTTGGAAGAATCCCACCATACATGTACACGACATTGAACAATACAAGCTGTGTCTGGTGATTACTTTGTTGGGAGAATTCCACCATACATGTACACGACATTGAACAATACAAGCTGTGTCTGGTGATTACTTTGTTGGAAGAATCCCACCATACATGTACACGACATTGAACAATACAGGCTGTGTCTGGTTATCACTTTGTTGGAAGAATCCCACCATACATGTACACGACATTGAACAATACAAGCTGTGTCTGATTATCACTTTGTTGGAAGAATCCCACCATACATGTACATGACATCGAACAATACAAGCTGTGTCTGGCGATTACTTTGTTGGAAGAATCCCACCATACATGTACACGACATTGAACAATACAAGCTGTGTCTGGTGATTACTTTGTTGGGAGAATTCCACCATACATGTACACGACATTGAACAATACAAGCTGTGTCTGGTGATTACTTTGTTGGAAGAATCCCACCATACATGTACACGACATTGAACAATACAGGCTGTGTCTGATGATTACTTTGTTGGAAGAATCCCACCATACATGTACACGACATTGAACAACAATACAAGCTGTGTCTGGTGATCACTTTTTTGGAAGAATCCCACCATACATGTACACGACATTGAACAATACAAGCTGTGTCCGGTGATTACTTTGTTGGAAGAATCCCACCATACATGTACATGACATTGAACAATACAAGCTGTGTCTGATGATCACTTTGTTGGAAGAATCCCACCATACATGTACATGACATTGAACAATACAAGCTGTGCCTGGTGGTTACTTTGTTGGAAGAATTCCACCATGCATGTACATGACATTGAACAATAAAAGCTGTGTCTGGTGATTACTTTGTTGGAAGAATCCCACCATACATGTATATGACATTGAACAACACAAGCTGTGCCTGGTGATTACTTTGTTGGAAGAATTCCACCATACATGTACACGACATTGAACAATACAGGCTGTGTCTGGTTATCACTTTGTTGGAAGAATCCCACCATACATGTACACAACATTGAACAATACAGGCTGTGTCTGGTGATTACTTTGTTGGAAGAATCCCACCATGCATGTACATGACATTGAACAATACAGGCTGTGTCTGGTTATCACTTTGTTGGAAGAATCCCACCATACATGTACACGACATTGAACAATACAAGCTGTGTCTGATTATCACTTTGTTGGAAGAATCCCACCATACATGTACACGACATTGAACAATACAGGCTGTGTCTGGTGATTACTTTGTTGGAAGAATCCCACCATACATGTACACAACATTGATTAATACAGGCTGTGTCTGGTGATTACTTTGTTGGAAGAATCCCACCATACATGTAGACGACATTGAACAACAATACAAGCTGTGTCTGGTAATCACTTTGTTGGAAGAATCCCACCATACATGTACACGACATTGAACAATTCAAGCTGTGTCTGGTGATTACTTTGTTGGAAGAATCCCACCATACATGTACACGACATTGAACAACACAAGCTGTGTCTGGTGATTACTTTGTTGGAAGAATCCCACCATACATGTACACGACATTGAACAATACAGGCTGTGTCTGGTGATTACTTTGTTGGAAGAATCCCACCATGCATGTACATGACATTGAACAATACAAGCTGTGTCTGATGATTACTTTGTTGGAAGAATCCCACCATACATGTACAGAACATTGAACAATACAGGCTGTGTCTGGTTATCACTTTGTTGGAAGAATCCCGCCATACATGTACACGACATTGAACAATACAAGCTGTGTCTGATGATCACTTTGTTGGAAGAATCCCACCATACATGTACACGACATTGAACAATAGAGGCTGTGTCTGGTGATTACTTTGTTGGAAGAATCCCACCATACATGTACACAATATTGATTAATACAGGCTGTGTCTAGTTATCACTTTGTTGGAAGAATCCCACCATACATGTACACGACATTGAACAATACAAGCTGTTATTATTTATTTATGCCAACAAACTTACTGTTGGTGTTTTTAAACACACAAGCCGTGTGTGGGCAAATGACATTGAACAATACAAGCTGTGTCTGGTAATCACTTTTTTGGAAGAATCCCACCATACATGTACATGACATTGAACAATACAAGCTGTGTCTGGTTATCACTTTGTTGGAAGAATCCCACCATACATGTACATGACATTGCACAATACAAGCTGTGTCTGGTGATTACTTTGTTGGAAGAATCCCACCATACATGTACACGACATTGAACAATACAGGCTGTGTCTGGTAATCACTTTGTTGGAAGAATCCCACCATACATGTTGTTGTTGTTAGCTAATGCTGGATTTCTGACAATAAAGTCATTAATCCTTTTGCTCTCCAATATTTTTCAGTGATGGATGGGGCACTAGAAGTGGCCGGGCATATTTGAAGGTGGTCTCGATCCATTTCCTCTTGCAGATCACATAGAGGACAGAGTGGTGAAGAATATGTCCCAATTCTGTTTAAATGTTTTGCCAGACAATCATGTCCTGTAATCAACCTGAAGGTTGCAACTGCTGTTTTTTGAGGATACTCAGGAATTACTGTTTGAATGTTTCGTAGTTCCCATCTTTTAGCCTTTGATTTTTCATAGTAATATTTTGCAATAATTTTTTTGAATTCAGAGTTGACTAATCTTTTAGCTGCATAAAGTGATAGATTAACTATAGATTTTTGTACTGATACCGAAATTTAGATTTCCAATCGAATGGGCTTGATAAAGACACGTTTTAATTTAATTGCCGGATGTGAGATTTGCGATAAGTGTTGAGTAATAACATAAATAGATAATAGAGCAGGAAGTGTTGTAAGGTGAGCCAGATATGAGTAAATAATAGTCGTTAAATTTGTAGGATAAACGCATTATTGGTTTGAAATTAACGAGTCATGACGTCATACTACATAGTTTAAATTCACTCTTGAGTTCAGGTCGCGCGATATATTTAATAAAATATAAAGAAAACATCGTTTAATCATAAAAGGTAAATATATATTCAAAATTCATAAAAGAACATGTTATAATAGAAAGGGACATTTCTAAATTGCGGGAAAAGGAAATAGCATTTTGGATACTAGGTTTTCTTGGATGACGTCATGACATTTAAAATTGGAGAGAACGGTTTCTTAGCGTGGGGATGCCAGAAAGCGTCACCACTCGCCCTAGACCAGTACTGCGGGTTGTGCTGTGCGGACGTGAGTGCGATTCCTCTACATATACAATCGGCATAGCTCCCGAAAGTATCTAAGATGCAATAAACAATATATAAAGGTTTTCTTGGGTAGTCTATTCGATAACACCTGCGCGTACCCGAGATAAATAAAGAGATCTCAAGCTGAGCTAGCGGGAAAGAACCAAATCAACGGGCGAAAACGAGAGACCAACGAAATTTACGCCACAAATGGCGACCCAACGTGTGGCGTCGAGTGAATAGACCAACCCCAAGACGACCAAGCCAGCATAGAACCAGCAAACAAGAAGGTGACCCAACGTGTGGCGTCGAGAGAATAAACCAACCCCAAGACGACCAAGCCAGCATCGAGCCAGCAAACAAGAAGGTGCCCAGCGTGTCAACATCTGTGAAACGTGTAGTGAACAAGTTTAAGTGCAGTTTAAAAAAAAAAAAAAAAAAAAAAAAAAAAAAATAGTGAAGTATTGGTGAGTAGAAAAACATGTGTAAATAGTTTAGAAATGGAAGACAGTGATAGCGATTTTCTAGGTTTTGAGAGTCCGGAAATTGAGAAAAGTGTAGTTAGGATGGAAGAATATAATCAGAATGTAATCGGTAGCAGAGTATGCCAAGAAGTAGAAGATCAGAACGTTAGAGAAACACCTAGAGGTAGCTCAGAAATGTTTAGTAGTAATTCAGAAAGGCCAGCGATTATGTCAGAAATAGAGAATATGTTTCAAAAGATAATGGAAAAGATAGGTGAAACTAGTGTAGAGTTAGGACAGAAATTAGAGAAGGGACAACAGGAATTGGGAATGCAATTGGAAAATCAGAAGAGAGCTTTAGAAACCTTTAGGGAAGAAGTTAGGGAGGAAATTAATAAAGTTAGTAGTGAAGTAAAAGAAAATAGAGAACAGGTTAAGGGAGAATTAGAGACAATAAGGCAAGAAGTAAAGAATTCTGAAAAGAAATTAGGTCAACAAGTTAGTGAAAAATTAGAGAAAGAAAGGAAAAGAGTAACATATAAATTAGACAAACAAAGGGAAGAGGTAGTACAAAGGTTAGATAAAGACAGGGAAGAAATTAGAGAAGAGCTACAGGGGTGTAAAGTTAGAATGGAAAGATCTGATGTAGAAAGTGAAAGGCAGGCTAGAAATTTGGAGGATGTTACAGACCAAATAAAAGGGGTAGTAACAGAAATTACTCAGGTAAAAGAGGCCTTAGAAAATTTGAAATTAAATGAAAATGCATGTAATCACAACAATCTTAGTAATGAAGTTGCAAGAAACGAGGCAATACCAGGTGTATCAGCTGACATTTCGATGCAAAATAGAGGTAACAGTAATTCCCATTCTGATCTCAGAAATAGTTCAGGGACAGGTGACAATTCAAATTTACATTGGCCTAACCATGTCTTAAATGAAATGACACCTCCAGTTTTTGAAAATGAAGATTCAGATGATCCTAAAGCCTTTTTAGAAGGGTTACAAGAGTACTTCACGGTGAAACGTATACCGGAGGAGTACAAGATGGTGATAGTAAGAAAATGCCTAAAGGGTAATGCTGCTAATTGGCTAGGCCTTTCTATGGGTAACAATAATGATTACAGGACCTTTAGGAACATCTTTTTAACCAGATATTGGGGAGCTAGTAGGCAGGCTAATATTAGAGTTGAATTAAGCAATGGAAAGTTTAATCCTAGATCGGAGGAATCGATGGTCAACTATTTTATGAGAATAGCGAGAAAATCGAAGATGTTGGATCCTCCCTTAGATGAAAAAGATCTAATAAATATAGTTACTCCACATTTTCCGGAAACACTTCAACACTACCTAATCATAGCCCGACCCGATAGCATTGCAGCTATGATCGAATTATTATCAGCCTTAGAAGTCAATAAGCCAAAACACGCATTTGGAAATAAATATGAAGAAAAAGAAACTGTAAATTCTTTCGGGCAAGGGGCACAGTATTATCAGAATAGAAGTGAGATTAGGGAAAGATACAAAGGACCAGTACCAAGGATGGAATCATTCCGGTGGGAAAATCAAGGTAGATATAACCAGGAAGGGCATCACCAAAATAGAAATGGTAATCTAAGGGGAAGAAATATAAGGGTGAATTATATGAATACAAATAGATTTGATCGAGGTAGACGGGGACGTTATTTTGGACATAGTAGAAATTCAAATGATGGGTATTGGACAAACGGAGATAATGAGTTTAGACCGAGGTCACCAAGACAGGGAGAAAGGTATTCTAATGGACGAAATTCCCCCGAAAACGCTGAAATGGTAGAGGCCATTAACACGGTCAAAAACATGGTAGGAAGTAACCCCGATTTAATGCAGGAAAACAGAAGTAACAATTCGGGAAATAGTACAGGAGCAATACCTAAAAATCAGGGAAACGCCAGACCCGGTCAAACGCGCCTTCAGTGAGAACTGGGTATCCTAGTAATGATTGTGATAAGTACTCGGAAATAAATAGTCCTGGAAGGCAAATGATGATACAAAAGAAAAGAGAATGGAAAAATAGAATCGACGAAAACGAAAAAGTAGGAGATCCACCTAAAATCAAAATTGGAGTAAATGGAAAACAATACAATGCAATTATAGATACGGGATCAAATAGCACAGTATGCTCACAAAATTTTTATGATAATTTACAAAGTAGTGGTTTTAAAGTAATGTCTTTACCAGTTAATGGGATATATTGCTCGCTAGCTGTGGGAAAACGAAAAGAGAGAGTAAAATTTCAAGCAATGATAAATATTGAAATAAATGGGAGAATACTAGGAATTTTATTTCTGATTGTAGGAAGACTTGTGACAGATTTTATAATAGGTTGTGATTGTCTTTATGCCTGGGAAGCTGTGGTGAATTTTAAAAACATGATTGTAGAAATGAAAGTTGAAGATGAGACCATTATAGTGCCTTTTGTGGAAGATAGTAGTTCAGAAACTATTGTACGAGAAAAAGAGGAAGAAGAAATCCAAGGGGATACATTCTTTGTAGAATATGTTAAAGTAGGAGCTATGGAATTAACTGAAGTAAATGTCAAAGAGTACAGTGTCGATAATAAAGAAAATGTAGAATGGGATAAAAATGATTTCATAGACAATTTGAGGTTTTCTGATGCAACTAGGTACTATGATAGGGAGAGTAGTGAAGACTTAGAAGAATTGTTGAGGGAAAAAGTAACTCAGGCTGATCAACTAAATGAACAACAGAGGGATAAACTGTTTGAAATATTAATCCGAAATAAAGAAGTATTCTCTGAGAAACCTGGTAAATGTAATATTTATACTCATTCGTTTGAGATGATACCCACCAAACCTTTTACACATAAAGCGAGAGCTATCCCTAGTACAATAAGAGAAGAGGTAGATGCAGTTATAAAGTCAATGTTAGAAGATGAGGTTATTGAGATTTCGAATTCAGAATTTGTGAATCCCCTATGTATTGTAAATAAGGCCAATGGAAAGATTAGGGTGACATTAGACGCGAGAAAACTAAATCATTGTTCCTCATACTTTCCATCAGGGAATCCAACAGAACGTGTCCTCCGAGATATAGGAATTTATTTACATGTACTTACACATCATAATCACAAGGATTGGGTGAAATATTGTCCATTGATAGAAAAGATTATCAATCACACCATTAATGTAACTACTGGGTTTGCACCAATAAAATTAATGTTAGGAATTGAACCAGAACCAATATTGATCGGGGTACCAAAAATACTGAAAATTAATGACATTCAGTTAAGTGAAGAAGAAAGAGCGAAAATTGCTTTTGAACGAATCAAGAAAAAGGCAGAGAAGCGAAAATTAAAGAAAAAGAGTAGAAAACATAAATGGGAACCTAAGATAGGCGATTGGGTACTAGTTAAAGACCATAAGTTATCCAGTGCCTTGCGAGGTAGGAACAAAAGGATGGAATTGTTATATAAAGGTCCTGCAGAAATTATATCAAAATTTGGTTATCATACCTATGAATTAAGAGATGTTAAAAATGAAAAATGTCTGGGAAGGTGGCATAAACAACTCCTTCGACCATACAAGAAACCGTGTGGTACCTTGGAACCTTGATTTCATGTAAAATTCGAAGTGTCATTGTCTATTGGCGCCCAATCAGCTTTGAGATAAAATTTAAATGTTAGCTTACTTGAAAACCATATATTGGTCAGGTACTTACATATTCATGAAAAATGCAGAATGTGAATTGCTATATACTACAAAGAGCTTAAGAATATATTGTATAGAGCTCACAATAACAGCTTCAGAAAGATTGTTAAAATGTTCATCTCCGCATAGAGAGAAAACAGAATATTTAATTTGTAAACATTTGTTAAAATATTTAGATGTATAGATAGTTATCACAGCAAGACAGAGAAAGAACTTGTCTGAAGAGTGTAATGGATTTATATAAATATATGTACATTTTAGTGCTTAAAGGATCTAGTACAGATATGTGTTACAATAACAAAAGTAAAAAAATCACAGTGCAAGTGATAGTGAGAGCGAAGTGAGCAAACATGAACTAAAAGAAGGAAGTATAAAGAAAGACTCTTGAAATTTAACCTTTATATAAAAGTGTCACAGAAGAAACCATAACATATTGTAATTAGTATTTAAGGATTAATGTTTAGTCAAGTGTACAATTGTTTGTCATGTTAAAAAGATTAAGGAGAAAATGTGTTAATAACCAATTTCAAAAACAGTGTAATTGAAAATTGTATATAATGGGAGTGTTGCCGATTATTCAAAATACAGCAGTAATTTTTAATTTTCTTTCGGGCAAGACATTTACATTATTTTATTATGAAATAATAAAATAACATAAATGGGGGCATTTGATACCGAAATTTAGATTTCCAATCGAATGGGCTTGATAAAGACACGTTTTACTTTAATTGCCAGATGTGAGATTTGCGATAAGTGTTGAGTAATAACATAAATAGATAATAGAGCAGGAAGTGTTGTAAGGTGAGCCAGATATGAGTAAATAATGGTCGTTAAATTTGTAGGATAAACGCATTATTGGTTTGAAATTAACGAGTCATGACGTCATACTACATAGTTTAAATTCACTCTTGAGTTCAGGTCGCGCGATATATTTAATAAATATAAAGAAAACATCGTTTAATCATAAAAGGTAAATATATATTCAAAATTCATAAAAGAACATGTTATAATAGAAAGGGACATTTCTAAATTGCGGGAAAAGGAAATAGCATTTTGGATACGAGGCTTTCTTGGATGACGTCATGACATTTAAAATTGGAGAGAACGGTTTCTTAGCGTGGGGATGCCAGAAGGCGTCACCACTCGCCCTAGACCAGTACTGCGGGTTGTGCTGTGCGGACGTGAGTGCGATTCCTCTACATATACAATCGGCATAGCTCCCGAAAGTATCTAAGATGCAATAAACAATATATAAAGGTTTTCTTGGGTAGTCTATTCGATAACACCTGCGCGTACCCGAGATAAATAAAGAGATCTCAAGCTGAGCTAGCGGGAAAGAACCAAATCAACGGGCGAAAACGAGAGACCAACGAAATTTACGCCACAGTACACTGCCTGTACCCTTTTTTGCAAGAAAATCAGCTTTCTCATTACCAGTCAGTCCACAGTGAGCTGGTATCCATTGGAAGACTAGGTGTTTTTGAAGTGCTGTTAGATGGGTAAGGATTTTCCAACATTCTATAATTGTTTGGGTTTTTGGTGACAACTTGGAAGTAATTGCTATAATTGCTGCCCTGGAATCTGAGAAAATAACTGCTTGCTGAAAATGTTAAATTCTGTGCAAAAAAATTTGTAGGGCCATTTTAATTGCTTCAATTTCTCCATCAAAGTTAGTAGTTCCAGAACTTAAAGATTTGTAATAGGAAAAAAGGTGACATGTGACTCCAGCACCTGCTGCATCTTGGTTTGATATCAATGATCCATCAGTATAAATATGAAGCCATTCGTGTTCTGGAAATCTAGTATGGATTGTCTCTAATGCCAATAATTTTAGAACACTAGTTGGAGTATCACTTTTCTCAATTTCTTCTGTCAGGTGTAAATAATATGTGATGTCTAATGTTTGTGTCAGATTGACTTTAGATATGAAGTTTTCCTTTTAATTAGGAAGGTATACATTCTTCTTGATGTCTTAAATTTTGGAAAGAAAGCTCTCCTGAGTCTTTAGTGTATGTGTATGTGTAAAATTTCTCTTGTGCCATGTATTGAATGGGAGTCTGATCAACTTTTCGTGTTGAATAAGTGCCGCTTTTTCTATTTCATATTCAATGGGGTATTGGTTGGTTAGTATTTCCATAGATGCTATTGGTGTGGTTTTGATAGCACCTGTAATTAATCTTAAACTTTGATTTTGAAAGATTTGAATTTTTTTTGTGTTTGCTGTTACAAGAACTTCATTGCAGTAAGTAAATAATGGTTTTATATATATATATATTATATGTTGTGTTAAGTGTTGCTCTGGAACTTCCCCACTTCATTCCTGTTAGACGTTTTAACAGTGAAAGGCGCCTCTCTGCTCTTTGTATTACATTTTCTATTTGTTTGGTCCATGTAAGTTTGGTATCAAATGTAATTCCAAAATACTTTGCTTCCTTTGTTTCTGGTAATTGCTGACCCTCAAAATTTAGTTTTATTTTTAGTGGTTTTTTTCTTAGTGAAAAGATTTGGTAGTTTGATTTTGTTGTATTAACAGTCATTAAATTTTCTTTGGTCCACTTTTGTAAGTTGGTTAAGGTTTGTTGCATGGTTTTTTCCAGTTCTGTACTTTTGCTTTTTGATTTTGAAGTCCACATTACCAAGTCATCAGCAAATAGTGCACACTTCACACCTGATTCTTGTATTTGTGGTGGCAGATCATTAATAAATATATTAAAAAGTGTAGTGCTGAGCACTGCACCTTGTGGCAAGCCACGGTGTATTTGTTTATATTTAGATATATTTCTTCCATATCTGGTTGCAATAAAGCGTTGTGTTAGGAAATGACATAGCCATGAAAACATTGGACCTTGTATCCCTATTTTTTTCACTTTCTTTAGCAGTTTTGTTCTGCATATAGAATCATATGCACTTTGGAAGTCAATAAAAACTGATAAAATTATCTTCTTTTCTATTGAAGGAGTCTTTGATTTCTTGACTGAGAAGTAAGACTTGTTCATTTGTAGAGTGGAACTCTCTGAATCCAGCTTGACATGGGGATATTAAATTTTGTGATTCTAGAAACCAATTTAACCTGTTTGACACCATTCTTTCCATCCCTTTTGTTATTATGCTAGTAAGGGCTATTGGTCTATAATTTTTTATTTCTGATGCTGTTTTATGTTTCTTCAAGAGTGGGACAATTATTGCTTTTCGCCATTCGGCAGGTACACTTTACAGTTGCAAGCAAATGTTTTTAATAAATCCTGTTAAAGGCACCCACCTTTGATCAACAATGAATGTGGTTAGCTGTTGTTTTGCAATAATTGGACTTCATTTTAGTGGTGCAGAATCGCTGGTGTCACATTTCTCTTCTGTTGTATTTTCTAACCTTTAATGCTGATCTTTTAAATTTGTTCATCATACAAATGTAAAGTGAAAATTATATAGTGATATGAGTGATTAAAAGAAAATCTAAAGCTAAGAGTAGTTTAATCCAGTATCTTTAATGACAGATGAATAGTGGATTAATAGATCTGACAAACTGTTTGTGTGTCTTCTCTAAGCATTATATGTTAGAAGTTTAGAATGTAGGACAAGATATGAAATAAGACATACAAAATGGGACCCCTAGCTGTGGAATGTGCTATACTTGTGTTCCGAGTGAAGCAAGGCGCTTAGAGTCTCACACCCCTCCATGTGCTCTGTGGAGTCATACATTAAGGTTTATTTACTTCTACTTAGAACTCTGAGTAAAACACATAACTGTTTAATCATGTACAAACAAATTGTTCAAACACTGCATGGATTAATTTAATGTGGAGTACCCCATAACCAAAGCTTTTTACTTTTTCTTTGTTTCAGGACAAAGAAAGTAGGCGGGATGTTCTATCACCAGCAGTGGCTGGGTTGGAGGATCAGAAACAAAAGGACACAGTGCTAGATGATATACTTGAAAGTTTAAGAAAGAAGGTACTTGGAAAAGAACAACAGCTCGCAGTTGGTGCCTCAAACTGTGACACTGCAGCAGAAGAAGAGGAAGAGGAGCCTAAGGAAAAGCTTGAGGAGGAAAAGAGTGCTTTGAAACACTTTCCAAACATACTGATTCAGAAGGAGAGAAAGCTAGAGAAAGAAAAGATGTATCTAGAAAAGCTTTGTTCTTTGTTAATTGAAGAGAGAGTGGAAACAAAGCATTTGCTTGCAAAGCTACACAAAAGAAACACAGCTGCAAGTAAAGACAATTCAAAAATATTGTTGGAAAAAGATGGTGATGTGACTGCTCCAGGTGGCTCTACAGTAAAGCTGGAGAAAGATGAAACATCTGTAGAAAGTTTTCTTATTACCTTGATTCTTAAGGACCTGGAGCGTGCACTTGATTCTAGGGAAAAACAGGAAGATGTTCCAATAAAGGTGGAGAGAGAGGAAATATCTGTAGAAAGTTTTGTCACTTCAATAATTCACAAGGATCTGGAGCAAGCATTGGATTCTAAGGAAAAGGGAGTCATTGAAGGAAAGGTGGAGAGAGATGAAGCATCTGTTGAAGGTTTTGTTACTTCAATTATTCACAAGGATCTGGAGCAAGCATTGGATTCTAAGGAAAAGGGAGTCATTGAAGGAAAGGTGGAGAGAGATGAAGCATCTGTTGAAGGTTTTGTTACTTCAATTATTCACAAGGATCTGGAGCAAGCACTGGACTCTAAGGAAAAGGGAGTCATTGAAGGAAAGGTGGAGAGAGATGAAGCATCTGTTGAAGGTTTTCTTACTTCCCTGATTCATAAGGACCTGGAACGTGCACTGGACTCTAAGGAAAAGGAATCCATTGAAGGAAAGGTGGAGAGAGATGAAACATCTGTGGAAGGTTTTCTTACTTCCCTGATTCATAAGGACCTGGAACGTGCACTGGATTCTAAGGAAAAGGAATCCATTGAAGGAAAGGTGGAGAGAGATGAAACATCTGTGGAAGGTTTCCTTCTTTCAGTGATGCAAAGAAATCTGGAGCAAGCACTGGATTCTAAGGAAAGGAAGGAAGATGTTACAGTAAAGGTGGAGAGAGATGAAACATCTGTGGAAGGCTTTATCATTTCGCTGATTTACAAGGACCTGGATCATGCACTGGATTCTAAGGAAAGGAAGGGGGGAATTTCAATAAAGCTGGTGGAAGATGAAACTTCTGTAGAAGGTTTCCTTATTTCGCTAATACTCAAGGACTTGGCGTGTACGCTTAATTCTAAGGAGAGGAAGGTAGACATTACAGAAAAAGTGGGTCAAGTAGAAACTTCAGCTGCATTAAAGGAGAAGGAAGAAGAGTTTCAAGAGGAAATTACTCACACAGAAACCTTTAGAGATAACACAGATGCTCTTCATGAGAAGGCCCAAGTGGTAGATGATGCTTTGCTTACTCTTCAGAGAGAACTGGAAACCTACAAGAGAGAACGGGATGCACTTCTACAGAAACTGGAAGAATATGAGGTTGAGCGGCAATCCAATTTACAAATAGCTACCCCAAAGCCTATTATACAGGTCCAAGAAACTTCACCAATTCTGCTTCATGAACTGCAAACCCTTAGGCAAGAACGAGATGCTTTGCAGGCACATTTACGTTCACAAGCTTTGAAGGAAAATCATTTGCTGTTGGATTACGACATGTTAAAAAATGAGTATGAAAATGTACAAGTTACTTTGCAGAAAACTGCTGTAGAAAGAGATGAACTTCAAATGCAACTTAACGACTATACCTGGAAGGAGAACCAGCTGGATCGTTTGAGGTACCAAGCTAAACAGTCTGAGATTCTTCGCATCGAACGAGACCGAATGAGGATAAAGTTGGAGGAACTGGCTGGTATTGAAGTAGCATATATAAAACTCATGGAGAAAACAGAACAACTGGAGATGAAAATAAAGATGACACAAGTAGATACTCACAAGGTAGTGCAATTGCTTCATGACCTATTAGGTATTCCTTTCTTTCTCTGCTTGCCAGTAGTAATGTATTCTACCAAACATTCAATTGTGAGACTTCACTGCAAGCACACCCAGAGAAACAATGAATCAAAACAGAATGAAACAAACAAAAGAAAAGATGTGCATAAGGTATTTAAATTCAGTATCTTCCAAGAATGCAACATGAATATGTTCAAACAATTACCACACTCTAAATGATCCTTTGTATGGAAATCTTATTTACTCAAAAATTACTCCCAACAATGTTGAATGAAATACCAAATGTTTTAAAACTTTTTTTCTGGGAATACCTTGAAATCAGCTTTATTCCAAATGATTTGCATAGCTGCTAAACTTTAGGATGTTATCACACTTTATCTCAAACCCATTTCTGAGGCATTTCTTCTTATTCGATTCAGTTTTTAAAAACCTGTTTGCCTTTTAAAGTGGGAAGTTGAAGGTATTTTCCCCTACATCTGCGCTGCTGTGGTTCATGTTGCATGGCTCTAGAAGGACACTCTGCATCTAGATGCACGTCTCAGAGTGGATTCAGTCCTAGGCATAGTTTCATAAAATAGGAAACACCGCAAATTTCTCAATGTCATGTAATAATTCTCCCACAACTAAACCATGCCTATTTCTTCAACATATGATAACTCTGCTCAACAAAACTATCACTCTCGCTCATATCTCCTGTTCACTACTTACTGCTACTCATTCACTATTCCGACGTGTATAATATGACAATGGCCAATTACACGGGACTTAGTGGGTCGGACACCAAACATTAGGTGATTTAACATGACAATGTAAGGCTACACAGAATGTACTGGTTTGGACAACACACATCAGCTGATTTAACATGACAATGTCAGGCTACACGGAATGTACTGGTTCGGACACCACACATCAGCTGATTTAACATGACAATGTCAGGCTACACGGAATGTACTGGTTCAGACACCATACATCAGCTGATTTAACATGACAATGTCAGGCTACATGGAATGTACTGGTTCGGACACCACACATCAGCTGATTTAACATGACAATGTCAGGCTACACGGAATGTACTGGTTCGGACACCACACATCAGCTGATTTAACATGACAATGTCAGGCTACACGGAATGTACTGGTTCGGACACCACACATCAGCTGATTTAACATGACAATGTCAGGCTACACGGAATGTACTGGTTCGGACACCACACATCAGCTGATTTAACATGACAATGTCAGGCTACATGGAATGTACTGGTTCGGACACCACACATCAGCTGATTTAACATGACAATGTCAGGCTACACGGAATGTACTGGTTCAGACAACACACATCAGCTGATTTAACATGACAATGTCAGGCTACACGGAATGTACTGGTTCGGACACCACACATCAGCTGATTTAACATGACAATGTCAGGCTACACGGAATGTACTGGTTCGGACACCACACATCAGCTGATTTAACATGACAATGTCAGGCTACACGGAATGTACTGGTTCGGACACCACACATCAGCTGATTTAACATGACAATGTCAGGGTACATGGAATGTACTGGTTCGGACACCACACATCAGCTGATTTAACATGACAATGTCAGGCTACATGGAATGTACTGGTTCGGACACCACACATCAGGTGATTTAACATGACAATGTCAGGCTACATGGAATGTACTGGCTCAGACAACACACATCAGCTGATTTAACATGACAATGTCAGGCTACACGGAATGTACTGGTTCGGACACCACACATCAGCTGATTTAACATGACAATGTCAGGCTACATGGAATGTACTGGTTCGGACACCACACATCAGCTGATTTAACATGACAATGTCAGGCTACATGGAATGTACTGGTTCAGACAACACACATCAGCTGATTTAACATGACAATGTCAGGCTACATGGAATGTACTGGCTCAGACAACACACATCAGCTGATTTAACATGACAATGTCAGGCTACACGGAATGTACTGGTTCGGACACCACACATCAGCTGATTTAACATGACAATGTCAGGCTACATGGAATGTACTGGTTCGGACACCACACATCAGCTGATTTAACATGACAATGTCAGGCTACATGGAATGTACTGGTTCGGACACCACACATCAGCTGATTTAACATGACAATGTCAGGCTACATGGAATGTACTGGTTCGGACACCACACATCAGGTGATTTAACATGACAATGTCAGGCTACATGGAATGTACTGGTTCGGACACCACACATCAGGTGATTTAACATGACAATGTCAGGCTACATGGAATGTACTGGTTCGGACACCACACATCAGCTGATTTAACATGACAATGTCAGGCTACACGGAATGTACTGGTTCGGACACCACACATCAGCTGATTTAACATGACAATGTCAGGCTACAGGGAATGTACTGGTTCGGACACCACACATCAGGTGATTTAACATGACAATGTCAGGCTACATGGAATGTACTGGTTCGGACACCACACATCAGGTGATTTAACATGACAATGTCAGGCTACATGGAATGTACTGGTTCAGACACCACACATCAGGTGATTTAACATGACAATGTCAGGCTACATGGAATGTACTGGTTCGGACACCACACATCAGGTGATTTAACATGACAATGTCAGGCTACATGGAATGTACTGGTTCGGACACCACACATCAGCTGATTTAACATGACAATGTCAGGCTACATGGAATGTACTGGTTCGGACACCACACATCAGGTGATTTAACATGACAATGTTAGGCTACACGGAATGTACTAGTTCGGGCAACACACATCAGCTGATTTAACATGACAATGTCAGGCTACACGGAATGTACTGGTTCGGACACCACACATCAGCTGATTTAACATGACAATGTCAGGCTACATGGAATGTACTGGTTCGGACACCACACATCAGGTGATTTAACATGACAATGTCAGGCTACATGGAATGTACTGGTTCGGACACCACACATCAGGTGATTTAACATGACAATGTTAGGCTACATGGAATGTACTAGTTCGGGCAACACACATCAGCTGATTTAACATGACGATGTCAGGCTACACGGAATGTATTGGTTCGGACACCACACATCAGCTGAGAGGTAGAACTGGAACTTAAAAATTCAATGCCACAGTAAGTTTGATTGCATAAATAAATAATAATTACACATCAGCTGTTTTAACATGGGAATGGCCGGCTACACATGTCGTAGTGGTCTGCATCTTAAAGAAGCACATGGGAGGCACATGGCTTCTTTAAGATTGTCATTGCTTAAAATTGAATAAACCAAAGCTTAAGATAGATGATAGAAAAGTTACAGATCGCTGCACTAATGCTTGCTGTGAAGTGCAGAAAGTGTAATGCCCAATACACATAAATAAGGTAACATCTCTCAGGGGAAAGCGCTTGCCTTTTTGTAGCAGTTTTAGGTACCTACACTCAAACTTGATTCATACAACTGCGAGTGCTTTAACATTTCTCTGGAGGTTGATGTGTAAATGGTAAAACAACCTGTTTTGTGGATGCCATGCAGATAATTTAACTTCAGTTCAATTTCATAGCTTCTATGCTGAACTCCTGTGTGTCACTTGCCTTGTCGCTCCATTGTAAACTGCACATGAGTCTTGTTTAAGTGGCATCTGTAGCTTACTAAAACTTCAGCCTAAACTTGAGCTGTTAAAAACTATCTTAAGTTCTTTTTTTTTCTGATTTCACAGGAGAGAGGTCAAGGTGAAGTGAAATGCGTCAAATTAGAAATGTGTGAAAGAGCATCACAGGTGCATATGGAAGATACTATGCACTTAACTAATTCCATAATAATGGAGGGCAATGCTGGACTGTTACCGGTGCGCAGTTTTATGTTAATGGAGGACCTTGCTGAGCCACTTTGCACAGTAGATGCACACTTGAGGGAAGAAGCAACACAAACTAATGTGGAAACCAGAAAAGAGAGGATAAGAAGAAAACAAGACATAACTAAACTACAGCAACAAGCTCAAGTGCTAGAAGAGTATGTTGGACAGATTGCAGTCTTGCGTAGTGAAAGAAACCAAGTGCAAACTGAACTAAACCAACTTAGGGAGGAAATTAATAAGCACTCTTGTGCTATAAATTATCTTCAGAAGCTAAAGCAAAAGCTAAGAAAAGCCCAGAAGGTCAAAGAAAAAATTTCAGATAAGGTTTTGCAAGATATCAGACTTCAATTAACACAATTTACAGAAGAAAACATTTCACTGAAAGAAGAAGTTGAGACATTAAAAAAATGTAGATCACAATTGAAGTCACAGTTGCACAAGAGAGAAAAACTTGCTAGACAGGCCAAAGCTCTTGAGGATGGCCGAAGATCCTTGCAGAAGGAGTTCAGCCAGCTTCAGCAAGTTATGGCAAAGGAATCTTGTGAAACTAATCAAATGCTCAAACTAGCAGATAACGCAGAGCTTCTTCAGCTATCAGACATGTGTGAAGAGCTGCAGAATTTCCGATTTGTTTTCCAGCAGTTGCTAACAGAAAGCACTGTGTTGAAGGATGCAGAAATACAGTTAAAGACTCTAATAACAGAAATGGATGAAGAAAACGTGACACTTGGGAAAAAAGTTGTTGAATTACAAAAGGAAAATGCTACGCTGAAAAATACATTGTTTGAAGGGCAAGAATGTCTAAGAAGACAAATAGATGAATGTGAGAAGGAAATCTCAGTAATGAAAACAAATATTTCAGAATCCTGTCAAAGGGCGATTGCAGTAGAGAGGTACAAGAATAAAGTTAAGCAACTTAATCAAGAGAATGCATTTCTTAAATATAAGATACTTGCATTAAAAGAAGGAATGTCATTAAAACAAGCATCATCTCTGTCTGAAGAGGTAAAAAGTCTAAAATTTGAGCTAAATCTACTTCATAAAGAAAATGCCACACTCAATGGAAGAATACTAGAACTCTCCCAAGAAAACTCAGTACTGAAACAGTCTTCAATGCCAAGTAATTTTCTAAACCGTAAAATGCAAAAACTTATGAAAGAATTACAGCAAAGGATTTCCTTTTTGGAAAAAGAAAATATTATGCTGAGGCGAATTTCCTTATCACCAGATGAAGCACCAAGCTTTGCACGTCAAACAAACGAAAATCCTGTTCTTTTCAACGAATTAGAAAAGCAAGGAAAGGAAGACTTTGTACCTGCTGACAACATGCAAGCATTGAAGGAGCAAGTAAATCAACTTGTTCAGGAAAACAAGGCTCTTAAGGAGAAGCTGAGAAGTGTAGCAATACAAGGAGACTCAATAGCAGTAGCTGAAGCAGAGAGTCACAATTTGGTAACAATATTTGAGAGTAGACTTCAATCTCCACATGAAGTGGAAAGTTGCCAGGAAATTGCTCTCCTTAAGAGTCACATTATAGAGCTGGAGGAAGCCCTAGAAAGGCAAGAAGAAAAATTCAAGTTTTTGGATGATGAATTAGGCAAAGTATCAAGGAAGCTTTCATCAGAAAAAGTTTCTGTTCTTAAAAATCAATTTGCACAGCTACAGAAAATACTAGCAAGACATGAAGAAAAATCCATATATTTGGAGAGTACACTGGCTGAAACAGCACACAAACATTCCTCAGAAGAAATTGATCCTGTTAAAAGTTGCATTATGCAGTTGCAGGAAGAGCTAGTAGGACAAGAGGGAAAATGCAAGTATCTGGAAAATGAACTAACTAAAACATCACACACACATTCTTCAGAAGAAATTGCTCTTCTTAAAAGAGACATTGCCGAGCTTCAGCAATCTCTAGAAAGACAAGAAGAAACATTCAAGTTTCTGGATGTTGAATTAGCTGTGGTATCAAAAAAGGTCTCTTTAGAAGAAGTTTTTGTCCTTAAGAATCAAATTTCACAGTTACAGAAAGCATTAGAAAAACAAGAAGTAAAATGCATATATTTGGAGAATGAGGTTGCCTCTAATAAACGTGCTACAGAGGAAATTGTTCCTCTGAAACATCGAATTGCAGAGTTGGAGGAAGAACTTGTAGGGCAAGAAGAAAAATGCAAATATTTGGAGAACGAGCTTGCTGAGACTTCAAACAAACTTATAGAAAGTGAGGTGAAGCTAAAACTAAACACTGAAGCTATCATAGACAGCACTGATACTTCTAATCATATACTTGAAAATCTGAAAATGCAGCTTTTAGATGAACAAAGTGCAAGAGAATTAGCAGAAGAAATCCTTCAATACACACAACATGAACTTGATAAGGAGAGGCTTTTTACTAAGGAATTACAAAGTCAGATTTCTATGTTAGAGAAGCAGGTAGCTGACGAAAAGCAACATTTAAAGCAGTTATCAGAGAGTTTTCATATTATGTTGCCTTCAACAGATGTGAAGGACACATCAAAGCTTGCCCCTGAAATGGAAGGTCCCAAAACAGAAGTGTATAAATCTGCAGAAGACAAAGCAAAGCTTGAAGGAGCAATAAAAGTTTTGATGTCAGAAAATCTTCAACTCTTAAATAAAATAAAAGCTTGCAAAAATCAAATTTCTGCATATGATGAAGAACTTCATAAGCTGAATTCAGAAATGAAGCGTCTGAAGGAAGGAACTAAAATAAGAACATCTGCTGAAAAAATATTGAAAATCAGTTTGAAAATAAAACAGGAACTTGAAGAAATTACAAATGAAAACCGTGAAGGAGCAGTGGAAGATGAGAATCTGCAAGCAAATTATGAGGAACTTGTACAAGCTGGCGAAATAACAGAAATGGTTCCTAAGAAGAAACAAGAACGGTTTAGCATTATGCCACGATCACAAGGTACAGAACTGAGCTCTGTGCAAAAGAAGCAAGGTGAAGAAGCAGTAACCATAATACAAGCTTTGCATGTTTCTATCCAAGAATTAAGTATCAAACTTTCAGAAACTGCAGCAAATTTTGAGCTCAGTGAACTAAAAGACCTTGAATATGCTACTGGAAAGCTAGAGACAGAGGTGAAGGTTTTAAAAGAGCAATTGTTGTGTGGTGATGCTTCTACAATGCGTCTGCTGGGCAAATGCATTTCTGAGAAACAAAAGCTTTTAGGTTACTTCCGAAATCTAATAGATGAATTGAACACTGTAAAAGAATATAGTTGTAAGTTAGATGTACTTAAGACTAGTCTGCAACAAAAGGTTGAAGAAAAAAATCAACTTGAAACTATTGTAAAGAAATTAGAGAGTGAAAATGAGACTCTAAGATTGTTGAATATTAAAGAGGAAGACAAAACCCTAAGCACATTACTAGAAGTAAAGTATGTAGTTGATTGCATGCGCAGAAAATGTCAAACATGTGCTCAAGAATACGATCACTGTGTTAGCTTGTTAAAGGAATTCTCTTTGCAAGGGCATTTAACCACTGACGTAGAATGGAGCAACAAATGTGCTAAGTTAGAGCATGAATTGGAAAATGCCAAAAAGAAACTCAGTAACTATGAACATAAGCTACAAAAAGTGACTGCAGAGAAGGAAAGCCAGAAATTGAGGTCTCTCAGCCTGGAGAAGGAATTGAAACACTTACAGCACAAATGTGGAAGGCGGGATACTTCAGAAGGTGCGCCTGCATTGACAGAAACAGTAAAACATTCTGTTAGAACGAAAGATAGTACCCCAAGTAAAAGTAAGAGTTACGCAAATCATGATTCTAAATGCATAGAAAAAATTCATGAAACCTTGCAGCTTATTGAACGCATGCGAAGGAAATGCAGACGATGTGCAGCAGCCTATGAACATTGCACAGATTTACTAACTCAGGCAATTACTGAAGGTGCACCTTCCAGCGACGATGCAGAACTGTTCACACTTCATCAGAAATACCAGCAACTTCTCAATGAATTTGAAACTAAGAAGTCTGTAGAAGAAGAGCTAACAGCAGAAAGGGCAAGGGTTTTGTGTTTGCAGAAACAAATAGAGAATATGAATAAGAACATAGACGAACATAAAACTCAAGATGATAATATAACTACTGACAACATTCTGGATGCAGAAAGAAAAAAGACTGAGGAATTACAAAAAGAACTCTGTGAATGGAAAAAGAAATATGAAGATGAATGGAGTTGTTTACATGGTCTGAGTAGTACCAAAGCAAAGACATCATCACCTCGTGTGAAGAAAATGAAAGTTGAAATGAGTCGACTACGGAAGCAACTTAAAACACTGCAAAAAGAAGAAGTAACTAGTGAGATGCTAGAGGCTGAAAGGGCAAAAAATCACAGTCTGCAAGAAAAACTGGAGAATCTGAGAAAGGAATTTGAACAACATAAAATTCAAGAACAATATTATATAGAGGACATGCTGACTGCAGAAGTACAAAAGACAGTAGCTTTAGAGGAGCAAGTTACTGAATGGAAACACAAGTACGAAGCTTGCTGGAAACTTATGAATACACAAACATCACCCACTTCAGAGTCAACAGCCCATGTTCGAGCAATGGAAAGTGAAATAGCTGATCTAAGGGAAAAACTGAGTATTTACAAAATGGAAAGGAGTTTGCTAGATCCTAAAATGTCTAGTACCAAAGTGGCAGATTCACAGACAGAAAAAGTCAAACTTCTGGAAGAGGAATTGGGAAAACTCAAAACCAAAAATAAAGAACTTAACGACACCATTGAAGGTAAGTGCCTAAGCCATAAAGATTCAAATTTAAATAAACCCAGATACATATTATTAATTACATTTCTCACTGAACCACACTTCTCACCGTATTGCAAAATTTGAGTTTTTGTGTACAGAAATAGACACTGTTTATCTCTAAAAATCAACTGCAGTAAAATATTGGTAAATGGTCCATCTCGTTGACTCTACCAATACAGGCATGGATACAGCGGGGGGGGGGGGGGGGTTCCAGGGGGCCGGGCTCCCCCTCTATGAAAATTGGTATATGTAGGTACTACCTTTGGTAGTTGGTCCCACTTAAAGAATAGACCATTGAAGTTGTAGGTTTCTAATGGGGCCCAATTTGAATAAATCAAAATAACTTGCCTTTTTTTTGGGGAGTTTTTGCAAAAATGTTCCGTAGCAAATGTTTAAACCACGATGTTAAGTTTTTAATAAGCAACATTTCGATTCGATGAATGTTAAAGTTTTCTATGGCGCTCTGCGGACACGTGTAACATAGCATTATAAGTAACCATCGTTTAAACAGCCATACGGATCGGGCACAATTAAGTGTTAAGATTAAGATTTTTAAAAACTGTTGCTCAAGACTTTCAGTATAGCCCTTACTACTATTCTTAAAGAAATTTATTTTTATGTTTTCAAAACATCACTAATAGAATAGAATGTGCATATTTTATACTGCTGTTGGTGACGCGGGTTGGTTAAACGCCGAGTTTCTATACTCAGGTTTTCATCTTGCCGCAGCACGTGCACTCACTAGCATTTTAATATGTGATAATGTGTCTAAAGTATGACAGGTTCAGTGGTAGACTTCCTGGTAGTAAGCGAAGTGCACATAACAACTGGCAAACAGGTGACAACTATAGTAGTAGTAGAGTGCAATTACAAACTCTAGCAATTAAGCCTCTAAAGAAATTTAAGAAAGCGCTTCAACTATTCAGGGAACACTCAGAAAATGAGCTATTATAAAACAGCCCTGCTTAAAAGCAAGAATTTTAGAAAAGTGTATGAGGGGGGAAATATAGAATGTTGAACTTCAGTTGAACAATGAATTGAAGAAAACAATTAGTGAAAATCATGTGAAACTGATTTCAATTGTGGAGACTATCATACTTTGCAGTCGCTAGAACATTCCACTTCGAGGTCACAGAGATGATGGTGCCATAGGTTTAGAGCATGAACTCAAAGGTGAAAATAAGGGAATTTTACGGAGCTTCTTAAGTTTCGTGTCGATGCAGGGGATGAAATATTACGCAGCCATCTTGTAAATACGCCTAAAGATTCTACTCTAACAAGCAAAGCCATCCAAAATGATTTGATAAATTGCTGTGCTACTATAATTGAAAAAAAGATAATAGACGATTATAAACAGGGTGAAATATTTTTCTATTCTAGTTGATGAAACTACAGACATCAGTGCAAATGAGCAGTTAACATTATGTGTGCACTTTGTTGACTGAAACGGGTTGTGTGAGGGAAGAATTCATAAGATTTGTTGTAATGCACGATTTAAGTGGTGAAGGGCTATATAAGTTAATACTGGATGAACTGCGAGACTTGGGGCTTAGACATTTCGAACCTTTGTGGACAAGGCTACAATGGTGGTTCAAATTTTTCAGGACAGTTTCGTGGTGTTCAATCCTGAATTTTAGCCGTTCAACCTCTCGCGTTCTATACGCACTGTGCCGAGCATTGCCTGAATCTGTCACTTTCTAAAGCTCTAGACAAGCTCTAGACAAAATTGGTAAAATTGCTCATTTTGCTAGGAAATCTAATAAGCGGTCATCACTCTTGAAACAAAAATTTAGTGAAATGTGCTCTCAGTATAAGAAAACTAAACTGGTATCACTGTGTGAAAGTAGGCAGATAGAACAACATGATGCTGCTTTACAGTTTAAGGAAATTTTCCCTGCAATAGTCTCATTGCTAGAAGAGGCAGGATCTTTTAATAAAGCTGCATACATTTTACTCAACTCTATCCTAAAGTATGAGTTCATAATTTCGCAAGTTAACGTAGCTGAAATATTGAGAATGACTCTACCTCTTTCCCGGCAACTCCAAAATCCAACTCTTGATCTAATTCAGTGTTACAGAATGATTGAAATAATTAAAAGTACACTAAAAGAGTGTCATGATAACCAAACATTTCATTCTGTTTTTTAGAACACTGTTACATTAACTAAAAATATTGATGTAGAAGTTAGTGTTCCTCGAATAGCATCCAGGCAAGCTCAGCAAAGTAACATTCCTACAGCTTCTCCAGAAGATCATTATCGCATTAATGTGCCATCTCATCCAGGCCCCTCTGGATTACAAATGGACTCACCGATAAAAACTGTTTTCCTTCCTCAGTTCTAGAAATAACCAAGTAGCGAGGACCACAACACTCAACTAATGGCGCATTAATCCTCCACCATTGCAAATGTCTCCAATGGCATGCTCACATCCTGGGTGCCACCCCTGCTTAGGTGAGAGTCCTGGCCTGGACCTTGCCCACCCTAGGGTCTCACCTCCCAATGTATAGACAGAGGGACCCAATTGCCTTCAGGAGTGCATCAGCTCATGCAAAGGCCCCTCCCCGGGACTGACCTTTATCAGTGGATACAACCACAGATCCTACAAGCTAGTTGCTGGGACTTACACAGTTAAGGCACTCAGGGGTCTCCGTCTAGGGGATATGTGGATAGTGACCACAAGGTACCCAAGCTAAACAGAACATTACTTCCACTTACTGGTGTTTTGCTCCTCACTGTAACTTTTCTATCTGACCTTACCTTGGTCATCTCTTGTTCTCTTCCGACCCCAATGCTATTAGGGTTCCCGAGGGCTAGGGAGTCTTTATTTTTCCAACCTCTCCATTTCTCTATAACCTCTTAACCCCTAACATGCTGACCTGTTATGGCATGTAATACGTCCTCTGATTGGTAATCAGAGGATATGGTCGGTGAATTTATTTTGATAACTCTCCCGGTCAGGTCGGTGAGACCCGTAAACCAACGACAGGTGTGGTCCTCCAGACATTCTGGGGGTTGTGAGAGAGCGATGTGACCGCCAAAACATAAAAATATGGTGCTCTCTAAAAAGCGGTTACTATTACTGCTATTGCTCCCTTCAATATCATTGAAAAATATTGGAGAGCAAGAGGATTTAATGACTTCATTGTCAGAAATCCAGCATTAGCTAACAACACATAACAAGAATTGAAGGAGAATATCATGAGAGAAATACAGACAGTCAATCAACATGAACTTTTGTGAATAAACCACAATTGTTTTTAGAGATACAGGGAATGTATTCATGTTGCCGGTGATGAATTTCAAAATGTGTTGTGATGCAAGTAAGTTGGTATTCTGTACTCATGACTTGCTAGTTGTTTACACGTAACTCTGATGGAGGGTACGCTGGTCCTTGTGGGATTGTCTGGCTGATCTACATATGCACTGTACTTCAATAGTTAAAGGCTTCAAAACACTTTCAATTTTAACTCTCTCGGTGCTTTTCTTATTGACTTATCAAGTAACATTGTTTGTTTTTAGAAATGGAAACCAAACATCAACATGAGGTGAAGCAACTGAAAGACAAGATTGGAGAACTTGAAATGAGATTAGCTGCTGTGCCTGGAGAACAATCTTCAGACTATGAAGAAGCCATTACAAATGTTAGACTTGAATTTCAGAAGCAAATAATGGAAAAAGAAAATATGTATGAAGCAAATATCAAAAACCTTAAATCTTCATTCCAAAGGGATATAAAGAATCTGAAAAAGTTACATGACGAAAGCATTCTTAGGCTCCAGAAGCAACATGATGAAGAAACACAGGAAGTGAACAGGATGCACGAAGCTGAGTTAAAGGCCATAAGTGCACCAGCTGGAGATGAAGAATTCCATTACCACAATGTAAATGTGACCTACGAAATGCCCCAGTACCAGCTGCAGGTACCAGGTACGTAAATGTCAATATCAATGCCTCAGTACCAGCTGCAGGTACCAGGTACGTAAATGTCAGTATCAATACCTCAGTACCAGCTGAAGCTACCAGGGACATAAATGTCAATATCAATACCTCAGTATCAGCTGCAGGTACCAGGCATGTAAATGTCAATATCAATGCCTCAGTACCAGCTGCAGGTACCAGGTACATAAATGTCAATATCAATACCTCAGTATCAGCTGCAGGTACCAGGTACGTAAATGTCAATATCAATACCTCAGTGCCAGCTGCAGGTACCAGGTACATAAATGTCAATATCAATACCTCAGTACCAGCTGCACGTACCAGGTACATAAATGTCAATATCAATACCTCAGTACCAGCTGCAGGTACCAGGTACATAAATGTCAATATCAATACCTCAGTATCAGCTGAAGGTTTCAGGTACGTAAATGTCAATATCAATACCTCAGTACCAGCTGAAGGTACGAGGTACGTAAATGTCAATATCAATACCTCAGTACCAGCTGCACGTACCAGGTACATAAATGTCAATATCAATACCTCAGTATCAGCTGAAGGTACCAGGGACATAAATGTCAATATCAATACCTCAGTATCAGCTGAAGGTATCAGGGACATAAATGTCAATATCAATACTTCAGTACCAGCTGAAGGTACCAGGTACATAAATGTCAATATCAATACCTCAGTATCAGCTGAAGGTACCAGGTACATAAATGTCAATATCAATACCTCAGTACCAGCTGAAGGTACCAGGTACATAAATGTCAATATCAATACCTCAGTATCAGCTGCAGGTACCAGGTACGTAAATGTCAATATCAATACCTCAGTATCAGCTGCAGGTACCAGGTATGTAAATGTCAATATCAATGCCTCAGTACCAGCTGCAGGTACCAGGTACATAAATGTCAATATCAATACCTCAGTATCAGCTGCAGGTACCAGGTACGTAAATGTCAATATCAATACCTCAGTACCAGCTGCAGGTACCAGGTACATAAATGTCAATATCAATACCTCAGTACCAGCTGCACGTACCAGGTACATAAATGTCAATATCAATACCTCAGTACCAGCTGCAGGTACCAGGTACATAAATGTCAATATCAATACCTCAGTATCAGCTGAAGGTTTCAGGTACGTAAATGTCAATATCAATACCTCAGTACCAGCTGAAAGTACGAGGTACGTAAATGTCAATATCAATACCTCAGTACCAGCTGCACGTACCAGGTACATAAATGTCAATATCAATACCTCAGTATCAGCTGAAGGTACCAGGGACATAAATGTCAATATCAATACCTCAGTATCAGCTGAAGGTATCAGGGACATAAATGTCAATATCAATACTTCAGTACCAGCTGAAGGTACCAGGTACATAAATGTCAATATCAATACCTCAGTATCAGCTGAAGGTACCAGGTACATAAATGTCAATATCAATACCTCAGTACCAGCTGCAGGTACCAGGTACGTAAATGTCAGTATCAATACCTCAGTACCAGCTGAAGCTACCAGGGACATAAATGTCAATATCAATACCTCAGTATCAGCTGAAGGTACCAGGTACGTAAATGTCAATATCAATACCTCAGTACCAGCTGCAGGTACCAGGTACGTAAATGTCAGTATCAATACCTCAGTACCAGCTGAAGCTACCAGGGACATAAATGTCAATATCAATACCTCAGTATCAGCTGAAGGTACCAGGTACGTAAATGTCAATATCAATACCTCAGTATCAGCTGAAGCTACCAGGGACATAAATGTCAATATCAATACCTCAGTATCAGCTGCAGGTACCAGGTATGTAAATGTCAATATCCATGCCTCAGTACCAGCTGCAGGTACCAGGTACATAAATGTCAATATCAATACCTCAGTATCAGCTGCAGGTACCAGGTATGTAAATGTCAATATCAATGCCTCAGTACCAGCTGCACGTACCAGGTACATAAATGTCAATATCAATACCTCAGTACCAACTGAAGGTACCAGGTACATAAATGTCAGTATCAATGCCCCAGTACCAGCTGAAGGTACCAGGTACATAAATGTCAATATCAATACCTCAGTACCAGCTGAAGGTACCAGGTACATAAATGTCAGTATCAATGCCCCAGTACCAGCTGAAGGTACCAGGTACATAAATGTCAATATCAATACCTCAGTACCAGCTGAAGGTACCAGGTACATAAATGTCAATATCAATACCTCAGTATCAGCTGCACGTACCAGGTACATAAATGTCAATATCAATACCTCAGTATCAGCTGCAGGTACCAGGTACATAAATGTCAATATCAATACCTCAGTATCAGCTGAAGGTACCAGGGACCTAAATGACAATATCAATACCTCAGTATCAGCTGCACGTACCAGGTACGTAAATGTCAATATCAATACCTCAGTACCAGCTGCAGCTACCAGGTGTGTAAATGTCAATATCAATACCTCACTACCAGCTGCACGTACCAGGTATGTAAATGTCAATATCAATACCTCAATACCAGCTGCACGTACCAGGTACATAAATGTCAATATCAATACCTCAGTACCAGCTGCAGCTACCAGGTACGTAAATGTCAATATCAATACCTCACTACCAGCTGCACGTACCAGGTACATAAATGTCAATATCAATACCTCAGTACCAGATGAAGGTACCAGGTACATAAATATCAATATCAATACCTCAGTATCAGCTGAAGGTACCAGGGACATAAATGTCAATATCAATACCTCAGTACCAGCTGCACGTACCAGGTACATAAATGTCAATATCAATACCTCAGTACCAGCTGAAGGTACCAGGTACATAAATGTCAGTATCAATGCCCCAGTACCAGCTGCACGTACCAGGTATGTAAATGTCAATATCAATGCCTCAGTACCAGCTGCAGGTACCAGGTATGTAAATGTCAATATCAATACCTCATTATCAGCTGCACGTACCAGGTACATAAATGTCAATATAAATACCTCAGTATCAGCTGCAGGTACCAGGTACATAAATGTCAATATCAATACCTCAGTATCAGCTGAAGGTACCAGGGACATAAATGTCAATATCAATACCTCAGTATCAGCTGAAGGTACCAGGGACATAAATGTGAATATCAATGCCTCAGTACCAGCTGCACGTACCAGGTACATAAATGTCAATATCAATACCTCAGTACCAACTGAAGGTACCAGGTACATAAATGTCAATATCAATACCTCAGTACCAGCTGAAGGTACCAGGTACATAAATGTCAGTATCAATGCCCCAGTACCAGCTGCACGTACATGGTACGTAAATGTCAATATCAATACCTCAGTATCAGCTGCAGGTACCAGGTACATAAATGTCAATATCAATACCTCAGTACCAACTGAAGGTACCAGGTACATAAATGTCAATATCAATACCTCAGTACCAGCTGAAGGTACCAGGTACATAAATGTCAGTATCAATGCCCCAGTACCAGCTGCACGTACCAGGTATGTAAATGTCAATATCAATACCTCAGTACCAGCTGCAGCTACCAGGTGTGTAAATGTCAATATCAATACCTCACTACCAGCTGCACGTACCAGGTATGTAAATGTCAATATCAATACCTCAGTACCAGCTGCACGTACCAGGTACATAAATGTCAATATCAATACCTCAGTACCAGCTGAAGGTACCAGGTACATAAATATCAATATCAATACCTCAGTATCAGCTGAAGGTACCAGGGACATAAATGTCAATATCAATACCTCAGTACCAGCTGCACGTACCAGGTACATAAATGTCAATATCAATACCTCAGTACCAGCTGAAGGTACCAGGTACATAAATGTCAATATCAATACCTCAGTATCAGCTGCAGGTACCAGGTATGTAAATGTCAATATCAATGCCTCAGTACCAGCTGCAGGTACCAGGTACATAAATGTCAATATCAATACCTCAGTACCAGCTGCAGGTACTAGGTACATAAATGTCAATATCAATACCTCAGTACCAGCTGCACATACCAGGTACATAAATGTCAATATCAATACCTCAGTATCAGCTGGAGGTACCAGGTACATAAATGTCAATATCAATACCTCAGTACCAGCTGAAGGTACCAGGGACATAAATGTCAATATCAATACCTCAGTACCAGCTGCAGGTACCAGGTACATAAATGTCAATATCAATACCTCAGTACCAGCTGAAGGTACCAGGTACATAAATATCAATATCAATACCTCAGTATCAGCTGAAGGTACCAGGGACATAAATGTCAATATCAATACCTCAGTACCAGCTGAAGGTACCAGGGACATAAATGTCAGTATCAATACCTCAGTACCAGCTGCAGGTACCAGGTACGTAAATGTCAATATCAATACCTCAGTATCAGCTGAAGGTACCAGGTACGTAAATGTCAGTATCAATACCTCAGTACCAGCTGCAGGTACCAAGTACATAAATGTCAATATCAATACCTCAGTACCAGCTGCAGGTACCAAGTACATAAATGTCAGTATCAATACCTAAGTACCAGCTGCAGGTACCAGGTACGTAAATGTCAATATCAATACCTCAGTATCAGCTGCAGGTACCAGGTACGTAAATGTCAATATCAATACCTCAGTACCAGCTGCAGGTACCAAGTACATAGATGTCAGTATCAATACGTCAGTACCAGCTGCAGGTACCAGGTACGTAAATGTCAATATCAATACCTCAGTATCAGCTGAAGGTACCAGGTACGTAAATGTCAGTATCAATACCTCAGTACCAGCTGCAGGTACCAGGTACGTAAATGTCAGTATCAATACCTCAGTACCAGCTGCAGGTACCAAGTACATAAATGTCAGCATCAATACCTCAGTACCAGCTGCAGGTACCAGGTACGTAAATGTCAGTATCAATACCTCAGTACCAGCTGCAGGTACCAGGTACGTAAATGTCAATATGAATACCTCAGTACCAGCTGCAGGTACCAAGTACATAAATGTCAGTATCAATACCTCAGTACCAGCTGCAGGTACCAGGTACGTAAATGTCAGTATCAATACCTCAGTACCAGCTGCAAGTACCAGGTACGTAAATGTCAATATGAATACCTCAGTATCAGCTGAAGGTACCAGGGATATAAATGTCAATATCAATACTTCAGTACCAGCTGCATGTACCAGGTATGTAAATGTCTCTCCTTAAGGTAACTGTCAATATAAATACCTCAGCACACCTTATTTATTTTGCACCATTTTCCTAATATGCCTAAGTTATTGTTAATTTTGTCCAATATTTCACCTTATTATCTCTGACTGTTATTAAGTGTACTAAAAATCAACAGCTCCAAGTCAAAGGATTGCCTGGCATGTAACAGATCGTCTGTAGGATAAAATTCTTACACATCGGTGACACTCATATGATCCACGAATGTGCCAGCATCGTTGAACAACAAAATAATTTAATTTATGGCCTCATTAAGTAACTATTAATGTATGGGGGGAAAACTTAGTTAATACCAGAAAAAGATCATTACATAGGTTGGAATAAACTGAAAATCTAGCAATCACAATTATAGCTGGTGGTGTTAAGTCTACTCCTCTTAATGCAATGCAACTTCTACCAAATAACAACACAATTGAACAAGAAATTAGGAGAGCAGCATTAATACAAACATTGGCAGGCAACCATGTGAGAAATCTATATAACAGTTTGTGGAATGTCTCCTGGTACACATGCAGGGAGAAGGTCTATATAACAGCTTGTGTCAGTGGCTTGTGGAATGTCTCCTGATACACATGCAGGGAGAAGCTCTATATAACAGCTTGTGTCAGTGGCTTGTGGAATGTCTCCTGGTATACATCCAGGGAGAAGCTCTATATAACAGCTTGTGGAATGTCTCCTGGTACACCTGCAGGGACAAGCTCTATATAACAGCTTGTGGAATGTCTCCTGGTACACCTGCAGGGACAAGCTCTATATAACAGCTTGTGGAATGTCTCCTGATACACATGCAGGGAGAAGCTCTATATAACAGCTTGTGTCAGTGGCTTGTGGAATGTCTCCTGATACACATGCAGGGAGAAGCTCTATATAACAGCTTGTGTCAGTGGCTTGTGGAATGTCTCCTGGTATACATGCAGGGAGAAGCTCTATATAACAGCTTGTGTCAGTGGCTTGTGGAATGTCTCCTGATACACATGCAGGGAGAAGCTCTATATAACAGCTTGTGGAATGTCTCCTGATACACATGCAGGGAGAAGCTCTATATAACAGCTTGTGGAATGTCTCCTGATACACATGCAGGGAGAAGCTCTATATAACAGCTTGTGTCAGTGGCTTGTGGAATGTCTCCTCATACACATGCAGGGAGAAGCTCTATATAACAGCTTGTGTCAGTGGCTTGTGGAATGTCTCCTGATACACATGCAGGGAGAAGCTCTATATAACAGCTTGTGGAATGTCTCCTGGTACACATACAGGGAGAAGCTCTATATAACAGCTTGTGGAATGTCTCCTGGTACACATGCAGGGAGAAGCTCTATAAAACAGCTTGTGGAATGTCTCCTCATACACATGCAGGGAGAAGCTCTATATAACAGCTTGTGGAATGTCTCCTGGTACACATGCAGGGAGAAGCTCTATATAACAGCTTGTGGAATGTCTCCTGATACACATGCAGGGAGAAGCTCTATATAACAGCTTGTGGAATGTCTCCTGATACACATGCAGGGAGAAGGTCTATATAACAGCTTGTGGAATGTCTCCTGGTACACCTGCAGGGAGAAGCTCTATATAACAGCTAGTGGAATGTCTCCTGGTACACATGCAGGGAGAAGCTCTATATAACAGCTTGTGGAATGTCTCCTGATACACATGCAGGGAGAAGCTCTATATAACAGCTTGTGGAATGTCTCCTGATACACATGCAGGGAGAAGCTCTATATAACAGCTTGTGGAATGTCTCCTGGTACACATGCAGGGAGAAGCTCTATATAACAGCTTGTGGAATGTCTCCTGATACACATGCAGGGAGAAGCTCTATATAACAGCTTGTGGAATGTCTCCTGGTACACATGCAGGGAGAAGCTCTATATAACAGCTTGTGTCAGTGGCTTGTGGAATGTCTCTTGGTACACATGCAGGGAGAAGCTCTATATAACAGCTTGTGGAATGTCTCCTGGTACACATGCAGGGAGAAGCTCTATATAACAGCTTGTGGAATGTCTCCTGATACACATGCAGGGAGAAGCTCTATATAACAGCTTGTGGAATGTCTCCTGGTACACATGCAGGGAGAAGCTCTATATAACAGCTTGTGGAATGTCTCCTGGTACACATGCAGGGAGAAGCTCTATATAACAGCTTGTGTCA
Organism: Tenodera sinensis; assembly: GCA_030765045.1. Taxonomy (NCBI): domain Eukaryota; kingdom Metazoa; phylum Arthropoda; class Insecta; order Mantodea; family Mantidae; genus Tenodera; species Tenodera sinensis. Next base: position 178,960 of record JAUKNM010000015.1, read on the forward strand.
GTGGCTTGTGGAATGTCTCTTGGTACACATGCAGGGAGAAGCTCTATATAACAGCTTGTGGAATGTCTCCTGGTACACATGCAGGGAGAAGCTCTATATAACAGCTTGTGGAATGTCTCCTGGTACACATGCAGGGAGAAGCTCTATATAACAGCTTGTGTCAGTGGCTTGTGGAATGTCTCTTGGTACACATGCAGGGAGAAGCTCTATATAACAGCTTGTGGAATGTCTCCTGGTACACATGCAGGGAGAAGCTCTATATAACAGCTTGTGGAATGTCTCCTGGTACACATGCAGGGAGAAGCTCTATATAACAGCTTGTGGAATGTCTCCTGGTACACATGCAGGGAGAAGCTCTATATAACAGCTTGTGGAATGTCTCCTGGTACACATGCAGGGAGAAGCTCTATATAACAGCTTGTGTCAGTGGCTTGTGGAATGTCTCTTGGTACACATGCAGGGAGAAGCTCTATATAACAGCTTGTGGAATGTCTCCTGGTACACATGCAGGGAGAAGCTCTATATAACAGCTTGTGGAATGTCTCCTGATACACATGCAGGGAGAAGCTCTATATAACAGCTTGTGGAATGTCTCCTGGTACACATGCAGGGAGAAGCTCTATATAACAGCTTGTGGAATGTCTCCTGATACACATGCAGGGAGAAGCTCTATATAACAGCTTGTGGAATGTCTCCTGATACACATGCAGGGAGAAGCTCTATATAACAGCTTGTGGAATGTCTCCTGATACACATGCAGGGAGAAGCTCTATATAACAGCTTGTGGAATGTCTCCTCATACACATGCAGGGAGAAGCTCTATATAACAGCTTGTGGAATGTCTCCTGGTACACATGCAGGGAGAAGCTCTATATAACAGCTTGTGGAATGTCTCCTGGTACACATGCAGGGAGAAGCTCTATAAAACAGCTTGTGGAATGTCTCCTGATACACATGCAGGGAGAAGCTCTATATAACAGCTTGTGGAATGTCTCCTGGTACACATGCAGGGAGAAGCTCTATATAACAGCTTGTGGAATGTCTCCTGGTACACATGCAGGGAGAAGCTCTATATAACAGCTTGTGTCAGTGGCTTGTGGAATGTCTCTTGGTACACATGCAGGGAGAAGCTCTATATAACAGCTTGTGGAATGTCTCCTGGTACACATGCAGGGAGAAGCTCTATATAACAGCTTGTGGAATGTCTCCTGATACACATGCAGGGAGAAGCTCTATATAACAGCTTGTGGAATGTCTCCTGGTACACATGCAGGGAGAAGCTCTATATAACAGCTTGTGGAATGTCTCCTGATACACATGCAGGGAGAAGCTCTATATAACAGCTTGTGGAATGTCTCCTGATACACATGCAGGGAGAAGCTCTATATAACAGCTTGTGGAATGTCTCCTGATACACATGCAGGGAGAAGCTCTATATAACAGCTTGTGGAATGTCTCCTCATACACATGCAGGGAGAAGCTCTATATAACAGCTTGTGGAATGTCTCCTGATACACATGCAGGGAGAAGCTCTATATAACAGCTTGTGGAATGTCTCCTGGTACACATGCAGGGAGAAGCTCTATATAACAGCTTGTGGAATGTCTCCTGGTACACATGCAGGGAGAAGCTCTATAAAACAGCTTGTGGAATGTCTCCTGATACACATGCAGGGAGAAGCTCTATATAACAGCTTGTGGAATGTCTCCTGGTACACATGCAGGGAGAAGCTCTATATAACAGCTTGTGGAATGTCTCCTGGTACACATGCAGGGAGAAGCTCTATATAACAGCTTGTGTCAGTGGCTTGTGGAATGTTTCCTGGTACACATGCAGGGAGAAGCTCTATATAACAGCTTGTGGAATGTCTCCTGATACACATGCAGGGAGAAGCTCTATAAAACAGCTTGTGGAATGTCTCCTGATACACATGCAGGGAGAAGCTCTATATAACAGCTTGTGTCAGTGGCTTGTGGAATGTCTCCTGATACACATGCAGGGAGAAGCTCTATATAACAGCTTGTGGAATGTCTCCTGGTACACATGCAGGGAGAAGCTCTATATAACAGCTTGTGGAATGTCTCCTGGTACACATGCAGGGAGAAGCTCTATATAACAGCTTGTGGAATGTCTCCTGATACACATGCAGGGAGAAGCTCTATATAACAGCTTGTGGAATGTCTCCTGATACACATGCAGGGAGAAGCTCTATATAACAGCTTGTGGAATGTCTCCTGGTACACATGCAGGGAGAAGCTCTATATAACAGCTTGTGGAATGTCTCCTGGTACACATGCAGGGAGAAGCTCTATATAACAGCTTGTGGAATGTCTCCTCATACACATGCAGGGAGAAGCTCTATATAACAGCTTGTGGAATGTCTCCTGATACACATGCAGGGAGAAGCTCTATAAAACAGCTTGTGGAATGTCTCCTGGTACACATGCAGGGAGAAGCTCTATATAACAGCTTGTGGAATGTTTCCTCATACACATGCAGGGAGAAGCTCTATATAACAGCTTGTGGAATGTCTCCTGGTACACATGCAGGGAGAAGCTCTATATAACAGCTTGTGGAATGTCTCCTGGTACACATGCAGGGAGAAGCTCTATATAACAGCTTGTGTCAGTGGCTTGTGGAATGTCTCCTGGTACACATGCAGGGAGAAGCTCTATATAACAGCTTGTGGAATGTCTCCTGGTACACATGCAGGGAGAAGCTCTATATAACAGCTTGTGGAATGTCTCCTGATACACATGCAGGGAGAAGCTCTATAAAACAGCTTGTGGAATGTCTCCTGATACACATGCAGGGAGAAGCTCTATATAACAGCTTGTGGAATGTCTCCTGATACACATGCAGGGAGAAGCTCTATATAACAGCTTGTGGAATGTCTCCTGATACACATGCAGGGAGAAGCTCTATATAACAGCTTGTGGAATGTCTCCTGATACACATGCAGGGAGAAGCTCTATATAACAGCTTGTGGAATGTCTCCTGATACACATGCAGGGAGAAGCTCTATATAACAGCTTGTGGAATGTCTCCTGATACACGTGCAGGGAGAAGCTCTATATAACAGCTTGTGTCAGTGGCTTGTGGAATGTCTCCTGATACACATGCAGGGAGAAGCTCTATATAACAGCTTGTGTCAGTGGCTTGTGGAATGTCTCCTGGTATACATGCAGGGAGAAGCTCTATATAACAGCTTGTGGAATGTCTCCTGATACACATGCAGGGAGAAGCTCTATATAACAGCTTGTGTCAGTGGCTTGTGGAATGTCTCCTGATACACATGCAGGGAGAAGCTCTATATAACAGCTTGTGGAATGTCTCCTGATACACGTGCAGGGAGAAGCTCTATATAACAGCTTGTGTCAGTGGCTTGTGGAATGTCTCCTGATACACATCCAGGGACAAGCTCTATATAACAGCTTGTGGAATGTCTCCTGGTACACATGCAGGGATAAGCTCTATATAACAGCTTGTGTCAGTGGCTTGTGGAATGTCTCCTGGTACACATGCAGGGAGAAGCTCTATATAACAGCTTGTGTCAGTGGCTTGTGGAATGTCTCCTGATACACATCCAGGGACAAGCTCTATATAACAGTTGTGGAATGTCTCCTGGTACACATGCAGGGATAAGCTCTATATAACAGTTGTGGAATGTCTCCTGATACACATGCAGGGAGAAGCTCTATATAACAGCTTGTGTCAGTGGCTTGTGGAATGTCTCCTGATACACATGCAGGGAGAAGCTCTATATAACAGCTTGTGGAATGTCTCCTGATACACATGCAGGGAGAAGCTCTATATAACAGCTTGTGGAATGTCTCCTGGTACACATGCAGGGAGAAGCTCTATATAACAGTTGTGGAATGTCTCCTGGTACACATGCAGGGAGAAGCTCTATATAACAGCTTGTGGAATGTCTCCTGATACACATGCAGGGAGAAGCTCTATATAACAGCTTGTGGAATGTCTCCTGATACACATGCAGGGAGAAGCTCTATATAACAGCTTGTGGAATGTCTCCTGATACACATGCAGGGAGAAGCTCTATATAACAGCTTGTGGAATGTCTCCTGATACACATGCAGGGAGAAGCTCTATATAACAGCTTGTGGAATGTCTCCTGGTACACATCCAGGGAGAAGCTCTATATAACAGCTTGTGGAATGTCTCCTCATACACATGCAGGGAGAAGGTCTATATAACAGCTTGTGGAATGTCTCCTGATACACATGCAGGGAGAAGCTCTATATAACAGCTTGTGGAATGTCTCCTGATACACATGCAGGGAGAAGCTCTATATAACAGCTTGTGGAATGTCTCCTGGTACACATGCAGGGAGAAGCTCTATATAACAGCTTGTGGAATGTCTCCTGATACACATGCAGGGAGAAGCTCTATATAACAGCTTGTGGAATGTCTCCTGATACACATGCAGGGAGAAGCTCTATATAACAGCTTGTGGAATGTCTCCTGATACACATGCAGGGAGAAGCTCTATATAACAGCTTGTGGAATGTCTCCTGGTACACATGCAGGGAGAAGCTCTATATAACAGCTTGTGGAATGTCTCCTGATACACATGCAGGGAGAAGCTCTATATAACAGCTTGTGGAATGTCTCCTGATACACATGCAGGGAGAAGCTCTATATAACAGCTTGTGTCAGTGGCTTGTGGAATGTCTCCTGATACACATGCAGGGAGAAGCTCTATATAACAGTTGTGGAATGTCTCCTGATACACATGCAGGGAGAAGCTCTATATAACAGCTTGTGGAATGTCTCCTGATACACATGCAGGGAGAAGCTCTATATAACAGCTTGTGGAATGTCTCCTGATACACATGCAGGGAGAAGCTCTATATAACAGCTTGTGGAATGTCTCCTGGTACACATGCAGGGAGAAGCTCTATATAACAGTTGTGGAATGTCTCCTGATACACATGCAGGGAGAAGCTCTATATAACAGCTTGTGGAATGTCTCCTGATACACATGCAGGGAGAAGCTCTATATAACAGCTTGTGGAATGTCTCCTGATACACATGCAGGGAGAAGCTCTATATAACAGCTTGTGTCAGTGGCTTGTGGAATGTCTCCTGATACACATGCAGGGAGAAGCTCTATATAACAGTTGTGGAATGTCTCCTGATACACATGCAGGGAGAAGCTCTATATAACAGCTTGTGGAATGTCTCCTGGTACACATGCAGGGAGAAGCTCTATATAACAGCTTGTGTCAGTGGCTTGTGGAATGTCTCCTGATACACATGCAGGGAGAAGCTCTATATAACAGCTTGTGGAATGTCTCCTGGTACACATGCAGGGAGAAGCTCTATATAACAGCTTGTGTCAGTGGCTTGTGGAATGTCTCCTGATACACATGCAGGGAGAAGCTCTATATAACAGTTGTGGAATGTCTCCTGATACACATGCAGGGAGAAGCTCTATATAACAGCTTGTGTCAGTGGCTTGTGGAATGTCTCCTGATACACATGCAGGGAGAAGCTCTATATAACAGTTGTGGAATGTCTCCTGATACACATGCAGGGAGAAGCTCTATATAACAGTTGTGGAATGTCTCCTGATACACATGCAGGGAGAAGCTCTATATAACAGCTTGTGGAATGTCTCCTGATACACATGCAGGGAGAAGCTCTATATAACAGCTTGTGGAATGTCTCCTGATACACATGCAGGGAGAAGCTCTATATAACAGTTGTGGAATGTCTCCTGATACACATGCAGGGAGAAGCTCTATATAACAGCTTGTGGAATGTCTCCTGATACACATGCAGGGAGAAGCTCTATATAACAGCTTGTGGAATGTCTCCTGATACACATGCAGGGAGAAGCTCTATATAACAGTTGTGGAATGTCTCCTGATACACATGCAGGGAGAAGCTCTATATAACAGCTTGTGTCAGTGGCTTGTGGAATGTCTCCTGATACACATGCAGGGAGAAGCTCTATATAACAGCTTGTGGAATGTCTCTTGGTACACATGCAGGGAGAAGCTCTATATAACAGTTGTGGAATGTCTCCTGATACACATGCAGGGAGAAGCTCTATATAACAGCTTGTGTCAGTGGCTTGTGGAATGTCTCCTGATACACATGCAGGGAGAAGCTCTATATAACAGCTTGTGGAATGTCTCCTGGTACACATGCAGGGAGAAGCTCTATATAACAGCTTGTGGAATGTCTCCTGATACACATCCAGGGAGAAGCTCTATATAACAGTTGTGGAATGTCTCCTGATACACATGCAGGGAGAAGCTCTATATAACAGCTTGTGGAATGTCTCCTGATACACATGCAGGGAGAAGCTCTATATAACAGCTTGTGTCAGTGGCTTGTGGAATGTCTCCTGATACACATGCAGGGAGAAGCTCTATATAACAGCTTGTGGAATGTCTCTTGGTACACATGCAGGGAGAAGCTCTATATAACAGTTGTGGAATGTCTCCTGATACACATGCAGGGAGAAGCTCTATATAACAGCTTGTGTCAGTGGCTTGTGGAATGTCTCCTGGTACACATGCAGGGAGAAGCTCTATATAACAGCTTGTGTCAGTGGCTTGTGGAATGTCTCCTGATACACATGCAGGGAGAAGCTCTATATAACAGCTTGTGGAATGTCTCCTGGTACACATGCAGGGAGAAGCTCTATATAACAGCTTGTGGAATGTCTCCTGATACACATGCAGGGAGAAGCTCTATATAACAGTTGTGGAATGTCTCCTGATACACATGCAGGGAGAAGCTCTATATAACAGCTTGTGTCAGTGGCTTGTGGAATGTCTCCTGGTACACATGCAGGGAGAAGCTCTATATAACAGCTTGTGTCAGTGGCTTGTGGAATGTCTCCTGATACACATGCAGGGAGAAGCTCTATATAACAGCTTGTGGAATGTCTCCTGATACACATGCAGGGAGAAGCTCTATATAACAGCTTGTGGAATGTCTCCTGGTACACATGCAGGGAGAAGCTCTATATAACAGCTTGTGGAATGTCTCCTGATACACATGCAGGGAGAAGCTCTATATAACAGCTTGTGGAATGTCTCCTGGTACACATGCAGGGAGAAGCTCTATATAACAGCTTGTGGAATGTCTCCTGGTACACATGCAGGGAGAAGCTCTATATAACAGCTTGTGGAATGTCTCCTGATACACATGCAGGGAGAAGCTCTATATAACAGTTGTGGAATGTCTCCTGATACACATGCAGGGAGAAGCTCTATATAACAGCTTGTGTCAGTGGCTTGTGGAATGTCTCCTGGTACACATGCAGGGAGAAGCTCTATATAACAGCTTGTGTCAGTGGCTTGTGGAATGTCTCCTGGTACACATGCAGGGAGAAGCTCTATATAACAGCTTGTGGAATGTCTCCTGGTACACATGCAGGGAGAAGCTCTATATAACAGTTGTGGAATGTCTCCTGGTACACATGCAGGGAGAAGCTCTATATAACAGCTTGTGGAATGTCTCCTGATACACATGCAGGGAGAAGCTCTATATAACAGTTGTGGAATGTCTCCTGGTACACATGCAGGGAGAAGCTCTATATAACAGCTTGTGGAATGTCTCCTGGTACACATGCAGGGAGAAGCTCTATATAACAGTTGTGGAATGTCTCCTGGTACACATGCAGGGAGAAGCTCTATATAACAGCTTGTGGAATGTCTCCTGATACACATGCAGGGAGAAGCTCTATATAACAGCTTGTGGAATGTCTCCTGGTACACATGCAGGGAGAAGCTCTATATAACAGCTTGTGGAATGTCTCCTGATACACATGCAGGGAGAAGCTCTATATAACAGTTGTGGAATGTCTCCTGGTACACATGCAGGGAGAAGCTCTATATAACAGCTTGTGTCAGTGGCTTGTGGAATGTCTCCTGATACACATGCAGGGAGAAGCTCTATATAACAGCTTGTGTCAGTGGCTTGTGGAATGTCTCCTGGTACACATGCAGGGAGAAGCTCTATATAACAGTTGTGGAATGTCTCCTGGTACACATGCAGGGAGAAGCTCTATATAACAGCTTGTGGAATGTCTCCTGATACACATGCAGGGAGAAGCTCTATATAACAGCTTGTGGAATGTCTCCTGGTACACATGCAGGGAGAAGCTCTATATAACAGCTTGTGGAATGTCTCCTGATACACATGCAGGGAGAAGCTCTATATAACAGTTGTGGAATGTCTCCTGGTACACATGCAGGGAGAAGCTCTATATAACAGCTTGTGTCAGTGGCTTGTGGAATGTCTCCTGATACACATGCAGGGAGAAGCTCTATATAACAGCTTGTGTCAGTGGCTTGTGGAATGTCTCCTGGTACACATGCAGGGAGAAGCTCTATATAACAGCTTGTGTCAGTGGCTTGTGGAATGTCTCCTGATACACATGCAGGGAGAAGCTCTATATAGCAGCTTGTGGAATGTCTCCTGGTACACATGCAGGGAGAAGCTCTATATAACAGCTTGTGGAATGTCTCCTGGTACACATGCAGGGAGAAGCTCTATATAACAGCTTGTGGAATGTCTCTTGGTACACATGCAGGGAGAAGCTCTATATAACAGTTGTGGAATGTCTCCTGATACACATGCAGGGAGAAGCTCTATATAACAGTTGTGGAATGTCTCCTGATACACATGCAGGGAGAAGCTCTATATAACAGTTGTGGAATGTCTCCTGATACACATGCAGGGAGAAGCTCTATATAACAGCTTGTGTCAGTGGCTTGTGGAATGTCTCCTGGTACACATGCAGGGAGAAGCTCTATATAACAGCTTGTGTCAGTGGCTTGTGGAATGTCTCCTGGTACACATGCAGGGAGAAGCTCTATATAACAGCTTGTGGAATGTCTCCTGATACACATGCAGGGAGAAGCTCTATATAACAGCTTGTGGAATGTCTCCTGATACACATGCAGGGAGAAGCTCTATATAACAGCTTGTGGAATGTCTCCTGATACACATGCAGGGAGAAGCTCTATATAACAGCTTGTGGAATGTCTCCTGATACACATGCAGGGAGAAGCTCTATATAACAGCTTGTGGAATGTCTCCTGATACACATGCAGGGAGAAGCTCTATATAACAGCTTGTGGAATTTCTCCTCATACACATGCAGGGAGAAGCTCTATATAACAGCTTGTGGAATGTCTCCTGATACACATGCAGGGAGAAGCTCTATATAACAGCTTGTGGAATGTCTCCTGATACACATGCAGGGAGAAGCTCTATATAACAGCTTGTGGAATGTCTCCTCATACACATGCAGGGAGAAGCTCTATATAACAGCTTGTGGAATGTCTCCTGATACACATGCAGGGAGAAGCTCTATATAACAGTTGTGTCAGTGGCTTGTGGAATGTCTCCTGATACACATCCAGGGAGAAGGTCTATATAACAGCTTGTGTCAGTGGCTTGTGGAATGTCTCCTGATACACATGCAGGGAGAAGCTCTATACAACAGCTTGTGGAATGTCTCCTGGTACACATGCAGGGAGAAGCTCTATATAACAGCTTGTGTCAGTGGCTTGTGGAATGTCTCCTGATACACATGCAGGGAGAAGCTCTATATAACAGCTTGTGTCAGTGGCTTGTGGAATGTCTCCTCATACACATCCAGGGAGAAGCTCTATATAACAGCTTGTGGAATGTCTCCTGGTACACATGCAGGGAGAAGCTCTTTATAACAGCTTGTGGAATGTCTCCTGATACACATGCAGGGAGAAGCTCTATATAACAGCTTGTGGAATGTCTCCTGATACACATCCAGGGAGAAGGTCTATATAACAGCTTGTGTCAGTGGCTTGTGGAATGTCTCCTGATACACATGCAGGGAGAAGCTCTATATAACAGCTTGTGGAATGTCTCCTGATACACATGCAGGGAGAAGCTCTATATAACAGCTTGTGGAATGTCTCCTGGTACACATGCAGGGAGAAGCTCTATATAACAGCTTGTGTCAGTGGCTTGTGGAATGTCTCCTGATACACATGCAGGGAGAAGCTCTATATAACAGCTTGTGTCAGTGGCTTGTGGAATGTCTCCTGATACACATGCAGGGAGAAGCTCTATATAACAGCTTGTGTCAGTGGCTTGTGGAATGTCTCCTGATACACATGCAGGGAGAAGCTCTATATAACAGCTTGTGTCAGTGGCTTGTGGAATGTCTCCTCATACACATCCAGGGAGAAGCTCTATATAACAGCTTGTGGAATGTCTCCTGATACACATCCAGGGAGAAGGTCTATATAACAGCTTGTGTCAGTGGCTTGTGGAATGTCTCCTGATACACATGCAGGGAGAAGCTCTATATAACAGCTTGTGGAATGTCTCCTGGTACACATGCAGGGAGAAGCTCTATATAACAGTTGTGGAATGTCTCCTGGTACACCTGCAGGGAGAAGCTCTATATAACAGTTGTGGAATGTCTCCTGGTACACCTGCAGGGAGAAGCTCTATATAACAGCTTGTGGAATGTCTCCTGATACACATGCAGGGAGAAGCTCTATATAACAGCTTGTGGAATGTCTCCTGATACACATGCAGGGAGAAGCTCTATATAACAGCTTGTGGAATGTCTCCTGGTACACATGCAGGGAGAAGCTCTATATAACAGCTTGTGGAATGTCTCCTGGTACACATGCAGGGAGAAGCTCTATATAACAGCTTGTGGAATGTCTCCTGGTACACATGCAGGGAGAAGCTCTATATAACAGCTTGTGGAATGTCTCCTGGTACACCTGCAGGGAGAAGCTCTATATAACAGCTTGTGGAATGTCTCCTGGTACACATGCAGGGAGAAGCTCTATATAACAGCTTGTGGAATGTCTCCTGATACACATGCAGGGAGAAGCTCTATATAACAGCTTGTGGAATGTCTCCTGATACACATGCAGGGAGAAGCTCTATATAACAGCTTGTGGAATGTCTCCTGATACACATGCAGGGAGAAGCTCTATATAACAGCTTGTAGAATGTCTCCTGATACACATGCAGGGAGAAGCTCTATATAACAGCTTGTGGAATGTCTCCTGGTACACATGCAGGGAGAAGCTCTATATAACAGCTTGTGGAATGTCTCCTGGTACACATGCAGGGAGAAGCTCTATATAACAGCTTGTGGAATGTCTCCTGATACACATGCAGGGAGAAGCTCTATATAACAGCTTGTGGAATGTCTCCTGATACACATCCAGGGAGAAGCTCTATATAACAGCTTGTGGAATGTCTCCTGATACACATGCAGGGAGAAGCTCTATATAACAGTTGTGGAATGTCTCCTGATACACATCCAGGGAGAAGCTCTATATAACAGCTTGTGGAATGTCTCCTGGTACACCTGCAGGGAGAAGCTCTATATAACAGCTTGTGGAATGTCTCCTGATACACATGCAGGGAGAAGCTCTATATAACAGTTGTGGAATGTCTCCTGATACACATCCAGGGAGAAGCTCTATATAACAGCTTGTGTCAGTGGCTTGTGGAATGTCTCCTGATACACATGCAGGGAGAAGCTCTATATAACAGCTTGTGTCAGTGGCTTGTGGAATGTCTCCTCATACACATGCAGGGAGAAGCTCTATATAACAGCTTGTGGAATGTCTCCTGATACACATCCAGGGAGAAGCTCTATATAACAGTTGTGGAATGTCTCCTGGTACACATGCAGGGAGAAGCTCTATATAACAGCTTGTGGAATGTCTCCTGGTACACCTGCAGGGAGAAGCTCTATATAACAGCTTGTGTCAATGGCTTGTGGAATGTCTCCTCATACACATGCAGGGAGAAGCTCTATATAACAGCTTGTGGAATGTCTCCTGGTACACCTGCAGGGAGAAGCTCTATATAACAGCTTGTGTCAGTGGCTTGTGGAATGTCTCCTCATACACATCCAGGGACAAGCTCTATATAACAGCTTGTGTCAGTGGCTTGTGGAATGTCTCCTGGTATACATGCAGGGAGAAGCTCTATATAACAGCTTGTGGAATGTCTCCTGATACACATGCAGGGAGAAGCTCTATATAACAGCTTGTGGAATGTCTCCTGGTACACCTGCAGGGAGAAGCTCTATATAACAGCTTGTGTCAGTGGCTTGTGGAATGTCTCCTCATACACATGCAGGGAGAAGCTCTATATAACAGCTTGTGGAATGTCTCCTGGTACACCTGCAGGGACAAGCTCTATATAACAGCTTGTGTCAGTGGCTTGTGGAATGTCTCCTGATACACATCCAGGGACAAGCTCTATATAACAGCTTGTGTCAGTGGCTTGTGGAATGTCTCCTGGTACACATCCAGGGACAAGCTCTATATAACAGCTTGTGTCAGTGGCTTGTGGAATGTCTCCTGGTACACCTGCAGGGACAAGCTCTATATAACAGCTTGTGTCAGTGGCTTGTGGAATGTCTCCTGATACACATCCAGGGACAAGCTCTATATAACACCTTGTGTCAGTGGCTTGTGGAATGTCTCCTGGTACACATCCAGGGACAAGCTCTATATAACAGCTTGTGTCAGTGGCTTGTGGAATGTCTCCTGATACACATCCAGGGACAAGCTCTATATAACAGCTTGTGGAGTCTCCTGGTACACCTGCAGGGACAAGCTCTATATAACAGCTTGTGGAATGTCTCCTGGTACACATCCAGGGAGAAGCTCTATATAACCGCTTGTGGAATGTCTCCTGGTACACCTGCAGGGAGAAGCTCTATATAACAGCTTGTGTCAGTGGCTTGTGGAATGTCTCCTGGTACACATCCAGGGACAAGCTCTATATAACAGCTTGTGGAATATCTCCTGGTACACATGCAGGGACAAGCTCTATATAACAGCTTGTGTCAGTGGCTTGTGGAATGTCTCCTGATACACATCCAGGGACAAGCTCTATATAACAGCTTGTGTCAGTGGCTTGTGGAATGTCTCCTGATACACATGCAGGGAGAAGCTCTATATAACAGCTTGTGGAATGTCTCCTGGTACACCTGCAGGGACAAGCTCTATATAACAGCTTGTGTCAGTGGATTGTGGAATGTCTCCTCATACACATCCAGGGACAAGCTCTATATAACAGCTTGTGGAATATCTCCTGGTACACATGCAGGGGGAAGCTCTATATAACAGCTTGTGGAATGTCTCCTGGTACACATGCAGGGAGAAGCTCTATATAACAGCTTGTGGAATGTCTCCTGGTACACATGCAGGGAGAAGCTCTATATAACAGCTTGTGGAATGTCTCCTGATACACATCCAGGGAGAAGCTCTATATAACAGCTTGTGGAATGTCTCCTGATACACATGCAGGGAGAAGCTCTATATAACAGCTTGTGGAATGTCTCCTGATACACATGCAGTGAGAAGCTCTATATAACAGCTTGTGGAATGTCTCCTGGTACACATGCAGGGAGAAGCTCTATATAACAGCTTGTGGAATGTCTCCTGGTACACATGCAGGGAGAAGCTCTATATAACAGCTTGTGTCAGTGGCTTGTGGAATGTCTCCTCATACACATGCAGGGAGAAGCTCTATATAACAGCTTGTGGAATGTCTCCTGGTACACCTGCAGGGACAAGCTCTATATAACAGCTTGTGTCAGTGGCTTGTGGAATGTCTCCTGATACACATCCAGGGACAAGCTCTATATAACAGCTTGTGTCAGTGGCTTGTGGAATGTCTCCTGGTACACATCCAGGGACAAGCTCTATATAACAGCTTGTGTCAGTGGCTTGTGGAATGTCTCCTGGTACACCTGCAGGGACAAGCTCTATATAACAGCTTGTGTCAGTGGCTTGTGGAATGTCTCCTGATACACATCCAGGGACAAGCTCTATATAACAGCTTGTGTCAGTGGCTTGTGGAATGTCTCCTGGTACACATCCAGGGACAAGCTCTATATAACAGCTTGTGTCAGTGGCTTGTGGAATGTCTCCTGATACACATCCAGGGACAAGCTCTATATAACAGCTTGTGGAGTCTCCTGGTACACCTGCAGGGACAAGCTCTATATAACAGCTTGTGGAATGTCTCCTGGTACACATCCAGGGAGAAGCTCTATATAACCGCTTGTGGAATGTCTCCTGGTACACCTGCAGGGAGAAGCTCTATATAACAGCTTGTGTCAGTGGCTTGTGGAATGTCTCCTGGTACACATCCAGGGACAAGCTCTATATAACAGCTTGTGGAATATCTCCTGGTACACATGCAGGGACAAGCTCTATATAACAGCTTGTGTCAGTGGCTTGTGGAATGTCTCCTGATACACATCCAGGGACAAGCTCTATATAACAGCTTGTGTCAGTGGCTTGTGGAATGTCTCCTGATACACATGCAGGGAGAAGCTCTATATAACAGCTTGTGGAATGTCTCCTGGTACACCTGCAGGGACAAGCTCTATATAACAGCTTGTGTCAGTGGATTGTGGAATGTCTCCTCATACACATCCAGGGACAAGCTCTATATAACAGCTTGTGGAATATCTCCTGGTACACATGCAGGGGGAAGCTCTATATAACAGCTTGTGGAATGTCTCCTGGTACACATGCAGGGAGAAGCTCTATATAACAGCTTGTGGAATGTCTCCTGGTACACATGCAGGGAGAAGCTCTATATAACAGCTTGTGGAATGTCTCCTGATACACATCCAGGGAGAAGCTCTATATAACAGCTTGTGGAATGTCTCCTGATACACATGCAGGGAGAAGCTCTATATAACAGCTTGTGGAATGTCTCCTGATACACATGCAGTGAGAAGCTCTATATAACAGCTTGTGGAATGTCTCCTGGTACACATGCAGGGAGAAGCTCTATATAACAGCTTGTGGAATGTCTCCTGGTACACATGCAGGGAGAAGCTCTATATAACAGCTTGTGTCAGTGGCTTGTGGAATGTCTCCTGATACACATCCAGGGACAAGCTCTATATAACAGCTTGTGGAATATCTCCTGGTACACATGCAGGGACATGCTCTATATAACAGCTTGTGTCAGTGGCTTGTGGAATGTCTCCTGATACACATCCAGGGACAAGCTCTATATAACAGCTTGTGTCAGTGGCTTGTGGAATGTCTCCTCATACACATGCAGGGAGAAGCTCTATATAACAGTTTGTGGAATGTCTCCTGGTACACATGCAGGGAGAAGCTTTATATAACAGCTTGTGTCAGTGGCTTGTGGAATGTATCCTGATACACGTGCAGGGAGAAGCTCTATATAACAGCTTGTGGAATGTCTCTTGGTACACATGCAGGGAGAAGCTCTATATAACAGCTTGTGGAATGTCTCCTGATACACATGCAGGGAGAAGCTCTATATAACAGCTTGTGGAATGTCTCTTGGTACACATGCAGGGAGAAGCTCTATATAACAGCTTGTGTCAGTGGCTTGTGGAATGTCTCCTGATACACATGCAGGGAGAAGCTCTATATAACAGTTGTGTCAGTGGCTTGTGGAATGTCTCCTGGTACACATGCAGGGAGAAGCTCTATATAACAGCTTGTGTCAGTGGCTTGTGGAATGTCTCCTGATACACATGCAGGGAGAAGCTCTATATAACAGCTTGTGGAATGTCTCCTGGTACACATGCAGGGAGAAGCTCTATATAACAGCTTGTGGAATGTCTCCTGGTATACATGCAGGGAGAAGCTCTATATAACAGCTTGTGGAATGTCTCCTGGTACACATGCAGGGAGAAGCTCTATATAACAGCTTGTGGAATGTCTCCTGATACACATGCAGGGAGAAGCTCTATATAACAGCTTGTGGAATGTCTCCTGGTACACATGCAGGGAGAAGCTCTATATTTATTTATTTTTTATTTATTTATTTATTTACTAAGCTATATACATGTGAATATGACCGGTGTTCAGCCCTGGCTCATTGCCAGTCATATTCTTATTCTACAATAATTCCTTAATTCTAACTTATTCTATCACTTATATCTTATTGTTCAACTCTATTTACTGTCCAGATCCAAAGCTCTATATAACAGCTTGTGTCAGTGGCTTGTGGAATGTCTCCTGATACACATGCAGGGAGAAGCTCTATATAACAGCTTGTGGAATGTCTCCTGGTACACATGCAGGGAGAAGCTCTATATAACAGCTTGTGGAATGTCTCTTGGTACACATGCAGGGAGAAGCTCTATATAACAGCTTGTGGAATGTCTTCTGGTACACATGCAGGGAGAAGCTCTATATAACAGCTTGTGGAATGTCTCCTGGTACACATGCAGGGAGAAGCTCTATATTTATTTATTTTTTATTTATTTATTTATTTACTAAGCTATATACATGTGAATATGACCGGTGTTCAGCCCTGGCTCATTGCCAGTCATATTCTTATTCTACAATAATTCCTTAATTCTAACTTATTCTATCACTTATATCTTATTGTTCAACTCTATTTACTGTCCAGATCCAAAGCTCTATATAACAGCTTGTGTCAGTGGCTTGTGGAATGTCTCCTGATACACATGCAGGGAGAAGCTCTATATAACAGCTTGTGGAATGTCTCCTGATACACATGCAGGGAGAAGCTCTATATAACAGCTTGTGTCAGTGGCTTGTGGAATGTCTCCTGGTATACATGCAGGGAGAAGCTCTATATAACAGCTTGTGGAATGTCTCCTGATACACATGCAGGGAGAAGCTCTATATAACAGCTTGTGGAATGTCTCCTGATACACATGCAGGGAGAAGCTCTATATAACAGCTTGTGGAATGTCTCCTGATACACATGCAGGGAGAAGCTCTATATAACAGCTTGTGGAATGTCTCTTGGTACACATGCAGGGAGAAGCTCTATATAACAGCTTGTGGAATGTCTCTTGGTACACATGCAGGGAGAAGCTCTATATAACAGCTTGTGGAATGTCTCCTGATACACATGCAGGGAGAAGCTCTATATAACAGCTTGTGGAATGTCTCTTGGTACACATGCAGGGAGAAGCTCTATATAACAGCTTGTGGAATGTCTCTTGGTACACATGCAGGGAGAAGCTCTATATAACAGCTTGTGGAATGTCTCCTGGTACACATGCAGGGAGAAGCTCTATATAACAGCTTGTGGAATGTCTCCTGATACACATGCAGGGAGAAGCTCTATATAACAGCTTGTGGAATGTCTCCTGGTACACATGCAGGGAGAAGCTCTATATAACAGCTTGTGGAATGTCTCTTGGTACACATGCAGGGAGAAGCTCTATATAACAGCTTGTGGAATGTCTCCTGGTACACATGCAGGGAGAAGCTCTATATAACAGCTTGTGGAATGTCTCCTGATACACATGCAGGGAGAAGCTCTATATAACAGCTTGTGGAATGTCTCCTGATACACATGCAGGGAGAAGCTCTATATAACAGCTTGTGGAATGTCTCCTGATACACATGCAGGGAGAAGCTCTATATAACAGCTTGTGTCAGTGGCTTGTGGAATGTCTCCTGATACACATGCAGGGAGAAGCTCTATATAACAGCTTGTGGAATGTCTCCTGGTACACATGCAGGGAGAAGCTCTATATAACAGCTTGTGTCAGTGGCTTGTGGAATGTCTCCTGGTATACATGCAGGGAGAAGCTCTATATAACAGCTTGTGGAATGTCTCCTCATACACATGCAGGGAGAAGCTCTATATAACAGCTTGTGTCAGTGGCTTGTGGAATGTCTCCTGGTACACATGCAGGGAGAAGCTCTATATAACAGCTTGTGTCAGTGGCTTGTGGAATGTCTCCTGGTACACATGCAGGGAGAAGCTCTATATAACAGCTTGTGGAATGTCTCCTGGTACACATGCAGGGAGAAGGTCTATATAACAGCTTGTGGAATGTCTCCTGGTACACATGCAGGGAGAAGCTCTATATAACAGCTTGTGTCAGTGGCTTGTGGAATGTCTCCTGGTACACATGCAGGGAGAAGGTCTATATAACAGCTTGTGGAATGTCTCCTGGTACACATGCAGGGAGAAGCTCTATATAACAGCTTGTGGAATGTCTCCTGGTACACATGCAGGGAGAAGGTCTATATAACAGCTTGTGGAATGTCTCCTGGTACACATGCAGGGAGAAGCTCTATATAACAGCTTGTGTCAGTGGCTTGTGGAATGTCTCCTGGTACACATGCAGGGAGAAGGTCTATATAACAGCTTGTGGAATGTCTCCTGGTACACATGCAGGGAGAAGCTCTATATAACAGCTTGTGGAATGTCTCCTGGTACACATGCAGGGAGAAGCTCTATATAACAGCTTGTGGAATGTCTCCTGGTACACATGCAGGGAGAAGCTCTATATAACAGCTTGTGTCAGTGGCTTGTGGAATGTCTCCTGGTACACATGCAGGGAGAAGCTCTATATAACAGCTTGTGTCAGTGGCTTGTGGAATGTCTCCTGGTACACATGCAGGGAGAAGCTCTATATAACAGCTTGTGTCAGTGGCTTGTGGAATGTCTCCTGATACACATGCAGGGAGAAGCTCTATATAACAGCTTGTGTCAGTGGCTTGTGGAATGTCTCCTGGTACACATGCAGGGAGAAGCTCTATATAACAGCTTGTGTCAGTGGCTTGTGGAATGTCTCCTGGTATACATGCAGGGAGAAGCTCTATATAACAGCTTGTGGAATGTCTCCTGATACACATGCAGGGAGAAGCTCTATATAACAGCTTGTGGAATGTCTCCTGGTACACATGCAGGGAGAAGCTCTATATAACAGCTTGTGGAATGTCTCCTGGTACACATGCAGGGAGAAGCTCTATATAACAGCTTGTGGAATGTCTCCTGGTACACATGCAGGGAGAAGCTCTATACAACAGCTTGTGTCAGTGGCTTGTGGAATGTCTCCAAATACATATCCACATCCTTGCCTGTCAATCTGACAATATCTCTGTTGAATCAGGACCTTCTCCCTGGATATGTATCTTATGCGGTTTAGTCATTGTCGAGCCTTATAGTGAAAGAGAACTCAAACTTTTTTGTTGGTGTAGAGCTATCACAAGTCTAGTTATACACGTTACTCAGAAATGGCTTGGTATCACTATGTTGGAAACTTGCTCTAAGTCCTTTTCTCAGTTTCTCAGGTAAGCCTGGTTGACTTGAAATGTACTGAGCAGTATGCAGTTTAAGTTAAAGTTGTTTGTTTGCAGATAACGCAACAGAGTATGCAGGTGATGAAGCTGTTTCAATGGAATCTCTACATAGTTCAGCTTCTAGGAGCTTCAACAGCATTCTTACCAAGATAATTCAAGAAGGCATTACAGTGAGTATATGTCAGTGGTGGCTCATGACCTGAACTATAGGTGAAGGTCTTATCACATAAAAATCACATGCAACATACCTATTTCTTATATATTAAGTTGATTCTTCTGTCCTTTCAGTTGGTGTATTTCTCAGGTCAGTCATCATGAAAAGGCTGCTTCACTTCCAGGTCATTCAGCAAGTCCTTGTGGATGGGGATGCTGGTCTTTCCTGGGCCATAGAGCCCCTCAAAAATGTCTTCATGCGTTTGAGAGTAGAAAACATATCTCCCCTGAAACACTTATTGATGGCAGTGCTACAACATACAAAGGAAAGTTTGTACACCTGTTGAAATATGCTAGTGTTTCTTTGGCCAACTTCAATGTTTGTGTAATGGAAGTGTTATCCTGGTATTCATTTCCATAAAAATTCTAAAGTTCCGTTTTCAAAAGACTTATTTTAATCATGTTTGGATATGTTTCCTTAAGAGAGTTGAGAGCATCAATGGAAAAAACAGTTGAATGATGCAGGAACCTCGAAAAATCAGCTAGAGTACAAAACTGAAGTTTTCCAATCTAACGGTATCTAACGGTAATTTGTGCCAAGATCAAATCCAATATTTCAGAACTCGTATAACAATTTGTACTTCTGGAAGGGTTCATTGGGACAGTTTAGCATATTTTTGCGCTGAAATCCACCCCCCTTCGTTTTGCTGTTTCAAAAAATTGTACAAAAACTTGTTGTTGTTGTTGTTATTGTTAGCTAATGCTGTATTTCTGACAATGAAGTCATTAATCCTGTTGCTCTCCAATATTTTTCACTGATGGATGGGGCACCAGAAGTGGCCGGGCATATTTGAAGGTGGTCTCGGTCCATTTCCTCTTGCAGATCACATAGAGGGCACAGTGATGAAGAATATATCCCAATTCATTTTACCAAGAAAAATCAGCTTTCTCATTACCACTCAGTCCACAGTGAGATGGTATCCATTGGAACACTAGGTGTTTTTGAAGTGCTGTTAGATGGGTAACAATTTTCCAACATTCTACAATTGTTTGGTTTTTTGGTGACAACTTGGAAGTAATTGCTATAATTGTTGCCCTGGAATCTGAGAGAATAACTGCTTGATGAAAATGTGAAATTTTATACAAAAGATTTTGTAGGGCCATTCGAATTGCTTCAATTTCTCCATCAAGGTTTGTGGTTCCATAACTTAAAGATTTGTAATAGGAAAAGAGGTGACACATGACTCCAGCCCCTGTTCCATCTTGGTTTGATATCAATGATCCATCAGTATAAATATGGAGCCATTCATGTTCTGTAAATGTAGTATACATTGTCTCTAATGCCAATAACCTTTTTTTTTACAAAAACTTCTTCAGTTCTTTTTCTTTGAAGTATATGATATCTGTTTTCTATCTGCTTCTGACAGAAAACCATGTAAAGAGATGTTTTAAGTTTATCAAACAAAATGCTGGTAACCTGAAAGATCTTTTAAAAACCCCAGTGTTTGGTACTGTTGTTGGTGTATGGTCTAGTAAGGGTTGAGATGTTGTACAGGGGAGACAGTGAGAAGCAAATGTAGCCATGATGCTGCCTGTATTACCCCAGTGTTTGGTACTGTTGTTGGTGTATGGTCTAGTAAGGGTTGAGATGTTGTACAGGGGAGACAGTGAGAAGCAAATGTAGCCATGATGCTATCTGCATTACCCCAGTGTTTGGTACTGTTGTTAGTGCACGGTCTAGTAAGGCTTGAGATGTTGCACAGGGGAGACAGTGAGAAGCAAATGTAGCCATGATGATACTACCTGCATTACCCCAGTGTTTGGTACTGTTGTTGGTGTATGGTCTAGTAAGGGTTGAGATGTACAGAGGAGACAGTGAGAAGCAAATATAGCCATGATGCTGCCTGCATTACCCCAGTGTTTGGTACTGTTGTTGGTGCATGGTCTAGTAAGGGTTGAGATGTACAGGGGAGACAGTGAGAAGCAAATGTAGCTATGATGCTGCCTGCATTACCCCAGTGTTTGGTACTGTTGTTGGTGCATGGTCTAGTAAGGGTTGAGATGTACAGGGGAGACAGTGAGAAGCAAATGTAGCCATGATGCTGCCTGCATTACCCCAGTGTTTGGTACTGTTGATGGTGCATGGTCTAGTAAGGGTTGAGATGTACAGGGGAGACAGTGAGAAGCAAATGTAGCCATGATGCTGCCTGCATTACCCCAGTGTTTGGTACTGTTGTTGGTGCATGGTCTAGTAAGGGTTGAGATGTACAGGGGAGACAGTGAGAAGCAAATGTAGCTATGATGCTGCCTGCATTACCCCAGTGTTTGGTACTGTTGTTGGTGCATGGTCTAGTAAGGGTTGAGATGTACAGGGGAGACAGTGAGAAGCAAATGTAGCCATGATGCTGCCTGCATTACCCCAGTGTTTGGTACTGTTGTTGGTGTATGGTCTAGTAAGGGTTGAGATGTACAGGGGAGACAGTGAGAAGCAAATGTAGCCATGATGCTGCCTGCATTACCCCAGTGTTTGGTACTGTTGTTGGTGTATGGTCTAGTAAGGGTTGAGATGTACAGGGGAGACAGTGAGAAGCAACTGTAGCCATGATGCTGCCTGCATTACCCCAGTGTTTGGTACTGTTGTTGGTTCATGGTCTAGTAAGGGTTGAGATGTACAGGGGAGACAGTGAGAAGTAAGTGTAGCCATGATGCTGCCTGCATTACCCCAGTGTTTGGTACTGTTGTTGGTGCATGGTCTAGTAAGGGTTGAGATGTTGTACAGGGGAGACAGTGAGAAGCAAGTGTAGCCATGATGCTGCCTGTATTACCCCAGCGTTTGGTACTGTTGTTGGTGTATGGTCTAGTAAGGGTTGAGATGTTGTACAGGGGAGACAGTGAGAAGCAAATGTAGCCATGATGCTGCCTGCATTACCCCAGTGCTTGGTACTGTTGATGGTGCATGGTCTAGTAAGGGTTGAGATGTTGTACAGGGGAGACAGTGAGAAGCAAATGTAGCCATGATGCTGCCTGCATTACCCCAGTGTTTGGTACTGTTGTTGGTGCATGGTCTAGTAAGGGCTGAGATGTTGCACAGGGGAGACAGTGAGAAGCAAATGTAGCCATGATACTACCTGCATTACCCCAGTGTTTGGTACTGTTGTTGGTGCATGGTCTAGTAAGGGTTGAGATGTTGTACAGGGGAGACAGTGACAAGCAAATGTAGCCATGATGCTGCCTGCATTACCCCAGCGTTTGGTACTGTTGTTGGTGTATGGTCTAGTAAGGGTTGAGATGTTGTACAGAGGAGACAGTGAGAAGCAAATGTAGCCATGATACTACCTGTATTACCCCAGTGTTTGGTACTGTTGTTGGTGTATGGTCTAGTAAGGGCTGAGATGTTGCACAGAGGAGACAGTGAGAAGCAAATGTAGCCATGATGCTGCCTGCATTACTCCAGTGTTTGGTACTGTTGTTGGTGTATGGTCTAGTAAGGGCTGAGATGTTGCACAGAGGAGACAGTGAGAAGCAAATGTAGCCATGATGCTGCCTGCATTACCCCAGTGTTTGGTACTGTTGTTGGTGCATGGTCTAGTAAGGGCTGAGATGTTGTACAGAGGAGACAGTGAGAAGCAAATGTAGCCATGATGCTGCCTGCATTACCCCAGTGTTTGGTACTGTTGTTGGTGCATGGTCTAGTAAGGGTTGGGATGTTGTACAGGGGAGACAGTGAGAAGCAAATGTAGCCATGATGCTGCCTGCATTACCCCAGTGTTTGGTACTGTTGTTGGTGTATGGTCTAGTAAGGGTTGAGATGTTGTACAGGGGAGACAGTGAGAAGCAAATGTAGCTATGATGCTGCCTGCATTACCCCGGTGTTTGGTACTGTTGTTGGTGTATGGTCTAGTAAGGGTTGAGATGTTGTACAGGGGAGACAGTGAGAAGCAAATGTAGCTATGATGCTGCCTGCATTACCCCGGTGTTTGGTACTGTTGTTGGTGTATGGTCTAGTAAGGGTTGAGATGTTGTACAGGGGAGACAGTGAGAAGCAAATGTAGCTATGATGCTGCCTGCATTACCCCAGTGTTTGGTACTGTTGTTGGTGTATGGTCTAGTAAGGGTTGAGATGTTGTACAGGGGAGACAGTGAGAAGCAAATGTAGCCATGATGCTGCCTGCATTACCCCAGTGTTTGGTACTGTTGTTGGTGCATGGTCTAGTAAGGGTTGAGATGTACAGGGGAGACAGTGAGAAGCAAATGTAGCTATGATGCTGCCTGCATTACCCCAGTGTTTGGTACTGTTGTTGGTGCATGGTCTAGTAAGGGTTGAGATGTACAGGGGAGACAGTGAGAAGCAAATGTAGCCATGATGCTGCCTGCATTACCCCAGTGTTTGGTACTGTTGTTGGTGTATGGTCTAGTAAGGGTTGAGATGTACAGGGGAGACAGTGAGAAGCAAATGTAGCCATGATGCTGCCTGCATTACCCCAGTGTTTGGTACTGTTGTTGGTGTATGGTCTAGTAAGGGTTGAGATGTACAGGGGAGACAGTGAGAAGCAACTGTAGCCATGATGCTGCCTGCATTACCCCAGTGTTTGGTACTGTTGTTGGTTCATGGTCTAGTAAGGGTTGAGATGTACAGGGGAGACAGTGAGAAGTAAGTGTAGCCATGATGCTGCCTGCATTACCCCAGTGTTTGGTACTGTTGTTGGTGCATGGTCTAGTAAGGGTTGAGATGTTGTACAGGGGAGACAGTGAGAAGCAAGTGTAGCCATGATGCTGCCTGTATTACCCCAGCGTTTGGTACTGTTGTTGGTGTATGGTCTAGTAAGGGTTGAGATGTTGTACAGGGGAGACAGTGAGAAGCAAATGTAGCCATGATGCTGCCTGCATTACCCCAGTGCTTGGTACTGTTGATGGTGCATGGTCTAGTAAGGGTTGAGATGTTGTACAGGGGAGACAGTGAGAAGCAAATGTAGCCATGATGCTGCCTGCATTACCCCAGTGTTTGGTACTGTTGTTGGTGCATGGTCTAGTAAGGGCTGAGATGTTGCACAGGGGAGACAGTGAGAAGCAAATGTAGCCATGATACTACCTGCATTACCCCAGTGTTTGGTACTGTTGTTGGTGCATGGTCTAGTAAGGGTTGAGATGTTGTACAGGGGAGACAGTGACAAGCAAATGTAGCCATGATGCTGCCTGCATTACCCCAGCGTTTGGTACTGTTGTTGGTGTATGGTCTAGTAAGGGTTGAGATGTTGTACAGAGGAGACAGTGAGAAGCAAATGTAGCCATGATACTACCTGTATTACCCCAGTGTTTGGTACTGTTGTTGGTGTATGGTCTAGTAAGGGCTGAGATGTTGCACAGAGGAGACAGTGAGAAGCAAATGTAGCCATGATGCTGCCTGCATTACTCCAGTGTTTGGTACTGTTGTTGGTGTATGGTCTAGTAAGGGCTGAGATGTTGCACAGAGGAGACAGTGAGAAGCAAATGTAGCCATGATGCTGCCTGCATTACCCCAGTGTTTGGTACTGTTGTTGGTGCATGGTCTAGTAAGGGCTGAGATGTTGTACAGAGGAGACAGTGAGAAGCAAATGTAGCCATGATGCTGCCTGCATTACCCCAGTGTTTGGTACTGTTGTTGGTGCATGGTCTAGTAAGGGTTGGGATGTTGTACAGGGGAGACAGTGAGAAGCAAATGTAGCCATGATGCTGCCTGCATTACCCCAGTGTTTGGTACTGTTGTTGGTGTATGGTCTAGTAAGGGTTGAGATGTTGTACAGGGGAGACAGTGAGAAGCAAATGTAGCTATGATGCTGCCTGCATTACCCCGGTGTTTGGTACTGTTGTTGGTGTATGGTCTAGTAAGGGTTGAGATGTTGTACAGGGGAGACAGTGAGAAGCAAATGTAGCTATGATGCTGCCTGCATTACCCCGGTGTTTGGTACTGTTGTTGGTGTATGGTCTAGTAAGGGTTGAGATGTTGTACAGGGGAGACAGTGAGAAGCAAATGTAGCTATGATGCTGCCTGCATTACCCCAGTGTTTGGTACTGTTGTTGGTGTATGGTCTAGTAAGGGTTGAGATGTTGTACAGGGGAGACAGTGAGAAGCAAATGTAGCCATGATGCTGCCTGCATTACCCCAGTGTTTGGTACTGTTGTTGGTGCATGGTCTAGTAAGGGTTGAGATGTACAGGGGAGACAGTGAGAAGCAAATGTAGCTATGATGCTGCCTGCATTACCCCAGTGTTTGGTACTGTTGTTGGTGCATGGTCTAGTAAGGGTTGAGATGTACAGGGGAGACAGTGAGAAGCAAATGTAGCCATGATGCTGCCTGCATTACCCCAGTGTTTGGTACTGTTGTTGGTGTATGGTCTAGTAAGGGTTGAGATGTACAGGGGAGACAGTGAGAAGCAAATGTAGCCATGATGCTGCCTGCATTACCCCAGTGTTTGGTACTGTTGTTGGTGTATGGTCTAGTAAGGGTTGAGATGTACAGGGGAGACAGTGAGAAGCAACTGTAGCCATGATGCTGCCTGCATTACCCCAGTGTTTGGTACTGTTGTTGGTTCATGGTCTAGTAAGGGTTGAGATGTACAGGGGAGACAGTGAGAAGTAAGTGTAGCCATGATGCTGCCTGCATTACCCCAGTGTTTGGTACTGTTGTTGGTGCATGGTCTAGTAAGGGTTGAGATGTTGTACAGGGGAGACAGTGAGAAGCAAGTGTAGCCATGATGCTGCCTGTATTACCCCAGCGTTTGGTACTGTTGTTGGTGTATGGTCTAGTAAGGGTTGAGATGTTGTACAGGGGAGACAGTGAGAAGCAAATGTAGCCATGATGCTGCCTGCATTACCCCAGTGCTTGGTACTGTTGATGGTGCATGGTCTAGTAAGGGTTGAGATGTTGTACAGGGGAGACAGTGAGAAGCAAATGTAGCCATGATGCTGCCTGCATTACCCCAGTGTTTGGTACTGTTGTTGGTGCATGGTCTAGTAAGGGCTGAGATGTTGCACAGGGGAGACAGTGAGAAGCAAATGTAGCCATGATACTACCTGCATTACCCCAGTGTTTGGTACTGTTGTTGGTGCATGGTCTAGTAAGGGTTGAGATGTTGTACAGGGGAGACAGTGACAAGCAAATGTAGCCATGATGCTGCCTGCATTACCCCAGCGTTTGGTACTGTTGTTGGTGTATGGTCTAGTAAGGGTTGAGATGTTGTACAGAGGAGACAGTGAGAAGCAAATGTAGCCATGATACTACCTGTATTACCCCAGTGTTTGGTACTGTTGTTGGTGTATGGTCTAGTAAGGGCTGAGATGTTGCACAGAGGAGACAGTGAGAAGCAAATGTAGCCATGATGCTGCCTGCATTACTCCAGTGTTTGGTACTGTTGTTGGTGTATGGTCTAGTAAGGGCTGAGATGTTGCACAGAGGAGACAGTGAGAAGCAAATGTAGCCATGATGCTGCCTGCATTACCCCAGTGTTTGGTACTGTTGTTGGTGCATGGTCTAGTAAGGGCTGAGATGTTGTACAGAGGAGACAGTGAGAAGCAAATGTAGCCATGATGCTGCCTGCATTACCCCAGTGTTTGGTACTGTTGTTGGTGCATGGTCTAGTAAGGGTTGGGATGTTGTACAGGGGAGACAGTGAGAAGCAAATGTAGCCATGATGCTGCCTGCATTACCCCAGTGTTTGGTACTGTTGTTGGTGTATGGTCTAGTAAGGGTTGAGATGTTGTACAGGGGAGACAGTGAGAAGCAAATGTAGCTATGATGCTGCCTGCATTACCCCGGTGTTTGGTACTGTTGTTGGTGTATGGTCTAGTAAGGGTTGAGATGTTGTACAGGGGAGACAGTGAGAAGCAAATGTAGCTATGATGCTGCCTGCATTACCCCGGTGTTTGGTACTGTTGTTGGTGTATGGTCTAGTAAGGGTTGAGATGTTGTACAGGGGAGACAGTGAGAAGCAAATGTAGCTATGATGCTGCCTGCATTACCCCAGTGTTTGGTACTGTTGTTGGTGTATGGTCTAGTAAGGGTTGAGATGTTGTACAGGGGAGACAGTGAGAAGCAAATG
This sequence comes from Tenodera sinensis, assembly GCA_030765045.1. NCBI lineage: Eukaryota > Metazoa > Arthropoda > Insecta > Mantodea > Mantidae > Tenodera > Tenodera sinensis. Next base: position 206,291 of record JAUKNM010000015.1, read on the forward strand.
TAGCCATGATACTACCTGTATTACCCCAGTGTTTGGTACTGTTGTTGGTGCATGGTCTAGTAAGGGTTGAGATGTTGTACAGGGGAGACAGTGAGAAGCAAATGTAGCCATGATGCTGCCTGCATTACCCCAGTGTTTGGTACTGTTGTTGGTGCATGGTCTAGTAAGGGTTGAGATGTTGCACAGGGGAGACAGTGAGAAGCAAATGTAGCCATGATGCTACCTGCATTACCCCAGTGTTTGGTACTGTTGTTGGTGTATGGTCTAGTAAGGGCTGAGATGTTGCACAGGGGAGACAGTGAGAAGCAAATGTAGCTATGATGCTGCCTGCATTACCCCAGTGTTTGGTACTGTTGTTGGTGTATGGTCTAGTAAGGGCTGAGATGTTGTACAGGGGAGACAGTGAGAAGCAAATGTAGCCATGATGCTGCCTGCATTACCCGAGTGTTTGGTACTGTTGTTGGTGCATGGTCTAGTAAGGGTTGAGATGTTGTACAGGGGAGACAGTGAGAAGCAAATGTAGCCATGATGCTACCTGCATTACCCCAGTGTTTGGTACTGTTGTTGGTGCATGGTCTAGTAAGGGCTGAGATGTTGCACAGGGAAGACAGTGAGAAGCAAGTGTAGCCATGATGCTACCTGCATTACCCCAGTGTTTGGTACTGTTGTTGGTGCATGGTCTAGTAAGGGTTGAGATGTTGTACAGGGGAGACAGTGAGAAGCAAATGTAGCCATGATGCTGCCTGCATTACTCCAGTGTTTGGTACTGTTGTTGGTGTATGGTCTAGTAAGGGTTGAGATGTTGTACAGGGAGACAGTGAGAAGCAAATGTAGCCATGATGCTGCCTGCATTACCCCAGTGTTTGGTACTGTTGTTGGTGCATGGTCTAGTAAGGGCTGAGATGTTGTACAGAGGAGACAGTGAGAAGCAAATGTAGCCATGATGCTGCCTGCATTACCCCAGTGTTTGGTACTGTTGTTGGTGCATGGTCTAGTAAGGGTTGGGATGTTGTACAGGGGAGACAGTGAGAAGCAAATGTAGCCATGATGCTGCCTGCATTACCCCAGTGTTTGGTACTGTTGTTGGTGTATGGTCTAGTAAGGGCTGAGATGTTGTACAGGGGAGACAGTGAGAAGCAAATGTAGCTATGATGCTGCCTGCATTACCCCGGTGTTTGGTACTGTTGTTGGTGTATGGTCTAGTAAGGGTTGAGATGTTGTACAGGGGAGACAGTGAGAAGCAAATGTAGCTATGATGCTGCCTGCATTACCCCGGTGTTTGGTACTGTTGTTGGTGTATGGTCTAGTAAGGGTTGAGATGTTGTACAGGGGAGACAGTGAGAAGCAAATGTAGCTATGATGCTGCCTGCATTACCCCAGTGTTTGGTACTGTTGTTGGTGTATGGTCTAGTAAGGGTTGAGATGTTGTACAGGGGAGACAGTGAGAAGCAAATGTAGCCATGATACTACCTGTATTACCCCAGTGTTTGGTACTGTTGTTGGTGCATGGTCTAGTAAGGGTTGAGATGTTGTACAGGGGAGACAGTGAGAAGCAAATGTAGCCATGATGCTGCCTGCATTACCCCAGTGTTTGGTACTGTTGTTGGTGCATGGTCTAGTAAGGGTTGAGATGTTGCACAGGGGAGACAGTGAGAAGCAAATGTAGCCATGATGCTACCTGCATTACCCCAGTGTTTGGTACTGTTGTTGGTGTATGGTCTAGTAAGGGCTGAGATGTTGCACAGGGGAGACAGTGAGAAGCAAATGTAGCTATGATGCTGCCTGCATTACCCCAGTGTTTGGTACTGTTGTTGGTGTATGGTCTAGTAAGGGCTGAGATGTTGTACAGGGGAGACAGTGAGAAGCAAATGTAGCCATGATGCTGCCTGCATTACCCGAGTGTTTGGTACTGTTGTTGGTGCATGGTCTAGTAAGGGTTGAGATGTTGTACAGGGGAGACAGTGAGAAGCAAATGTAGCCATGATGCTACCTGCATTACCCCAGTGTTTGGTACTGTTGTTGGTGCATGGTCTAGTAAGGGCTGAGATGTTGCACAGGGAAGACAGTGAGAAGCAAGTGTAGCCATGATGCTACCTGCATTACCCCAGTGTTTGGTACTGTTGTTGGTGCATGGTCTAGTAAGGGTTGAGATGTTGTACAGGGGAGACAGTGAGAAGCAATTGTAGCCATGATGCTGCCTGCATTACTCCAGTGTTTGGTACTGTTGTTGGTGTATGGTCTAGTAAGGGTTGAGATGTTGTACAGGGAGACAGTGAGAAGCAAATGTAGCCATGATGCTGCCTGCATTACCCCAGTGTTTGGTACTGTTGTTGGTGTATGGTCTAGTAAGGGTTGAGATGTTGTACAGGGAGACAGTGAGAAGCAAATGTAGCCATGATGCTGCCTGCATTACCCCAGTGTTTGGTACTGTTGTTGGTGTATGGTCTAGTAAGGGTTGAGATGTTGTACAGGGAGACAGTGAGAAGCAAATGTAGCCATGATGCTGCCTGCATTACCCCAGTGTTTGGTACTGTTGTTGGTGTATGGTCTAGTAAGGGTTGAGATGTTGTACAGGGGAGACAGTGAGAAGCAAATGTAGCCATGATGCTGCCTGCATTACACTCTCACTCACTAAAACTTTTCATACAAGATTTGGGACAGAAAAAAGTGAAATTTCCAGAAGGACCTGGGGATCTATAGGTAGCAGTTCTGTGTTTCCACTGTGGCTACTTATCTCTGCAATTGTCTGGTGCTGATCTCCTGATAAGGTTGAACCATAACCAGTATGTCACAACAGTAGCAGATATTTCTCAAGGAGAAGCATGTTTAAAGTTATAACCACTATTATGCATCATTTTCACTAATTTAGATCATTAATACCTGCATGCTAAGAATAAGTTTGCACATTCATTTGCAGGCACTCGATTTCAATGAGTTGTCACGTGTGCACCAAGAAATATGTGAAGCAACTTCAGCATTTGTTTTGGATGCAAAAGATGCGGCAGCTGCAGAGCAGTGGCAGTCGAGCCAGCAGGGCCTGGAGCAGGGACAGTTGAGTAAATGCATCTCCGTCCTACAAATGGAAGTGAGCAAACGACAGAAAGAAGCAGAGAAAAAAGGTTTGTTCTGTCTTTTACACCAATTGAGAAAGGGGCTCTCAATTCTATTTGCTTTCCTACAAAGCTTAACTTTCATTTAGAATGCACAATGAGTAAAATAATAGTAACCTGAGATTGACCTAATATAGGGGTAAGTATGTTGTGTATAAGATTCCTTTGTAGTCTACTGGGAAAATGTGAATCAGATGAAGAAGTTAGGATGTTCCTCATGTTGCCATGGTAGCTCAGTGAGTAAGTGCAGCTACAAGTAGAGTAAACGATCTGTGGTTCATATCCTGGCTATGAGATGGAATTTTTTATTTCTTGTTTTACCTCTACAAACTATTTATGGAGATAATAAACAAAAGGCTTAGAGAAAACGCTATATGACAATCGGCCAACAGAACAAGCTGGGTTACAGTACCATCGACCATCTCCAAACTACATGTCAACCAACAGCAAAGATACACGAGTATAACCAGCAAATCTATATCACCTTCATAGACTATAATAAAGCCTTTGATTCTGTGGAACACATAGGTGTATTACAGGTCTTAAAACAAGGGATCCCCATCAAATACATAAGGTTATTAGCCAAAATATAGCAAACCAGCTCAGCAAAGGTAAGAACAGAAAGAGATAGAGAGTGGTTCCAATTAAAAAGAAGTGTGAAATAAGGAGAGCCTCTATCACCAAAGTTTTACACGTGTGCTGGAACATCAACTCAGAAAAATGAAATTGGAAACCCAAACATGGAATAGATATAGATGAGACACATCTCAGATTTGCAGATGGCATAACTAATAGCAAGGTCAGCAAAAATGCTAGAGGAAATGGACAGAAAAAGCAGCAAAGTAGGATTCACAAGTACCTCACAACCAATGGATCACAAGACTCTACTAATTACATGAGGAGTCAGCAAATTGGTCATTCTGAGTACAGGAATGATGACATCACAAATATAAAATCAAATATGCATTAGAGAAGTGTTTACTCCACCACTGTGGCTTCCAAAACCCTTGTTTGAATCGTGCATTTCATGTGTGTATGGCGAGTTGCATCATTCCTGTAATCATGATGACCAATTTACTGACTCCTGAATTACATCAATCACCATTCAAGTATGTGCAGCAGTATGTGTACCTTGGCCAAAGCATCTCCCTAAACAAAGACACAGAGAGTGAAGTAAAATGCACAACAGGATAAGCATGGAACAAATTTTGGTCGCTTAAGTTTCTATTCACATATGAGAGACTAAAGCAAGTACAAAAGCAGAAATCCTAGACAAATGTGTTATGCCAACATTGCTTTATGTCTGTCAGACATAGTCTTTGACAGGAAAACAGACAAAACAGCTGCAGATGTGTCAAAGGAGAATGGAGTGTGAGATCCTAAATGTTTCACTAAGAAACTCAATCAAGAACAAGCAACTTGGAAGGACAAAAATGCACAATGTAGAAAAATCAGCAGAAATACTAAAATGGAAATCAGGTGGTCACATAACACACATAGATGACCAGAAATGGACACACACTTCACAATGTGCGACCAACAAGAAGGACAAAGAAACATGGGATGCCAAAGGACCAGATGGGCAGACTACTTTCCAGCCAAAGCAGGAAGCCAATGAGAAACAGAGAAGCATGGAGACAGCTGGAGCCAAAGTGACAGTGAGTGCAAAAGTTGTGAAAAGTGCAGTGTAGAAGTGTCCGAGGACAGGAAAAGTGGAAGGGTTATATAAGTGGAAAATATGATTAGCAATAGGAAGGCACTTCAGCAACATAACAAAATTCCCAACACCTTCAACAAAACACCTTGCAAGCTTATTTACGAGCAAATCCCTGTGTAAACAGGAGGCCTTTGCCCTTATGGGATGCCTATAGGCTAAATTTATTATGATTATGATGATGAGGATGATGATCATCATCATCCTCATCATCATTATTATTATCATCATCATCAGCATTACATATCTTTCAAAGTTTTCTTACACAAGGTTTCTGTGTTAAAACAAATAATTATCATTGATATATACCTTCTTCTTTATCTCATTCCCCTCCCCTTATGTAAGACTTACAACCCAGTGTCTAGAGTCAGACGTCTGTCAGGGAACACAGGAACCTATGTACCAGACAGAGTGAACACCTGCAAGTATGAGAGTGAGGAAGTGATTACCCTCCCCTTATGTAGGACTTACAAGACAGTGTCTAGAGTCAGACGTCTGTCAGGGAACACAGGAACCTATGTACCAGACAGAGTGAACACCTGCAAGTATGAGAGTGAGGAAGTGATTACCCTCCCCTTATGTAGGACTTACAAGTCAGTGTCTAGAGTCAGACGTCTGTCAGGGAACACAGGAACCTATGTACCAGACGGAGTGAACACCTGCAAGTATGAGATTGAGGAAGTGATTACCCTCCCCTTATGTAGGACTTACAAGACAGTGTCTAGAGTCAGACGTCTGTCAGGGAACACAGGAACCTATGTACCAGACAGAGTGAACACCTGCAAGTATGAGAGTGAGGAAGTGATTACCCTCCCCTTATATAGCACTTACAAGACAGTGTCTAGAGTCAGACGTCTGTCAGGGAACACAGGAACCTATGTACCAGACAGAGTGAACACCTGCAAGTATGAGAGTGAGGAAGTGATTACCCTCCCCTTATGTAGGACTTACAAGACAGTGTCTAGAGTCAGACGTCTGTCGGGGAACACAGGAACCTATATACCAGACAGAGTGAACACCTGCAAGTATGAGAGTGAGGAAGTGATTACCCTCCCCTTATGTAGGACTTACAAGACAGTGTCTAGAGTCAGACGTCTGTCAGGGAACACAGGAACCTATGTACCAGACAGAGTGAACACCTGCAAGTATGAGAGTGAGGAAGTGATTACCCTCCCCTTATGTAGGACTTACAAGACAGTGTCTAGGGTCAGACATCTGTCAGGGAACACAGGAACCTATGTACCAGACAGAGTGAACACCTGCAAGTATGAGAGTGAGGAAGTGATTACCTTCCCCTTATGTAGGACTTACAAGTCAGTGTCTAGAGTCAGACGTCTGTCAGGGAACACAGGAACCTATGTACCAGACAGAGTGAAGTGGTCAGTATGAGAGTGAGGAAGTGATTACCCTCCCCTTATGTAGGACTTACAAGACAGTGTCTAGAGTCAGACGTCTGTTGGAGAACAGGGGAACCTATGTACCAGACAGAGTGAACACCTGCAAGTATGAGAGTGAGGAAGTGATTACCCTCCCCTTATGTAAGACTTACAAGTCAGTGTCTAGAGTCAGACGTCTGACAGGGAACACAGGAACCTATGTACCAGACAGAGTGAACACCTGCAAGTATGAGAGTGAGGAAGTGATTACCCTCCCCTTATGTAAGACTTACAAGTCAGTGTCTAGAGTCAGACGTCTGTCAGGGAACACAGGAACCTATATACCAGACAGAGTGAACACCTGCAAGTATGAGAGTGAGGAAGTGATTACCCTCCCCTTATGTAGGACTTACAGGACAGTGTCTAGAGTCAGACGTCTGTTGGAGAACAGGGGAACCTATGTACCAGACAGAGTGAACACCTGCAAGTATGAGAGTGAGGAAGTGATTACCCTCCCCTTATGTAAGACTTACAAGTCAGTGTCTAGAGTCAGACGTCTGACAGGGAATACAGGAACCTATGTACCAGACAGAGTGAACACCTGCAAGTATGAGAGTGAGGAAGTGATTACCCTCCTCTTATGTAAGACTTACAAGTCAGTGTGTAGAGTCAGACGTCTGTCAGGGAACACAGGAACCTATGTACCAGACAGAGTGAACACCTGCAAGTATGAGAGTGAGGAAGTGATTACCCTCCCCTTATGTAAGACTTACAAGTCAGTGTCTAGAGTCAGACGTCTGTCAGGGAACACAGGAACCTATGTACCAGACAGAGTGAACACCTGCAAGTATGAGAGTGAGGAAGTGATTACCCTCCCCTTATGTAGGACTTACAAGACAGTGTCTAGAGTCAGACGTCTGTCAGGGAACACAGGAACATATGGACCAGTGAAGACCTGCAAAAATGAGAGTGAGGACTTACAAGCCAGTGTCTAGGGTCAGACATCTGTTGGGGAGCACAGGAATATATGGACCAGAGTGAAGACCTGCAAAAATGAGAGTAGGGACTTACAAGCCAGTGTCTAGGGTCAGACATCTGTTGGGGAGCACAGGAACATATGGACCAGAGTGAAGACCTGCAAAATGAGAGTGAGGACTTACAAGCCAGTGTCTAGGGTTAGATGCCTGTGAGGGAACACAGGAACCTCTGGACCAGACAGAGTGAACACCTGCAAGTATGAGAGTGAGGAAGTGATTACCCTCCCCTTATGTAGGACTTACAAGACAGTGTCTAGGGTCAGACGTCTGTCAGGGAACACAGGAACCTATGTACCAGACAGAGTGAACACCTGCAAGTATGAGAGTGAGGAAGTGATTACCCTCCCCTTATGTAGGACTTACAAGACAGTGTCTAGAGTCAGACGTCTGTCAGGGAACACAGGAACCTATGTACTAGACAGAGTGAACACCTGCAAGTATGAGAGTGAGGAAGTGATTACCCTCCCCTTATGTAGGACTTACAAGACAGTGTCTAGGGTCAGACGTCTGTCAGGGAACACAGGCACCTATGTACCAGACAGAGTGAACACCTGCAAGTATGAGAGTGAGGAAGTGATTACCCTCCCCTTATGTAGGACTTACAAGACAGTGTCTAGGGTCAGACGTCTGTCAGGGAACACAGGAACCTATGTACCAGACAGAGTGAACACCTGCAAGTATGAGAGTGAGGAAGTGATTACCCTCCCTTTATGTAGGACTTACAAGCCAGTACCTAGAGTCAGACGTCTGTCAGGGAACACAGGAACCTCTGGACCAGACAGAGTGAACACCTGCAAGTATGAGAGTGAGGAAGTGATTACCCTCCCTTTATGTAGGACTTACAAGCCAGTACCTAGAGTCAGACGTCTGTCAGGGAACACAGGAACCTCTGGACCAGACAGAGTGAACACCTGCAAGTATGAGAGTGAGGAAGTGATTACCCTCCCCTTATGTAGGACTTACAAGCCAGTACCTAGAGTCAGACGTCTGTCAGGGAACACAGGAACCTATGTACCAGACAGAGTGAACACCTGCAAGTATGAGAGTGAGGAAGTGATTACCCTCCCCTTATGTAGGACTTACAAGACAGTGTGTAGAGTCAGACGTCTGTCAGGGAACACAGGAACCTATGTACCAGACAGAGTGAACACCTGCAAGTATGAGAGTGAGGAAGTGATTACCCTCCCCTTATGTAGGACTTACAAGACAGTGTCTAGGGTCAGACGTCTGTCAGGGAACACAGGAACCTATGTACCAGACAGAGTGAACACCTGCAAGTATGAGAGTGAGGAAGTGATTACCCTCCCCTTATGTAGGACTTACAAGACAGTGTCTAGAGTCAGACGTCTGTCAGGGAACACAGGAACCTATGTACTAGACAGAGTGAACACCTGCAAGTATGAGAGTGAGGAAGTGATTACCCTCCCCTTATGTAGGACTTACAAGACAGTGTCTAGGGTCAGACGTCTGTCAGGGAACACAGGAACCTCTGGACCAGACAGAGTGAACACCTGCAAGTATGAGAGTGAGGAAGTGATTACCCTCCCTTTATGTAGGACTTACAAGCCAGTACCTAGAGTCAGACGTCTGTCAGGGAACACAGGTACCTTGTAGCAGACAGAGTGAACACCTGCAAGTATGAGAGTGAGGAAGTGATTACCCTCCCCTTATGTAGGACTTACAAGCCAGTACCTAGAGTCAGACGTCTGTCAGGGAACACAGGAACCTATGTACCAGACAGAGTGAACACCTGCAAGTATGAGAGTGAGGAAGTGATTACCCTCCCCTTATGTAGGACTTACAAGACAGTGTGTAGAGTCAGACGTCTGTCAGGGAACACAGGTACCTATGTACCAGACAGAGTGAACACCTGCAAGTATGAGAGTGAGGAAGTGATTACCCTCCCCTTATGTAGGACTTACAAGTCAGTACCTAGGGTCAGACGTCTGTCAGGGAACACGGGAACCTATGTACCAGACAGAGAGAACACCTGCAAGTATGAGAGTGAGGAAGTGATTACCCTCCCCTTATGTAGGACTTACAAGTCAGTGTCTAGGGTTAGATGCCTGTCAGGGAACACAGGAACCTATGTACCAGACAGAGTGAACACCTGCAAGTATGAGAGTGAGGAAGTGATTACCCTCCCCTTATGTAGGACTTACAAGTCAGTACCTAGGGTCAGACGTCTGTCAGGGAACACAGGTACCTATGTATCAGACAGAGTGAACACCTGCAAGTATGAGAGTGAGGAAGTGATTACCCTCCCCTTATGTAGGACTTACAAGTCAGTGTCTAGAGTCAGAGGTCTGTCAGGGAACACAGGAACCTATGTATCAGACAGAGTGAACACCTGCAAGTATGAGAGTGAGGAAGTGATTACCCTCCCCTTATGTAGGACTTACAAGTCAGTGTCTAGGGTTAGATGCCTGTCAGGGAACACAGGAACATATGTATCAGACAGAGTGAACACCTGCAAGTATGAGAGTGAGGAAGTGATTACCCTCCCCTTATGTAGGACTTACAAGTCAGTGTCTAGAGTCAGACGTCTGTCAGGGAACACAGGAACCTATGTAGCAGACAGAGTGAACACCTGCAAGTATGAGAGTGAGGAAGTGATTACCCTCCCCTTATGTAGGACTTACAAGTCAGTGTCTAGTGTTAGATGCCTGTCAGGGAACACAGGAACCTATGTATCAGACAGAGTGAACACCTGCAAGTATGAGAGTGAGGAAGTGATTACCCTCCCCTTATGTAGGACTTACAAGCCAGTGTCTAGAGTCAGACGTCTGTCAGGGAACACAGGAACCTATGTATCAGACAGAGTGAACACCTGCAAGTATGAGAGTGAGGAAGTGATTACCCTCCCCTTATGTAGGACTTACAAGACAGTGTGTAGAGTCAGACGTCTGTCAGGGAACACAGGAACCTATGTACCAGACAGAGTGAACACCTGCAAGTATGAGAGTGAGGAAGTGATTACCCTCCCCTTATGTAGGACTTACAAGACAGTGTGTAGAGTCAGAGGTCTGTCAGGGAACACAGGAACCTATGTACCAGACAGAGAGAACACCTGCAAGTATGAGAGTGAGGAAGTGATTACCCTCCCCTTATGTAGGACTTACAAGCCAGTGTCTAGAGTCAGACGTCTGTCAGGGAACACAGGAACCTATGTACCAGACAGAGTGAACACCTGCAAGTATGAGAGTGAGGAAGTGATTACCCTCCCCTTATGTAGGACTTACAAGCCAGTGTCTAGGGTTAGATGCCTGTGAGGGAACAGAGGAACCTCTGGACCAGACAGAGTGAACACCTGCAAGTATGAGAGTGAGGAAGTGATTACCCTCCCCTTATGTAGGACTTACATGACAGTGTCTAGGGTCAGACGTCTGTCAGGGAACACAGGAACCTATGTACCAGAGTGAACACCTGCAAGTATGAGAGTGAGGAAGTGATTACCCTCCCCTTATGTAGGACTTACAAGACAGTGTCTAGAGTCAGACGTGTGTCAGGGAACACAGGAACCTATGTACCAGAGAGAGTGAACACCTGCAAGTATGAGAGTGAGGAAGTGATTACCCTCCCCTTATGTAGGACTTACATGACAGTGTCTAGGGTCAGACGTCTGTCAGGGAACACAGGAACCTATGTACCAGACAGAGTGAACACCTGCAAGTATGAGAGTGAGGAAGTGATTACCCTCCCCTTATGTAGGACTTACAAGACAGTGTCTAGAGTCAGACGTGTGTCAGGGAACACAGGAACCTATGTACCAGAGAGAGTGAACACCTGCAAGTATGAGAGTGAGGAAGTGATTACCCTCCCCTTATGTAGGACTTACATGACAGTGTCTAGGGTCAGACGTCTGTCAGGGAACACAGGAACCTATGTACCAGAGAGAGTGAACACCTGCAAGTATGAGAGTGAGGAAGTGATTACCCTCCCCTTATGTAGGACTTACATGACAGTGTCTAGGGTCAGACGTCTGTCAGGGAACACAGGAACCTATGTACCAGACAGAGTGAACACCTGCAAGTATGAGAGTGAGGAAGTGATTACTCTCCCCTTATGTAGGACTTACAAGTCAGTGTCTAGGGTCAGACGTCTGTCAGGGAACACAGGAACCTATGTACCAGACAGAGAGAACACCTGCAAGTATGAGAGTGAGGAAGTGATTACCCTCCCCTTATGTAGGACTTACAAGTCAGTGTCTAGGGTCAGACGTCTGTCAGGGAACACAGGAACCTATGTACCAGACAGAGAGAACACCTGCAAGTATGAGAGTGAGGAAGTGATTACCCTCCCCTTATGTAGGACTTACAAGTCAGTGTCTAGGGTCAGACGTCTGTCAGGGAACACAGGAACCTATGTACCAGACAGAGTGAACACCTGCAAGTATGAGAGTGAGGAAGTGATTACCCTCCCCTTATGTAGGACTTACAAGTCAGTAACTAGAGTCAGACGTCTGTCAGGGAACACAGGAACCTATGTACCAGACAGAGAGAACACCTGCAAGTATGAGAGTGAGGAAGTGATTACCCTCCCCTTATGTAGGACTTACAAGCCAGTGTCTAGGGTCAGACGTCTGTCAGGGAACACAAGAACCCATGTACCCGACAGAGTGAACACCTGCAAGTATGAGAGTGAGGAAGTGATTACCCTCCCCTTATGTAGGACTTACAAGCCAGTGTCTAGGGTCAGACGTCTGTCAGGGAACACAGGAACCTATGTACTGGACAGAGTGAACACCTGCAAGTGCATGGTCAGACAAGCATCAAGTATGATAGTGAGGAAGAGGATGATATGAAATGCAGGTCAAATGGATATTGGAAAGGTGGTAATGGAGCAATTTTGGGAAATGAGTGGTGGGGGAATCCAGAGAACCAGATGCCACTTTGTACACCACTAATACCAGGAATGGATCCCTGGAATCAAACTTAGGCTGCCTAGATAGTAGGTAAACAGTCTAAACTTTCGGTCACGGCACTGCCCTTATATATGGAAACTTACTGTTATACTACACCATCTTCATTGCTGAAGCATTGGGTTTGAACTAATGGGCAAGGATTTCCTCCTCTCATTAAATTTCGTTGGATTGTCAAAGAGAAATAAACTCCTTGTCTTCCAGGGAAATATTTTTTCTTTTTACTTTAAGCAATAGTAAGTCACCATTGGGGTAATTGTCTCTGATGTGAGACTGCCTTTGTGGTTTACCAGGAGAAAATACGAACTGGCTTGAGAATTTAATGCCATTCTGGCAGTTTGTCACAATAGCTCAGTGGTTAGAGCGTCCGCCCGGCAAGCGGAAGGTCTGTGGTTCAAATCCCAGTTGTGGCATTGAATTTTTAAGTCACAGTTCTACCTCTTAAACTTTGCCCACACACGGCTTGTGTGTTTAAAAACACCAACAGTAAGTTTGTTGGCATAAATAAATAATAATCATACAGAGTGTCCGTGATGGGGAACACATATTATAGCAAAGATCTCTAACATAAATTTGAAGGTGAAATCCTCCATTGTGCTTACGAAACCGCGTGCAGCAGTCTTAAGTATCTGGATCCCATTTCTCATCTGCATTTGCAATAGTTTCAAACAATGAAAAAAGTTCTTTCCTGAATTCATATATTATTTCCACCAAATGAGAGCTGTAGCTCCAGCGCATTTGCGAAACACGCGGCAATCTTCTGTGTATCTCATTATCCAGGGCCTCAGTTCTCTTAGAAGACTTGGAAAAATGCTGCTATTCCATTAACAGTCATGAAGAATATCCTGCATTCTCGAATATGTGAAATCGCCTGTGACAGAACTGGATTTAATCTATGGGTGAAACAGTGCCCAAATAGAGCTTGGGGAAATGATCCTCGTACTTTTGCTTGAAGGCCATAACAGCCGCACCATCATATGTCTGAGCAACTAGCTTTTCCCCAGAGTCAAATTCATCCATGAGTTCCTTTACAATTGTGTATAATGCATCAGCTGATTGATCATCTGAAATATTTATAAAGCGGAGAAACCTTTCTTGAACGTCACCGTCAGGTCCAACGAATCTCATTACTGCAGAAAGTTGGAATAAATTTGCAACATTTGTACTTTCATCCAAACTAATGGTTACAAAACTGGTCTCATGATTTCATTATTATAACATTACTTATTGACTCAATTAAGTCATTCTAGATCAGATTTGATAGCCCAGTAAACACTGCCCCCTGCTCCATGAAAGTTCTTAACTTGTCGTCATACAGACAAAGCAGGTTTACAAGTCCTACATAATTCCCCTTGCTGCTGGATTCTGATGACTCATCGTGACCCCTAAATGCTAATTCCTGTTTCCCCAAAAAATAAACAATATAAATTAGGCGTTTCATTACTTCTCTATTTTTTCTTACTAGTTCGTTGTGCTGATTTTCCCTCACTTTCTTCTGAATATCCAGCAAATGGTCAATTCTGGATTTACCGAATGATTTCAGTAGAATAATGGTTTGGAGATGAGTGCTGGTCAAACTGTGTTTTTTAATTGCTTTATGGATGTTCCCCATGTTACTGAACCCACCACTAGACCATTCCTTTTTTGTCGTTAGCAAACAGAAGACAACACCAACAATAAAGGTTTTATTTGTGTGGACAACCAGTATGCCATTCATTAGTAATATATAGCTGTAAATTGAATTTTCTTACACAGCTTTTCATTGGAGTAGTAATGTTTAGGTCTGGCATTGGTCTTCCTTCCTGCACAACTTTAATCTTTTCTTCATAATTTCTAGAAGAAAAACTTCGTGAGATAGTATTGCACATAATGCAACCATCCGCGTCTGTAGTTCTGCTCTCCAAAGAAAGAGAAGATTCCATATTTCCTCCCCTCTTCAAGCTGCAAGCACTAGTGTACGCACGGTTTGAAACTGCTTACCTTGCTCTAACACGGCATGTGGTAAACTATCTGAAAATCTATCATAAATAAACTTTTAACAAGATCTCAGTGATATCGCACTTGCCATTGAATAATAAAGCTAAACTCACTGCAAAAAGTCACCCGTTACTAATGTATTCCCTTGAAATACACTTATTAAATTGCGACAATGCTGGAAGGTCATTCACCTAGACCCGCACTGAACACATGTGCTTCTCTTGAGCCGATGCCACGATGGCGCCCGAGCTGACCTGAAAACCTACGGAAACGAGTCCCCACGGACACACTACGTTGTTGCACGAATGATTGCACGTATTGAGAACGTATCGTACAATAAAACGGAAATATTAGTTCAGGTCAACTGCAGTAGCCAACAGCTTGACATAGAATCAGAACGTGCTGCTAAATAATGTAATATAAATAAATTTGTAGCATTGTACAGGGTAAGCACTGCTTACCTTGCGTACATGGACACACCCCACTGATTCCTTCATACCCATGTTTAGATTCAATTAGCTTAAATACACTTAGTTTTTATTACCATTATCTTACTTACATAGATCAAAGATAAATAAAATGTAGTATGAGTACACTATACATTATATATTTGCACTGCATCACATTGCGATGTTCAGGTAACAAGTACAACTTGTAATTTGAAATGCACTGTCAACAATGATGATAATAATAACAATAACAATAATGATAATAACAATGACGATGACAATGATGATAATAATGATAATGATGATAATAATAATGATGATAATAATGATAATCATTATAATCATTATAATGACGATAATGACGATGATAATGATAATGATGATAATTATGATAATGATGATCATGATAATAATGATGATAATTATGATAATTATAATGATAATAATAATAACAATAACAATATCAATAATAACAAGCACAATAACAATATATTTGACAAGCATGAGATGTTTCCTACAAAATACTTGTTATTATGGCAGTTTGCTTTCATCCTCTTCTTTATGATCAGTTTGTGAATCTAAAGATCTCACTTTCAGTTTAATCTTCAGAATTGGAGTCATCTAATCCATACAAAATGTCATACACAAGGTAGAGAATACACTTCTTCCAAATTCTTGGAGTTTTGTAAATCATACTTTTTATTCCTGTTTTTAAGAAGTAGTAACATATACTTGCAATCACAAAGATATATTGCACAACTAAGGAGGAAAAAACATATCAGTAATATGTACTGCGAGTAGGCCTGCAGAGTTTAGTTTACCTCTGCAACACGTAACTGCTGATTGGTCATTTCTCAGCTAAGGAAGTCACACCACCGGTCGAGTAAAGTGTCATATTAGATGCCCTAGTCAGATGATTCCATAGATATCTTCCTTAGAAAACTAGAATGTTTGAATAAACGAAGGGGTCTCCCGGACCCTTAGCAGCCACTGGAGGATTAAAGACAGGAAAATCGATATTGCTGCTGCTACTATTACATTTAGTGTATATAACACCAAAGCTCCTACCTCCGGTATTACACCATTATTGCCATAAACATAACACAAATATGTTTCCCCACTTCATCAGAAAGTCTGATTCCTATACTGCTGATACTGATCTCAAAACTAAAATTGGTGATTAGAACATTCTTTATTCAATAATTGTAGTCACATACTTGCACATTGACATGTGTACCTCTGTAAGGTATTGCTTGTATAAAGTGTTGCTTTAAGATAAGCATAATGCCTTCTCCATAAGAGGAAATACTGTGCTACATGTCTCACTATTTCCACCGATTGGTACCAGTACCTGAAGTATCATCTCACCTTGGGTGTTAGGCAAATGCTGGGGTGGTACCTCATCTACATGTTTCATGTGTGTGTAGCACTGATCCTACCTCACCTTGGGTGTTAGGCAAATGCTGGGGTGGTACCTCATCTACATGTTTCATGTGTGTGTAACACTGATCCCATCTCACCTTGGGTGTTAGGCAAATGCTGGGGTGGTACCTCATCTACATGTTTCATGTGTGTGTAGCACTGATCCTACCTCGCCTTGGGTGTTAGGCAAATGCTGGGGTGGTACCTCATCTACATGTTTCATGTGTGTGTAACACTGATCCCATCTCACCTTGGGTGTTAGGCAAATGCTGGGGTGGTACCTCATCTACATGTTTCATGTGTGTGTAACACTGATCCCATCCCACCTTGGGTGTTAGGCAAATGCTGGGGTGGTACCTCATCTACATGTTTCATGTGTGTGTAGCACTGATCCTACCTCACCTTGGGTGTTAGGCAAATGCTGGGGTGGTACCTCATCTACATGTTTCATGTGTGTGTAGCACTGATCCTACCTCACCTTGGGTGTTAGGCAAATGCTGCGGTGGTACCTCATCTACATGTTTCATGTGTGTGTAACACTGATCCCATCTCACCTTGGGTGTTAGGCAAATGCTGGGGTGGTACTTCATGTGTGTGTAGCACTGATCCCATCTCACCTTGGGTGTTAGGCAAATGCTGGGGTGGTTCCTCATCTACATGTTTCATGTACGTGTAACACTGATCCTACCTCACCTTGGGTGTTAGGCAAATGCTGGGGTGGTTCCTCATCTACATGTTTCATGTGTGTGTAACACTGATCCCATCTCACCTTGGGTGTTAGGCAAATGCTGGGGTGGTTCCTCATCTACATGTTTCATGTGTGTGTAACACTGATCCTACCTCACCTTGGGTGTTAGGCAAATGCTGGGGTGGTACCTCATCTACATGTTTCATGTGTGTGTAACACTGATCCCATCTCACCTTGGGTGTTAGGCAAATGCTGGGGTGGTACCTCATCTACATGTTTCATGTGTGTGTAGCACTGATCCCATCTCACCTTGGGTGTTAGGCAAATGTTGGGGTGGTACCTCATCTACATATTTCATGTACGTGTAACACTGATCCCATCTCACCTTGGGTGTTAGGCAAATGCTGGGGTGGTACCTCATCTACATGTTTCATGTGTGTGCAGCACTGATCCCATCTCACCTTGGGTGTTAGGCAAATGCTGGGGTGGTTCCTCATCTACATGTTTCATGTGTGTGTAGCACTGATCCCATCTCACCTTGGGTGTTAGGCAAATGCTGGGGTGGTTCCTCATCTACATGTTTCATGTGTGTGTAACACTGATCCCATCTCACCTTGGGTGTTAGGCAAATGCTGGGGTGGTTCCTCATCTACATGTTTCATGTGTGTGTAACACTGATCCCATCTCACCTTGGGTGTTAGGCAAATGCTGGGGTGGTGCCTCATCTACATGTTTCATGTGTGTGTAGCACTGATCCCATCTCCCCTTGGGTGTTAGGCAAATGCTGGGGTGGTACTTCATGTGTGTGTAACACTGATCCCATCTCACCTTGGGTGTTAGGCAAATGCTGGGGTGGTTCCTCATCTACATGTTTCATGTGTGTGTAACACTGATCCTACCTCACCTTGGGTGTTAGGCAAATGCTGGGGTGGTTCCTCATCTACATGTTTCATGTGTGTGTAACACTGATCCCATCTCACCTTGGGTGTTAGGCAAATGCTGGGGTGGTGCCTCATCTACATGTTTCATGTGTGTGTAGCACTGATCCCATCTCCCCTTGGGTGTTAGGCAAATGCTGGGGTGGTACTTCATGTGTGTGTAACACTGATCCCATCTCACCTTGGGTGTTAGGCAAATGCTGGGGTGGTTCCTCATCTACATGTTTCATGTGTGTGTAACACTGATCCTACCTCACCTTGGGTGTTAGGCAAATGCTGGGGTGGTTCCTCATCTACATGTTTCATGTGTGTGTAGCACTGATCCTACCTCACCTTGGGTGTTAGGCAAATGCTGGGGTGGTACCTCATCTACATGTTTCATGTGTGTGTAGCACTGATCCTAACTCACCTTGGGTGTTAGGCAAATGCTGGGGTGGTTCCTCATCTACATGTTTCATGTGTGTGTAACACTGATCCTACCCCACCTTGGGTGTTAGGCAAATGCTGGGGTGGTACCTCATCTACATGTTTCATGTGTGTGTAGCACTGATCCCATCTCACCTTGGGTGTTAGGCAAATGCTGGGGTGGTTCCTCATCTACATGTTTCATGTGTGTGTAACACTGATCCTACCCCACCTTGGGTGTTAGGCAAATGCTGGGGTGGTACCTCATCTACATGTTTCATGTGTGTGTAACACTGATCCTACCTCACCTTGGGTGTTAGGCAAATGCTGGGGTGGTACTTCATGTGTGTGTAACACTGATCCCATCTCACCTTGGGTGTTAGGCAAATGCTGGGGTGGTTCCTCATCTACATGTTTCATGTGTGTGTAACACTGATCCTACCCCACCTTGGGTGTTAGGCAAATGCTGGGGTGGTACCTCATCTACATGTTTCATGTGTGTGTAACACTGATCCTACCTCACCTTGGGTGTTAGGCAAATGCTGGGGTGGTACCTCATCTACATGTTTCATGTACGTGTAACACTGATCCTACCTCACCTTGGGTGTTAGGCAAATGCTGGGGTGGTACCTCATCTACATGTTTCATGTGTGTGTAACACTGATCCTACCCCACCTTGGGTGTTAGGCAAATGCTGGGCTGGTACCTCATCTACATGTTTCATGTGTGTGTAACACTGATCCTACCTCACCTTGGGTGTTAGGCAAATGCTGGGGTGGTGCCTCATCTACATGTTTCATGTGTGTGTAACACTGATCCTACCCCACCTTGGGTGTTAGGCAAATGCTGGGGTGGTGCCTCATCTACATGTTTCATGTGTGTGTAGCACTGATCCCATCTCACCTTGGGTGTTAGGCAAATGCTGGGGTGGTACTTCATGTGTGTGTAACACTGATCCCATCTCACCTTGGGTGTTAGGCAAATGCTGGGGTGGTTCCTCATCTACATGTTTCATGTGTGTGTAACACTGATCCTACCTCACCTTGGGTGTTAGGCAAATGCTGGGGTGGTTCCTCATCTACATGTTTCATGTACGTGTAACACTGATCCTACCTCACCTTGGGTGTTAGGCAAATGCTGGGGTGGTACCTCATCTACATGTTTCATGTACGTGTAACACTGATCCTACCTCACCTTGGGTGTTAGGCAAATGCTGGGGTGGTTCCTCATCTACATCTTTCATGTGTGTGTAACACTGATCCTACCTCACCTTGGGTGTTAGGCAAATGCTGGGGTGGTTCCTCATCTACATGTTTCATGTACGTGTAACACTGATCCTACCTCACCTTGGGTGTTAGGCAAATGCTGGGGTGGTACCTCATCTACATGTTTCATGTACGTGTAACACTGATCCTACCTCACCTTGGGTGTTAGGCAAATGCTGGGGTGGTTCCTCATCTACATGTTTCATGTGTGTGTAACACTGATCCTACCTCACCTTGGGTGTTAGGCAAATGCTGGGGTGGTTCCTCATCTACATGTTTCATGTGTGTGTAACACTGATCCCATCTCACCTTGGGTGTTAGGCAAATGCTGGGGTGGTTCCTCATCTACATGTTTCATGTGTGTGTAGCACTGATCCCATCTCACCTTGGGTGTTAGGCAAATGCTGGGGTGGTTCCTCATCTACATGTTTCATGTGTGTGTAACACTGATCCCATCTCACCTTGGGTGTTAGGCAAATGCTGGGGTGGTTCCTCATCTACATGTTTCATGTACGTGTAACACTGATCCTACCTCACCTTGGGTGTTAGGCAAATGCTGGGGTGGTACCTCATCTACATGTTTCATGTGTGTGTAACACTGATCCTACCTCACCTTGGGTGTTAGGCAAATGCTGGGGTGGTACCTCATCTACATGTTTCATGTGTGTGTAGCACTGATCCTACCTCACCTTGGGTGTTAGGCAAATGCTGGGGTGGTACCTCATCTACATGTTTCATGTGTGTGTAACACTGATCCTACCTCACCTTGGGTGTTAGGCAAATGCTGGGGTGGTACCTCATCTACATGTTTCATGTGTGTGTAACACTGATCCCATCTCACCTTGGGTGTTAGGCAAATGCTGGGGTGGTACCTCATCTACATGTTTCATGTGTGTGTAGCACTGATCCTACCTCACCTTGGGTGTTAGGCAAATGCTAGGGTGGTACCTCATCTACATGTTTCATGTACGTGTAACACTGATCCTACCTCACCTTGGGTGTTAGGCAAATGCTGGGGTGGTACCTCATCTACATGCTTCATGCGTGTGTAGCAGTGCTGCACTTTCACAGATGCTTGCTTGTTCAAATGAGTTTTCCTTATGAACCTTAAGGGCAGCTTGGTTGAACAGGTATGTAATTAATTTAAAAGGTGAGTCAATTAATAACACTAATTGTTATTAATTGACTCACTTTTTAAATTAAATTGATTATAACAACACTGTTTTCAAACTTCTAAGAAAGGAAGATAGGTATGTATTTGTTGGGCATCACTGTTGCCTTGTGTGATTTCTGCATCTCAGCTCTTTCTTGTTGGTGATGGAAGATGCAATGCCTCTCACAGTAGGCGAGCTGTTGTGTATAACCTGCACATTATTCATCAATGAAGTTAGACATATGTTTCTGCGCACACAAACTGACGCAAAGATGAACTATTTCATTTCAGTGTTATACTTTGGTATGCAAATATGCAAAGAAAGGAAACGCATATGTGAGTTGAGGGAGCAGCTTAACCACCAGAAGGAGGAGAACCTTGATCTGAGGAACTGTATCAGTGTGCAGTCGCAGTCAATCGACACACTCAAGATGGAGAAGGCACTGATGGTGAGGCAATCAGAGTGTGTGAAACAGAAGCTCCAGCACTACATGTAAGTATAGCACTCATTCACCAAATACTACACTCACACATGTTAAAAATTGGGTTTTGAAATTACATTGCTCTGAAGGACAACAGGAAAAAACATAGCAACTAGAAAAAATGTTGTTAGCTAATGTTGGATTTTTGCCAAGTGTGTATGTGTCTCCCATGTATCAGGTCCTTGTTACCAAGTGTGTATGTGTCTCCCATGTATCAGGTCCTTGTTACCAAGTGTGTATGTGTCTCCCATGTATCAGGTCCTTGTTACCAAGTGTGTATGTGTCTCCCATGTATCAGGTCCTTGTTACCAAGTGTGTATATGTCTCCCATGTATCAGGTCCTTGTTACCAAGTGTGTATATGTCTCCCTTGTATCAGGTCCTTTTACCAAGTGTGTATCTGTCTCCCTTGTATCAGGTCCTTGTTACCAAGTGTGTATATGTCTCCCTTGTATCAGGTCCTTGTTACCAAGTGTGTATATGTCTCCCTTGTATCAGGTCCTTGTTACCAAGTGTGTATATGTCTCCCTTGTATCAGGTCCTTGTTACCAAGTGTGTATATGTCTCCCTTGTATCAGGTCCTTTTACCAAGTGTGTATCTGTCTCCCTTGTATCAGGTCCTTGTTACCAAGTGTGTATATGTCTCCCTTGTATCAGGTCCTTGTTGCCAAGTGTGTATATGTCTCCCTTGTATCAGGTCCTTTTACCAAGTGTGTATATGTCTCCCTTGTATCAGGTCCTTGTTGCCTAGTGTGTATCTGTCTCCCTTGTATCAGGTCCTTGTTGCCAAGTGTGTATATGTCTCCCTTGTATCAGGTCCTTGTTACCAAGTGTGTATATGTCTCCCTTGTATCAGGTCCTTGTTGCCAAGTGTGTATCTGTCTCCCTTGTATCAGGTCCTTGTTGCCAAGTGTGTATATGTCTCCCTTGTATCAGGTCCTTTTACCAAGTGTGTATATGTCTCCCATGTATCAGGTTCTTGTTACCAAGTGTGTATATGTCTCCCTTGCATCAGGTCCTTGTTACCAAGTGTGTATATGTCTCCCTTGCATCAGGTCCTTGTTGCCAAGTGTGTATATGTCTCCCTTGTATCAGGTCCTTTTACCAAGTGTGTATATGTCTCCCTTGCATCAGGTCCTTGTTGCCAAGTGTGTATATGTCTCCCTTGTATCAGGTCCTTTTACCAAGTGTGTATATGTCTCCCTTGCATCAGGTCCTTGTTGCCAAGTGTGTATATGTCTCCCTTGTATCAGGTCCTTTTACCAAGTGTGTATATGTCTCCCATGTATCAGGTCCTTTTACCAAGTGTGTATATGTCTCCCTTGTATCAGATCCTTGTTACCAAGTGTGTATATGTCTCCCTTGCATCAGGTCCTTGTTGCCAAGTGTGTATATGTCTCCCATGTATCAGGTCCTTTTACCAAGTGTGTATATGTCTCCCTTGTATCAGGTCCTTTTACCAAGTGTGTATATGTCTCCCTTGCATCAGGTCCTTGTTGCCAAGTGTGTATATGTCTCCCTTGTATCAGGTCCTTTTACCAAGTGTGTATATGTCTCCCATGTATCAGGTCCTTGTTACCAAGTGTGTATATGTCTCCCTTGTATCAGGTCCTTGTTGCCAAGTGTGTATATGTCTCACTTGTATCAGGTCCTTGTTACCAAGTGTGTATATGTCTCCCTTGTATCAGGTCCTTGTTGCCAAGTGTGTATATGTCTCCCATGTATCAGGTCCTTGTTACCAAGTGTGTATATGTCTCCCTTGTATCAGGTCCTTGTTGCGAAGTGTGTATATGTCTCCCTTGTATCAGGTCCTTGTTGCCAAGTGTGTATATGTCTCTCATGTATCAGGTCCTTGTTACCAAGTGTGTATATGTCTCCCTTGTATCAGGGCCTTGTTACCAAGTGTGTATATGTCTCCCTTGTATCAGGTCCTTGTTGCCAAGTGTGTATATGTCTCCCTTGTATCAGGTCCTTTTACCAAGTGTGTATATGTCTCCCTTGCATCAGGTCCTTGTTGCCAAGTGTGTATATGTCTCCCTTGTATCAGGTCCTTGTTGCCAAGTGTGTATATGTCTCCCTTGTATCAGGTCCTTGTTGCCAAGTGTGTATATGTCTCCCTTGTATCAGGTCCTTGTTGCCAAGTGTGTATATGTCTCCCTTGCATCAGGTCCTTGTTACCAAGTGTGTATATGTCTCCCTTGCATCAGGTCCTTGTTACCAAGTGTGTATATGTCTCCCTTGTATCAGGTCCTTGTTGCCAAGTGTGTATATGTCTCCCTTGTATCAGGTCCTTGTTGCCAAGTGTGTATATGTCTCCCTTGTATCAGGTCCTTGTTGCCAAGTGTGTATATGTCTCCCTTGTATCAGGTCCTTGTTGCCAACTGTGTATATGTCTCCCTTGTATCAGGTCCTTGTTGCCAAGTGTGTATATGTCTCCCTTGTATCAGATCCTTGTTGCCAAGTGTGTATATGTCTCCCTTGTATCAGGTCCTTGTTGCCAAGTGTGTATATATCTCCCTTGTATCAGGTCCTTGTTGCCAAGTGTGTATATGTCTCCCTTGTATCAGATCCTTGTTGCCAAGTGTGTATATGTCTCCCTTGTATCAGGTCCTTGTTGCCAAGTGTGTGTATGTCTCCCTTGTATCAGGTCCTTGTTACCAAGTGTGTATATGTCTCCCTTGTATCAGGTCCTTGTTACCAAGTGTGTATATGTGTCCCTTGTATCAGGTCCTTGTTACCAAGTGTGTATATGTCTCCCTTGTATCAGGTCCTTTTACCAAGTGTGTATATGTCTCCCTTGTATCAGGTCCTTGTTGCCGAGTGTGTATATGTCTCCCTTGTATCAGGTCCTTTTACCAAGTGTGTATATGTCTCCCTTGTAGTCTCCCTTGTATCAGGACCTTGTTGCCAAGTGTGTATATGTCTCCCTTGTATCAGGTCCTTGTTGCCGAGTGTGTATATGTCTCCCTTGTATCAGGTCCTTTTACCAAGTGTGTATATGTCTCCCTTGTAGTCTCCCTTGTATCAGGACCTTGTTGCCAAGTGTGTATATGTCTCCCTTGTATCAGGTCCTTGTTGCCAAGTGTGTATATGTCTCCCTTGTATCAGGTCCTTGTTGCCAAGTGTGTATATGTCTCCCTTGTATCAGGTCCTTGTTGCCAAGTGTGTATATGTCTCCCTTGTATCAGGTCCTTGTTGCCAAGTGTGTATATGTCTCCCTTGTATCAGGTCCTTTTACCAAGTGTGTATATGTCTCCCTTGTATCAGGTCCTTGTTGCCAAGTGTGTATATGTCTCCCTTGTATCAGGTCCTTTTACCAAGTGTGTATATGTCTCCCTTGTATCAGGTCCTTTTACCAAGTGTGTATATGTCTCCCTTGTATCAGGTCCTTTTACCAAGTGTGTATATGTCTCCCTTGTATCAGGTCCTTTTACCAAGTGTGTATATGTCACCCTTGCATCAGGTCCTTGTTGCCAAGTGTGTATATGTCTCCCTTGTATCAGGTCCTTGTTGCCAAGTGTGTATATGTCTCCCATGTATCAGGTCCTTTTACCAAGTGTGTATATGTCTCCCTTGTATCAGGTCCTTTTACCAAGTGTGTATATGTCTCCCTTGCATCAGGTCCTTGTTGCCAAGTGTGTATATGTCTCCCTTGTATCAGGTCCTTGTTACCAAGTATGTATATGTCTCCCTTGTATCAGGTCCTTGTTGCCAAGTATGTATATGTCTCCCTTGTATCAGGTCCTTGTTACCAAGTGTGTATATGTCTCCCTTGTATCAGGTCCTTGTTGCCAAGTGTGTATATGTCTCCCATGTATCAGGTCCTTGTTACCAAGTGTGTATATGTCTCCCTTGTATCAGGTCCTTGTTGCCAAGTGTGTATATGTCTCCCTTGTATCAGGTCCTTGTTGCCAAGTGTGTATATGTCTCCCATGTATCAGGTCCTTGTTACCAAGTGTGTATATGTCTCCCTTGTATCAGGTCCTTGTTACCAAGTGTGTATATGTCTCCCTTGTATCAGGTCCTTGTTACCAAGTGTGTATATGTCTCCCTTGTATCAGGTCCTTGTTGCCAAGTGTGTATATGTCTCCCTTGTATCAGGTCCTTGTTACCAAGTGTGTATATGTCTCCCTTGTATCAGGTCCTTGTTGCCAAGTGTGTATATGTCTCCCTTGTATCAGGTCCTTTTACCAAGTGTGTATATGTCTCCCTTGCATCAGGTCCTTGTTGCCAAGTGTGTATATGTCTCCCTTGTATCAGGTCCTTGTTGCAAGTGTGTATATGTCTCCCTTGTATCAGGTCCTTGTTACCAAGTGTGTATATGTCTCCCTTGTATCAGGTCCTTGTTACCAAGTGTGTATATGTCTCCCTTGTATCAGGTCCTTGTTGCCAAGTGTGTATATGTCTCCCTTGTATCAGGTCCTTGTTGCCAAGTGTGTATATATCTCCCTTGTATCAGGTCCTTGTTGCCAAGTGTGTATATGTCTCCCTTGTATCAGATCCTTGTTGCCAAGTGTGTATATGTCTCCCTTGTATCAGGTCCTTGTTGCCAAGTGTGTGTATGTCTCCCTTGTATCAGGTCCTTGTTACCAAGTGTGTATATGTCTCCCTTGTATCAGGTCCTTGTTACCAAGTGTGTATATGTGTCCCTTGTATCAGGTCCTTGTTACCAAGTGTGTATATGTCTCCCTTGTATCAGGTCCTTTTACCAAGTGTGTATATGTCTCCCTTGTATCAGGTCCTTGTTGCCAAGTGTGTATATGTCTCCCTTGTATCAGGTCCTTTTACCAAGTGTGTATATGTCTCCCTTGTATCAGGACCTTGTTGCCAAGTGTGTATATGTCTCCCTTGTATCAGGTCCTTGTTGCCAAGTGTGTATATGTCTCCCTTGTATCAGGTCCTTGTTGCCAAGTGTGTATATGTCTCCCTTGTATCAGGTCCTTGTTGCCAAGTGTGTATATGTCTCCCTTGTATCAGGTCCTTGTTGCCAAGTGTGTATATGTCTCCCTTGTATCAGGTCCTTTTACCAAGTGTGTATATGTCTCCCTTGTATCAGGTCCTTGTTGCCAAGTGTGTATATGTCTCCCTTGTATCAGGTCCTTTTACCAAGTGTGTATATGTCTCCCTTGTATCAGGTCCTTTTACCAAGTGTGTATATGTCTCCCTTGTATCAGGTCCTTTTACCAAGTGTGTATATGTCTCCCTTGTATCAGGTCCTTTTACCAAGTGTGTATATGTCTCCCTTGCATCAGGTCCTTGTTGCCAAGTGTGTATATGTCTCCCTTGTATCAGGTCCTTGTTGCCAAGTGTGTATATGTCTCCCATGTATCAGGTCCTTTTACCAAGTGTGTATATGTCTCCCTTGTATCAGGTCCTTTTACCAAGTGTGTATATGTCTCCCTTGCATCAGGTCCTTGTTGCCAAGTGTGTATATGTCTCCCTTGTATCAGGTCCTTGTTACCAAGTGTGTATATGTCTCCCTTGTATCAGGTCCTTGTTGCCAAGTGTGTATATGTCTCCCTTGTATCAGGTCCTTGTTACCAAGTGTGTATATGTCTCCCTTGTATCAGGTCCTTGTTGCCAAGTGTGTATATGTCTCCCATGTATCAGGTCCTTGTTACCAAGTGTGTATGTCTCCCTTGTATCAGGTCCTTGTTGCCAAGTGTGTATATGTCTCCCTTGTATCAGGTCCTTGTTGCCAAGTGTGTATATGTCTCCCATGTATCAGGTCCTTGTTACCAAGTGTGTATATGTCTCCCTTGTATCAGGTCCTTGTTACCAAGTGTGTATATGTCTCCCTTGTATCAGGTCCTTGTTGCCAAGTGTGTATATGTCTCCCATGTATCAGGTCCTTGTTACCAAGTGTGTATATGTCTCCCTTGTATCAGGTCCTTGTTGCCAAGTGTGTATATGTCTCCCTTGTATCAGGTCCTTGTTGCCAAGTGTGTATATGTCTCCCTTGTATCAGGTCCTTTTACCATGTGTGTATATGTCTCCCTTGCATCAGGTCCTTGTTGCCAAGTGTGTATATGTCTCCCTTGTATCAGGTCCTTGTTGCCAAGTGTGTATATGTCTCCCTTGTATCAGGTCCTTGTTGCCAAGTGTGTATATGTCTCCCTTGTATCAGGTCCTTGTTACCAAGTGTGTATATGTCTCCCTTGCATCAGGTCCTTGTTACCAAGTGTGTATATGTCTCCCTTGCATCAGGTCCTTGTTACCAAGTGTGTATATGTCTCCCTTGTATCAGGTCCTTGTTGCCAAGTGTGTATATGTCTCCCTTGTATCAGGTCCTTGTTGCCAAGTGTGTATATGTCTCCCTTGTATCAGGTCCTTGTTGCCAAGTGTGTATATGTCTCCCTTGTATCAGGTCCTTGTTGCCAAGTGTGTATATGTCTCCCTTGTATCAGATCCTTGTTGCCAAGTGTGTATATGTCTCCCTTGTATCAGATCCTTGTTGCCAAGTGTGTATATGTCTCCCTTGTATCAGGTCCTTGTTGCCAAGTGTGTATATATCTCCCTTGTATCAGGTCCTTGTTGCCAAGTGTGTATATGTCTCCCTTGTATCAGATCCTTGTTGCCAAGTGTGTATATGTCTCCCTTGTATCAGGTCCTTGTTGCCAAGTGTGTGTATGTCTCCCTTGTATCAGGTCCTTGTTACCAAGTGTGTATATGTCTCCCTTGTATCAGGTCCTTGTTACCAAGTGTGTATATGTGTCCCTTGTATCAGGTCCTTGTTACCAAGTGTGTATATGTCTCCCTTGTATCAGGTCCTTTTACCAAGTGTGTATATGTCTCCCTTGTATCAGGTCCTTGTTGCCAAGTGTGTATATGTCTCCCTTGTATCAGGTCCTTTTACCAAGTGTGTATATGTCGCCCTTGTATCAGGACCTTGTTGCCAAGTGTGTATATGTCTCCCTTGTATCAGGTCCTTGTTGCCAAGTGTGTATATGTCTCCCTTGTATCAGGTCCTTGTTGCCAAGTGTGTATATGTCTCCCTTGTATCAGGTCCTTGTTGCCAAGTGTGTATATGTCTCCCTTGTATCAGGTCCTTGTTGCCAAGTGTGTATATGTCTCCCTTGTATCAGGTCCTTTTACCAAGTGTGTATATGTCTCCCTTGTATCAGGTCCTTGTTGCCAAGTGTGTATATGTCTCCCTTGTATCAGGTCCTTTTACCAAGTGTGTATATGTCTCCCTTGTATCAGGTCCTTTTATCAAGTGTGTATATGTCTCCCTTGTATCAGGTCCTTGTTGCCAAGTGTGTATATGTCTCCCTTGTATCAGGTCCTTGTTACCAAGTGTGTATATGTCTCCCTTGTATCAGGTCCTTGTTACGTGTGTATATGTCTCCCTTGTATCAGGTCCTTGTTACCAAGTGTGTATATGTCTCCCTTGTATCAGGTCCTTGTTGCCAAGTGTGTATATGTCTCCCTTGTATCAGGTCCTTGTTACCAAGTGTGTATATGTCTCCCTTGTATCAGGTCCTTGTTGCCAAGTGTGTGTATGTCTCCCTTGTATCAGGTCCTTGTTGCCAAGTGTGTATATGTCTCCCTTGTATCAGGTCCTTGTTACCAAGTGTGTATATGTCTCCCTTGTATCAGGTCCTTGTTACCAAGTGTGTATATGTCTCCCTTGTATCAGGTCCTTGTTACCAAGTGTGTATATGTCTCCCTTGTATCAGGTCCTTGTTGCCAAGTGTGTATATGTCTCCCTTGTATCAGGTCCTTGTTACCAAGTGTGTATATGTCTCCCTTGTATCAGGTCCTTGTTACCAAGTGTGTATATGTCTCCCTTCTATCAGGTCCTTGTTGCCAAGTGTGTATATGTCTCCCTTGTATCAGGTCCTTGTTACCAAGTGTGTATATGTCTCCCTTGTATCAGATCCTTGTTGCCAAGTGTGTATATGTCTCCCTTGTATCAGGTCCTTGTTACCAAGTGTGTATATGTCTCCCTTGTATCAGGTCCTTGTTACCAAGTGTGTATATGTCTCCCTTGCATCAGGTCCTTGTTGCCAAGTGTGTATATGTCTCCCTTGCATCAGGTCCTTGTTGCCAAGTGTGTATATGTCTCCCTTGTATCAGGTCCTTTTACCAAGTGTGTATATGTCTCCCTTGTATCAGGTCCTTTTACCAAGTGTGTATATGTCTCCCTTGTATCAGGTCCTTGTTACCAAGTGTGTATATGTCTCCCTTGTATGAGGTCCTTGTTGCCAAGTGTGTATATGTCTCCCTTGTATCAGGTCCTTTTACCAAGTGTGTATATGTCTCCCTTGTATCAGGTCCTTGTTGCTAAGTGTGTATATGTCTCCCTTGTATCAGGTCCTTGTTACCAAGTGTGTATATGTCTCCCTTGTATCAGGTCCTTGTTGCCAAGTGTGTATGTCTCCCGTGTATCAGGTCCTTGTTACCAAGTGTGTATGTGTCTCCCTTGTATCAGGTCCTTGTTGCCAAGTGTGTATATGTCTCCCTTGTATCAGGTCCTTGTTGCCAAGTGTGTATATATCTCCCTTGTATCAGGTCCTTGTTGCCAAGTGTGCATATGTCTCCCTTGTATCAGATCCTTGTTGCCAAGTGTGTATATGTCTCCCTTGTATCAGGTCCTTGTTGCCAAGTGTGTGTATGTCTCCCTTGTATCAGGTCCTTGTTACCAAGTGTGTATATGTCTCCCTTGTATCAGGTCCTTGTTACCAAGTGTGTATATGTGTCCCTTGTATCAGGTCCTTGTTACCAAGTGTGTATATGTCTCCCTTGTATCAGGTCCTTTTACCAAGTGTGTATATGTCTCCCTTGTATCAGGTCCTTGTTGCCAAGTGTGTATATGTCTCCCTTGTATCAGGTCCTTTTACCAAGTGTGTATATGTCTCCCTTGTATCAGGACCTTGTTGCCAAGTGTGTATATGTCTCCCTTGTATCAGGTCCTTGTTGCCAAGTGTGTATATGTCTCCCTTGTATCAGGTCCTTGTTGCCAAGTGTGTATATGTCTCCCTTGTATCAGGTCCTTGTTGCCAAGTGTGTATATGTCTCCCTTGTATCAGGTCCTTGTTGCCAAGTGTGTATATGTCTCCCTTGTATCAGGTCCTTTTACCAAGTGTGTATATGTCTCCCTTGTATCAGGTCCTTGTTGCCAAGTGTGTATATGTCTCCCTTGTATCAGGTCCTTTTACCAAGTGTGTATATGTCTCCCTTGTATCAGGTCCTTTTACCAAGTGTGTATATGTCTCCCTTGTATCAGGTCCTTTTACCAAGTGTGTATATGTCTCCCTTGTATCAGGTCCTTTTACCAAGTGTGTATATGTCTCCCTTGCATCAGGTCCTTGTTGCCAAGTGTGTATATGTCTCCCTTGTATCAGGTCCTTGTTGCCAAGTGTGTATATGTCTCCCATGTATCAGGTCCTTTTACCAAGTGTGTATATGTCTCCCTTGTATCAGGTCCTTTTACCAAGTGTGTATATGTCTCCCTTGCATCAGGTCCTTGTTGCCAAGTGTGTATATGTCTCCCTTGTATCAGGTCCTTGTTACCAAGTGTGTATATGTCTCCCTTGTATCAGGTCCTTGTTGCCAAGTGTGTATATGTCTCCCTTGTATCAGGTCCTTGTTACCAAGTGTGTATATGTCTCCCTTGTATCAGGTCCTTGTTGCCAAGTGTGTATATGTCTCCCATGTATCAGGTCCTTGTTACCAAGTGTGTATGTCTCCCTTGTATCAGGTCCTTGTTGCCAAGTGTGTATATGTCTCCCTTGTATCAGGTCCTTGTTGCCAAGTGTGTATATGTCTCCCATGTATCAGGTCCTTGTTACCAAGTGTGTATATGTCTCCCTTGTATCAGGTCCTTGTTACCAAGTGTGTATATGTCTCCCTTGTATCAGGTCCTTGTTGCCAAGTGTGTATATGTCTCCCATGTATCAGGTCCTTGTTACCAAGTGTGTATATGTCTCCCTTGTATCAGGTCCTTGTTGCCAAGTGTGTATATGTCTCCCTTGTATCAGGTCCTTGTTGCCAAGTGTGTATATGTCTCCCTTGTATCAGGTCCTTTTACCATGTGTGTATATGTCTCCCTTGCATCAGGTCCTTGTTGCCAAGTGTGTATATGTCTCCCTTGTATCAGGTCCTTGTTGCCAAGTGTGTATATGTCTCCCTTGTATCAGGTCCTTGTTGCCAAGTGTGTATATGTCTCCCTTGCATCAGGTCCTTGTTACCAAGTGTGTATATGTCTCCCTTGCATCAGGTCCTTGTTACCAAGTGTGTATATGTCTCCCTTGCATCAGGTCCTTGTTACCAAGTGTGTATATGTCTCCCTTGTATCAGGTCCTTGTTGCCAAGTGTGTATATGTCTCCCTTGTATCAGGTCCTTGTTGCCAAGTGTGTATATGTCTCCCTTGTATCAGGTCCTTGTTGCCAAGTGTGTATATGTCTCCCTTGTATCAGATCCTTGTTGCCAAGTGTGTATATGTCTCCCTTGTATCAGATCCTTGTTGCCAAGTGTGTATATGTCTCCCTTGTATCAGGTCCTTGTTGCCAAGTGTGTATATATCTCCCTTGTATCAGGTCCTTGTTGCCAAGTGTGTATATGTCTCCCTTGTATCAGATCCTTGTTGCCAAGTGTGTATATGTCTCCCTTGTATCAGGTCCTTGTTGCCAAGTGTGTGTATGTCTCCCTTGTATCAGGTCCTTGTTACCAAGTGTGTATATGTCTCCCTTGTATCAGGTCCTTGTTACCAAGTGTGTATATGTGTCCCTTGTATCAGGTCCTTGTTACCAAGTGTGTATATGTCTCCCTTGTATCAGGTCCTTTTACCAAGTGTGTATATGTCTCCCTTGTATCAGGTCCTTGTTGCCAAGTGTGTATATGTCTCCCTTGTATCAGGTCCTTTTACCAAGTGTGTATATGTCGCCCTTGTATCAGGACCTTGTTGCCAAGTGTGTATATGTCTCCCTTGTATCAGGTCCTTGTTGCCAAGTGTGTATATGTCTCCCTTGTATCAGGTCCTTGTTGCCAAGTGTGTATATGTCTCCCTTGTATCAGGTCCTTGTTGCCAAGTGTGTATATGTCTCCCTTGTATCAGGTCCTTGTTGCCAAGTGTGTATATGTCTCCCTTGTATCAGGTCCTTTTACCAAGTGTGTATATGTCTCCCTTGTATCAGGTCCTTGTTGCCAAGTGTGTATATGTCTCCCTTGTATCAGGTCCTTTTACCAAGTGTGTATATGTCTCCCTTGTATCAGGTCCTTTTATCAAGTGTGTATATGTCTCCCTTGTATCAGGTCCTTGTTGCCAAGTGTGTATATGTCTCCCTTGTATCAGGTCCTTGTTACCAAGTGTGTATATGTCTCCCTTGTATCAGGTCCTTGTTACGTGTGTATATGTCTCCCTTGTATCAGGTCCTTGTTACCAAGTGTGTATATGTCTCCCTTGTATCAGGTCCTTGTTGCCAAGTGTGTATATGTCTCCCTTGTATCAGGTCCTTGTTACCAAGTGTGTATATGTCTCCCTTGTATCAGGTCCTTGTTGCCAAGTGTGTGTATGTCTCCCTTGTATCAGGTCCTTGTTGCCAAGTGTGTATATGTCTCCCTTGTATCAGGTCCTTGTTACCAAGTGTGTATATGTCTCCCTTGTATCAGGTCCTTGTTACCAAGTGTGTATATGTCTCCCTTGTATCAGGTCCTTGTTACCAAGTGTGTATATGTCTCCCTTGTATCAGGTCCTTGTTGCCAAGTGTGTATATGTCTCCCTTGTATCAGGTCCTTGTTACCAAGTGTGTATATGTCTCCCTTGTATCAGGTCCTTGTTACCAAGTGTGTATATGTCTCCCTTCTATCAGGTCCTTGTTGCCAAGTGTGTATATGTCTCCCTTGTATCAGGTCCTTGTTACCAAGTGTGTATATGTCTCCCTTGTATCAGATCCTTGTTGCCAAGTGTGTATATGTCTCCCTTGTATCAGGTCCTTGTTACCAAGTGTGTATATGTCTCCCTTGTATCAGGTCCTTGTTACCAAGTGTGTATATGTCTCCCTTGCATCAGGTCCTTGTTGCCAAGTGTGTATATGTCTCCCTTGCATCAGGTCCTTGTTGCCAAGTGTGTATATGTCTCCCTTGTATCAGGTCCTTTTACCAAGTGTGTATATGTCTCCCTTGTATCAGGTCCTTTTACCAAGTGTGTATATGTCTCCCTTGTATCAGGTCCTTGTTACCAAGTGTGTATATGTCTCCCTTGTATGAGGTCCTTGTTGCCAAGTGTGTATATGTCTCCCTTGTATCAGGTCCTTTTACCAAGTGTGTATATGTCTCCCTTGTATCAGGTCCTTGTTGCTAAGTGTGTATATGTCTCCCTTGTATCAGGTCCTTGTTACCAAGTGTGTATATGTCTCCCTTGTATCAGGTCCTTGTTGCCAAGTGTGTATGTCTCCCGTGTATCAGGTCCTTGTTACCAAGTGTGTATGTGTCTCCCTTGTATCAGGTCCTTGTTGCCAAGTGTGTATATGTCTCCCTTGTATCAGGTCCTTGTTACCAAGTGTGTATATGTCTGCCTTGTATCAGGTCCTTTTACCAAGTGTGTATATGTCTCCCTTGTATCAGGTCCTTGTTGCCAAGTGTGTATATGTCTCCCTTGTATCAGGTCCTTGTTGCCAAGTGTGTATATGTCTCCCTTGCATCAGGTCCTTGTTACCAAGTGTGTATATGTCTCCCTTGTATCAGGTCCTTGTTGCCAAGTGTGTATATGTCTCCCTTGTATCAGGTCTTTGTTGCCAAGTGTGTATATGTCTCCCTTGTATCAGATCCTTGTTACCAAGTATGTATATGTCTCCCTTGTATCAGGTCCTTGTTGCCAAGTGTGTATATGTCTCCCTTGTATCAGGTCCCTGTTGCCAAGTGTGTGTATGTCTCCCTTGTATCAGGTCCTTGCTACCAAGTGTGTATATGTCTCCCTTGTATCAGGTCCTTGTTGCCAAGTGTGTATATGTCTCCCTTGTATCAGGTCCTTGTTACCAAGTGTGTATATGTCTCCCTTGTATCAGGTCCTTGTTGCCAAGTGTGTGTATGTCTCCCTTGTATCAGGTCCTTGTTACCAAGTGTGTATATGTCTCCCTTGTATCAGGTCCTTGTTGCCAAGTGTGTATATGTCTCCCTTGTATCAGGCCCTTGTTACCAAGTGTGTATATGTCTCCCTTGTATCAGGTCCTTGTTGCTGTGTCCATTATTATTATTATTATTACTAACGTCCTCCAACGTAATGTCATATCGGACGGAAGCTGTGTCCAGCTCATTCTCAAAGTCATATAAACGATGTTGTTTATATGGCTTTGAGAATGAGCTGGACACAGCTTGAAACCCCAGGTTAGCTGCAAATTAATAAGATAAGTGAAGTTTTTAGTTTCTAATTTGTTCTTACTTTAGAATCATCAGTCTAATTAGAACTGAAAGTGCTGTTAGGTACCTATATCTGCCATGTCTAATAAACCTTTTCTATCATACTCATTCTGTAAGAAGCTAGCATTATTCTAAAGGAAGAACAAATTAGAAACTAAAAAACTTCGCTTATGTTAGTAATATTGCAAGTTCTTTGGTGCAAAGCTGCCTATGTTTTGAGTTGACTCCAACTCACTCTAAAAGCTACACAAAGCTATACAAGGCTTGTTGCTTCACTCTTAATAGCTTCAATTTCCTTAATTAAGCTAGCATTATTTAAAAAAATCTGCTAAGTTGCACTCACATGACTTTCTCTACTCTTGTACTTACCATTCTTACAAACTCTTATGCCTTATCTTCTTATTTTAATGGAGGTAAACATTTGCAGAAATTATCTTACTGTTTATCTTCTTATAGCTACAAGGGGAATATGGGAATACAGTAGACTGAGCAATAGCCAAATATTTTAAAACTTTCAAATTCTGTTCTGTTTGCACACTTAACATATAAAAAAATGAATAACGAGATCTACATTTTTTGTATATAAGATTTTGTCTATCTCTTTCGGTTTACCAGTTATAAAAGTCATCCAGAGTAAATAGGACTACATAGGCTATAGCCAGAAAATTCAAGATATACATTTCATTTGTCATCAAAATATCCCAAACATATGACATTTTAATCAAAATCATTAGAGTCATTTTCAAGAAAAACAAAGCTTGCAAAAAATTTTCCACACAAAGGGTAGTTTAGGATGGAGCAATTTTCTTCAAAATATTTGTGTTGCATCCTTGAAAGACATAACCTTAAATACCAACTTTGGTTTTTGACCGACTTTTCGATTTTGAGCTATGTTGTCCACAGACTGACAGACAAACACACACACACACACGCACGTGCACACACACTCGCACGCGCACACTCGCGTTCACACGCACGCGCACACACACACTTGGACCTTTTTCTAAAACTGCTTTTTTTTTATTCGGGGGACCTCAAAACATTTTCGGTGAAATCTGGACATTGAATGTTTTGGTGGAATACAATACTTGCTGTATGTAGTAGAGAAAGTAAAAAGGGGAGACTTTAAAGATGGAGAACAAAGTGAACAGTTTGGTGTGTACATTTAACTGTAAGTTTTATACAAAGATAGTTCGGTTATAAAACTTGAGTAAGCTCTTTCGTTGGCCATGTTTGGCCCAAAATTTGTTAGCAAAATGTTCAGGAAATGGCAGTCCTATATTTAAAGCTTGTGATGAATGTCTATTAATGCCATTTCATTATGTACTTTGTTTAATATTTGTTAAAATCCATCAGCAACCCTCAGTGAAGTAGGAAATAGTTACATATAGCAATGTTTGCAGTTTATCATTTTGAGACCTACAGCTTAAAACAGTAAAACTAGAAGAAGAGGTTGAATGAATGTTACAGAGTACAGCTAAAGAAAGAGAGAGCCAAGGCACGTCTTCTGGAAGAGGAAGTATCAAAAGTGAAGAGCACAAAAAAGAAACTGGAGAATCTGTTGGAAATGGAGAAGAAATATAATGAAACAAATGAAACAAGACAAGCTCTCTTCATTGAGGTTAGTTAAGACATGATCAGCTAAACACTTAAAATGCTTTATCTTCCTTTCATACAAGTTTGAAAACAGTGTTGTTATAATAAATTTAATTTAAAGGTGAGTAAGTGTTGTTTAGTGTTATTAATTGACTCACCTTTTAAATTAAAAAGTTAAAATTCTTGTTTACTTGTTATGAGCAGATATATATATATATATATATATATATATATATATATATATATATATATATATATATATATATATATATATATATATGCACTAATATTGTAAATGTTTGCTTTTTTCTTGCCCTTTCTTCCATACAAACCTGTATTGGCAGTTCAAACAATGATGGTAAGTTGATAATCTGTGGGGAAGCCCCCATGAAGGGGCTGGTGATGTGTTCCCCCTGATGCACAGAGCTATCAGCTGTAGGTTCAGACCACGTTCAAACAATGATGGTAAGTTGATAATCTGTGGGGAAGGCCCCATGAAGGGGCTGGTGATGTGTTCCCCCTGATGCACAGAGCTATCAGCTGTAGGTTCAGACCACGTTCAAACAATGATGGTAAGTTGATAATCTGTGGGGAAGGTCCCATGAAGGGGCTGGTGATGTGTTCCACCTGATGCACAGAGCAAAGATTAGATGCGGTCCACAATAGGGGCATCTGCACTGCAATAGGAGCTTTTCCAAAAAGTCCAGTGGTGAGCCTTTACGCTGAGTTTGCAGAACCTCCTCTGCAATATCAGTGCGAGATTCTCTTGGCAAATTATTGTTGTGCGCTTCGCTGTATGCCTAAGCATCCAACGTTTGCTTCTTTTTTCACCATCATGCTATGGGAACAGTATAGGAATAGCATCCTTAGTTCTAAGCGTGCAGGGTTTCTTTTCCAAGATCTTCTGGTGAAGCTTGGAGTGGAATTACCCAGGATGTTCGCAAGGGCGAGAAGCTTTACCCCCCTTGGCTATCTGGTACGCCCCATGTGGATCTTGGGATGACCATACACCGGAAGTCCACAATGCCCATTTCAAGTATCCACATGTGTTTTTTTAGAGTTTTTGTCAGCCTACTCTGACCGTCCATGTATTTACACTGATGGGTTAAAGAGCATCGGTTGTTGGATGTGCTTATGTTTATGGAACTGAACCACATACATTCGGTTTCCCAAATAGCACTTCCATTTTTACTGCAGAGCTTTATGCAATTTATCGAGCCGTTTTGTATGTATGTCATCTTAAATTAGGTGACTGCCTGATTTTGAGCGATTCCCTTAGTGCACTACAGAGCCTTTGTCAGTTGTACAACCCCTACCCTATTGTACAACGTATCCAGGATGCCCTCCATGTTTTACACGCTTCTGGCGTTGACGTGGTGTGTGCATGGATTCCTGGTCACGTAGGTTTGCTGGGGAATGAAATGGCAGATTTAGCAGCAAAGACGGCAACTACAGAACCCAGTATTACCATCTCACGTGTTACTTTGGAAGACTTTAGGTTTGAAGTGCGGAGAGCGGTGCTGTCGTGCTGGCACGACGAGTGGTCAGCTCTACGCTGTAATAAGCTTAGAGAAGTGAAAAAACTTTCGATAAACTGGGTAACTTCCTGTCGCACATCTCACCGCAAGGAGGTTAGTTTGGCTCAATTAAGAATAGGGCACTGCAATTTTTCACATGGTTACCTATTTAAAAGGGACCCTGCCCCTCTATGTCCACTGTGTGACAATCTTTTGTCTGTCCATCATGTGCTGCTAGATTGTTCCTGTCTAGAGCACCTTCAAGCTGGCAGACTTCAGAAGTCTTAGTGGTTGATAGAGTTTCTAAGTTTTTAGCAGATTGTAACATCAATTTGAGGACTTAAATTTTTAGATATTTTATATGCTTTTTGACATATTTATCATCTTGTTTCACATCTGGCTATTGCCACTGCTTTTTACTTTTTGTGTATATTTTCCTTGTCACTGGTATTTTTATTTTTGAGTGAAATTTATATCTGGCTTGAGAGGTAGAACTGGAACTTAAAAATTCAATGCCGCAACTGGGATTTGAACCACAAACTGTGCCCACACACAGCTTGTGTGTTTAAAAACACCAACAGGAAAAAATACGAACTAACTTGAGAATTTAATGCCATTCTGGCAGTTTGTCACAATAGCTCAGTGGTAGAGCGTCCGCCCGGCAAGCGGAAGGTCTGTGGTTCAAATCCCAGTTGTGGCATTGAATTTTTAAGTTCCAGTTCTACCTCTTAAACTTTGCCCACACACGGCTTGTGTGTTTAAAAACACCAACAGTAAGTTTGTTGGCATAAATAAATAATAATTACCAACAGTAAGTTTGTTGGCATAAATAAATAATAATTATATCTGGCTATTGCCATGAATCTTTTAAGGGCACTGATGACCTCGAAGTTGAAGGCCCTTAAACCAAACCAACAACAACAACACCAACAACCACCAGCACCACCACCACTACCACCACCAGTGGATAGTTTTTTTGGCTGCAA
The DNA here is from genome assembly GCA_030765045.1 of Tenodera sinensis. Lineage (NCBI taxonomy): Eukaryota > Metazoa > Arthropoda > Insecta > Mantodea > Mantidae > Tenodera > Tenodera sinensis. The sequence continues at coordinate 244,686 of JAUKNM010000015.1, forward strand.
AAACTCTAGCAAAGCTTCTTTTAGAAGGGAAGTAAAGCCGGTAGTCCTGTGTCATAGATTTATGGCATGTAAATGAATCTGATGCCTGATAAAGAGGCATTTGAGCAAAATTAAGTGGTATTTACTTCCAATACAGAATGGGACACTTGAGAACCATAGCAGTTAAATGAAGCTCAATTTCATTTCAGATTGTAAATTATTTCATGTTGTGCTTATTTGTGATTATAGGCATATAATTAATTGCCCACCTTTAGATAAAATAAAGAAAGAAAGAAATTAAAGACAGTTTGCCATTTATGTTATTGTTTGAAGTTGATTGTTGTTTGCTTCAGGCAATGAAGATGAAACTGGATACAGCCATTGAGAGTGAGGCCAAGCTGCGATATCAGCTGCATCACAAGCAGACCTGCCAGATGGTGAGTTTACTCTTTCACAACAGTGCATGACCATGTCTATGTACATATACACTCCCAATATCCAAACTGTACAAAAAGAGGTTTATATCAACATGGTTCTGAAAATCATTTACTACTGAGTTACAAGACAAAATTGCTTCTTCCTCCTTCATGTTATCATGTACTCTGTTGCACATTCCTGAACTGTTTCAATTTTTATATTTTCTGAATTTTTCGTTCCCACCTTTGTAGATTATTACAGTTTTTAAATCACAGTACCATTTAAAAAATCTTTAGTTTCCCTGACTTATATTTCCTAGCATGATCAAGATTATGTATTGAAAGATTTAGCAAACTCTCGCTAGATTTGTTGTCTATTTTCTTACATCCCATAGATTTAATTGTATTATATTAATTAATACATATTATATAATTCAACTTTTCAAAGCTAAATTGGTAAATAATATCTTCTTCACTTTAAACCTTGGTCCACAAATGTTAAATTATTCTACAATCACTTATTTGGAGCCCTGCATTAAAAAGGTGTTTGTTCTCTTTAAAGTCAGCAGACCAAGAGAAAGTTTAGTATTATTGTGTGGCTAAAGTAACATGTTCGAATATTATCTCACTTAGATATGGTTTCTTGTGACACCCCATCCATTAGTGGAAAATATTGGAGAGCAAGGGGATTAATGACTTCATTGTCAGAAATCTAGGATTAGGCAACAACAACAACTTTGTGTTTTGCTATAATCTCGAATTTGCTAAGAAAACAATATTAATCTGTCTTTTTAACACTTTTTACATGAAATACACACAAAATAACCCTTAATTATATGAATACAATTGAAATATAACATTTAACAATAATTATTATCCTTATAAATAGACAATCTTCTTGACAATGAAAGAACGATATGGGAGAAACAAAGTCAAATACATATGTGAATAAAGTCAAGTTCATGATTAAATTGATTTCCTCCGGGATCACAAACACATACACACATACATACACAGACACACATACATACACACACACAGACACACATAAATACATATATATATATATATATATATATATATATATATATATATATATACATACGTAGACACACATACACACACAGACACACAACACACACGCATACATAAACACAGGCCCACACACACACTACAAAAGAAGTAGGGATCAATAAGGTTTACTGAATGATTCCACACCAAACCTCTGTTGATGACTGTCCTGTTGTACTTCAGGCCCAGGTATGGGGAAAGAAGTAGAGATCAATAATATTATCTGAATGATTCCACACCAAACCTCTGTTGATGACTGTCCTGTTGTACTTCAGGCCCAGGTATGGGGAAAGAAGTAGAGATCAATAATATTATCTGAATGATTCCACACCAAACCTCTGTTGATGACTGTCTTGTTGTACTTCAGGCCCAGGTATGGGGAAAGAAGTAGAGATCAATAATATTATCTGAATGATTCCACACCAAACCTCTGTTGATGACTGTCCTGTTGTACTTCAGGCCCAGGTATGGGGAAAGAAGTAGAGATCAATAAGGTCTACTGAATGATTGCACACCAAACCTCTGTTGATGACTGTCCTGTTGTACTTGAGACCCAGGTATGGGGAAAGAAGTAGAGATCAATAAGGTCTACTGAATGATTCCACACCAAACCTCTGTTGATGACTGTCCTGTTGTACTTCAGACCCAGGCATGGGGAAAGAAGTAGAGATGAATAAGGTTATCTGAATGATTCCACACCAAACCTCTGTTGATGACTGTCCTGTTGTACTTCAGACCCAGGCATGGGGAAAGAAGTAGAGATGAATAAGGTCTACTGAATGATTGCACTCCAAACCTCTGTTGATGACTGTCCTGTTGTACTTCAGACCCAGGCATGGGGAAAGAAGTAGAGATGAATAAGGTCTACTGAATGATTCCACACCAAACCTCTGTTGATGACTGTCCTGTTGTACTTTAGACCCAGGCATGGGGAAAGAAGTAGAGATCAATAAGGTCATCTGAATGATTCCACACCAAACCTCTGTTGATGACTGTCCTGTTGTACTTCAGACCCAGGCATGGGGAAAGAAGTAGAGATCAATAAGGTCATCTGAATGATTCCACACCAAACCTCTGTTGATGACTGTCCTGTTGTACTTCAGACCCAGGCATGGGGAAAGAAGTAGAGATCAATAAGGTCATCTGAATGATTCCACACCAAACCTCTGTTGATGACTGTCCTGTTGTACTTCAGACCCAGGTATGGGTATTATGAAAATTGAAGATACCGTTGCAGGTAAATCTTATCTCATTAGTGAACAAGGTGTATGATAACATAACACAATTATGTAACATGTGACGTCAGAAAATTCTTGACTCAAAAATCTGCCACCTTTAATGCTTGTACAGGCAGCTGCAAATGTTTAGCAACTCACATGCTCCTAGTCAGAGGGGGAAGCCAGTATGGCTTATATATTAGTTATGCCAGTTACTCTCAAAGGTCGATTTGTGAGCTCATACCTGTCTACAAATGTGAGTGGCATCATGTATCTGTAACTCCAAAGAGAATATCATTCCAACATTTCTCTTATGCTTGGCAGTAAGAAAGTAATCTCAATGTAAAAGAAAACAAAAATTAATGTTATAAAACCAATACAAATTTGCAGCAAGAATGGAAATCAAACAATTGTATTAGAGGGGTATATTATCACTTTATAATCAAATTAAACTTAAAATGTAATAATTTTTATATTCGACATTGTTTTAAGCTATTCATGGAGACACACACACACACACACGCACACACACACACTATATATATATATAATTTGCATATTGGTTTTATTCAGTGAACATAAAATCATATATTTGATCTGAAATGTCACATGGAAGTTTAAAACATTGAATGGCTGTTTGTCGGAAATAGCAGTGAAACAGAACTTCAAAGAAAATGAAAGTTTAGCATTACACAAGTAATAGAACTTCTGCAAATCGCAAAAGAGCATGTTTAAAAAATTATGAGATATCAGCCTCCATCGCTTACAAAGTAACTTTCCCCCTCCCTCAGTTTCCCCCGTTTAAATCTTTAAATCATACATGCAAAAGAGAAAGTGTTAATTTTTTTGTTTGGATACAGTAAAATTGATTATTTAGCTTCTTGTTTACTCCCTGCTGGCCACACATCAGAGAAACACACACAAAAGTAAGTAACTCTGGTGAAGCCATCGCTGGACCAGGTGGACCAGGGCAAGTAATTCATAAGAACATTTTTTGTTTCTTTCCCCTACATCCTCTCGTCCATTGGAAAATATTTGGAGCTGGCTGTACATGCTGAAGGTGATATGGTTACACAAGATTTTCACACAGAATTCTCCAGATATTCACCAGACTAATGTGCGTTGGTGAATTTGTGAGCATGTTTGTTAACAGGTTGGGGCTGTATACAGCTTGTGTGGTAGTGATGCATTCTCACACATAAAGTGCATATTGGTCTGTGCTCTACAACCAACACTGGACAGCTAATGAGCAAATGCTTTAATAACTCTCAGAGCCATTTTTATATTAACTGTTTTAATGTTGGGAGGATGTCCCTAAGACATTTGACAGGCAATTAAGATATACATTGTGTTAGATATTCATTGGCTTCTGCAAAGGGTTTTTCCTGATTTTATATTTATCCAGTTGTCTCACTCCTGTTTGCTTCAGTTCCCTATACCTACCTTATATAAAATGGGATCCATATAAATTGCCTATTGATTACCCTAATGTGTTGTTGTTGTTGTTAGCTAATACTGGATTTCTGACAATGAAGTCATTAATCCTCTTGCTCTCCAATATTTTTCACTGATGGATGGGGCACCAGAAGTGGCTGGGCATATTTGAAGGTGGTCTCGGTCCATTTCCTCTTGCAGATCACATAGAGGACAGAGTGATGAAGAATATATCCCAATTCATTTTACCAAGAATAATCAGCTTTCTCATTACCACTCAGTCCACAGTGAGCTGGTATCCATTGAAAGACTAGGTGTTTTTGAAGTGCTGTTAGATGGGTAACAATTTTCCAACATTCTACAATTGTTTGGTTTTTTGGTGACAACTTGGAAGTAATTGCTATAATTGTTGCCCTGGAATCTGAGAGAATAACTGCTTGATGAAAATGTGAAATTTTATACAAAAGATTTTGTAGGGCCATTCGAATTGCTTCAATTTCTCCATCAAGGTTTGTGGTTCCATAACTTAAAGATTTGTAATAGGAAAAGAGGTGACATGTGACTCCAGCACCTGCTCCATCTTGGTTTGATATCAATGATCCATCAGTATAAATATGGAGCCATTCGTGTTCCGGAAATCTAGTATGCGTTGTCTCTAATGCCAATAACTTTTGAACATCCTAACATAACTTCAAAAATGTCCATCAGTTCTCAATATACAAAATGATTATGAGCAAAATTGGAGTGCAAGAAGACTAATGACTTCATTGTCAACCATCAGGTATTAGAAAGCAACAACATACACTCAGCCCTTCCTATGTTCGTTCATATTAGGAAATGGAGGGTGACTAACTATACAGGTCATGTATATGCAAAGTAGCTTTCACGTAAGTGAAGGTGAGAGTGTAAATGATTTATAGACAGGTCATCATGTTTAACAAGGAAAGATATCAAAATATGAAGTAAGTTTTAAATTGTATGCATTTGTGCAGAGCAATTGTGATTATATTTAACAGCTTGAGTAAGTTCTTCTGGAAGAACAAGTGTGTAAGTGAGTAGTGACTGACATTTGCAGTTCCAGATCAAGAAACCAAATCATCAATTCAGACAAAATTGGTTAAGAATGGCAAAAAATAGTTTTCCATCTTAGTACATTTTAGAAAGTAAGTGTTAGCAGTTGTGTACAAGTAGATAAGGGCATGTACTTAACAATGACTGTACTTTTGCACTGTGCAGGCTGGCGATGCAGGAATGTCTGAGAGGAGTTGATGCAATGTGACACGACACAACACGACACGACGCACAACAGCTCTAAAGTGCTATAATATTCTTCTGGAAAGAATTCCTTATAACTTTGTACAATTGTTTATAATTGAAATGTTTTGGTTTTGTGATTGTCATATGTGTGTATTTTTGGTGTATTTTTTATTAATATATTATACATGTGAATTTTATATAAATTACCTTTGTTCTGAATGCATAACATAAAAGCATAAAGCAGTTATCTACAAAGAAAGAGACATCACAAGAAATCTGATAGGAGTTTATTTATTCAATGTATTCGCTTAGTTCATCTTTTCTTTTTTTCTCTTTCTTTCTTCAGTTTACTCATCTTTTTTCCTTTTTTAGTATAAATCATGTATTCAAGCTTGATAGGACTGAAAACTTGAGCATCAAGGTCATACTATAGCCATAATGTGTAATATGGATAATTAATTAATCTGTGCTTGTAGGAACAAGATGACATACAGAGACTGTCTCAAATCAGCAAGTTAAACTTGAAATAAGGTATACATATTTGTGTTAGGTTTTCAAGTTCTGGCGAGGCGAGGATGAACATTTTTTAATGCAATCACTATATACTGCGCACTGTCTTGATCATAAGCTGCTGTTAAAATCTGAAAAGAAATACGTCCTGCCAACTTGTCACAGTTTCACAATTTTGGAGCAGGGATCATGTGAGTTAAGTTACAGCTGATCAAAATAGAACACAGTTAAAGTGACATATTGGATTGGGTAATACGGGCAGGAAAATTGTCACCACCTATATAAATAACATAAAGACAGAAAACATTATCAACTAATTTTGATAGTTCTTGAAAAGTCCAACTCATTCTGTTGAACAAGAGGTTGCAAAACAATCTTCTATTTCATTCCATAAGGTACTGTAAGTTTATAACTTCTCAATTACTTTATTTCCTTATTTTTACATTCAGCAACGGCCTGACTCAACACAAATACACCAAAACCCTTTACTTTACATGAAGTTTCACATCTAACCTTTATTTATTCACAAGTTACTTTTTCGCTGCTCTGTGCTCCTTGACAATGATGGTATCATGCTTTCTCCAAAGAGATCCTGACCACTGTCACACAGACTCCCCCTCAGTGCTTCCTTTTGGGCAACTCCTAGATGTGGTAGACTGCATCAGCGATCCTTTCATCCTTCAAGTGCGAGCCTTCCTGCACTCAAAAGGTTTCCACAACTGCCGACCTCTTCTACTGCACCTTCACAAACACCTTGCTCCTGGTGGGCACTAATGCAGCCTCCTCAAACATTACCCTCCAAACCTCTACATGCTCAATGGGCTTCAGAGCATTGTCCAACTAGCAGGATCCTCCTGCCAATGTCAATCATCACCTCATGACTTCTAAGGGCATCCACATCCAGGACCACCTCCTCAGTCACCCTCGTGACTCCTAAGGGTGTCCATGCCCAGGATCACCACCTCAATCACCCTTGCGGCAAACACCCAGACCTGCCCCAAGGTCCACTCCAGCAAGGTATCGCCCAATGCAAGCACTCTTGCAGAGTCGATCTGGTTTCTTCAACGGTAAGCCTTCCACCACGTCATGTCACATCACGGTTTTTGCTGCACCATGTTCACCAACTGGTACCGCCTTCCACGTACCCAATCGTCCGCGATCTTTTTGTGTAAAAAGAAACACACGGCATCACTCCAGGTGTTGGCCATGACAGATCTGACGTGCCCCTTTTCATGCCGGTGTTTATTAGTTTGTCGGCCAGGTGTGGACGGTCCCTCACTGGGTGCCCTGTTCAACCACATTTCCAATACACACTTTTGATTGTTCCCCGTCCCACTGAAGCCGAATACTCCGGATCATCCACACGAGGACATTGTTATCTTGACCACCTCGCTCCATGGACCTCGGGCTCATTTGGGCATCATTTCACCCATTTCATTCATTCGTCGGAAATGACACAATGTTGGAGGACGTTAATTTAAAAAAAAATTGACCACCTCCATCGTATGCGCGGTCGTCAGCGCATAATGGATGGTTTGATATTCGCCGAGTATTAAGTGCTGACGTATCTCGGCGTCGCGCATCCCGTCGACCGAGCAAATAACTTCCTGGTACACGTATCTGGCCAGAAGGTTCACCAGAGCCCTATGCACTAGTTCTTCACTATCGCGGGCCAACTCCTGCAACATCTCCCTTGGTTTGAGAGGTAGAACTGGAACATAAAAATTCAATGCCACAGCTGGGATTTGAACCACAGACCCTCCGCTTACTAGGTGGGTTGTCACGGAAGCTTAATGGTTAGAGCATCCGCCTAGTAAGCGGAGGGTCTGTGGTTCAAATCCCAGCTGTGGCATTGAATTTTTAAGTTCCAGTTCTACCTCTCAAACATTGCCCACACGTGGCTTGTGTGTTTAAAAACACCAACAGTAAGTTTGTTGGCATAGATAAATAATAATCTCCCTTGGTTGTTGCTGCCTTGACTTGGAGTTGACTGTGATGGGCTGCAACCAGACGGTACTTTCCGAACCGGTTTTTGAGAGCCTCCCATATGTTTCGTGACGCTGCCGCCTTCGGAACTACGTTCAGTATTTCTACTGCCCATCCGTGGAGGGCAGCTATCAGCTGCGGAGCTTTCCCTCCTGTTGAACATCGATTGTGGGCGGCAATGGTAGCGAATTGTGTATGTACCAGCGTACATGGGTAGCTTGACTCGCGGAGATGTGTCGCATGCTGACATTTCGACCTCCAGGTTCTTAGCTTCGCCGAGAATTTGTTCCTCTGTAGCGTTAGGTTGCATGGCGTTGCCATCGACGCTGACTTCCGAGGCGCTAAGATGTTCCATAACGTTCTCTGGGGCGCTAAGGTTTCCTTCACGCCAATCAGTTGCCCGTCGATCATTGCCGATAGTTCTAACTTCGTATTGCACATATAGGCCACACGTTAACCAAGGATTCTACATGATGAGTGTAACAAATATGTCTAATAAAATTTTTGTCAATAAAGAACCGTTTCGCCGGAAAAAAAAATTATGTCAAACATTTGGAGACATCTAGCTTCTTGGCAAATGGTTTATTATTTCACTAACTGTCGCGCAAACATTGTGTGAACAACGCTGTAATGCCTTTTCATCTTAATTCGAATGAATTTAGCCACAATTTAATGTTAAAGTGTCATGCAAAGTTGAATTTCTACGCGAAATATGGCAACGTCATGGGCCACGCGTGTTCCCACTACAAGTTCGGGTGCCTGGGGGTGGGAGAGGTGCTGCTTGGTGTTTGGTGTGAAGGATGGAGGAAAATGGGAAACTTCAAGTACAATAACATTGTCTGCAATACGAAGAATATACCTTGTGATGATAAATCCGTTTACATCAAGGGAGTACTTAGACATGGTGCTACTAATTTAAGGGGGAAATTCCCTTTAAGAATGAAAATAAATTTTAAAAAATAAACAGATGAAATAAAATAAAAACCATAACATTAAGATCACGCAAATAAAGGCAGATGTTCCCATTCCCGTCATCTCTTATCTAGCGATGTAAGCCACTCTTTACCTCCAAACCTCCATCTGTTTTCCTCTTAAAAAAGGAACAAAAACAACATAAAAATAATGTCTCTTATGAACTGAAATGCGACTCCATATTAAGAACTTTGATTAAGTAATAATAAAACCTAAATAAACACCACACATCGGCATAAACGACATACATTTTCCGTAGTTTTTGTTGTAAAATGCTTATAAATGCATTTAGACAGGATTATGGAATTTATTTCAAAATGTTGACTGTATTTGTGTTCTTTGTTAAATAGTACTTGCAAACGTAGCATTATGTTATGGGGTGCATTAACTGTGCTGCAGTCCCGTATTAGATACGGATTTGGTTTGTCATATGTCTAGAAAAACTTCATATTATGCATACTTCCTTTAGGGATAGTATCACAGTCATGTTTACTTCTAGAGATCAATTTCATTTTGCTTGTCTGCTTATTTAGGCGCCTTCATGACCACTTCACTGTTACGTAAACGACTGGGCCAGTGTTTTGTTGATGTCTTCGTGCTTGCATACGCCGATCGTGTGTTTTGTTTACAACTGAAGTAGTGTTGGCCGCCAGGGACGCACAAGTCAGGTATTTTGTTTACATCTGAGGTACTACTGACCTACAAGCACGCGCTGCTCGAGTTCAAAATAGGTCGCTGGCATGTGCGAGCACAGCACAGCGTTGCCATTTACGCTACCGAAAAACTTAAATTTTTACAAAGCTATTAAGCCTACTGAAATGAAACTTGGCATTTTATGTTTCTTAAGCAAAAGCTTCTATCCTGTATACATAATCTAATATCTTTAAACGAGCAATTCTTGTCCAGGTAAACAGCCGTGATTTAATTACAAAAAAAAAAAAAAAAAAAAAAAAAATCTGATGTGTTGCACTCACATGGCTTTCTTTATTCTTGTACCAGCCATTCTTGCCAACTCTTATTCCTTTATTCCTCGTTAGGTTCCTATGGGGGGGCCAATTGAGGAGTTACTTGATTAGGAAGTAAAGGCCCCTGGTCATAAAGATCACATAACCAGCTGGAAGGGCCCAGGGAGCTGACCACATCCCACCATCCAGTGCTGCACCCCATTCATGATGCCTGTAGTGGGTAGAGGTGGAGGATGTTGCAGTTGGGCAGTAGGCCTTGGTCCAGTAGGGGCTGCTGCACTAGGGGTTTATGTTTTAGTTTATGTTTATGTTTAGTTATAGATAACCTATCTATACAAAAACGGTGTGACAGCTTGCTTCAGTTTTATGTTTCTCTAGTGTCCCTCCCCCCTCCCCCAGGGGCCTACTACTAGGTACGGGTTTGGCACACTTGGGGCCCCAAGCCATACTCTCAATTAGGTTCTTCTAAGGGGTAAGAGGGCATATGCTAAATGCATACACATACACCTTCCTCAGTTGTATGGGATAAGTTAAGGAATGTTGCCAGTAAATTCTCTTTCATGATTATCAGCACCAGGACTACATGGTATTTGTGCACAAATGTTACGACAGCTCTTTCCTCAGCAACAGGTATTCCTGCCCAAGGACTGTAATCATACTTGGGTTGGCAGTGTACTTCCAGAAGACTGGTGGGAAACCACTGTTGTACTCATTTTCAAAGCTGGAAAGAATCGTCATCTTCCCTCCAGCTACTTCCTAATTCCCTCACCAGTTGCATTTGCAAGGTGATGGAAGGCGTAATCAATGGACAGTTGATATGGTGGTCAGAAAGTCACAACCTACAAACATCCAGTGTGGTTTTCAACAATGCCATTCAACTGTAGACCATCCTGTGTCAATATCAACACAGGTAATGAATGGATTTATGAAGAACTGCCAAAACCACTGGCATATTTTCGACCTTGAGAAGGCTTATGACACGTACTTGCAAGCAGGAATTCTACGTTCCCTTTGATATCGACACAGATAATGAATGGATTTATGAAGAACTGCCAAAACCACTGGCATATTTTCGACCTTGAGAAGGCTTATGACACGTACTTGCAAGCAGGAATTCTACGTTCCCTTTGATATCGACACAGATAATGAATGGATTTATGAAGAACTGCCAAAACCACTGGCATATTTTCGACCTTGAGAAGGCTTATGACACGTACTTGCAAGCAGGAATTGTACGTTCCCTTTGATATTGACACAGATAATGAATGGATTTATGAAGAACTGCCAAAACCACTGGCATATTTTTGACCTTGAGAAAGCTTATGACTCATGTACGCAAGCAGGGATTCCACGTTCCCTTTATACCTGGAACATACATGGACACCCAGCACTGTTCATTCCGGAGTTTAAGAAGGACCACGTTTTCTGAGTAAAGATCGGTTTTAAGTGTCACACTGTTTGCTATAGCAATTAACTCCACCTGGAGTTTCATCATGCCTGTTCATGGACGACTTTGCAGTCTATTGTACTTCTCAGCGCACAGCGTTCTTATATCACTGTCTGCAGCACTATTTAGACAACCTTTGAGAATGCCTTCCGTTTCTCAACTGATAAGTCAATGTGTATTAATTTCTGGTTCCATAGGAGACGGCCACCCACCATCCCTTGAGTGACCTGATTTATATAGTTTTATTTCAAGCATATATATCTAACTGTATAAATGTAACCCAAGAGAGAATTATTGTCAATTACATGTATTACTACATGTTGTGCATATAATGCTACATGTGAGCAATAAGCAAAGTTGAGCATTTTGTAACTTTATGTTGTACTGATACAAAATACAAACATATGTTGTGATCTAAAGAAACACTAGGTTATGTCGGCGCATTCTGGAACTGGTTAAAGCTCATTTATCTATATCTGGCATAGGTAATGTTAAGACTGGATTTAATTTTGGTGGCAATGTGAAGTTCTCCACAAACTTTTATCGTTCAGATGCATCAGAACCAAAATTTCATAGGCACCTTCTAACTATGATGAGCAAACATGGGATGTACCTCAAAGGTTTTCCACGACTTTGTTCATTATCAGTATTATCTGTTAATTCATTGACCAAAATAAACAAAGACATCAAAGTATCCAACTCCAACTCACTTTCTTCACTACCATGCATGCAGCTTTCGCAACCACATTTTAGCCATTCTACCCAATGATATGGTGTTTTCAGTTTTCAGACTGGAGGAAAGCAAGGCTTAAATGTGAGCCCCAATGGACACAGACGTTTCAATGACCTAAGTTTTGTATAATTTCTTGCACTGCACTATGCCCTAGTGTAAGATGTGATACGCCTCTTTCCTTGTGTGCAGGCGACCCCTACGAGGCTGGATACTTGCTTCCCCATCTCCATGACATACTGCTTTCAGCACCACGTTCTCTCTTTAACAAGGAATCAGTTACAGCACACTATGAAAGTGAAACATTGATTTCCGCCATTTTGGAAATACTGTTTGTGGTCATGTGAAACAGTCAATACCATGCTCGTAGTACATTTTCATTCCAATTATACAGCTATTTAACAATGTACTACAGTTATCAAAAGCTACGTTCCTTTCAACACAAGGAAGCTTAACTTTCAGGTTAACTTTGGAAGACACTGTACTGACAAGCACATAATCAGCAGTGATGCCAATCTTCAAATTAACACTAATCTAAAATAATTCAAGGTTATGATAATCAGAACTTTGTATTTCATGTACAATCAAATTACACTAGCAGTCTTTACAAATCATATCCACTATTACAACAAAGATTTAGCAACCTGGAAATGGAGGTATTCTGTTTTTTCTCAAAACAAACTGAATTTTTCTATCCATATCTTCATTGTAGAGTGCTTTACACTTCTCATAGTTTATTCTCCGGCGAGTCTGAAACAATGACAAATTTGTATTTCTAGATTGTGATATTAGTGAATGAAAACAAGAGAAACAAGGAAGGCCAGCCTCACCTGAAATGGTTTCTCATAATATTGTGATAACCGGTATTGTTCAAAAAATCCTTCCTTTCCCATGATCCTGAAATGGAAAACAGACTCACTTAACCTCACTTTTCCAACTCGTCATGATCAATAGCACACTTTTCCCAAGTAAAGCCTCACAGTTTATGCTCTAATTACTTTTTAGTATAGTTTGATGCAGTAGAACATTTGTTCAATATAACTTAAGGTTTATAATTATTTATTTATCCACTATGCATATAGCCATATTGAGCAATCAGACTCTCATTCAATACATGGAACAAGAGAAATTTCACACATACACTAAAGACTCAGGAGAGCTTTCTTTCCAAAATTCAAGACATCAAGAAGGATGTATACCTTCCTAATTCAAAGGAAAACTTCATATCTAAAGTCAATCCGACACAAACATTAGACATCACATATTATTTACACCTGACAGAAGAAGTTAAGAAAAGTGATACTCCAACTAGTGTTCTAAAATTATTGGCATTAGAGACAATCCACACTAGATTTCCAGAACACGAATGGCTCCATATTTATACTGATGGATCATTGATATCAAACCAAGATGGAGCAGGGGCTGGAGTCACATGTCACCTCTTTTCATATTACAAATCTTTAAGTTATGGAACTACAAACTTTGATGGAGAAATTGAAGCAATCCGAATGGCCCTACAAAATCTTTTGTATAGAATTTCACATTTTCATCAAGCAGTTATTCTCTCAGATTCCAGGGCAGCAATTATAGCAATTACTTCCAAGTTGTCACCAAAAAACCAAAAAATTATAGAATGTTGGAAAATCCTTACCAATCTAACAGCACTTCAAAAACACCTAGTCTTCCAATGGATACCAGCTCACTGTGGACTGAGTGGTAATGAGAAAGCTGTTTTTCTTACAAAAAAGGGTACCAGCGGTGTACACAAATCTATAGTTAATCTACCACTTTATGCAGCTAAAAGATTAGTCAACTCTGAATTCAAAAAAATTATTGCAAAATATTACTATGAAAAATCAAAAAATAAAAGATGGGAACTACCAAACATTCAAACAGTAATTCCTGAGTATCCTTGATACTTATAACCTTCAGGTTGATTACAGGACATGATTGTCTGGCAAAACATTTAAACACAATTGGGATATATTCTTCTTGTGCATATACACCATTTCTTTACTGCACAAGGTACACACATGACCGCTATAGGGACCAATATACTAAGGGCGTTTTGGAATAACCACTAGTATTGTGTTTCTAACGTTGTGGACTGAGGAATTGAGTCAAATCAGTAAAGTGCAACCCTTGACGTTTTTGTAAGCACAAAAGTGTAGCAGTTGGGAAAGTGTATCTAAAGCCCCATGACCACCAACTGCTCCTTATTAACCGAGTATTATTACATACGGTATCCTGGAATCCCTAGAGTAACCCTCGCCCTCCGCCAAACTGTACTGGGTTACCATATTCCATGCCAAAAACCGGTACCATTAGAGACTACGCTAGCCCCAAAATCGTTTGGGTATTTGGATTCGAAGTTCAAAATACCTTAAAATTCGAACCCTGTGTGCTAAATTGATTACCTGCTGATTTTAATCAGCACAAATGACAAGAGCAAATAAGTGGTGCAAAGTTAGAAAAGCACCCCTTTTTTTACCTATTCACTACTCTGCAAGCCTCTTCCACATCTCCGTTTTTCACCAGAACAGTACGTGCTATAAATCTTGCATGACGAAATCCCATATTGCACACATCCACTGCTATATAACAGTGATACGCAAATGAACTAATATATCATCATAAATCAGGACAACAGCCAATGTTTAGATTAGGACACAGAATATAAAATCAAGTGGTACCACAGAGTGGTTGGAGTGGTACTACTGCTTCTCTCAGATCTTCATGAAGGAAGAAGAAGAACAAGTAGGAGCAAGCGCAAACACACTACGAAACCGGCCCCGGATAGAGCGTGGGCAAAGAAACCACTCATCACGAACAACATAACCTTACCACGGCTATGTGAGTGTTATGTCAAAGTTTAATCCAGAATTTATAGACAGCGGAAGCTCTAAGATTTATTTGCTTAGGCGAAAAATTAAGAAGGAATATCGGAAGTGCAGATTGTCTTGGTGATTTATACTAGAATCTACTCACATTTAGACGTGAATGATTAACAGGTGAGTGAATAACAAACACATACTACGTTTGCAATTTTATACTTTGCCATCATTTATGTTGCGTTATGTTTGGGAGCGTTTTGAAGCATAGATTCGCGGCAAACTTCTGCAGACCAACCCTGTAGAAAAAAAAAAAAAAAAAAAAATCTGTCAGGTACGTATAAATACGTACCCAAAATTCTAGCTTCCAAAAATGCCTCAAACCGCCAAAAAAATTCCCAATGTTCCGCAAAAAGACCGAAAATTTTAGAGATAACGCTCACGAAAAAAGACATTGAAACGCAGTTTCTGTACACTTAGCCTCTTCTCACCTCTACACTCTCCTTGTCTCACATCTTTCTCGATTTGATCCCCGAACCTAAGCTACACCTAACCTAACCAAAGCTAAGCTAAGCTAAGATGGCGCTCCCAAACATTACCAGCCGTAAGATAAACAATCTTCTACTACAGGTGACCAAAGTCGACAGTAAATATATTTCCCTGATGCAATATTGGGGAACTTCTCGACTATGGGGAACACTCTAGACTAGAGTAACTTTTATACCTACCGTTTCAATGCCATTTTATTAATTTCTGCGGAAGTTTGGCCTAGATTCGCTCTGTTGCAAGTACAATTGCTAGAGCCAAGAACCGTAAATACCATACATAATTAGCTGTACGCCCGTACTGTGGAACGCTTTCAAGCAATTATGACGCAAATACAACACTTTTATTCACTATCTGTGAGGAGAACGTGTACATTGAACACCATTCAACATCATAAAACACAGTTTCGCGTAATTCCACGTAGGTCGTCGGCCATGTGCTGCCAACATTGAGGGCCCTAAGCCGCAAAACAGCCAGGATATTAAGGGACCTCAGTTGCAAGGTAATGACATCAAACCCATACTTGGAGAATAAGGACCATGCACAAATAACATCCATTTGGGTGAATCTTTCATTTTTGGACCCTAAAAGTCAAATGGTTGCTGCATCAGCAATTTCTTTTGTTTATGTTTCTGACTATCTCAGAGCTGCCAACGTAAACTAACAAATATTGTCGTCCCTGAGCCATAAAGTATAGCTAAACCCTAGTGATCCAGGATAGTCTGTAAAAAGAAGAAACAAAATTCATATCTCGCCAAACTTTGTCCCTTAGGTTGACACACTCATGTCAACATGTATGTAAATGGTGTGTTGTGGTCCTAGATAGATGTTAGTTTGTTTTGTGGGTTTAAGGGCGCTCAACTTCTAGGTCATCGACATCCCTAGCTCCTAGATACAGAGGTGGGTGAACTGTGTGTTTAAAAACACCAACAGTGAGTTTGTTGGCATAAATAAATAATGGAACATCATTCAGTTTTTTTACTTTCTCTACTGATAAGTAGGGGAAGTATTGTATTCCACCCAAAAATTTGATTTTGAGATTTCACTGGAAATATATGTTTTGACACCCCCTGAATCCAAAAAAAGCATTTTTAGAAAAAGGTCCATGTGTGTGTCTGTGGACAGTATAACTCAAAAAAGAAAAGTCAGTTAAAAACCAAAGTTGGTATTTAAGTTTAGTGTCTTTCAAGGATACGACACATAGATTTTGAAGAAAATAGCCGTACGCTAAACTACCCTTCGCATGGAAAATTTTTCCAAAATGTTGTTGTTAGCTAATGCTGGATTTCTGACAATGAAGTCATTAATCCCCTTACTCTCCAATATTTTTCAATAAATATTGAAGAGACTTAGCAATAAATGTAACTGCTTTTTAGAGAGCACCATATTTTTATGTTTTGGCAAAATGTTGATTTTCTTGAAAGTGGCTCTAACGATTTTGATTAAAGTGTCATATGTTTGAGATGTTTTTATGACAAATGAAATGTATATCTTGAATTTTCTGGCTATAGCCTCTGTAGTCGTATTTACTCTGGACGACATTCGCATAACTGGTAAACCGTTAGAGATAGACCAAATCATACTGTACAAAAAATGTTCATCGCTAATGCTGGATTTCTGACAATGAAGTCATTAATCCTCTTGCTCTCCAATATTTTTCACTGATGGATGGGGCGATAGAAGTGGCCAGGCATATTTGAAGGTGGTCTTGATCCATTTCCTCTTGCAGATCACATAGAGGACAGAGTGGTGAAGAATATATCCCAATTCTGTTCAAATGTTTTGCCAGACAATCATGTCCTGTAATCAACCTGAAGGTTGCAACTGCCGTTTTTCGAGTATACTAAAATACACAATTTATGTCTGAATAAATTTTCTTGTAGGGTGAACCATTTCAGAGATATTCCTTGTTATGTGTGTGAGTTTCAGAAAACTTAAAACTTTCATGAAATGGAACATTGTTGTTCATTTGTTTTGCATGTTAAGTGTGCAAAGAGAATGGAATCTCAAAGCTTTAAAAGATTTGACTAACGCACAAAGTCTACTGTATTCTAACATTCCCCTTGCACCAACAAGGAAATAAGCAATAAGATAATTTGTACAAATGTTTATCTTAACACAAAGAAAATATAGGAGTAAGAGTTTGTAAGAATGGTTAGTACAAGAGTAGAGAAAGTCATGTGAGTGCAATACATCAGATTTTTTCAGTAAGGTTCTGCAACATCTCATATGTCCAATCTTTCGATGAAACCAATTGAAAGACTGTTTCAGGACAATTATTAGCAGAGATTTGTGGTCCCCTTGCCCCCGCCCCCAACCTGACCCCCTGTGAACCCACACATACTGGAAGAATTAAAACAAAATATCCACGAGGAAATTGCCAGCATTTCTCAATGTGAACTATGGCAAGTGATGGATAGTTTCCTAAAGAGGTGCCAAAAATGTATGGACCATGACGGTGGCCAGTTTGAGCATCTCCTTTCATAAAATTGTTAAGTAAAGCCTTTAAAAAAAGTTTTAAAAATGTTGTATGGTTTTATACACACCTTTCTATGATAGTGGCATACAGCAACAGGTGCCGAGGACGTGGACAGGCAAAACACCATGCAGCCAGTTTGTAAGTTTTTTGCTCTCCTGGTATATTGTATGTGAAAAACTGCTGAATTTTGCTCAGAGCCTCTTTAACAGCCTTGAGGTGCTTTTACATGCTGTAAATCGACAGGGGACCACCAGCTTTACTCCCCTTCAAACGAAGCCCTGCTAAGGATTTTTGTGCCCAAAAAAAAATCCATGAAGGGACAGGAGAGTGTATGTAGAGCTAATCTCCAATGATTGATGGAAATATTCCAGTGAATGTTGCTTCTCGTTTAGTTTGGGAGTTCACATTGCACATGTAGATGTCTATGTTTATTCTCCTTAAGTGATTCTTTTCCTATAAAACTGAATGTCCTAAAAGAGTCAGGTGGGCTGGTTATAGGCTCTACAAGAAACAATATCCTAATTTAAGAGAAGTGGTTTAAATCTACCGCAATATTCTGAGAGGTCAAGACTACAGCGCTTCCTTGGCACTGTTCTTCTCGTCCATCCCGTCGTGAGGAGATCATCCTTGCTCAACTTCGTCTGGGGCACTGTTAAAATAATGTGCTAAAATAGTGATAGGGGTGAACCACCACTGCAGAGTGCCTTACCCAGTGTCGACATTATTCCCTCCTATGTCGTCAGCTTCGTCTGTCTCAAAATTTAATTACTATTTTTGCAAATTACTGTGCCTCCATTGCTGAGCTTCTCCACTATATTTTACTAAGTGGTTTCTTTACAACAATTTAACTTGTGCAGTTTTTTGTGTGATATTAACTGTGAAACTGTGCCACAAGGGTAACCACTGTGTGTTTCCATTGTTTTATCATGAATTGTGTCATTTATATTGTTTCTTCATTGTTCATGTGTAATCTTTCTACTTTTGTTCTTTCCATTGTTCCTTTCTGTATTAGCTTTGTGTGTCTCTTTTGTATCCAATTAAAGCAAGAATAAGTGTATAGCCAGAAGGTGGCACTGATGACCTTGGCAGTTTAGTGCCATTTAAACTATTACTTACTCAACACTCGTCATGTAACCAAATGCTCCTGTTTGACTTTTGTCACTGCCACGAGTTGTAAAATAGAGTACTTTTACTATATAGTGGAGAGCAAAATGATCTGTTATGTTTAAGGTAATGGAAGTGTTGCTGTGACAAGAGAGGGATGGAGTCCTGTGAAGCAACAAAACTAGGCAAATCAGCTCAACCAGATCCTCGGAATCTACTGATGAGAATACAAGTGTTGGAGGACCAACTTCAGAAAACGCAACAACGATGTGACGACCTGGAGACAGAACTTATACGTGAGAAATGGCATCGTCAAGAACTGCAGTGGCAGCTTCAGGAGAATGTAAGCACTATCTACTTGAATTAGATTTTGTAACATTATGTTTACCTGAACATGTTCAGGGTTGCCAGGCTTCCCATATCTCAGCCTTATTTTATTGAGTCTCCCAGCTTGTGTATTTTGGACTACTTCTCCCATATTTGGTACACTGCCATGAATTCTGAGTTTTAGAAGGATATCTGGAATATGCAATATATCAAAGTGGTAGTTCCTTTTACCCAATGTTGGCAGCTGTTGGTAGCAGTGAGCATTCTTCTCTTATTGTCTGGTAGAGTGTAGCCAACCCAAGTGCCCGCCTCGGTAGCGTGATGGTTAGCGTGTCTGACTCACGTTCAAGAGGTCGCGAGTTCGAATCTCGCTTAGGTTAAGTTATCCGGGTAAGGTTTTTTTCCGAGGTTTTCCCTACCCTGAGAAGACGAATGTCGGGTAACTTAAAGCTCCATGGACCTCGGGCTCATTTGAGCATCATTTCACCCGTTTCAGTTCATTCATTCGTCCGATATGACACAATGTTGGAGGACGTTAATTTAAAAAAAAAAAAAGACAACCCAAGTGAGTACATGACTCATTCACTTGCATCTTTGAATTGAAGAGGGGAACATATGTATTGTTTGAGAGGTAGAACTGGAACTTAAAAATGCAATGCCACAGCTGGGATTTGAACCACAGACCTTCCGCTTACCAGGCGGGTGCTGTACCATTGAGCTACTGTGAAAAACTGCCAGAATGGTATTGAATTCTCAAACCAGTTCGTATTTTTCCTGGTAAACCACAAAGGCGGTCTCACATCAGAGACAATTACCCCAATGGTGACCTACAGACTCTCTCCTTGGAACTGTACATCATGTGTATGGCAGGTTGTGTTTCCTGACTGCAGCTGTGAGACACTCTCCTTGGAACTATACATCATGTGTATGGCAGGTTGTGTTTCCTGACTGCAGCTGTGAGACTCTCTCCTTGGAACTATACATCATGTGTATGACAGGTTGTGTTTCCTGACTGCAGCTGTGAGACACTCTCCTTGGAACTATACATCATGTGTATGGCAGGTTGTGTTTCCTGACTGCAGCTGTGAGACACTCTCCTTGGAACTATACATCATGTGTATGGCAGGTTGTGTTTCCTGACTGCAGCTGTGAGACTCTCTCCTTGGAACTATACATCATGTGTATGGCTGGTTGTGTTTCCTGACATCACACTGCAGCTGTGAGACACTCTCCTTGGAACTGTACATCATGTGTATGGCAGGTTGTGTTTCCTGACATCACACTGCAGCTGTGAGACACTCTCCTTGGAACTATACATCATGTGTATGGCAGGTTGTGTTTCCTGACATCACACTGCAGCTGTGAGACTCTCTCCTTGGAACTATACATCATGTGTATGGCAGGTTGTGTTTCCTGACTGCAGCTGTGAGACTCTCTCCTTGGAACTGTACATCATGTGTATGGCAGGTTGTGTTTCCTGACTGCAGCTGTGAGACTCTCTCCTTGGAACTATACATCATGTGTATGACAGGTTGTGTTTCCTGACTGCAGCTGTGAGACTCTCTCCTTGGAACTATACATCATGTGTATGGCAGGTTGTGTTTCCTGACTGCAGCTGTGAGACTCTCTCCTTGGAACTGTACATCATGTGTATGGCAGGTTGTGTTTCCTGACATCACACTGCAGTTGTGAGACTCTCTCCTTGGAACTATACATCATGTGTATGGCAGGTTGTGTTTCCTGACTGCAGGTGTGAGACACTCTCCTTGGAACTATACATCATGTGTATGGCTGGTTGTGTTCCCTGACTGCAGCTGTGAGACACTCTCCTTGGAACTATACATCATGTGTATGGCTGGTTGTGTTTCCTGACTGCAGCTGTGAGACTCTCTCCTTGGAACTATACATCATGTGTATGGCAGGTTGTGTTTCCTGACTGCAGCTGTGAGACTCTCTCCTTGGAACTATACATCATGTGTATGGCTGGTTGTGTTTCCTGACTGCAGCTGTGAGACTCTCTCCTTGGAACTATACATCATGTGTATGGCTGGTTGTGTTTCCTGACTGCAGCTGTGAGACACTCTCCTTGGAACTATACATCATGTGTATGGCTGGTTGTGTTTCCTGACTGCAGCTGTGAGACTCTCTCCTTGGAACTATACATCATGTGTATGGCTGGTTGTGTTTCCTGACATCACACTGCAGCTGTGAGACACTCTCCTTGGAACTATACATCATGTGTATGACAGGTTGTGTTTCCTGACATCACACTGCAGCTGTGAGACACTCTCCTTGGAACTATACATCATGTGTATGGCAGGTTGTGTTTCCTGACATCACACTGCAGCTGTGAGACACTCTCCTTGGAACTATACATCATGTGTATGGCAGGTTGTGTTTCCTGACATCACACTGCAGCTGTGAGACTCTCTCCTTGGAACTATACATCATGTGTATGGCAGGTTGTGTTTCCTGACATCACACTGCAGCTGTGAGACTCTCTCCTTGGAACTATACATCATGTGTATGGCAGGTTGTGTTTCCTGACATCACACTGCAGCTGTGAGACTCTCTCCTTGGAACTATACATCATGTGTATGGCAGGTTGTGTTTCCTGACATCACACTGCAGCTGTGAGACTCTCTCCTTGGAACTATACATCATGTGTATGGCAGGTTGTGTTTCCTGACATCACACTGCAGCTGTGAGACTCTCTCCTTGGAACTGTACATCATGTGTATGGCAGGTTGTGTTTCCTGACATCACACTGCAGCTGTGAGACACTCTCCTTGGAACTATACATCATGTGTATGACAGGTTGTGTTTCCTGACATCACACTGCAGCTGTGAGACTCTCTCCTTGGAACTGTACATCATGTGTATGGCTGGTTGTGTTTCCTGACATCACACTGCAGCTGTGAGACACTCTCCTTGGAACTATACATCATGTGTATGACAGGTTGTGTTTCCTGACATCACACTGCAGCTGTGAGACTCTCTCCTTGGAACTGTACATCATGTGTATGGCTGGTTGTGTTTCCTGACTGCAGCTGTGAGACTCTCTCCTTGGAACTGTACATCACATGCATGGCATGTTGTGTTTCATGCAATTGCACGACCCCTGCCTTGAACTCATTCGCAATGCCTGATAAGGAGGCCTTTGAGCAATGTTAAGTGGTGTTTGAGGTCCAATCAGTGAGAAGCACAGCATACCTCACTTGACTTGTGTGTGACATCTCCTCGGCACACAATCAAGGACACCGTGCAACCTTGGCTGACATCTACAAGGGATACCAGGCGGGCAGAAGTCATCTTGGCCCGCCTGCGAATAGGTCACACACGTATCACACATGGACATTATCTGCGTGGTGAGCCGGGACCGGTATGTTCCACCTGTGGCGTTCAGCTCTCTGTGGCCCATGTCCTAGTCGATTGTCCGCGTTACAATCGTGAGCGCCAGCTGTTTGGCCTGGGTCCTACCCTGAGGTCAATCTTAGGCGACGACCCGGTAGCTGTTAATTCAGTGCTGCGGTTCGTCGGCAGTATTGACTTTGGTAAGCAGGTTTAATCTCTATTTTATTTCTTGATTTTATTTTTTACCTTTTATCTGCTTACCTATTAAGATCAATGTTCACGTTTTAAGTGTTTTTAGATGAATTTACCAGTTTTAACTGTTTTTAGCTTACCAGTTAGATAAGTTTTACATTTTATCTATTTTAGCTACTAATATGTTTTAAATATATAGTTAAGAGTGTTAAGTGGTGGTGAGCTTTTACTGTTTTTATCCTTTTGACTTGGGGCTCTAATGACCTAGCTGTCGATGGGCCCTTAAACCCTACTCACTCACTCACTCACTCACTCTCCTCGGCACATGTTGGAAAATCGGTTCAACTCAATCTGTACAACTTCTTACATTCAATTCATTCATCCTTAGATCAAATACATGATATTGAATATATCGGGTTTCTAAAACAAAATATTACATTTATTGCGTGTTTTGGTTATGAATAGGGAATTGTCAAAATATGTATATACATAAGTATTACATAGTAAAAGCAGTATCAATCATAATAAAAAACTATTTCTATAAATGTATTCATATTACACAAGAACATAAAATATACAATTCATTCTTTCAAATGCAAAAATTTATCAATTGTATAAAAACATTTAGTAAGAAGAGTTTGTGGATCTGCTTTTTTGATTCTAGCTATAGATTGTATATTTTTTATTAATATGTATGTAATGGTTAACATGTGTGTAATGTCCCCAAATATGTCAATATGGCCACTTACAAACAAATGATGTCTGAATGTGCAAAATGGTTTCCCATTTACTGTTATCAGTATGCAGATGATGATTGTTGTTTCAGCATCAGTCGGAGGTGGACAGTTTAAAGGAACAGATGGCATCACTATCATTTCAAACAACGTCTGGAATGGAGGCAGTATCAGGACAGCTGAGTGCTGTGTCCTCGTTGCTGCGCACTGCACTGGCATCAAAAGTGTGTGAGCCACACAAAAAGTGTGCATTGGAATGTCTACATTGTGCAATCAGAAGCAGTGTTTCCCTTGCTGCATTCATTCTCCAGGAGTCACAACAGGTACTGCCAACCTCGTACATTGAAGCACAGCTGGAACTTACTTCCATGATGTGCTGGCACGTGTCATGATCATTTGACAAAGGTTCAGTTACAACACAATCGCTGGCGTAGGCGCCATATTTATATCTGGGCTACTTACAGGGGGTGCGTGCTAATTGGTTCACAAATGTCTGCACTTCCAAACCAGCAGACCGCAGCTTGTAAGCCTGCAAGTAATTTCTAGCTATTATTGAATCAGGACTGTGAGGGTATAAGGCAGTCAGCTAACTGATGGCATTGGCAATACAATATGTGCATACCCTGTACTCTCTCCCATAAACCTAACACATTGCCTGGTGCCCGTTGTTTGGCCTCTCTGCATCCTAGGCACTCGTTGCTGTCTGCTGCTATCATAGAAAAGTGCACGTGAAACCATACAACATTTAAAGGCTTTACTGACCAACTTTAATAAAGGACATGCACCATCGCTTATTGGAGTTGTGAGAAACCTTTCTCCGCTAATGTACACCAACAGGTACTTTATGAACAACATTTACTCAACAGTTGATGTCTGTACATACATAAATATAATTTAGTCCCCCTTTTTACAGACTTAACAAACAGGCAAGACTGCAACAGCTCATATGACCATTCTGTAGATGAGAACAATTGAAAGTGTTTCAGGAAATTATTAGTAGAGACTTGTGGCCCCCCTATCTGACATTTGTTAATGTGGCGAGTGATGGCTGGTTTCCTATCTCCTTTCATAAAGTTGGTAAGTAAAGCTGTTAAAAGTATGAGAGGTGGAATTTTTCAGTTCCAGTTCTACCTCTCAAACATTGTCCACACACAAAAACACCAACTGTAAGTTTGTCATAAATAAATTACGTTGTTAGCTAATGCTGGATTTCTGACAATGAAGTCATTAATCCTCTTGCTCTCCAATATTTTTCACTGATGGATGGGGAAGGCACTAGAAGTGGCCGGGCATATTTGAAGGTGGTCTCGATCTATTTCCTCTTGCAGATCACATAGAGGACAGAGTGGTGAAAAATATATCCCAATTCTGTTTAAATGTTTTGCCAGACAATCATGTCCTGTAATCAACCTGAAGGTTGCAACTGCTGTTTTTCGAGGATACTCAGGAATTGCTGTTTGAATGTTTAATAGTTCCCATCTTTTATTCTTTGATTTTTCATAGTAATATTTTGAAATAATTTTTTTGAATTCAGAGTTGACTAATCTTTTAGCTGCATAAAATGGTAGATTAACTATAGATTTTTGTACACCGCTGGTACCCTTTTTTGCAAGAAAATCAGCTTTCTCATTACCACTCAGTCCACAGTGAGCTGGTATCCATTGGAAGACTAGGTGTTTTTGAAGTGCTGTTAGATGGGTAAGGATTTTCCAACATTCTATAATTGTTTGGTTTTTGGTGACAACTTGGAAGTAATTGCTATAGTTGCTGCCCTGGAATCTGAGAGAATAACTGCTTGCTGAAAATATGAAATTCTGTACAAAAGATTTTGTAGGGCCATTTGAATTGCTTCAATTTTTCCATCAAAGTTAGTAGTTCCATAACTTCAAGATTTGTAATAGGAAAAGAGGTGACATGTGACTCCAGCACCTGCTCCATCTTGGTTTGATATCAATGATCCATCAGTATAAATATTATCGCCCATCGCATTATTGTCGGCACTACCACAAAGGAGCCGAAGGGAAGAGACAGAGAATGGCCGCATTGTTGGGGCGCTTGCCAAAAGAGAGAAAGGGATAGAGACTTCTGGAATTTCCTGCTTTGTATTTCACCGCAATAATAACCGAACTTTCTTGAAGTTTCCAGAATAGTGCCTGGGAGATATAAATAGCGGTAAAGTGTGAGAAGGGACAGTTTTTGTGTTAGGAATTCGGAGTCGTGCTGTTGGTGAATCGGTAAAGACTTTCTTGCTGTTGCAACGAGTGTACAAAGTTACTGTTTACGGAAATAAAAGTGTTTCTTTATCTCGACTACATCTGACTTCTTTACTTTACACCCACCAAAGTCACACTGGTGTCAGAAGCGGAATATGACAATGGAGGCTACATTGGTGAGCTTTTTACAAGAGCTGAAAGCAGAGATGAAGACGGCAAACGACAACCTCGCTGCCGAGCTGAAAGAGATGAAGACGGAGCTATCGGCGAAGATTGACGAGCAACTGGCTGGCGTGAGGAAGGATGTGAAAGAGCTCGGTGGAAAGATGGAGGACCTCAGCCAACGCGTTGACGCCCTGGAGAATGTCGGGGAACGGCTTAGCGTTCTCGAAGACAGGGTCGACGGTAGCGCCAAGGAGCTAAATGCAATGGTGGAAGGGATGCATAGTGAAAAGCTCAAGAACTACAAGGCCGAGGCTCCAGCATGCGACACAACATCGACGCGCGTCAAACCACCGAAGTACGATGGCACGTCAACGTTTGAGGTCTTCCGCCGTCAATTCTACACAGTGACCAAGCACAACAAATGGTCGCCAGAAGAAGAGGCTGCGCAGCTGATAGCCAACCTCCAGGGACGAGCCGCAGAGGTGCTGAACGCAGTCCAGACAGCGGCGGCGCCCAAGGACATCTGGGAGGCCCTGGAGAACCGGTTCGGAAACCACCGCTTAGCTGCAGCCTACCGCAGCCAACTGAAATCTAGGATGCAACTGCCAGTGGAGACGCTGCAGGAGTTCGCCCTGGCACTCGAACAGCTGGCCAGCAAAGCCTTGGTCGACCTCCCCTCCGAATTCGCATCCCGAGAAGCCGCCTATACCTTCGTCGACGGGGTACGCGATGCCGAGATACGTCAACGCTGATGCTCGGCGACTACAAGACCATCCACGAGGCACTAACGGCCGCATTAAGGATGGAAGTGGCCTCGAAGACAAGGAGTGTCCGCTACGATGAAGACCGCAGACCAGTCCAGGGACGCCGACGAAGACCAGGTGGCGTGTGTTGGGGGTGTGGCCAGCCGGGACACCTGATGAGAGACTGCCGGCACCAAGAAGAGCAGCCGGAAAACGAGTAATGGCCGGCGTGGCGAGGGGCACGTCGGCGCCATCACCATCATCCCCTCGAGTGACACTGCGCGCCGTCAGCCGACGGAGGATGACACCCTCATCGCGGACGGTTGGGTGAGAGGGAAGCCGTGCCGCGTGCTTGTTGACACTGGAGCAGCTGTGACTGTCATCAGACCTGACGTAGCCAGGGGTTTGCCGTCGAGAAAACCGAGCCGACCGTACCAACTTGTGACGGCATCGGGTGACACCTTGCCTGTGGAGAGGGAGGCCCTGCTGCAGTTGACCTTGGGGCGAAGTGTCTTGCGTTTGTGGGTGTTCGTCGCGGAGGTGGCTGAGGAGGTGATACTGGGACTGGATGCCGTCAGGAGCCACGAGGTGACGGTCGACATCGGCAAGAAGGTTCTGCGGCTTAAGGGAGAGGAAGTAATGCTCCGGCACCCCGAAGAACGCCTTGGAATCTGCAGGGTCATTCACAGGGAAGACGTAGTTGTCCCCGCGAGAAGCGAGATGGTAGTGACGGCGCGACTGGAAGGCCAGCGCAAGAAGAACATGCTGCTGGACCAGAAGACGCATGTGCACGGGCTCTGTGTAGCCGGGGCATTGTTGCCGTGCCGAGAGGAGGTGCCGGTGAGACTGCTCAACCCAACAGACACTGATCACCACGTCCAGGCCGGGACGGAGTTGGGGGCGTGCGAGCCCGTGGTCAGCCTAACACCAATAGACAAGACCCAGGAGCCGGTGCCGACGCAACACCTGGGGCCCTGGCTGGAAGGCTTACTGGAGAGGGCGGCCGACCACTTGACCGCTGAACAGAGAGAGAAGGTCCAATAACTGCTGAGACAATATCAGTGCGTCTTCAGCCAAGGCAGCAACGATTACGGCCGCACGGACCGAGTGCTTCACCACATCGACACCGGGACGCCCTGCCTATTCGGCAACCACCTAGGCGCATTCCGTTGGCTAAACAAGCGGCGGTACGAGACATGCTGGAGGACATGAGAACCAAGGGAGTGATCGAAGAGTCTGACAATCCTCAAAATTACTAGAAATATAGATGGTATAAAATTTGGTGTACATAGAAAGCCCACACATGTAGACAATTACATCAAGAAAAACAATTGCAACCCAATTTCACACCAACTGGCAGCATTTCGAAGCTTGATACATCGTTTATATAATGTCCCGTTAAGTAAAGAGGAATTTCTGAAAGAACAACAACACATAGAAGAAATTGCAATATTAAATGGATTCAACCCAGCCACCGTTAGGAACATGTCAAAAAATGCAAAAAAGCTCAAGATAATTTTGCAAACCACTACATTAACACCACTCACAAACAACTGGAAATTTAGGAAATTCACGTACCATCCCTGGGCCTTCAGAAAATTTGAAAAAATCTTCAAGAAACTAAACATAAAACTAGCACCGCAAAACCAATACAGTTTAAAAAACCTGCTTAATAAGCCACTAAACAATACCATCCCATACAATAAAAAATCGGGGATTTACCAGATCAACTGTAATAGTTGTGACAAAAGCTACATAGGGAAAACAAAGAGAAATTTGGATATAAGACTTAAGGAACACCAAAGAAACATAAAATTAAAACAAATTGAAAAGTCTGCTGTGGCACATCATTTTTGGACTGAAAACCACAACATCGGCCTTAATATAAAACTGTTAAAATCTATTAATTCACCAATAGAACTGAATATTTGGGAAAAAATATACATCATCAAAAACAGTAATAAAGTTATTAATTTCGAAATACCAGCATTGAATGAAGTGTTAAAGCTCTGCAACCCTAACACCAGATGGCAGCAGAATAGAGACAGCAGAGAAAAGGAACAAGAGGATAACATCAGTCACCCAACGGCTGATGATGGGATCGAATGGTCCTGAAAACGTTTCCGCTTTAAAAAAGCAGTTTAGTAGTGAAGGTGTGTGTAAATAAGTGACTCAAAATAACCTCAAACTTCTATAACTTGTTTTTTAATTTTTGAAACAATATCTGTTGTAGTTAACAAGAGGTCTGGGTTACTGCCTGCTCCAGAGTAATGTATGAAGGTTTTGGGATCTTCTTTATCATACATCAATTCAAAGGTTATATATTCAAAAATTCTTCCACTATCTGCCCTGTAGAATCTACTTTTTCATAACCTCATCTTTTGGAATGGGCATTGAAATCCCCAATAATGATTGTTTTATTTAATTGTTCAATAAGTGAGAGATCTGGTTCATTCCTGGGAGGATTGTAAATACTGTATAAATGAAGATGTATTTTGTTATCCCAAAAATTTAGCTTTATTAATTCAGCTTTCTCAGTGTTATCCATTTCTTTAACAATTTGAAAGGAGGATTTAATATCATTTTTGACTCCAACTAATATTCCACTACTAATCTGTCTATTTTTAGGTAGTAGGTGTGGTAAAAATCCAGTAAAATTGAAGTATTTAAGTTGATCATTTGTTAGATTTGCTTCTTGTATGACAAGAATACAATTTTATTCAGTTCTATTCTTTTTGTTTGGGTGAGACCACCTGCATTCCATTGTAGAATTCTGATCTTAGATCTTCTAATTTATATAATGTTTTGGTGCTCGAGAAGTACGAGGGGCGTCTCAAAAGTAACTTGCACTATTTTTTTAAAAAAATAACAAAACGTTTAAATATTTTAAAAAGGGTATATTTTGAAAGCTACATTCAGGACCTATCTTTCCACATAATTTCCTTGAACCTAAATACATTTTTGATACCGTGGTAACAGTTTTTTTAACCCAATGTCAAACCACTCTCCCGCCAAACTGGATAGCCATCTTTCCACTTCTTGTTTTAGTTCCTCATCATTTACGAAGCGCCTTCCCCCAAGATGTTGCTGTAGCTCCGGAAAAAGATGGTAATCCCTCGGTGCAAGGTCAGGTGCACTAGATGGATGACTGAAAACATCCCATCGAAACTGTTTTCCCTTCCTTTTATTTTGTATGGCTCTTTTGAGTTTTCTCAGCACCTCACAATAGCGAGCAGCTGTCATCGTGGTCCCATGGAGCAGGTAATCGATTAACAGTACTCCTTTCGAATCCCAGAATATCGTTGTGATGACCTTGACAGCCGATGCAACAACTTTTGCCTTTTTTTGGAGTTGCCTCATCCATTCGTTTCCACAAATTGCACACACTTTCCATAGACACCGATCCTTAGAAATAATCCTGTGAAGCTATGCATGGCTTATTTCAATATACGGAGGAAGTTGAAACAAACCTGCATCAAGTGTAAGGCGCTGATCGGTGTTCAAGACTGCTCGAACCTCGTCAACAATATCCGGAGCGAGGGAAGTGGAGGGTTGGCCGCTTCATTGCTCACTGTGTAATGTTATTCTCCCTTCAATGAACGATTGGGACCAACGAGAAACCATTTGTCTTGACAAAACGTCTTTTCCATAAACACTGCACAACTCACAATGAATTTCAGTCGCACATTTATTTTTTTCCCGTCAGAAAAGGATTACAGCGCGAACTTCACAATCAGCAGTAGGAACGAGTGGAGTCTCCATTGTTACTGCCGTTTTAATGTCCAAGCAATAAACTTAGGGGCCTAGGAATTTTACGGTGCTGCTACTACACCCATACCTATATACCCTGGGACTTTCAGACTTTTTCCGCCTACTGCGCTGATTTAAAAAAATAGTGCAAGTTACTTTTTAGACGGTCCTCGTAGTACCCGCCTGGGGATCCAATTGGGGACTATTTTAACTCCGGAACCTTTTATCCCTCAAGTCATATTTCATAAATATTGAAGAGACTTAGCAGTAATAGTAACCGCTTTTTAGAGAGCACCATATTTTTATGTTTTAGCGGTCACTTCGCTCTCTTACAACCCCCAGAATGTCTGGAGGACCACACCTGTCGTTGGTTTATGGGTCTCACCGACCTGAGCGGGAGAATTATCAAAATAAATTCACCGACCATATCCTCTGATTACCAATCAGAGGATGTATACATGCCATGACAGGTCAGCATGTTAGGGGTTTAGGTTTTATAGAGAAATTAGAGAAATGGAGAGGTTGGAAAAATAAAGACTCCCTATCCCGCAGCAACCCTAATAGCATCGGGGTCGGAAGAGAACAAGAGATGACCAAGGTAAGGTCAGACAGAAAAGCTACAGTGAGGAGCAAAACACCAGTAAGTGGAAGTAATGTTCTGCTCTGCTTGGGTACCTTGTGGTCGCCATTCACATATCCCCTAGACACCAGTAAGTGGAAGTAATGTTCTGCTCTGCTTGGGTACCTTGTGGTCACCATTCACATATCCCCTAGACACCAGTAAGCGGAAGTAATGTTCTGCTCTGCTTGGGTACCTGGTGGTCGCCATTCACATATCCCCTAGACGGAGACCCCTGAGTATACAGATCTGGTCACCAACAGTGATTAATCCCATACAATATTTGCAGTCTATTCACTTCGGTACATTAACATTACAGGAGAAATGTGAAATTAAGCATCGTGGAAGGCCTACACCCATGCTAGACATTAAACAATCATCTACAAGCTGACAAAAAGAATATATGAGGAGTTTTAACAGCAAAGTGTACAAAAAGTATGAATGGTTGTCAGGCTGTGATATTAAAAACGCATTATTTTGTTTGGTGTGAACTCTAGTTGGACACGGAAAGGTATAACCGATCTTTGAAAACTGCTTGAAAATATTTTTAAAAAACATGCAAAATATGAGAAACATTTAAACAACACTGTGAACTTGGCTATGTTGGGAAGAGAGTTTTAGTTCAGCTCATAAAGAAGCCATTGAACGCCATAATAACGAGGTAAGGAAAAACGGAAAGGTGTTGTCAAGAATTATCAATTGTATAAAGTTTTGTGGAATCAATGAGTTGGCATTAAGAGGGCATAATGAAAATGATTTGTTGTTTAAGTCACATTTGGAGAGTTCTTTGCCTTTTAAAGGCTTATCAAAGACGATTCAAAATAAGCTCCTTGAATGTATGCTGGAAGTATACAGAGAGGAAATTTTATCTGAGATTGAAGAAACTGAATTTGTCTCTATTCTTGCTGATGAGCCCACAGACATCTCAGAAATATTTCTGCTTGTGATCGTTCTTCGTTATTGTAACAAAGAAGGAAAAGTCATCAAGAGATTCTATGGTTTCTTCAATGCAACTGGTCAAGATGCCAATTCAATATCGGAGTGCATACTTTCGCAGTTAGAAGTAATTCTAAAAACCAAGAAAGAGAAGCTGATTGGACAGAGTTATAATGGAGCAGCTGTGATGAGTGGTGTATTAAATGGAGTACAAGCAAAAATCAGGGACTGCTACAAATATGCGTATTTTGTACATTGCTATGCTCATCAATTCAATTTGATAATGGAAAAAGCAGCTAAACAAAATACAAGGGCACGGATATTTTCTGCTAACTTGTCAAGTATTCCAGTTTTCTTTTCATGATCTCAATATAAGCAGTCTGTACTAGATGCATGTGTTTCAAAGAGAATTCCGTCAGCTAAGGCTACACAATGGAATTTTGAAACAAGAATAGTAAATGTAGTCTGTGACAAGAAAGAGCCATTACTGGAATGTTTTCAGCCCATCACATCAAACAACATTACAATAAATGAGCCAACTGCCCTGATACGTTTTCTTGAAGATTCTGAATTCAACTTCTGGCTCGCCGTTTTTCCATTTACTGATGCCTCATGTAGATATTTTATACAACCAACTGCAACATCGCTAGTTAGATGTTTCTAAGGCACAAGACTGCATATCAAGGTTTTGGCATGCTGTATGGAACAATGTAGAGGTGAGTAGAGAGGAATGAGAAGATGAAAACTCCAGCAAACGTTGCAAGGTTGATGGCAATCAGACACATGTTGCAGCTGCGAAAGAAGTGTGTGATCTGGTGTAGCCTGTGTGAGCCTATACTAGCCTATCTCCTCAGTCTATACTTATATACAGATCTGGTGTAGCCTGTGTGAGCCTATACTAGCCAATCTCCTCAGTCTATACTTATATGCAGATCTGGTGTAGCCTATGTGAACCTATACTAGACTATCTCCCCAGTCTATACTTATATACAGATCTGGTGTAGCCTATGTGAGCCTATACTAGCTTATCAGCCCAGTCTATACTTATATACAGATCTGGTGTAGGCTATGTGAGCCTATACTAGCTTATCTCCCCAGCCTATACTAATATACAGATCTGGTGTAGCCTATGTGAGCCTATACTAGCTTATCTCCCCAGTCTATACTTATATACAGATCTGGTGTAGGCTATGTGAGCCTATACTAGCTTATCTCCCCAGTCTATACTTATATACAGATCTGGTGTAGCCTATGTGAGCCTATACGAGCCTATCTCCTCAGTGTATACTTATATACAGATCTGATGTAGCCTATGCTAGCCTATCTCCCCAGCCTATACTTATATACAGATCTGGTGTAGCCTATGTGAGCCTATACTAGCCTATCTCCCCAGTCTATACTTATATACAGATCTGGTGTAGCCTGTGTGAGCCTATACTAGCCAATCTCCTCAGTCTATACTTATATGCAGATCTGGTGTAGCCTATGTGAACCTATACTAGCCTATCTCCCCAGTCTATACTTATATACAGATCTGGTGTAGCCTATGTGAGCCTATACTAGCTTATCAGCCCAGTCTATACTTATATACAGATCTGGTGTAGGCTATGTGAGCCTATACTAGCTTATCTCCCCAGCCTATACTAATATACAGATCTGGTGTAGCCTATGTGAGCCTATACTAGCTTATCTCCCCAGTCTATACTTATATACAGATCTGGTGTAGGCTATGTGAGCCTATACTAGCTTATCTCCCCAGTCTATACTTATATACAGATCTGGTGTAGCCTATGTGAGCCTATACTAGCTTATCTCCCCAGTCTATACTTATATACAGATCTGGTGTAGGCTATGTGAGCCTATACTAGCTTATCTCCCCAGTCTATACTTATATACAGATCTGGTGTAGCCTATGTGAGCCTATACGAGCCTATCTCCTCAGTGTATACTTATATACAGATCTGATGTAGCCTATGCTAGCCTATCTCCCCAGCCTATACTTATATACAGATCTGGTGTAGCCTATGTGAGCCTATACTAGCCTATCTCCCCAGTCTATACTTATATACAGATCTGGTGTAGCCTATGTGAGCCTATACTAGCCTATCTCCCCAGCCTATACTTATATACAGATCTGGTGTAGCCTATGTGAGCCTATACTAGCCTATCTCCTCAGTGTGTACTTATATACAGATCTGGTGTAGCCTATGTGAGCCTATACTAGCCTATCTCCCCAGCCTATACTTATATACAGATCTGGTGTAGCCTATGTGAGCCTATACTAGCCTATCTCCCCAGTCTATACTTATATACAGATCTGGTGTAGCCTATGTGAGCCTATACTAACCTATCTCCCCAGTCTATACTTATATACAGATCTGGTGTATCCTATGTGAGCCTATACTAGCCTATCTCCTCAGTCTATACTTATATACAGATCTGGTGTAGCCTATGTGAGCCTATACTAGCCTATCTCCCCAGTCTATACTTATATACAGATCTGGTGTAGCCTATGTGAGCCTATACTAGCCTATCTCCCCAGTCTATACTTATATACAGATCTGGTGTAGCCTATGTGAGCCTATACTAGCCTATCTCCTCAGTCTATACTTATATACAGATCTGGTGTAGGCTATGTGAGCCTATACTAGCCTATCTCCCCAGTCTATACTTATATACAGATCTGGTGTAGCCTATGTGAGCCTATACTAGCCTATCTCCCCAGCCTATACTTATATACAGATCTGGTGTAGCCTATGTGAGCCTATACTAGCCTATCTCCTCAGTCTGTACTTATATACAGATCTGGTGTAGCCTATGTGAGCCTATACTAGCCTATCTCCCCAGCCTATACTTATATACAGATCTGGTGTAGCCTATGTGAGCCTATACTAGCCTATCTCCCCAGTCTATACTTATATACAGATCTGGTGTAGCCTATGTGAGCCTATACTAGCCTATCTCCCCAGCCTATACTTATATACAGATCTGGTGTAGCCTATGTGAGCCTATACTAGCCTATCTCCCCAGTCTGTACTTATATACAGATCTGGTGTAGCCTATGTGAGCCTATACTAGCCTATCTCCTCAGTCTATACTTATATACCTATACTCTAAACTTATCTAGGTGTGAATATCTGACTTATTCTATTTGAGAGGTTTATGACATGATGAGGTAACCGTCTGACTTGGAATTGGATTCTTCTTTGAAATGCAGCACAAAATTATTTACTAACTTCCGACAGCGTTGCAGTATTACATCCATTAGGACGTCATAAATATGAGAGAAACATAAAAAAGAAGCTTTTAGTATGCTCTGATCAGTCAGAAATACATAAATTCACTTGAAATGAAACGAATATGCACTAGGGCTATATCTACTTACTGAGCACCTGCCTGCTGTGCAAGTGGTCCTGGGTTCAATTCCCGGCAGGGGGAATAGGAATTTTTCTCGAGCCAGGATTATTTTTCATCCTTCCCTGAGTCTGGAAGTATAATGGCGGCACCGTGGCTGAGTGGTTAGACCGCTTACGTACCACCTAGGCAGGACCTGCATGTGGTATTCGTGGTGGACGAAGCTGCGTCTGGGAGTGTTTTATCTGGGTTCTCCGGTTTCCTCCGTCATTCATTCCACCAATTGCTCCATTATCGTCCATTTCACCTGCATTTCATATCATCCTCTTCCTCACTATCATACCTGGTGCTTGGCTGACCACTTGCTTCCAGGTATTCACTCTGTCTGGTCCAGAGGTCCCTCTGCTCCCCGACACGTGTCTGACCCTGCTACATAAGGGGAGGGTAATCAGGGAAAGAAAGAAGAAATATGCCACTCTTGTGTGAAACACCTCTTGCATTAGTAATACCATTCCATATTGAATTTAGGAATGGGATACTAGCGATTGGTAAACTTTTAGGAAAACCATTATAATTACGCTCCACTGCAATATGTTTAAAGAAAATGTATGTGCAATTGTTTACATGTTTGGCTTAGTAAGTGTGCAATTCTCTTCAATTTTTTATATACCTGATTTAAAATGGGACTAATGTGCCTTATGTAAGCGTGTACCTATATCTAAAGAAAGCAATTTTTATAACGTGATGCACAAGTTTTTAGAAGCACTTTCACTGCCAACAATCAGTGCAATAAGTTTAAACAAGGAGCTTATGTGTACCAAAGAATTCGAGTTAGTGAAATTTTAACACAAAATTTCTTTTAAGATTTGTGCCCTTGAGTATGTGTGAAAGATATCAAAATATTTTAAGAAATGTAGGTAAATAAATCTGACACTGGTGTTTGTGCCACAGTCGTGGACTAACCATTATTTACGTGGTAGCTTTAGAAACAAAAAATGGCCATACTTTTAATAACTAACATTTATTAGCAGTAACAAGTATGCAGTGACATTGAGATTAATTTGAAATAAGAGTTTAGAGCAAGTATTCAATACCTGTAGTCAGGCTTTGCATCTTTTGTAGCTTCGACAAAGAAAAGCAGTTGCACGCAATTAAGTAAACATTACACGCTATCTACACCGATATGCAAAGAAACTAAACACAGTTGATGTGATGTTGCCACTTCTGTCAGAATTAAGAGGGCAACAAATTGTAGGTTTTTCAAATTTAATTTGCACAAAAACCGTTGAATCTATTAAAATACACCAAAGGAAAAAATTGTCCTTTATTTAATTTTCTATGAATATAGCCATAAACCAAGAACCATCAATTAATAATAATTCAGCCAGGTGATGATAAATTTTTTTGATAATATTTTTTTCTAGAAAACTATAAACTTTTCAGCATTTTGGTATTAGACTTTCTTGTTATTCACATCAGAAATTCGTTGTTAAAGTCTGGTGGATCATTTCATTTCCACCTGTATACAGGGTGAATTGAATTGTAATAAACCCAACAAACTGATTCCTGACTGCAAGCGGAGGAAAAAAGGTCTTATGGACGGCCTGTGTGCAATGACAACAAATCATCCCAGAAGACTTTACATAGCATCCATGTCACGAAATGGCCTAATTGCACATGTTCATGGCACACTGCAAGGTGTCGTGAACATGCTGATACCAGGAACTGGTTGAGAGATCTAGCAGGACCTCCATGTCCTGTCCAACCTCTGCAATGTTCTCCACGATGCAGAAACCACATAACCTGTCTTATTGCCAAAGGCACATTGTGAAGCAAACCAGGCAGAGTTGTGGCGTTGTGGAGTAACAACTGGTCCAAGTATGTGGTCACCAAGAACCTCTGCCCAAACAGTGATACTGATCAGATGCTTTAACTATTCCCTGAGCATTTTCTGACAATTATGTAGTTTGATAATGCCTCTTTTGGTAAAGGTTGCTTCATCAGTAAAGTCGGTCTGGGTGGCTCAGTTGGTTAGACGCTGGCCTACTTTTCCCAAGGTCGCGGGTTCAAATCCGGCCCAGACCGATGGTTTTTAAGTGTGCTTAAAAACGACAGCTCCATGTCAGTAGATTTACTGGCATGTAAAAGAACTCCTGCAGGACAAAATTCCGGCACACCGGCGACACTGATGTGATCCTGGCAATTGACAGCGTCGTTAAACAACAAAATAATTAATTCGTCAGTAAAGAGGACTGAAGACATCAACAAAATCCTTCCCTTAGAAGGAAATCCTTGCACTTGTTACAGGTGACAGGATGATAGTGTAGGGCTTGTTTGTCTGTCTGTCTGTCTGTCTGTCTGAAGAGTCCCATGATAGGGCAATGTGGTCGTGCAGACTCTGGCATATCCACCTGCTTGGTGGTACACAAACTGACATGAATATGCTGCTTCACTCAGACAATCTGCAAGTGGTCAGAGAAGATATCATTCATCACTGCTATCTACCGTAGCATATGTTCACAGGACCTTTTTTCTTCCATCTCCAGTGAGGAATCAGTCCCTGCAGTTTGAAGTTCAACCTGTATATACTTTCTACCATGGCTAGCATGGATCTGGTAGAAAATGGGAGACCATGTTGGAAACACTGGTTCTTGTCCAATTAGCGAAGTTAAGAGCATTGGATGTGGTGAATACTTGCATGGGTGAATGTAAACTAGCGTAGATCTGGAGGTGTAGGTTAAAACACTGGTTCTTGCCCAATTAGCGAAGTTAAGAGCATTGGATGTGGTGAATACTTGCATGGGTGAATGTAAACTAGCGTAGATCTGGAGGTGTAGTTTAAAACACTGGTTCTTGTCCAATTAGCGAAGTTAAGAGCATTGGATGTGGTGAATACTTGCATGGGTGAATGTAAACTAGCGTAGATCTGGAGGTGTAGGTTAAAACACTGGTTCTTGTCCAATTAGCGAAGTTAAGAGCATTGGATGTGGTGAATACTTGCATGGGTGAATGTAAACTAGCGTAGATCTGGAGGTGTAGGTTAAAACACTGGTTCTTGTCCAATTAGCGAAGTTAAGAGCATTGGATGTGATGAATACTTGCATGGGTGAATGTAAACTAGCGTAGATCTGGAGGTGTAGGTTAGCGTCCCAGTTGAGTGGCCATCACACTTAGCCTAACTTGTCTCTGTGGTCCATTGATAAAGCGAAGCAATATTGGTGTTCTCCAGGTGGAAGCAATGCTGCAGAGTTGTAATGAAAACAATGAAGCTCCTCTGTTAGCTGCGGTGCAGTCTGGAGATCTGGAGCTTGTCAAGCTGCTGGTGAAACATTCATCACCACTTACTCTTGCTATTGTAGCACTTGAAACTAAACAGAATGCACTCCATTATGCAGCAGCTTGTGGTCATGCCAAGGTAAGGGCTCACAGCATATTGTTATTTACTTATTTATTCATCTATTCATTTATTAAGCAGCTAGCAATGTTACAGGAGATATAGATAGAAGCTCTGTCCCACAAGTACCCAACCTGACATATAGATAAGTTGTTTCAAACAATTGACTGTGGTAGAAAGTACTATGTGTATAAAGTTCAAGCTTGAAGTTTGACGATGCTAGTTGTATAGTATTTGTTTGGTAGCCATCTATAGTGAATGTTCTCAGCAAATTTGTAAACATGGAACACTGCCCATCATTAAGTGATAACAATACTTACATTTGAAAGGTCTTAGTGCAACTAATATTAAAGCTGAGCTAAGTTCTACTCTAGGGGATTCTGCTTCTTTATTTACTACAGTAAAACATTGGATGCCAGAGTTTAAGTGAGTCCACCAAATGAGGTGACCATGCCAGAAACTGTAAAGAAAATGCACAAACTGGTATTGGATACTCATCAACTGAAAGTGAGTGAGCTGGTAGACATTGAATACTGACTGAACATTTGTACATGAGAAAACTGTGCACAAGATGGGTGCTGCATTTGGTCACAACAGCATCAGTCGAGTGTTTGGTGACATTTTGCTGCAACAATGCTGAGTTTTTGTGTAGATTCATAATCATGGATGAAACATGGGTCCATCACTTCACACTTGAGACAAAGAACAGTCAAAACAGTGGATTAAAAGGGGAGAATGTGCTTCAAAGAAGGCAAGGTTGTGGCATGAGTATTCTGGGATGCACGTGGGATAATTTGCATTGTTTATCTCCAAAAAGGGAAAGCAGCTAATGGCGAGTATTGTATGAACATGTTGCAAGCCTTTGAGTCATAAAATAAAGCTAAAACCACCACATTTACTGAAAAAGAAATTTGTTTCATCAAGTCAATGCACATGTTTTGTCCAACATTTGTGGGTCGGTTACTTCTGAGACAGTCGTCATATATAAACAAATGTAATATTACATAATTTAAATACAATTTTCATAAGTTAATGTTTAGTTTGAGATATCAAAAGTCATTCTCCACTTTTAGATTCAGCTCTATTTACATTAAACAAAGGAGAAAACCACATATGTTACATACAATATTCTAAATATTCATTCACAGAATAGAACTGGTTTTGTTTTATAAATTTGAGTATTTCTACCTTCTATTTTATTCCAGAAGTAGTGCTCTTTAAATATTGTAACAAATGAGCAAACACCAGTTGCTGCAAATCACACTTTATTGCCTTCTAGTCAGTCAGCGTACTGCTAACGTTACACTTAGATCACTTTTGTACAAACCCAGAGCTACAGAACAATTGCCAAATCGAATCACAGAACACTTCGTATACATCTTTCCTCCACTTCACCACGAGCACGACTGGAACAATTTCTACTGCTACCGCTGCCGCCACTGCTACTACTACTACCAGACCTTGCAGAGACGTTGTGCCATGGTAAGGGCCAATACTGGGACGATGAACTTCAAAAACACCTATGCTATAAATGGTATTTTCATGCCAGAGTGGAAGCTGGCACGACTCTTATTGTTAGAGAAACCCAAACGCCACTGTGTACCACCCAATTTGTCTGCTCAGTGTGCTGGTGAAGCTGTTTGAAAGTCTGATTCTGCAAAGACTGAACTCAGAATTGGAGGACTGGGTGATGCCCAACATGGCTTCAGAGCTACACGGTCTACCATAACAGCCCCGAGGAGAGTTCTGGAGCTTGCCGAGGAACTGAAATCTTGGCCCCAAGAGCAAAGGTCTCTATGTGCCCTTATCACGCTAGATGTACAAAATGCATTTAATTTCGCACCCTGAGGCGGTATTCTCCAAGAGCTTAGTTCTCTGAATCTGGCCCCGTACCTCTACATGATGGCAAGCTTCCTACAAGATCGATCTCTTCTAGTTGGAACCCATAGTCAAATGGCAGTATAGACTTGTCTAATGCATGTTTGGTGATTCATTGCCAGTGTTGGTGTGATGATCTCAAGTGTGTGCTTGTATAGACTTGTCTAATGCATGTTTGGTGATTCATTGCCAGTGTTGGTGTGATGATCTCAAGTGTGTGCTTGTATAGACTTGTCTAATGCATGTTTGGTGATTCATTGCCAGTGTTGGTGTTGGTGTGATGATCTCAAGTGTGTGCTTGTATAGACTTGTCTAATGCATGTTTGGTGATTCATTGCCAGTGTTGGTGTGATGATCTCAAGTGTCTGCTTGTATAGACTTGTCTAACGCTTGTTTGGTGATTCATTGCCAGTGTTGGTGTTGGTGTGATGATCTCAAGTGTGTGCTTGTATAGACTTGTCTAATGCATGTTTGGTGATTCATTGCCAGTGTTGGTGTGATGATCTCAAGTGTGTGCTTGTATAGACTTGTCTAACGCTTGTTTGGTGATTCATTGCCAGTGTTGGTGTTGGTGTGATGATCTCAAGTGTGTGCTTGTATAGACTTGTCTAATGCATGTTTGGTGATTCATTGCCAGTGTTGGTGTTGGTGTGATGATCTCAAGTGTGTGCTTGTATAGA
The DNA here is from genome assembly GCA_030765045.1 of Tenodera sinensis. Taxonomy (NCBI): domain Eukaryota; kingdom Metazoa; phylum Arthropoda; class Insecta; order Mantodea; family Mantidae; genus Tenodera; species Tenodera sinensis. The sequence goes on from JAUKNM010000015.1 coordinate 285,969, forward strand.
GTTGTCTAATGCATGTTTGGTGATTCATTGCCAGTGTTGGTGTTGGTGTGATGATCTCAAGTGTGTGCTTGTATAGAGTTGTCTAATGCATGTTTGGTGATTCATTGCCAGTGTTGGTGTTGGTGTGATGATCTCAAGTGTGTGCTTGTATAGAGTTGTCTAATGCATGTTTGGTGATTCATTGCCAGTGTTGGTGTTGGTGTGATGATCTCAAGTGTGTGCTTGTATAGAGTTGTCTAATGCATGTTTGGTGATTCATTGCCAGTGTTGGTGTTGGTGTGATGATCTCAAGTGTGTGCTTGTATAGAGTTGTCTAATGCATGTTTGGTGATTCATTGCCAGTGTTGGTGTTGGTGTGATGATCTCAAGTGTGTGCTTGTATAGAGTTGTCTAATGCATGTTTGGTGATTCATTGCCAGTGTTGGTGTGATGATCTCAAGTGTGTGCTTGTATAGACTTGTCTAATGCATGTTTGGTGATTCATTGCCAGTGTTGGTGTTGGTGTGATGATCTCAAGTGTGTGCTTGTATAGACTTGTCTAATGCATGTTTGGTGATTCATTGCCAGTGTTGGTGTGATGATCTCAAGTGTGTGCTTGTATAGACTTGTCTAATGCATGTTTGGTGATTCATTGCCAGTGTTGGTGTTGGTGTGATGATCTCAAGTGTGTGCTTGTATAGACTTGTCTAATGCTTGTTTGGTGATTCATTGCCAGTGTTGGTGTTGGTGTGATGATCTCAAGTGTGTGCTTGTATAGACTTGTCTAATGCATGTTTGGTGATTCATTGCCAGTGTTGGTGTTGGTGTGATGATCTCAAGTGTGTGCTTGTATAGACTTGTCTAATGCATGTTTGGTGATTCATTGCCAGTGTTGGTGTTGGTGTGATGATCTCAAGTGTGTGCTTGTATAGACTTGTCTAATGCATGTTTGGTGATTCATTGCCAGTGTTGGTGTTGGTGTGATGATCTCAAGTGTGTGCTTGTATAGACTTGTCTAATGCATGTTTGGTGATTCATTGCCAGTGTTGGTGTGATGATCTCAAGTGTGTGCTTGTATAGACTTGTCTAATGCATGTTTGGTGATTCATTGCCAGTGTTGGTGTTGATGTGATGATCTCAAGTGTGTGCTTGTATAGACTTGTCTAATGCATGTTTGGTGATTCATTGCCAGTGTTGGTGTTGGTGTGATGATCTCAAGTGTGTGCTTGTATAGACTTGTCTAATGCATGTTTGGTGATTCATTGCCAGTGTTGGTGTTGGTGTGATGATCTCAAGTGTGTGCTTGTATAGACTTGTCTAATGCATGTTTGGTGATTCATTGCCAGTGTTGGTGTTGGTGTGATGATCTCAAGTGTGTGCTTGTATAGACTTGTCTAATGCATGTTTGGTGATTCATTGCCAGTGTTGGTGCGATGATCTCAAGTGTGTGCTTGTATAGACTTGTCTAATGCATGTTTGGTGATTCATTGCCAGTGTTGGTGTTGGTGTGATGATCTCAAGTGTGTGCTTGTATAGACTTGTCTAATGCATGTTTGGTGATTCATTGCCAGTGTTGGTGCGATGATCTCAAGTGTGTGCTTGTATAGACTTGTCCAATGCATGTTTGGTGATTCAGTGCCAGTGTTGGTGTTGGTGTGATGATCTCAAGTGTGTGCTTGTATAGACTTGTCTAATGCATGTTTGGTGATTCATTGCCAGTGTTGGTGTTGGTGCGATGATCTCAAGTGTGTGCTTGTATAGACTTGTCTAATGCATGTTTGGTGATTCATTGCCAGTGTTGGTGTGATGATCTCAAGTGTGTGCTTGTATAGACTTGTCTAATGCATGTTTGGTGATTCATTGCCAGTGTTGGTGTTGGTGCGATGATCTCAAGTGTGTGCTTGTATAGACTTGTCTAATGCATGTTTGGTGATTCATTGCCAGTGTTGGTGTTGGTGTGATGATCTCAAGTGTGTGCTTGTATAGACTTGTCTAATGCATGTTTGGTGATTCATTGCCAGTGTTGGTGTTGGTGTGATGATCTCAAGTGTGTGCTTGTATAGACTTGTCTAATGCATGTTTGGTGATTCATTGCCAGTGTTGGTGTTGGTGTGATGATCTCAAGTGTGTGCTTGTATAGACTTGTCTAATGCATGTTTGGTGATTCATTGCCAGTGTTGGTGTTGGTGTGATGATCTCAAGTGTGTGCTTGTATAGACTTGTCTAATGCATGTTTGGTGATTCATTGCCAGTGTTGGTGTGATGATCTCAAGTGTGTGCTTGTATAGACTTGTCTAATGCATGTTTGGTGATTCATTGCCAGTGTTGGTGTTGGTGTGATGATCTCAAGTGTGTGCTTGTATAGACTTGTCTAATGCATGTTTGGTGATTCATTGCCAGTGTTGGTGTTGGTGTGATGATCTCAAGTGTGTGCTTGTATAGACTTGTCTAATGCATGTTTGGTGATTCATTGCCAGTGTTGGTGTTGGTGTGATGATCTCAAGTGTGTGCTTGTATAGACTTGTCTAATGCATGTTTGGTGATTCATTGCCAGTGTTGGTGTGATGATCTCAAGTGTGTGCTTGTATAGACTTGTCTAATGCATGTTTGGTGATTCATTGCCAGTGTTGGTGTTGGTGTGATGATCTCAAGTGTGTGCTTGTATAGAGTTGTCTAATGCATGTTTGGTGATTCATTGCCAGTGTTGGTGTTGGTGTGATGATCTCAAGTGTGTGCTTGTATAGACTTGTCTAATGCATGTTTGGTGATTCATTGCCAGTGTTGGTGTTGGTGTGATGATCTCAAGTGTGTGCTTGTATAGAGTTGTCTAATGCATGTTTGGTGATTCATTGCCAGTGTTGGTGCGATGATCTCAAGTGTGTGCTTGTATAGACTTGTCTAATGCATGTTTGGTGATTCATTGCCAGTGTTGGTGTTGGTGTGATGATCTCAAGTGTGTGCTTGTATAGACTTGTCTAATGCATGTTTGGTGATTCATTGCCAGTGTTGGTGTGATGATCTCAAGTGTCTGCTTGTATAGACTTGTCTAATGCATGTTTGGTGATTCATTGCCAGTGTTGGTGTTGGTGTGATGATCTCAAGTGTGTGCTTGTATAGACTTGTCTAATGCATGTTTGGTGATTCATTGCCAGTGTTGGTGTTGGTGTGATGATCTCAAGTGTGTGCTTGTATAGACTTGTCTAATGCATGTTTGGTGATTCATTGCCAGTGTTGGTGCGATGATCTCAAGTGTGTGCTTGTATAGAGTTGTCTAATGCATGTTTGGTGATTCATTGCCAGTGTTGGTGCGATGATCTCAAGTGTGTGCTTGTATAGACTTGTCTAATGCATGTTTGGTGATTCATTGCCAGTGTTGGTGCGATGATCTCAAGTGTGTGCTTGTATAGACTTGTCTAATGCATGTTTGGTGATTCATTGCCAGTGTTGGTGCGATGATCTCAAGTGTGTGCTTGTATAGAGTTGTCTAATGCATGTTTGGTGATTCATTGCCAGTGTTGGTGTTGGTGTGATGATCTCAAGTGTGTGCTTGTATAGACTTGTCTAATGCATGTTTGGTGATTCATTGCCAGTGTTGGTGCGATGATCTCAAGTGTGTGCTTGTATAGACTTGTCTAATGCATGTTTGGTGATTCATTGCCAGTGTTGGTGTTGGTGTGATGATCTCAAGTGTGTGCTTGTATAGACTTGTCTAATGCATGTTTGGTGATTCATTGCCAGTGTTGGTGCGATGATCTCAAGTGTGTGCTTGTATAGACTTGTCTAATGCATGTTTGGTGATTCATTGCCAGTGTTGGTGCGATGATCTCAAGTGTGTGCTTGTATAGAGTTGTCTAATGCATGTTTGGTGATTCATTGCCAGTGTTGGTGTTGGTGTGATGATCTCAAGTGTGTGCTTGTATAGACTTGTCTAATGCATGTTTGGTGATTCATTGCCAGTGTTGGTGTTGGTGCGATGATCTCAAGTGTGTGCTTGTATAGACTTGTCTAATGCATGTTTGGTGATTCATTGCCAGTGTTGGTGTGATGATCTCAAGTGTGTGCTTGTATAGACTTGTCTAATGCATGTTTGGTGATTCATTGCCAGTGTTGGTGTTGGTGTGATGATCTCAAGTGTGTGCTTGTATAGACTTGTCTAATGCATGTTTGGTGATTCATTGCCAGTGTTGGTGTTGGTGTGATGATCTCAAGTGTGTGCTTGTATAGACTTGTCTAATGCATGTTTGGTGATTCATTGCCAGTGTTGGTGTGATGATCTCAAGTGTGTGCTTGTATAGACTTGTCTAATGCATGTTTGGTGATTCATTGCCAGTGTTGGTGTGATGATCTCAAGTGTGTGCTTGTATAGACTTGTCTAATGCATGTTTGGTGATTCATTGCTAGTGTTGGTGTTGGTGTGATGATCTCAAGTGTGCGCTTGTATAGACTTGTCTAATGCATGTTTGGTGATTCATTGCCAGTGTTGGTGTTGGTGTGATGATCTCAAGTGTGTGCTTGTATAGACTTGTCTAATGCATGTTTGGTGATTCATTGCCAGTGTTGGTGTTGGTGTGATGATCTCAAGTGTGTGCTTGTATAGACTTGTCTAATGCATGTTTGGTGATTCATTGCCAGTGTTGGTGTGATGATCTCAAGTGTGTGCTTGTATAGACTTGTCTAATGCATGTTTGGTGATTCATTGCCAGTGTTGGTGTTGGTGCGATGATCTCAAGTGTGTGCTTGTATAGACTTGTCTAATGCATGTTTGGTGATTCATTGCCAGTGTTGGTGCGATGATCTCAAGTGTGTGCTTGTATAGACTTGTCTAATGCATGTTTGGTGATTCATTGCCAGTGTTGGTGTGATGATCTCAAGTGTGTGCTTGTATAGACTTGTCTAATGCATGTTTGGTGATTCATTGCCAGTGTTGGTGTTGAGTTAGTGATGTTGTGATGATTTCAAGTGCTGTGCTTTGTACAAGTGTCCCTTTTGTGAGAAATGTGTTCCATGTACGTGTAATTACATACATATGCATGTACTGTTAATTTACAAAATAGCTGAGAACATTTTAATTATTTTCCGTACTAATTTTTTGTTTGTTTAAATTGCATTGCAGTTTTCTAAAATCAGATTAAACTAAACAAGATGACTGATAAGAGTACTTCAATACATAAAATTGTGGTATATTGCAGTAACCCACTAAAAAATTGGGTCATGATTATCAGAGAAAATATTTGCAAAGTGTTAACAATAATATCTTAAGACACATTACCAATGTTGTTGTTAGCTAATGCTGGATTTCTGACAATGAAATGTAAAGATATGTGATGGATGCCATAAAGCTGTACTTGTTATTAAATTTTGATGCTAAACTTATTAATAATTTGAAGAAAATGGCCACCAATGTACTTAATAATTATTGCTGTAAAACTGTTTGACATAATCAAATAGTAATACTGGTTTTTATACATAATGAAAAGAAACGTATAGCCAGAGTTTATTTATAACAAATAATAGTTTATATGAAATATTTTTAAATTGCAGTAAAAAGCTTAATAAATATCTTTTTAGCAGAAAGTTACATAGCACTAGATATGCTTTGGCACACATGTACACTAGCGCCGCTGTTGTGCACATTTAAACCTAGATGCTCATACAGTACCGTTAGTTGGTAGGTTTATTAGTGCCACTGTTGCATTAACTAGAACTCAACACATGGTTTACTATCTTGCCACCATTGTTGTTGACAGATAGTGAGGTATTTGCTGGAACTGAAGCGAATCCCGAGCTTTGATGTGAATGCGCTGGATGATGAACAACAGACTCCGCTGTTCCTGGCGTGCCGTGGAGGTCACCTAGAAGCAGCCAAGGTCCTGGTCGAGAAGGGTGCAGGTTTCACTGTTATGCGAAACGATGGCTGTACACCTATTCATGCTGCAAGCTTCTACGGACATTATAAAGTGGTAGAGTGGTTGTTGCAGCAACAGCGGCACTATGCTAGTGCTGCAGTGGATCACGAGGGAAACAGTGCCTTGCATTACGCTGCCTTAGGGGGCCACATTCCCCTCATGGAGATGTTGGTGAAGCACGGACTGAGTCTTGCAAGGACAAACTTGCTTGGACAGACTCCTCTAGCAATGGCAGGAGTTCCCCAGAAGAGCAGCTAACACTAAACACATCGTTCCAAAACAACACACTGCATTTCAACATTTGCTGTTTGATGCACCAGGAGGTCCAATAAACTAAGAACCATCTGTGTGGTAGAGAAGGAGCATGCCACAGCTGTCCGTTTGATTTCAGCAGTGTCTGCAGATGGATGCAATAGTGCAAGTCTGAGGAGAGAACAGTTGGTGGACACCATTTAGGGACGCTCCTGCAAGAAGTAGAAGCAGGAACCAGGCCGAGCTAGGAGAACATTGTACCCAGGAGTAGCGAGTTTAAGTCTTACTGGGCACAATGGGACTCGCTGAAGATCAAGAATGGTGTTTTTTAACAATCTGGGAGTCCCCGATGGAAACATCCAGAGCATCTGGTACTTCCACGGAGTAAGGTTATGAAAGTCCTGAAGGAGGTACATTCGAGTTCATTCGGAGGGCATCTTGGATCCAACCTCTCTATTGATAAACTGCGACAGTGGTACTATTGGTTGAGACTACGGGCAGATGCTGAGAGGTGGTGTGTGGCAAATCGCGGCCCGCAGAATAGGAGCCAAGGTCACATGCAGCTGTATAATGTGGGAGCACCCTTCGAGCGCATTGCTATCGATATAACTGGATTGCTCCCTATCTCCAACAGAGGCAATAACTATCTGCTAGTGGCCAGAGGTTGCACGATCCCTAACCAGGACGCCAAAATGATTGTGGACTGCTACTAGAGCTGCTCAGTGATCAGGGCAGAAATTTAAGTTCAATCTAATGAAACAAATGCTAGTGACTCAGAGTGTAATATACATGCAGGACACCTCTACACCTGCAATCAGACAGCATGGTCGAGAGATACCATCAAAGAACATCTAAGGAAAGTCATGGCCAGCCACCAGAGTGCCACTGTTCATGCACACATGGCTTCAGCACATCCAGGTAGCGAGCGACCGGCAAGCCAACAGCCCAGCGTTCCAGCCTGGTCCCAAGCTACAACAACCATATCACTTGGGAAGATGCTGGTGGTGCAACATTGGTGTAGCTTCCCATAGACTAGAAAGTCCGCGGCATAGTGCCACACCATGTTGTCTGGGGAACAGGGACAGTTTCTGTGATACACTGTTGAAAAGTGATGTGCTAAAAGTTTTAGGAGTAAAATTGAGTTGCACAAGAACATATCTGTAATAAGTAATTGTCAAGGTAATAGTGTTAACAATAAATAGCTACCAATGAACTATTTATAACAGGAACCCAACACTTTTTACTTTTTCTACTGGTAAGTAGAAGGAAGTATTGCATTCCACCCAAAAATTCGATGTCAAGATTTCACCAGAAATATATGTTTTGAGACCCCCTGAATCCAAAAAAAGCATTTTTAGAAAAAGGTCCATGTGTCTGTGTGTCTCTGGACTGCATAACACAAATGAAAAGTAGGTTAAAAACAAAGTTGATATTCAACTTTAGTGTCTTTCAAGGATGCGACACAAAAGATTTTGAAGAAAATAGCCCCACCCTAAACTACCCTTTACATGGAAAATTTTTCGAAAATTTTGATTTTCTTGAAAATGGCTAACGATTTTGATTAAAATGTCATATGTTTAAGATATTTGTATGACAAATGAAATGTATATTTTGAATTTTCTGGCTATAGCTCACGTAGTCCAATTTACTATGGATGACTTTTGAGTAACTCGTAAACCGTAAGAGATAGACAAATTCTTACTAAGCAGTTTCTGCCAACACAACCTGATTTGTTACACTTATACAATATTATAATATTGAAACTTCTGAGTCTGATTTAGATATTTCACAAATGATAAGTCACATTATTGAGAAAAAGAATTTTTATTGTAATTCCTTTTTTTTTAAAATAGTTAAAATGTAAGATGTTTGTCTTTTGAAGTAAATGTAAGTTTCTGGAAGTGAATACAGTTAACAGAAGATTGTCAATTACACAAATTTTAAAATAATATTGATATGTGCACGGTTATTTACAACTTCAACAGGAAAGTTTAATGTTGCTTATCCACAGGTTTCTGCTGGCGCCATCTCTGGAGTGCTAGGCCCACTAATTCATGTTCTTCATACAACCACGCTCCACATAACATGGCAAAAAATGCTCCACCAATAAAAACATGCACAAATTTGTGCTCTTCATAGAACTGTATCTGAAACACCATGACATCATCTGAACTACAACCCTTGACATAAAGAAAGTTATGAAAATGAAAAATAAATTAGGATGAGTTACATTCACGTGAGTTTCTCTACTCTTGTTCTATTCTTCTGAATATTACAAATAGAAGCACTAATAACAGTGAAGTATTCTTCATGTTTGAGGTCATTTTGAGCTCTGTGCCCCTTACACCAGATGGCAGCAGGATGATAGTAGCAGAGAGGGGGAACAAGAAGCTAGCGTCAGTCACCCAACGGCTGATGATGAGACTGAACGTTTCCTGTTTTTAAACAATTTAGGTGAAGGTGAGTGTAAAAAAGTGACTCAAAATGACCTCAAACATGAACTTAGGTACTAATTAAAAGATGCAATTGTTCAACTGCATTCATAATTATAATACATTTTGATTATACATGGACTGCATATGAATAAGAGCAATATTTAATATAGTAATTATCACATACTGTGTCGATAGCACTATACAGAGCAATAGCAGTCAACAATCAAATACGACACTAATTTTCACCTATAAGATACTATTTTCTTTATATCTTTTACTTGCTCTGGAAACTTTACAACTACATTCCACGTAGTGTTGCCATGGAGACTTGTCTACAGTTGTGCATATCTCAGTAGTGATATAACGGCACATGGCAAGATATTCATTTCCTGAGAAACTAAACATTTTCATGTATGGCTATGCAAATAATGATTGACCATTTTTTGTCATATTGGAAGATGAATGAATCAAATTAGTGAAATGATACTCAAATGAGTGTGAGGTCCATAGAGCTTAAAGTTACCCGACATTCGTCTTCTCAGGGGAAGGGAAAACATCTGGATAACTACACCCTAAGTGAGATTCAAACTGGCGACCACTTGGATGTGAAGGACACCACCACCACGCTACAGGAGGGCATGATAATGGACATGAGACTAAACAGTCTGTACCACATGGAAGTTACAGGAGGGCATGATAATGGACGTGAGCCTAAACAGTCTGTATCACATGGAAGTTACAGGAGGGCATGATAATGGACGTGAGACTAAACAGTCTGTATCACATGGAAGTTACAGGAGGGCATGATAATGGACGTGAGACTAAACAGTCTGTATCACATGGAAGTTACAGGAGGGCATGATAATGGACGTGAGACTAAACAGCCTGTACCACATGGAAGTTACAGGAGGGCATGATAATGGACGTGAGACTAAACAGCCTGTACCACATGGAAGTTACAGGAGGGCATGATAATGGACGTGAGACTAAACAGCCTGTATCACATGGAAGTTACAGGAGGGCATGATAATGGACATGAGACTAAACAGTCTGTATCACATGGAAGTTACAGGAGGGCATGATAATGGACGTGAGACTAAACAGCCTGTATCACATGGAAGTTACAGGAGGGCATGATAATGGACGTGAGACTAAACAGTCTGTATCACATGGAAGTTACAGGAGGGCATGATAATGGACGTGAGACTAAACAGTCTGTATCACATGGAAGTTACAGGAGGGCATGATAATGGACGTGAGACTAAACAGTCTGTATCACATGGAAGTTACAGGAGGGCATGATAATGGACGTGAGACTAAACAGTCTGTATCACATGGAAGTTACAGGAGGGCATGATAATGGATGTGAGACTAAACAGCCTGTACCACATGGAAGTTACAGGAGGGCATGATAATGGACATGAGACTAAACAGCCTGTACCACATGGAAGTTACAGGAGGGCATGATAATGGACGTGAGACTAAACAGCTGTATCACATGGAAGTTACAGGAGGGCATGATAATGGACGTGAGACTAAACAGCCTGTATCACATGGAAGTTACAGGAGGGCATGATAATGGACGTGAGACTAAACAGCTGTATCACATGGAAGTTACAGGAGGGCATGATAATGGACGTGAGACTAAACAGCCTGTATCACATGGAAGTTACAGGAGGGCATGATAATGGACATGAGACTAAACAGTCTGTATCACATGGAAGTTACAGGAGGGCATGATAATGGACGTGAGACTAAACAGCCTGTACCACATGGAAGTTACAGGAGGGCATGATAATGGACGTGAGACTAAACAGTCTGTATCACATGGAAGTTACAGGAGGGCATGATAATGGACATGAGACTAAACAGCCTGTATCACATGGAAGTTACAGGAGGGCATGATAATGGACGTGAGACTAAACAGCTGTATCACATGGAAGTTACAGGAGGGCATGATAATGGACGTGAGACTAAACAGCCTGTATCACATGGAAGTTACAGGAGGGCATGATAATGGACGTGAGACTAAACAGCTGTATCACATGGAAGTTACAGGAGGGCATGATAATGGACGTGAGACTAAACAGCCTGTACCACATGGAAGTTACAGGAGGGCATGATAATGGACGTGAGACTAAACAGTCTGTATCACATGGAAGTTACAGGAGGGCATGATAATGGACGTGAGACTAAACAGCCTGTATCACATGGAAGTTACAGGAGGGCATGATAATGGACGTGAGACTAAACAGCCTGTATCACATGGAAGTTACAGGAGGGCATGATAATGGATGTGAGACTAAACAGCCTGTATCACATGGAAGTTACAGGAGGGCATGATAATGGATGTGAGACTAAACAGCCTGTATCACATGGAAGTTACAGGAGGGCATGATAATGGACGTGAGACTAAACAGCCTGTATCACATGGAAGTTACAGGAGGGCATGATAATGGATGTGAGACTAAACAGTCTGTATCACATGGAAGTTACAGGAGGGCATGATAATGGACGTGAGACTAAACAGCTGTATCACATGGAAGTTACAGGAGGGCATGATAATGGACGTGAGACTAAACAGTCTGTATCACATGGAAGTTACAGGAGGGCATGATAATGGACGTGAGACTAAACAGTCTGTATCACATGGAAGTTACAGGAGGGCATGATAATGGACATGAGACTAAACAGTCTGTATCACATGGAAGTTACAGGAGGGCATGATAATGGACGTGAGACTAAACAGCCTGTACCACATGGAAGTTACAGGAGGGCATGATAATGGACGTGAGACTAAACAGCCTGTACCACATGGAAGTTACAGATGGGCATGATAATGGACGTGAGACTAAACAGTCTGTATCACATGGAAGTTACAGGAGGGCATGATAATGGACATGAGACTAAACAGTCTGTATCACATGGAAGTTACAGGAGGGCATGATAATGGACGTGAGACTAAACAGCCTGTACCACATGGAAGTTACAGGAGGGCATGATAATGGACGTGAGACTAAACAGCCTGTACCACATGGAAGTTACAGATGGGCATGATAATGGACATGAGACTAAACAGTCTGTATCACATGGAAGTTACAGGAGGGCATGATAATGGACATGAGACTAAACAGTCTGTATCACATGGAAGTTACAGGAGGGCATGATAATGGACATGAGACTAAACAGTCTGTACCACATGGAAGTTACAGGAGGGCGTGATAATGGACGTGAGACTAAACAGTCTGTACCACATGGAAGTTACAGGAGGGCATGATAATGGACGTGAGACTAAACAGCCTGTACCACATGGAAGTTACAGATGGGCATGATAATGGACATGAGACTAAACAGTCTGTACCACATGGAAGTTACAGGATTATGGAACTTATGTTCATGTCAACTGTTTTCTTCTTTTTATGCAAGGAATGCATCCCCAAAGATTCTGGAAGTAATTTTGAATCACCTGTGTAAGAGATGTTATGTTTTACCTTTTTGTTGCAATCTGGCCAATCTATAGCTGATGAACTTACCTCTGACAGTTTGGTACAGAGTGCTGTGACTACCAAGGTGGACAGGAAGCAGCGTCCAGGAACCAGCCCTGAGAGAGGTTTGTATTCTGTGCCTTGATATCTCTCTCCAATGAACATAACACTGCAACAGACAAACTCACATTCTTGGAGCTGCAGTTGTGCAATACTTCCCTAGTTTTGCTACAGGACATAAACAACATTATTGTAAATGGTAGTATTGGTGGGGAAAGAAACATAATACAAAGTACAACAAATTAAATAATTTAATGAGAAATTCAAATATAATAATCACCAAAAACTGTGATCATGAGCTCGGTCATTGTGATCAAAATAAAAACTCTACTTTTCGGTTCAAAATGACATAACTCGTGATCACTTCTATCTGAACTGTAGTATACTTAGAGGAACTTCGTTGGCAGGTTGTCACAGTAGCTTAATGGTTAGAGCACATACCTGGTAAGTGGAAGGTCTGTGGTTCAAATCCCAGCTGTGGCATTAAATTTTTAAGTTCCAGTTCTACCTCTTAAACTTTGCCCACACACGGTTTGTGTGTTTAAAAACACCAACAGTAAGTTTGTTGGCATAAATAAATAATAATTACTATGTATAGAATTGATTTTAAAGGATGAATAACTAAATAAACTTGACAAAAAGAAAGAAGAAAGCTGTGTTGCAGTCTAATGGCTCCCTACTCACCATTCTAAACATCTTTCTTGCAACTGTTGTTATAATCAGTTTAATGCAAAAAAGTGATTTGATTAGTCACAATTTTCAAACCAGTTCTTATTTCTCCTGGTAAACCACAAAGGCAGTCTCACATCAGAGACAATTACCCCAATGGTGACTTACTATTGCAAGTACTTTATGTCCTATGTGGCATTGAATTTTTATGTTCCAGTTCTACTTCTCAATCTATACGTAGTACTTTGATACAGGATACGTCAATAATTAAATTTTTATATTTACATTACAATTACATTACATTTCTAATCTGTGTACGGTAGATTAAGATAGATCTATGAAGTGAAGGACATGATACAAAATGACTGGACAAATTAATGTAATGTCTTAGATTTATTAACTTGGAGATATTCTGTTGCTGTGTAGAAGCAGTATTCCTGTTCTAGCTTAAACATGTTTTACTTGTTTATACTCTTCATGTCATTAGAAAGGCAATTACAATAGTCCATTCTTACACATCATACTTCCGACTGAGGTTGGGTGTATATCCGTATTATGTCTAGAGTAATGACTATGGACATTTTCACTGTTTTATTCTTTTTTACAAATAAAACTGTCTCTAATATATAAGTCTATGCCAAAGTAAGTACGCCCATCTTTCTGAAAGCAGCTTCCAAGAGTATAACGTTTTTACACCACATATAATTTGAATGGCTTGTTTTTGTGAAGTTATCTTGCATATCATAACTATTAGTTACATAGACTCCAACATTAGTCATTTAATTACCAAGAAATTGTGGTTATTGAAATACGAGTAAATAAGCTACGTACCTGTGGGCTATTCTTGCAGCCATGTTACAGCAGTTGGCAAGGATGAAGCCAACAGCTCCTAGGAGCCGCGTCAGTCCCCAGGACAACACAAGGAACACGACAGATAGCACAGCCATCAGGTAGTTGTACCTGCAAGTCAATGACAGTAATGTATATCTGTCTGGGGAGATCAACTGTCACAGTACTTTACTAAACTTTATTCAAGTAAGAGAAACCAAATATTTCTCAAGTACAAGATCTATGCAGAAATGATTTTGTAACTTATTAATCAATGAGGTTCAATGTTGAAACCAAAACTAAGTACGACATTTACTGATGGAGAGTTTGTCTCCTGGTACTCTACACGAGACCTGGTCTGGGGTGCACTCAACCTTGTTAGTTTCCAAAAGGGCCACTTGAGGCCCTACTTGATTGAAAAGTAATGGCGCCTGATCTCATAACAGGCTAGGAGGAACTGGGGTACTACACCCCACTCATGATGCCTGTGGCGGACACAGTCGAGCGGTAGGTCTTGTCCGTATAAGCTAATGTGCCAAGGGCTTCCCTTTATTTAGCACGAAAATACATAAGTGAAATAATCCGTCACACTTTAATAGCGAAATTCTCATGTTGTGAATAACAAGAAAGTCTGATACCAAAATGTTGAAAGTTTAGTTTTCCAGAAAAAACAAACTTTATCAAAAAATGTTATCATCACCTGGCTGAGTTATCAGCATCATTATCATTATTATTATTGTTACCCCAACTGTATTGCTGTCCAACTGGACGCTGCTCATGGTAACAAACATGTAGCACTGTGTGACTCCATTAACAGCCAGCAGCAAGAGACATACACACACCTACCTGTCCAACTGGACGCTGCTCATGGTAACAAACATGTAGCACTGTGTGACTCCATTAACAGTCAGCAGCAAGAGACATACACACACCTACCTGTCCAACTGGATGCTGCTCATGGTAACAAACATGTAGCACTGTGTGACTCCATTAACAGCCAGCAGCAAGAGACATACACACACCTACCTGTCCAACTGGACGCTGCTCATGGTAACAAACATGTAGCACTCTGTAACTCCATTAACAGTCAGCAGCAAGAGACATACACACACCTACCTGTCCAACTGGACGCTGCTCATGGTAACAAACATGTAGCACTGTGTGACTCCATTAACAGTCAGCAGCAAGAGACATACACACACCTACCTGTCCAACTGCTCATGGTAACAAACATGTAGCACTGTGTGACTCCATTAACAGTCAGCAGCAAGAGACATACACACACCTACCTGTCCAACTGCTCATGGTAACAAACATGTAGCACTGTGTGACTCCATTAACAGTCAGCAGCAAGAGACATACACACACCTACCTGTCCAACTGGACGCTGCTCATGGTAACAAACATGTAGCACTGTGTGACTCCATTAACAGCCAGCAGCAAGAGACATACACACACCTACCTGTCCAACTGCTCATGGTAACAAACATGTAGCACTGTGTGACTCCATTAACAGTCAGCAGCAAGAGACATACACACACCTACCTGTCCAACTGCTCATGGTAACAAACATGTAGCACTGTGTGACTCCATTAACAGCCAGCAGCAAGAGACATACACACACCTACCTGTCCAACTGCTCATGGTAACAAACATGTAGCACTGTGTGACTCCATTAACAGCCAGCAGCAAGAGACATACACACACCTACCTGTCCAACTGGATGCTGCTCATGGTAACAAACATGTAGCACTGTGTGACTCCATTAACAGCCAGCAGCAAGAGACATACACACACCTACCTGTCCAACTGGACGCTGCTCATGGTAACAAACATGTAGCACTCTGTAACTCCATTAACAGCCAGCAGCAAGAGACATACACACACCTACCTGTCCAACTGGACACTGCTCATGGTAACAAACATGTAGCACTGTGTGACTCCATTAACAGTCAGCAGCAAGAGACATACACACACCTACCTGTCCAACTGCTCATGGTAACAAACATGTAGCACTGTGTGACTCCATTAACAGTCAGCAGCAAGAGACATACACACACCTACCTGTCCAACTGGACGCTGCTCATGGTAACAAACATGTAGCACTGTGTGACTCCATTAACAGCCAGCAGCAAGAGACATACACACACCTACCTGTCCAACTGGACGCTGCTCATGGTAACAAACATGTAGCACTGTGTGACTCCATTAACAGCCAGCAGCAAGAGACATACACACACCTACCTGTCCAACTGCTCATGGTAACAAACATGTAGCACTGTGTGACTCCATTAACAGTCAGCAGCAAGAGACATACACACACCTACCTGTCCAACTGCTCATGGTAACAAACATGTAGCACTGTGTGACTCCATTAACAGCCAGCAGCAAGAGACATACACACACCTACCTGTCCAACTGCTCATGGTAACAAACATGTAGCACTGTGTGACTCCATTAACAGCCAGCAGCAAGAGACATACACACACCTACCTGTCCAACTGGATGCTGCTCATGGTAACAAACATGTAGCACTGTGTGACTCCATTAACAGCCAGCAGCAAGAGACATACACACACCTACCTGTCCAACTGGACGCTGCTCATGGTAACAAACATGTAGCACTCTGTAACTCCATTAACAGCCAGCAGCAAGAGACATACACACACCTACCTGTCCAACTGGACACTGCTCATGGTAACAAACATGTAGCACTGTGTGACTCCATTAACAGTCAGCAGCAAGAGACATACACACACCTACCTGTCCAACTGCTCATGGTAACAAACATGTAGCACTGTGTGACTCCATTAACAGTCAGCAGCAAGAGACATACACACACCTACCTGTCCAACTGGACGCTGCTCATGGTAACAAACATGTAGCACTGTGTGACTCCATTAACAGCCAGCAGCAAGAGACATACACACACCTACCTGTCCAACTGGACGCTGCTCATGGTAACAAACATGTAGCACTGTGTGACTCCATTAACAGTCAGCAGCAAGAGACATACACACACCTACCTGTCCAACTGGACGCTGCTCATGGTAACAAACATGTAGCACTGTGTGACTCCATTAACAGCCAGCAGCAAGAGACATACACACACCTACCTGTCCAACTGGACGCTGCTCATGGTAACAAACATGTAGCACTGTGTGACTCCATTAACAGCCAGCAGCAAGAGACATACACACACCTACCTGTCCAACTGGACGCTGCTCATGGTAACAAACATGTAGCACTGTGTGACTCCATTAACAGCCAGCAGCAAGAGACATACACACACCTACCTGTCCAACTGGACGCTGCTCATGGTAACAAACATGTAACACTGTGTGACTCCATTAACAGCCAGCAGCAAGAGACATACACACACCTACCTGTCCAACTGGACGCTGCTCATGGTAACAAACATGTAGCACTGTGTGACTCCATTAACAGCCAGCAGCAAGAGACATACACACACCTACCTGTCCAACTGGACGCTGCTCATGGTAACAAACATGTAGCACTGTGTGACTCCATTAACAGTCAGCAGGAAGAGACATACACACACCTACCTGTCCAACTGGACGCTGCTCATGGTAACAAACATGTAGCACTGTGTGACTCCATTAACAGCCAGCAGCAAGAGACATACACACACCTACCTGTCCAACTGGACGCTGCTCATGGTAACAAACATGTAGCACTGTGTGACTCCATTAACAGCCAGCAGCAAGAGACATACACACACCTACCTGTCCAACTGGACGCTGCTCATGGTAACAAACATGTAGCACTGTGTGACTCCATTAACAGCCAGCAGCAAGAGACATACACACACCTACCTGTCCAACTGGATGCTGCTCATGGTAACAAACATGTAGCACTGTGTGACTCCATTAACAGTCAGCAGCAAGAGACATACACACACCTACCTGTCCAACTGGACGCTGCTCATGGTAACAAACATGTAGCACTGTGCGATTCCATTAACAGCCAGCAGCAAGAGACATACACACACCTACCTGTCCAATGGACGCTGCTCATGGTAACAAACATGTAGCACTGTGTGACTCCATTAACAGTCAGCAGCAAGAGACATACACACACCTACCTGTCCAACTGCTCATGGTAACAAACATGTAGCACTGTGTGACTCCATTAACAGTCAGCAGCAAGAGACATACACACACCTACCTGTCCAACTGGACGCTGCTCATGGTAACAAACATGTAGCACTGTGTGACTCCATTAACAGTCAGCAGCAAGAGACATACACACACCTACCTGTCCAACTGGACGCTGCTCATGGTAACAAACATGTAGCACTGTGTGACTCCATTAACAGCCAGCAGCAAGAGACATACACACACCTACCTGTCCAACTGGACGCTGCTCATGGTAACAAACATGTAGCACTGTGTGACTCCATTAACAGTCAGCAGCAAGAGACATACACACACCTACCTGTCCAACTGGACGCTGCTCATGGTAACAAACATGTAGCACTGTGTGACTCCATTAACAGCCAGCAGCAAGAGACATACACACACCTACCTGTCCAACTGGACGCTGCTCATGGTAACAAACATGTAGCACTGTGTGACTCCATTAACAGTCAGCAGCAAGAGACATACACACACCTACCTGTCCAACTGGACGCTGCTCATGGTAACAAACATGTAACACTGTGTGACTCCATTAACAGCCAGCAGCAAGAGACATACACACACCTACCTGTCCAACTGGACGCTGCTCATGGTAACAAACATGTAGCACTGTGTGACTGCATTAACAGCCAGCAGCAAGAGACATACACACACCTACCTGTCCAACTGGACACTGCTCATGGTAACAAACATGTAGCACTGTGTGACTCCATTAACAGTCAGCAGCAAGAGACATACACACACCTACCTGTCCAACTGCTCATGGTAACAAACATGTAGCACTGTGTGACTCCATTAACAGCCAGCAGGAAGAGACATACACACACCTACCTGTCCAACTGGACGCTGCTCATGGTAACAAACATGTAGCACTGTGTGACTCCATTAACAGCCAGCAGCAAGAGACATACACACACCTACCTGTCCAACTGGACACTGCTCATGGTAACAAACATGTAGCACTGTGTGACTCCATTAACAGCCAGCAGCAAGAGACATACACACACCTACCTGTCCAACTGGACGCTGCTCATGGTAACAAACATGTAGCACTGTGTGACTCCATTAACAGTCAGCAGCAAGAGACATACACACACCTACCTGTCCAACTGGACGCTGCTCATGGTAACAAACATGTAGCACTCTGTAACTCCATTAACAGCCAGCAGCAAGAGACATACACACACCTACCTGTCCAACTGGACGCTGCTCATGGTAACAAACATGTAGCACTCTGTGACTCCATTAACAGCCAGCAGCAAGAGACATACACACACCTACCTGTCCAACTGGACGCTGCTCATGGTAACAAACATGTAGCACTGTGTGACTCCATTAACAGTCAGCAGCAAGAGACATACACACACCTACCTGTCCAACTGGACGCTGCTCATGGTAACAAACATGTAGCACTGTGTGACTCCATTAACAGCCAGCAGCAAGAGACATACACACACCTACCTGTCCAACTGGACGGTGCTCATGGTGGCAAATGTGTAGCACTCTGTGACTCCATTAACAGCCAGGAGCAAGACGGCGAGACACTGTGTGGACATGAGTGTGGGTCCGACTCCCTCGGCAAGTCCTGCACCTCCATACAGATACAGTAGAAGACGTGAATATGACTGACCAAACACCAGGATCACCAAGCCCACACACGTGATACACCTCAGAACATGATGCAGCACTCGCACGCTCTCTGCCATGTGCTTCTACAGCAGAACATGGTGTGGCATATTATACAAAGTGTCTCAGCAACACGATTGCTTACATCTACCAAAATAGGTTCCAGGGAAAGGGCTTTTCAATGAGAAATCAACAAATAGGAAGAGTGTAAGAGCTAATTGGACAAGAAAAAATAGTAAAAATTAGTAAGAAAGGTGAGAAAAAGAGAAACTAAGCTGTTTAAGTGATAGATAGGATCCAAATAAACTCAAAATCAAAGGTTTGAGTCATTTAGTTCCAAAGAGTTAGCAACTCAATGAAGGCATGGAAAGGTCTGTGTGTGTGCGCGCATGTGTATGTGTGTGTGTGTGTGTGTGTGTGTGCGTGCATGCAGGAACCTGTAAACCATAAGAGACCCAGATCAATTTATTAATCCCTTAGAGTAATAATTCTCTATCCTTTTGTGCCTATGCCACTTGTGTAACCCCAAATAAGCTTATGACTCCCTAATAAACTATTGATTTATATGAGGATAGTGACATATTCATATTCATTTATTTCATTCTTCAGATCAGGTATACATGATATGGAATCATCAATAAGTTACAATAGGAATATAACAATAAAATAAAAGGTCACACACACACACATGCACACAAATACTGTTCTATAATTATTTTAATACTACTAATATTAAAAGATACTTTTATTTATTTATCAAATGCATGCAAGCACAAAGAGCTTACTCATAAATAATAATAGGCACAACATAATAGGAGTATTTAATTAACAAATAACACTACATCTTTTAAATAAAATCTATCAGCTTACAAAGAGTGAGTGAGTGAGTATGTGTGAGTGGGTCAGTGAGTGCATGAATCAGTGAGGGAGTATGTGTGAGTGGGTCAGTGAGTGAGTGCATGAATCAGTATGGGAGTGAGTGGGTCAGTGAGTGCATGAATCAGTGAGGGAGTGAGTGGGTCAGTGAGTGAGTGCATGAATCAGTGAGGGAGTGAGTGGGTCAGTGAGTGAGTGCATGAATCAGTGAGGGAGTGAGTGGGTCAGTGAGTGCATGAATCAGTGAGGGAGTGAGTGGTTCAGTGAGTGCATGAATCAGTGAGGGAGTGAGTGGGTCAGTGAGTGCATGAATCAGTGAGGGAGTGAGTGGGTCAGTGAGTGAGTGCATGAATCAGTGAGGGAGTGAGTGGGTCAGTGAGTGAGTGCATGCATCAGTGAGGGAGTGAGTGAGTGCATGAATCAGTGAGGGAGTGAGTGGGTCAGTGAGTGAGTGCATGAATCAGTGAGGGAGTGAGTGGGTCAGTGAGTGAGTGCATGAATCAGTGAGGGA
Source organism: Tenodera sinensis (assembly GCA_030765045.1). Taxonomy (NCBI): domain Eukaryota; kingdom Metazoa; phylum Arthropoda; class Insecta; order Mantodea; family Mantidae; genus Tenodera; species Tenodera sinensis. The sequence goes on from JAUKNM010000015.1 coordinate 306,756, forward strand.
GTGAGTGGGTCAGTGAGTGAGTGCATGAATCAGTGAGGGAGTGAGTGGGTCAGTGAGTGAGTGCATGAATCAGTGAGGGAGTGAGTGGGTCAGTGAGTGCATGAATCAGTGAGGGAGTGGGTGGGTCAGTGAGTGAGTGCATGAATCAGTGAGGGAGTGAGTGGGTCAGTGAGTGCATGAATCAGTGAGGGAGTGAGTGGGTCACTGAGTGCATGAATCAGTGAGGGAGTGAGTGGGTCAGTGAGTGCATGAATCAGTGAGTGAGGGAGTGAGTGAGTGCATGAATCAGTGAGGGAGTGAGTGGGTCAGTGAGTGAGTGCATGAATCAGTGAGGGAGTGAGTGGGTCAGTGAGTGCTTGAATCAGTGAGGGAGTGAGTGGGTCACTGAGTGCATGAATCAGTGAGTGAGGGAGTGAGTGAGTGAGTGCATGAATCAGTGAGGGAGTGAGTGAGTGCATGAATCAGTGAGTGAGGGAGTGAGTGAGTGCATGAATCAGTGAGTGAGGGAGTGAGTGAGTGCATGAATCAGTGAGTGAGTGAGTGAGTGCATGAATCAGTGAGTGAGTGCATGAATCAGTGAGTGAGTGCATGAATCAGTGAGTGAGTGCATGAATCAGTGAGTGAGGGAGTGAGTGAGTGCATGAATCAGTGAGTGAGTGCATGAATCAGTGAGGGAGTGAGTGAGTGCATGAATCAGTGAGTGAGTGAGTGCATGAATCAGTGAGTGAGGGAGTGAGTGAGTGCATGAATCAGTGAGTGAGGGAGTGAGTGAGTGCATGAATCAGTGAGTGAGGGAGTGAGTGAGTGCATGAATCAGTGAGTGAGGGAGTGAGTGAGTGCATGAATCAGTGAGTGAGGGAGTGAGTGAGTGCATGAATCAGTGAGTGAGGGAGTGGGTCAGTGAGTGAGTGCATGAATCAGTGAGGGAGTGAGTGAGTCAGTGAGTGCATGAATCAGTGAGGGAGTGGGTCAGTGAGTGAGTGCATGAATCAGTGAGGGAGTGAGTGGGTCAGTGAGTGCATGAATCAGTGAGGGAGTGAGTGTGTGAGTGAGTGCATGAATCGGTGAGGGAGTGAGTGGGTCAGTGAGTGAGTGCATGAATCAGTGAGCGAGTATGTGTGAGTGGGTCAGTGAGTGAGTGCATGAATCAGTGAGGGAGTGAGTGGGTCAGTGAGTGAGTGCATGAATCAGTGAGTGAGTATGTGTGAGTGGGTCAGTGAATGAGTGCATGAATCGGTGAGGGAGTGAGTGGGTCAGTGAGTGAGTGCATGAATCGGTGAGGGAGTGAGTGGGTCAGTGAGTGAGTGCATGAATCGGTGAGGGAGTGAGTGGGTCAGTGAGTGAGTGCATGAATCGGTGAGGGAGTGAGTGGGTCAGTGAGTGAGTGCATGAATCAGTGAGTGAGTATGTGTGAGTGGGTCAGTGAATGAGTGCATGAATCGGTGAGGGAGTGAGTGGGTCAGTGAGTGAGTGCATGAATCAGTGAGGGAGTGAGTGGGTCAGTGAGTGAGTGCATGAATCGGTGAGGGAGTGAGTGGGTCAGTGAGTGAGTGCATGAATCAGTGAGTGAGTATGTGTGAGTGGGTCAGTGAATGAGTGCATGAATCAGCCTGTATGTGACAAGGGTAAAGTGCTTGTGTACCTGGTCCTGCTCTGATATGGACGCCTCTCTGGAGATCATCTGTGAGAAGTAGAAGTACGATGAGTCCTCTACTGGCCTAAATAGGAACCTTGCTGCTAATGAACTCAAGTTGTTCACCACATCATACACTCCCTGCTCTGCGAATGTCAACACAGAGAACAGTGTCATAACATAACGCTCCCCTTCTGTTAGAACCTGCTTCAGAATCCCCTGCTTGAAGAAGGACCAAGTGAGTTGGGCCAGCCCTGGATCTATACACGGCTGCAAACAAAAACAAGTAAATGAAAGCTGTGAAGTAATATACTGTTATAGTACTTTCTACCTCTCAAACTTTGCCCACACATGACTTGTGTGTTTAAAAACACTAACAGTAATTTTGTTGGCATAAATAAATAATAATTACCATCTGAAGGTTATTTAATCCTGGGACATAAAGTACTTACAATAGTAAGTCACCATTGGGGTAATTGTCTCTGATGTGAGACAATGGATGAAATGTGAACTCACACACCTTTGTAGGTCAATCTTCCAAAATTATATCATACACTTTTTGGACAATTTCTGTGTGGTTGCAGTTTGTGGACGTCCTTAACGAGGATTATGTTGGACTGTTGCACTGCCATATTTGAAGTTCACCACCCATTTCTGCATGATGGAATTTCAAGATCAAGAGTAGCCATACACTAAAGTAAGAACAAATTAGAAACTAAAACCTTCACTTATCTTAGTAATGTTGCATGTTCTTTTTCCACAAGCTAACCCAGGGTTTCAAGTTGTCTCCAACTCATACACATGTGTAGCCATACACATTTATAATCTGCAAATGAATTTTGATCGGTGTGAAACCTTTTATGAAGAATTTTATTACCTCCATCTGTGCACAAATTCTATCAAATCAATTGGAAACACCCAAAAATGTTTTCATGTAGAACATCATCCTGTCTACCTCATCTCGCAGGTTAAGCCCCAAAATGGCTCGGTACTGTGGTATCAACTCTTGACTCCTGTTCCACCAGGATATGTTCAACATCATGGAACTGTGGTATCGACTCTTGACTCCTGTTCCACCAGGATATGTTCAACACCATGGTACTGTGGTATCGACACATGACTCCTGTTCCACCAGGATATGTTCAACATCATGGTACTGCGGTATCGACTCTTGACTCCTGTTCCACCAGGATATGTTCAACATCATGGTACTGCGGTATCGACTCTTGACTCCTGTTCCACCAGGATATGTTCAACATCATGGTACTGTGGTATCGACTCTTGACTCCTGTTCCACCAGGATATGTTCAACATCATGGTACTGCGGTATCGACTCTTGACTCCTGTTCCACCAGGATATGTTCAACATCATGGAACTGTGGTATCAACTCTTGACTCCTGTTCCACCAGGATATGTTCAACATCATGGTACTGCGGTATCGACTCTTGACTCCTGTTCCACCAGGATATGTTCAACATCATGGTACTGCGGTATCGACTCTTGACTCCTGTTCCACCAGGATATGTTCAACATCATGGTACTGTGGTATCGACTCTTGACTCCTGTTCCACCAGGATATGTTCAACATCATGGTACTGCGGTATCGACTCTTGACTCCTGTTCCACCAGGACATGTTCAACATCATGGTACTGTAGTATCGACTCTTGACTCCTGTTCCACCAGTATATGTTCAACATCATGGTACTGTGGTATCGACTCTTGACTCCTGTTCCACCAGTATATGTTCAACATCATGGTACTGCGGTATCGACTCTTGACTCCTGTTCCACCAGGACATGTTCAACACCATGGTACTGTGGTATCGACTCTTGACTCCTGTTCCACCAGTATATGTTCAACATCATGGTACTGTGGTATTGACACTTGACTCCTGTTCCACCAGGATATGTTCAACATCATGGTACTGCGGTATCGACTCTTGACTCCTGTTCCACCAGGACATGTTCAACATCATGGTACTGTAGTATCGACTCTTGACTCCTGTTCCACCAGGACATGTTCAACATCATGGTACTGTAGTATCGACACTTGACTCCTGTTCCACCAGTATATGTTCAACATCATGGTACTGTGGTATCGACTCTTGACTCCTGTTCCACCAGGATATGTTCAACATCATGGTACTGTAGTATCGACACTTGACTCCTGTTCCACCAGTATATGTTCAACATCATGGTACTGTGGTATCAACTCTTGACTCCTGTTCCACCAGGACATGTTCAACATCATGGTACTGTAGTATCGACAATTGACTCCTGTTCCACCAGGACATGTTCAACATCATGGTACTGTAGTATCGACACTTGACTCCTGTTCCACCAGGACATGTTCAACATCATGGTACTGTAGTATCGACACTTGACTCCTGTTCCACCAGGACATGTTCAACATCATGGTACTGTAGTATCGACACTTGACTCCTGTTCCACCAGGACATGTTCAAAATCATGGTACTGTAGTATCGACACTTGACTCCTGTTCCACCAGGACATGTTCAACATCATGGTACTGTAGTATCGACACTTGACTCCTGTTCCACCAGGACATGTTCAACATCATGGTACTGTGGTATCGACACTTGACTCCTGTTCCACCAGGACATGTTCAACATCATGGTACTGTGGTATCAACTCTTGACTCCTGTTCCACCAGGATATGTTCAACATCATGGTACTGTGGTATCGACTCTTGACTCCTGTTCCACCAGGACATGTTCAACATCATGGTACTGTAGTATCGACACTTGACTCCTGTTCCACCAGGACATGTTCAACACCATGGTACTGTGGTATCGACTCTTGACTCCTGTTCCACCAGGACATGTTCAACACCATGGTACTGTGGTATCGACTCTTGACTCCTGTTCCACCAGGATATGTTCAACACCATGGTACTGTGGTATTGACACTTGACTCCTGTTCCACCAGGATATGTTCAACACCATGGTACTGTAGTATCGACTCTTGACTCCTGTTCTACCAGGACATGTTCAACATCATGGTACTGTGGTATTGACACTTGACTCCTGTTCCACCAGGATATGTTCAACATCATGGTACTGTGGTATTGACACTTGACTCCTGTTCCACCAGGATATGTTCAACATCATGGTACTGTGGTATCAACTCTTGACTCCTGTTCCACCAGGATATGTTCAACACCATGGTACTGTAGTATCGACTCTTGACTCCTGTTCCACCAGGATATGTTCAACATCATGGTACTGTGGTATCGACTCTTGACTCCTGTTCCACCAGGATATGTTCAACATCATGGTACTGTGGTATTGACACTTGACTCCTGTTCCACCAGGATATGTTCAACATCATGGTACTGTGGTATCGACTCTTGACTCCTGTTCCACCAGGATATGTTCAACACCATGGTACTGTAGTATCGACTCTTGACTCCTGTTCCACCAGGACATGTTCAACACCATGGTACTGTAGTATCGACTCTTGACTCCTGTTCCACCAGGACATGTTCAACATCATGGTACTGTGGTATTGACACTTGACTCCTGTTCCACCAGGATATGTTCAACATCATGGTACTGTGGTATCGACTCTTGACTCCTGTTCCACCAGGATATGTTCAACACCATGGTACTGTGGTATCGACACTTGACTCCTGTTCCACCAGGATATGTTCAACATCATGGTACTGTGGTATCGAGTCTTGACTCATGTTCCACCAGGATATGTTCAACACCATGGTACTGTGGTATCGACACTTGACTCCTGTTCCACCAGGATATGTTCAACACCATGGTACTGTGGTATCGACACTTGAATGGGGATGAACTTGTTCCACCAGGACATGTTCAACACCATGCTTCAAAAGACGGCCTACAGTCAACTGCTGCTTGGAACAACTGGCAATTTCACATGGCATTTACTAACACATGTACAAATATATGCAAGTAATGCTGTGATCTCTGGACAACTCGACAACTTATCAGACCAACCTCATATTTTTATATATTTACGTGATGCAAAATGCTTATGCAGAGTTGCTTTACCTCGTTATTCAGCCAAGCTGGCAGGAAGTCTGATAATGTCTCAAATGGGAACTCGTCTTCAGCTTCAGTGAGGGAATCACGACGAACAAACAGCAATTTGACAGACGCTGGCTGCGAATCACTGTTCTCTCTCTTCTGTCGAGCAACGTGACGATGTCTCAACTGCTTTATGTAGTGGTAAAAGTACATGTAGTGGGACAGCACAAATACGCACACTGCCAACACCTGCACAAAAATAATACATCATAGCAAACAAGTGCATGCTAGAATTTTAATTTGTTTCTTTTCACCTATCCCAACTTCTGGTTACATTTAAGCAATTCCCAGGTCTTTTGATACATTGTCAACTTAACATTTCTAATTAGTAGAGACGTGCAAAAGGTGTGTTCATAATTTGGTCAAAAGAAGTGTTATTTTTCCCCTAAAGCGGTGTTATCTTTAATGTAATTTTACTGACTGTTGAATTAAAGAATGAAACCAAATGCAAGCAATTATTAATATCTTTCTCATATATTCCTATTAATAAACATAAATACAAATGCCAGTTACATAAATACAAATGCCAGTTACATGATGCGTTGCATCAAAATTAGGAAGTAAAATTGCAAAACAAGGCATAGTATTGATCTAAATGTTCAAGTGCTAGATACCAACAAAGCCAGTAGATATTCAACACTCTCAGGAAGGGCCTGAATTCAGCGTGTGCCGTTTGTACAGTCCAGAAACTGAACACCAGCAACAAAAAGCTCAGTTCAACAAATACATATCTCCCCATTTTATCGATGGTTTCATCACAGAAAATGTTAATATCTTTCACCTCCAATTTTCCTTTCACATCTTTCAGTCATGAATTTGCCAAGTCCTCTACACATTTTTCACACATGGTAAATCTCCTGCCCCTATAGAGAAGAATGAAAGAGAATTAGGAATGACATCATATGTTAGAGTTTAGAGGCAAGGAGTTAAATATTATTTTCTGGTATATGGCGATACTTTACCTTTTGGAGTGCTTATTTATTTATTTATTTATTTATCTAATGGCAAAGTAATTGAACATAAAAATTAAGGATTTTCCCACTAGACCTCTATCAATACACCAGTAGGCTGCAGATATTTCACTATTGCATACATTTATGTAAAATCAAACACACACCTTGGCACCATGGCATTATAGAAGAATAGCATTCCTTCATAATTATACCATATTATAAACAAAGAGCTGTGTTTAAATGGATGTTAAAATTATGTGCTAAATATTGTAGATAATTTCATAAATAAATGTTGGCAGTACCAACAGCTGAAGTTCAACTTATTGAGTTCATGCTCAGAGACGCATGAAAATTCAAAAACGCTCCAAAGGGAAAAGTGTACTACACAATGCAATTGTTTATAAAATATTTTCTACTATAACTTCCATCTATTTCCTAATGTTGCAATCATCCACCTTTTCTAAAGGTATATTTGCCTTGAGGACTACTTCTGTCTTATCTCTGCCCAATTCTTGAGATGCACCTTACCTAAAGGTATACTTGCCTTGACCACTACTTCTGTCTTATCTCTGTCCAATTCTTCAGATGCACCTTACCTAAAGGTATACTTGCCTTGAGGACTGCTTCTGTCTTATCTGTGCCCAATTCTTGAGATGCACCTTACCTAAAGGTATACTTGCCTTGAGCACTACTTCTGTCTTATCTCTGGTCAATTGGTCACCTGGTTGTAGTACAAGAACAGAATAACATCACATGCCACACAGACTGTGGAGGTTCGGCAGAACTATCCTACAGACACTCGACTCTACTGGTGCAAAAGACCCGCATAGTGCCTAAAAGCCAAAGTTTAGAGGCACACGCTGCGCCACAGATGAAACTTCCACAGTATCGTGCAATTGCTGCCCCAAGATGCTCCAGGTAAAATCCTGAGCATCCAAAGCGACCGATCGCAGGAAACACGATGCTCCCAGGTGAGTCTACTTTTCAAATGAAGGCACTTACCTGAGCAACAGAGAACGCGACAACAGCTTCCTGAGGATTGTGTATCACCAGCAGCGTGAATGTCACTGTGCGAACAGCTATGTGGATGGAATCCAGCACAACCTGACACAAAAACAAAATGCGAATAGTACTGCACTCATTACGTTAACATGACTTCCATTGTCTCTACCAAAGGGCCTGAATTGAGTAAGAAAACACAGTTTGCATATGTAACTATACTTTTTATCCAATTTTGACCCTGAAAATGTTTGGGTGTAGGTTATACTTACTACCTTGTCTTTTATATACCCTTCCCATAAAAGCATGCTCATTTACAACAAAACATCCAGCAGCTGTAACAGAAACTGGCAGCAAGGCACCTTATTATGCAACAATGCACACTTTTACCATTATTTAATAGGCATTAATATTGTGCAGCTGCACCAATATTGTTTCATTAGCTTATAATTCAATTTCATCACGTCACTCCCATTGTAGTGGGAGTGGATACTGTAAGAAAGCCTTGCATCAACAAACATCACCAAACCAAGGAATTCAGCACAGTTCTGATGCAAGCTACAAACTTATGCGTTATATCATATAGCAAAAAAGTCCAGCCCACTTACTTTTTTCTCACTTTATTCTACTTCTACACTTTTGCACAAATACCCAGTTCTCTTTTACTGACGTTAACACAGTCTACAGTCTTGCATATTACAACCCACAACTGTTTTCTTCTCATAACCTTGACTCACTCCTTTCACCGTCTTTCTTCACTTTCTCTGTCTCTCATATACTAACTCTGATGATACCATCACTCAACACTCGTTAAATGCTTCCTCCTTCACTATGCGCCAGTTCTCTCACGTACATATACAGGATAAAATTGATAAAAACATAAATAAAATAATGAATCCTAAAATATCCTTAAATGTAAAACAGGAATGAAAAGGGATCTTATCAATATTTCTGCTAAGACCTAATGGATTTGATGACACACACACACACACACACTAAAACTAACAGCTGAACTGACTCACTGCAGAATGAATGAATGAAAAATGTTTATTTGGGCATGTTTACAACATGCCCGGGCTGTTTAGGGAAATCCCTCTTCAGCCTAGTGTGGTATGTGTTTCTTTTTGGGGTTGGGATTTCCCTCGGCTTAAGTGCGTATTTGTGTTTATTATGTTTTTGTTGACGTTGTGTAGTGTAGTGTGTTGTAATTTGTGTATTTTGTGTGTCTGTGTCAGTTCCCGTGTTCCACATCCATGGCTCCGTTCATGTGCTTCTGCCTAAAGAAGATCCTATGTTTTGTTGCTTGTTGTTATTTTATTTTGATGTTGCTGCATGGCTCATTGGTATTTTTTATATGTATAGTGTATTTTTGTATGTTAGGGGTTTTTAGTGTGTGTTTTTTTATTGTGTGTCTAAATGTTTTGAAAGTGTTGTAGATGGTCTTGTAATATCTGTTCTTCTTGTTCTTGATATTTATCATAAACATGTATGAGTGTAATAAGGGGAGGGTTTTTGTCTGTTGGTGTTTCTTGTATTGTCTTCATCTTTTGTGCAGTGTTTATGAGTGTTCTTCTGCAGCTTCTTGTGTGTGCACTGAGTATGTATTTTATGAATTGTTTTGCTATGTGTGTGTCTATGGGTGTTGTGTTTGTGTTTGTGTTGTTCTGTTTGACTCACTGCCGCCATCTTTCTTGCTTATATAGGGGTATGATTCAACATGATCCTTTCTCAAACTTCTACAACTAAGCCAGCCATCGGACACTACCCGAATGATCTAGAAAACTCTTCTGGTTCTGTCGCTCTGATTATTGTCACGTGTTTGCTTGCATGACACAGTCTGACCTTGAGCGTCTGTGATACACATACTGCCAATTGAGTGGAAAACATTACAAAATTATTTTGTTGTTTAACGACACTGTCAATTGCCAGAATCATATATTACTTAAAAACCATGAGTTTGGGCTGGAATGGAATGTGCAATCTTGGGATTAGTAGGACAGTATCTAACCAACTGAACCACTCAGACCGAACAAATGGGGGGGAGGAGCCTGGCCCCGACCATACTTTGTTGTGCACTGCAGCCGGTATCACAGTATGTTAACAACACACATGTCTCACATGTAAGTACAAATAAATTTCTGGTAGTTCTTGTCCTCTCAATCGTGTGTGCCTTGTTTTTGTGCAACATATATATTTTATTTGAGAGGTAGAATCGGCACTTAAAAATTCAATGCCAGAGTTGGGATTTGAACCTAGCTCAGTGGTTAGAGCAACTGCCATGAAACGGAAGGTCTGTGGTTCAGATCCTAGCTGTGGCACTCAACTTTTCCAGTTTCGATTCTACCTCACTAACATTAAGTACATTTCAGTAAATACAAATCTTTGCTCTTTATGTGTATATTTATATTTGTTCATGGCAGGCTGGGCCAGTTTTTCATGTGCCACCATGTATAATTGCTGTGAACCACAACCCTCCATTATAATGGTTAACCATCAACCACAACCCTTCATTATAATGGTTAACCATCAACCACAACCCTCCATTATAATGGTTAACCATCAACCACAACCCTCCATTATAATGGTTAACCATCAATCACAATCCTCCATTATAATGGTTAACTATCAACCACAACCCTCCATTACAATGGTTAACCATCAATCACACTCCTCCATTATAATGGTTAACCATCAACCACAACCCTCCATTATAATGGTTAACCATCAACTACAATCCTCCATTATAATGGTTAACCATCAACCACAACCCTCCATTATAATGGTTAACCATCAACTACAATCCTCCATTATAATGGTTAACCATCAACTACAATCCTCCATTATAATGGTTAACCATCAATCACAATCCTCCATTATAATGGTTAACCATCAACCACAACCCTCCATTATAATGGTTAACCATCAACCACAACCCTCCATTATAATGGTTAACCATCAACTACAATCCTCCATTATAATGGTTAACCATCAGCCACAACCTTCCATTATAATGGTTAACCATCAGCCACAACCCTCCATTATAATGGTTAACCATCAACCACAACCCTCCATTATAATGGTTAACCATCAACCACAACCCTCCATTATAATGGTTAACCATCAACTACAATCCTCCATTATAATGGTTAACCATCAGCCACAACCCTCCATTATAATGGTTAACCATCAACCACAACCCTCCATTATAATGGTTAACCATCAACCACAACCCTCCATTATAATGGTTAACCATCAATCACAATCCTCCATTATAATGGTTAACCATCGACTACAATCCTCCATTATAATGGTTAACCATCAACCACAACCCTCCATTATAATGGTTAACCATCAATCACAACCCTCCATTATAATGGTTAACCATCAACCACAACCCTCCATTATAATGGTTAACCATCAACCACAACACTCCAATATAATGGTTAACCATCAACCACAACCCTCCATTATAATGTTTAACCATCAATCACAACCCTCCATTATAATGGTTAACCATCAGCCACAACCCTGCATTATAATGGTTAACCATCAACCACAACCCTCCATTATAATGGTTAACCATCAACCACAACCCTCCATTATAATGGTTAACCATCAACCACAACACTCCAATATAATGGTTAACCATCAACCACAACCCTCCATTATAATGGTTAACCATCAGCCACAACCCTCCATTATAATGGTTAAGCATAAACCACAATCTACCATTATAATGGTTAACCATCAACCACAACCCTGCACTGCAGTTGATATGAGCGTGCGTGAGTGCGTGCATACCTTTAACCTTACGAAGAGGAATGCTTGAGAGACAAGATGTAGCGGCTCGCAGCACATTTCAATGATGCAGCTGATGCAGATGGCCCATACACCAAGCACATAGTGTTGAGTTATGTCCTCTGTCGGCGGTGTCAGAACATACAACCAAACATAGCCAAACACCAAACACAGCACTTGGCACAGCGGAACTCTGCAACACACCAAAGTGCAACTTCTTCATCTCACAAGCTTTGATAAAAACTAGCACTAATATTTGAAAGGAAAAGTTTAAAGTAAACAAACAATATTTTCAGTGGATCAAGGCCTCGCGCGTGATCAGCCGTGTTAGATTTATAAATGTTAAGCTTTTGGCCATTGTAAACTCCATGGCCATCTTCAGGAACGATGAAAAAGTCTCCTCATATGCCATCAACAGCCTCAGCTAATCGACATGAAAGCAGTCCCCACTTTAGCCCATCCCATGCAGCAGCCAAACCAATAAACAAAGAACGGACCAACTGAAGGTTAGCTTCGCCCACCCATGCGAAGTGTATAAAGCCTGTAAAACCAAAGGGCTTGGCAACAGTTGTCACCAAGACAAGCAGAGTGCCACGGCCAAGTCACAGATTTGGATGTTTTTCCACTAGACCATGGCCTTCAGACGTGGATAATCATTTTCTATATGACCCACAAAAGTGCTGCAAATACACATCAGGAAAAGCCTCCTTCAACACCGTTATGTTTCTGTGCATGGAATCTAGTGCCAAATCACAAACTCTGTAAACAGCATAAAATTTGTAAAGTGTGGGTCTAACCATGGAACCAATGAATACGAGGAAATACGAAGCAAGCTTCAAGTTAAATGTCATAAATCACACTAAAGAATCAAACAATATGCTGAGGCAAGCGCTTCCTATGTAACAAACAAGATGGTAATAGAAAGAGCAAAGATGCTATTACAAAAATGCCAAAGAATACATCACAGAACACCTAGTAGTAAGAAAGGAAACTACGTGTTAAATCTTTGTCAACAAAACAGCGATCGAAGCACTCCAAGTGCGGCGAGTTGGAACTAAAGTATGAAAAATCGCGCTCCCGAATGATCACGCTGCCGGTAGCTCCTACAGGATTTTTCATACCTGCCTACATGTCAGTTTCAGCTGATTGTATGTCCTAATGCCATATTTCTACCGCTGACGCGTGAAGTTTAACACATGAGTCTCCATAGTTGTGATTACAGTTTTTAAGGGTGCTGCATATTAAAAGCTCACGCAAATTAACTTTTATGTGCTTTAATAAATTCGGCACTCTTAAAAACTGTAATCACAACTATGGAGGCTCACATATTAAACTTGATGCGTCAGCGGTAGAAATATGGCATTAGGACACACAATCAGCTGAAACTAACAGGTAAGCAGGTGTAAAAGCAGTTTATTTGTTATAATCTCTTTTTATTAAAATTGTCCAATAGTCTGTACATCAATAGCTTTTATGAAATATTAATGAGTTCTGTAATGGTTGCAGGTTCAAATGACTAGTTTTGTTAATAGCAACAAGAGGTTTCTTTTTCAATTCTGACGCTGCCACTAATTACTATGCATGGCATAAAGTAAAATATTTTCTACTTTAATGAGCTACCTCAATGCAACCAAACATTAGGATGTGGTATTTGACAGGGAAATGGGAACAATTACACAAGTTTGACACTTTTATTTATTCCTTCTAGCATAACACAATTTGACATATTTGCATAACAAGCACAAATAACCTCACAAAGAGGCTTCTGCATACATTATATACAACACTGTATTGCTCCATATGCGAACACCTGTTTTGTCATTCACTAGATCATTATTAGCCTGACAACAAATGTTCTCTTAAGAGTTTCACTTCATTTAACACTTTCACACCATTTCACTATGTTCAGCACCAGCACTGGACACCAAAAAGGCACAGCTTGCGAAGTTATACACCCACAATCACAGGAATGCCTTTAACTCCAACTTTCCACCATACATATCCTAGAAATAAACAAAAAACAATGCAACAAATAGCAACATTTATGTATAACTAAAGTTTAAGTAATGAAAGTGACCTGGGTAAGGAAGGGCTAGGTCTTTATCATATTTACATTTAAAATATAGATAATTTTAGATGGATTATAATTAGGCTTAGTAGTCGAGCTACATTCAAGATGAATCAAGTTATCGGCATTTGTAGTCATGTGACAGAGTGCACAGTGAGCGGAACCAGTTCTGTCTGCTGTTCAGACAAAACGTGCACAACTTCATTCTTTTTGTAGCTCACCTACTAAGCTTAGCTATAAACAATTTCAGCAGTTGTAAATATGATTATCTAGCAAGTAATAAATTTTCTGCCAAAAGTCGCAGGTTTGCAATCTTAACACTCTCGTGACAACTTTAGCCAACACATTATTATAATATCAATATGCTCTTATTATTTATTTATGCCAACAAACTTATTGTTGGCATAAATAAATAATAATTACCATGTGAAGGTTATTTAATCCTGGGATATAAAGTACTTGCAATAGTAAGTCACCATTGGGGTAATTGTTTCTGATGTGAGACTGCCTTTGTGGTTTACCAGGAAAAATACGAACTGGCTTGAGAATTTAATGCCATTCTGGCAGTTTGTCACAATAGCTCAGTGGTAGAGCGTCCGCCCGGCAAGCGGAAGGTCTGTGGTTCAAATCCCAGTTGTGGCATTGAATTTTTAAGTTCCGGTTCTACCTCTTAAATCAATATGCTCTATTTAACACATAATTCGGTTAACAGTTTGGCAAATAACACTTGAGAGTTAGATATCAAGAGTATGATTATCTTGTTTTATAGACATTCATTAAAATATCAATCATATGTTAATATACTTGTATTAATGCACATATAAATTCATTTATGTAAATTTGGTTTGGTTCGGCAAATACAAAACACTCATATCTTGAAGACAATGTCAGTGACTTACTTGTGAAAAAATTGTTTCATATGACAATTCTGTATTTGTTGAAATAGGTTATGATGAGCACGATTTCTATTATCCACAGTTTGTTGCATCCATTTGTATTTTCTAATGTGGTAGTGTTATTCCTGCATTTGCTTATTAATATAATTTAAAATATGTAACCGCAAACAGAGGCACTTGATTATCTCCAGCCAAGTAAAAAGTCTTAATCAAATCATGTGCCTATTACTTTGCAGAACAACCAATGTGTAATTTTTTAAAAATACATATTTCTTATAATATCCTGCAATTTTGATTACTATTCCACATCTTCTAAGGGTAGGTCAATTATGTATTTTACAACTTGTGCAACAAATGGATGCAATTAACTGCCACATGTGCGTAAAAAGCTATGATAAACATTTTGTTAAATACACTATCTTCATCCAATATCACTGGTACAGTAAGCAGCTCTTATAACTTATTGAAAATAAATAACGTACCTTCAGATTCTAGCTTTAGTTTCCACTGGGTATTTACACTGCAATGCTGCAAGAAATGTATCGTAGGCATATCCCACTACCTGCGTGGCTGAAAATTAAATACAAATGAATACAATTATCAATTAAATACATGGTAACACTTCCACTGTTATAACCTGTTAAAAGCATCTTACACCTAATTGCTACGTATTTCACCAATATCAATAGTAAATACCAATATTACACACACATATATTAAGTAGAAACAATGTAAATGTATAATTACCTCTCTGTCGAAGATCATTTAGCGACGAAAAACTTATATCAACATGCAACATAGCTGAAGCTTCCAGAACACCAAATGTTTGTTTTCGTTACAAAACCTCAAAACTTGAATCAGCCAATCAGATTTTCGTACGGGTCTAGCAGTGCCACCAGCGCCACTCTGTGTTGTGCCGATAGAACTACTAGAGCTGGTGGATTCGTGTTTCCAGTTCCGCAATCCAAGTGGGACCCCTATGGAATACATGTTCTACGAGATGAGGAATAGCTTCCTGGCCAGATTTAAAAGATAACGTTGCAGAATGGGCACAAGAACAGACACAGAATTGCTATGTTGATACAAGAAATATAATTAGACCTTATGCATTGAAGTGGACATGAGTCAATCCAGAACAAGGCAAACAATTTAAAACAACAGAAGGTTGGCACAGTCGGTTCTTGAACACAAAAAACCTGGTGATACAACAGAAGACAAAAATTAGAAGATTTTAACCATAAAGTCACGAGTCTTTACAAGTTTATTATTGGTATGAGGCAAAAATACAACTTTCCATTGTGTCATATTGATATATGGATGAAACACTAATGAACTTCTACAGAATAAACAGAACTGTGGAAACAAAAGGTGTGAGAACCATTCAAGTTATAAGCACAGACCATGAAAAAACCACGTTTACAATAGTATTAACATGCATGGCACACAGAACAAAGTTAAAACACATGGTCATTTTTAAGAACAAAAATGGTACTCCTAAAACAAAATTCCTGTCACAAATTTTCATACATTCTCATGAAAAGGGATGGATGGACGAGAATAGTGTAAAATTCTGGCTCTAGAAAATCAACACTGTTTGTTACTGTGGGATATACCATGTAGTCAGATAACTGACAACACTTGTTCAACATGAAACAATATTACATCATGTGGTTTAAACTTTGATGCTACAATCTTTAGATGTCTTTTTGAATAAAACATTCAAAGATCACATGCATGAACAATGGAGTAACTGGATGATGAGAGGCAAAAACAAAAATCTGATGTGTTGCACTCACATGACTTTCTCTACTCTTGTACTAACCATTCTTAAAAACTCTTACTCCTATATCTTCTTCGTGCTAATTGAGGTGAACATTTGTACAAATTATGTTCTTCATATTTCCTTGTAAGAACAAGGGTAATATTGGAATACAGTAGGCTTTGAGTGATAGTCAAATCTTTGAAAGCTTTGAGATTCCACTCTCTTTGCATGCTTAACATATAAAAAAATGAACAACTATGTTCCATTTCATGACATAAATTAGACATTTAGACATAAATTGTGTGTTTTAGAGAGATCTACATTTTTTGTATAGCAAGATTTTGTCTATCTCTTATGGTTTTCCAGTTATTCTTATAAGAATCATATTTGGGGTAAGGATTTTTGGTGCAATGTTTATTAGGGTAATTGAAGCTGAATTTTGAGAATAGTAGTATTCTCCACATATTAGGACACTATACCTATTATGGTGAGGTGTTATGAATACAAAATTAATATAAGTTTGTGAAAGCGATTTGCAATCTAGGTTTGAAAGCTCATTTTAATACAAGTAATGCATAAACAATTCTTCAAATAACATAATCATAGACCCTGAATATCAAATTTGAATAATCGATATGAAAACAAAAACTCACAAAATTCTATTTTATGGAAAAACTGAAGGTTTTGAGTCATTTACAAAAATAAAACAAAAAGCTTATCTCCGAGACTGCATAAATTGTGCAACTGAAACATTTGCACAAATTAATCCAATTTTCACTTTCATCGTCTTCCAAAACTGCCCAGCATAGAACAACACATTTTCCATATCTTCTGACAAATTTGATCCAAATCTTCAAGCTGAACAGTCATCCTCGGAATCAGAAGTGCAACTGATTCAAGAGAAATATCAACTCAATCACTTTCCTTAAATGTAATTTGTGTCGCACAGATAAAGCCCTGCTTTCTACGATACCTTCTCTGGCATAAAGAAATATACAAACAAAAATGGGCATGGATTGGACATACACTGAGAAAGGAACCCAAAATATAACTAGACATGTATTGGAATGGAATCCATGGGGAAAAAGGAGAACTAGAAGACCGAAAGTAACTTAGAGGAGGACAAGCAAAGCAATGCATAAGTCATGGAAGGAGATGCGAGTTTTGTCAAGGAATAGAGTGAGCTTTTAGTCAAGCCCCCAAATAGTTGAACAGAACGACTGTAACCTGTGCGCTAATCTAGGACACGGGTTTGCGTCTTGACATTGTGCAATTATTTTTATGTTCATCAAAACTTGAAACCGCAAACACAAAAAAAAGTAAAATCTTTCAAAACCAAAGTCTGAGATTAATTACAGGTGCTATCAAAACCACACCAATAGCAGCTATGGAAATACTAACCAACCAATACCCCATTGAATATGAAATAGAAAAATCAGCTCTTATTCAACACGAAAAGTTGATCAGACTCCCATTCAATACATGGCACAAGAGAAATTTTACACATACACTAAAGACTCAGGAGAGCTTTCTTTCCAAAATTCAAGACATCAAGAAGGATGTACACCTTCCTAATTCAAAGGAAAACTTAATATCTAAAGTCAATCCAACACAAACATTAGACATCACATATTACTTACACCTGACAGAAGAAGTTAAGAAAAGTGATACTCCAACTAGTGTTCTAAAATTATTGGCATTAGAGACAATCCATACTAGATTTCCAGAACACGAATGGCTCCATATTTATACTGATGGATCATTGATATCAAACCAAGATGGAGCAGGTGCTGGAGTCACGTGTCACCTCTTTTCCTATTACAAATCTTTAAGTTATGGAACTACAAACTTTGATGGAGAAATTGAAGCAATTTGAATGGCCCTACAAAATCTTTTGTACAGAATTTCACATTTTCAGCAAGTAGTTATTCTCTCAGATTCCAGGGCAGCAATTATAGCAATTACTTCCAAGCTGTCACCAAAAAACCAAACTATTATAGAATGTTGGAAGATGCTTAGCCATCTAACAGCACTTCAAAAACACCTAGTCTTCCAATGGATACCAGCTCACTGTGGACTGAGTGGTAATGAGAAAGCTGATTTTCTTGCAAAAAAGGGTACCAGCGGTGTACAAAAATCTATAGTTAATCTACCATTTTATGCAGCTAAAAGATTAGTCAACTCTGAATTCAAAAAAATTATTGCAAAATATTACTATGAAAAATCAAAAAATAAAAGATGGGAACTACCAAACATTCAAACAGTGATTCCTGAATATCCTCGAAAAACAGCAGTTGCCACCTTCAGGTTGATTGTCTGGCAAAACATTTAAACAGAATTGGGATATATTCTTCACCACTCTGTCCTCTATGTGATCTGCAAGAGGAAATGGACCGAGACCACCTTCAAATATGCCCAGCCACTTCTAGTGCCCCATCCATCAGTGAAAAATATTGGAGAGCAAGAGGATTAATGACTTCATTCTCAGAAATCCAGTATTAGCTAACAACAACAACAAATTTTTTTGGTTGTCTGCATTTTCTAATAGAGCAGGTATAATGACTTCTGTCGCAATGGACTGGCGTGATGTAGTGTGGTATTATGAACACCCACTACCTTCATTTTCCACATGTATGTTGTCGCACGACACTGTGTGTCAGCCATTCACAATGTATTCAACAGACGAGTATGTCGATGTGCTTTTGATCTACGGAGAAGCAAAAGCCAATGCAGAACCAGTTCAACATGTATACTTTAACAGACAGCAATACCATAAAGTGGAAAGAAAACTATTACGAATTAAAATAATAAAATCTTTATGTAGAATAATTGTTCCATCAATGTTATTTGTGAATATCGCATGGTAAGAAAATTAGTGAGGCTGATTGTGAAGGAGGCCAAGGCCCACATAGGGCTGTAGTGCCGGATAGTAAGTAAGTAAGTAAGTAAGAAAATTAGTAGATGTAAGAGATTCGAACCAACTCCATGTCAGACGCATTACTTACAATCGTTCCAACTGAGCTATCTAATAACTTGAGAGATAAATATTCATTTTTAGCATGTTGTATTTGCTGCTCCCAGTGTACGTCTGCAGTGGTGCAAACATCAGCTGACCAGCTAAGAGTATATTAAAAGGCGATGCTCTAACATCTATATTAGTACTAATTTCGTCAAGTGTGTAACCAAAGACATCCATGTTAAACACTTGGATAGAACCTAGCACAAGGGCCGATGTTTTCATGTTAATGTGGATTACATTAAAGTGGAAATTAGGGGGCAGCTGACTCACCTGGCATTGTGGATATAGAAAGTCATGTGAAAATGTAAACTAATGTTCTACTTACGTGAGCCAAAGCAAGTTGATGACCTGCGCCCAGTTGTGCTCCGTGGTCTTGCTTAGACATGCTCTCCTGAAAGCTTCTCGACTTAGAAAGAGAATTGTGGACTCCAGAAGCAACAAGCGCACATTCATCACACCCACAACTGCTGGACTCACATGTCGCAGCACAAAGGCATTCAGTCCAAATGTCACACATCTGCACAGTATCTAAAAATAAACTTAAGTTGTAGTACCAACTACGAGCGATCTCCTATAGACAAGTGAAAATAAGGACACCTTAAAGGGTAAACTACATAATCTACTCAGTTATTATTTTCAACATGCATTTTATTATAATGCAAGAGAGTCAGGTCAATTTTTGAGTCCTACAGACATGATTACTGTTTGTCCACCAGCTCATGGAATGCAGCAAGCTACTAGGTATGTCAGTAAACAATCTAGATAAACAACAATATCTGAAGCTGAACTTGTACCTAGGGCCCGTCCACGAGGTCATTGGGGCCCAGGTCAAAGCTTAAAATGTAAACCACAAACTCACAGGGTTAAAATCGTGAATGCTAAAACATATGTTCCAAATATTAAAACAGTAAAATGTAAAAGAGGAAAAGGTTAAACAAGGATAAAACAAAGTTTGAAAATCTAAAAACTACCTTAAACGTAAAGATAAGTCAAACTTATTTATCGAAGCCAATGTCGGCGACGAACCACAGAGCCTTGGCTACAGAAACTGGGTTTTCTTAAAAATGCCTATATATAACTAACCTAACCTACCAAACAACCTAACCTCAAACCTCTGTGGAAAAACGACATACATAACAAATTTTTCCTACCATACTAAATGTTAACCCAAATAGGAATTGAAGTGGTTGCCCCACCATCGAACTTTATCATAAATATAGCACATTGAATATACGATTTCGGCTGCAAACTATACAGCATTGAATTTGCCTATATCATTATCCCAGTTTTTGTCAAAAATTATCCAAAAGGTGTTTACTGCTATAGCTAATATGCTGCTGCTTATTTGCCTTGTTGATGGCGTTTATGTCGATTATTCCCAGTTTGGTCACCGACAATGGAATTAACCTAAAAGAACCTTACAGAAGTTGACATTTTAAATATTCCTCACTAACAACCCCAATGTTACCTGAAATATTATGTTGAAGGATGCATTCTGTAGACTACTTTTTAGAAAGTTCCTTGCCATTATTTTATTAGCAAGAAATAAATACATTCATTAGGTTTCACAACGCACTCTTATCATTTCGCAACTCGTAAATTGCAACGTAAGCATTTTATCGAGTAGGTATCAGCAAGTATATTCGCTTGCTGCAGCCTATGAAATTATTTAAATACATTTCACAACAAAGTTTAATATTAACTTTTAATTTTTCTGCTAGCGATTTACCGCCATGACAATGAGAATGGCCAAGATACGGACAATTAACTCCCCTCTCCATTCTGAATTTTCCCAAAATAGGGATTTTAATATAAATTTATCTTGAGATATGCACGTAGTGGGATAAAACATATATAGCCTTAGTTCTTAAAATCCCAAGCCTTAAATGCTGGAGCTACATATAAGTAAAACCCGTCCATTTCTGGAACGGAACTCGCAGAACTTTTAAGAAGCGAAAGCGAGTTGCCGGTAGGGTCGCTCGGGTAAACCCACAGATTATACATCTTGGACTTCAACAGTTGTTTTTTCAGTTGACTGCAAATATTTGGGTTAGAGGGCAGCACCAACTAGTAGCATAAATCAGTACGTCTATCCTCTTGTGCCATCTGGCGGCCGACTGAACAGTGGTACCAAAAAGTGAAGGAATTTAAAGTTATATTTGCGGGATTCCATGGCTTTAACGTTTCAAAATGTGCTGGAGTGATGAAAGCGCTTACTGGCATGCTTTGCTCTAAATTTCCTGAATTGGATGAAAGAATTGTTTCCCTATACGTCAGGACCCGCACTTTCATTAGGATACGGCATTTAAGTAACAAACTAAAAGCTTTAAGTATGACAAAAACGAACGCGAGGAAGTGTCAGCAGTGGGCGTCAGCTACTTCTTCTGCAACAACATGACCAAATGTAAGTCTACTTTTAAGATCAAAAAATAATTTGTTACTTCTTATTTTCATTGTAGTTTCGGTGGTGGTAGTAAAATTGGTTTGTAATTAGTAGAATGTATTGACGAACGTTTCTAATGTGTTTTCAGTTAAGGTATCTTTTCTATCACATATCACTGTATTTTTCTGCACTTTATTAATTATTGCTCAAGTGTTTACGCACTGGAACTGTCAGTCAATGTTTTAAATGGTATATGTCGAAACGGGTTTGAAGTGCTCACTTTCTATTGCCGTCTGAACTGCGCGCGCTCTGAGACCTCCGTGTGACGTATCTTGCCGGCAACCAATGGCAGGAATTGTACCGGAGTGGCCTACCTTCTTGTGTGTTTAAAAACATCAACAGCAAGTTTGTTGGCATAAATAAATAAAAATTGTCAGGTTATGTTTTTGAATGTTTGTTCTGCATAACTGAACATGAAGGTAACTTTTCCCTTTAGTGTTATGAGAATGGATATCCGTATTTGTGTCTAGTTCTCCTTGATTTCTCTTAATATGACTTGAAACTTCAGCTATATAGATACAAGCTAGAGGTAGGATGTTATGTTTCCTAAAATAAGACCTACAGGATGTACTATTGTCTATTCCACTTAAGATTCTTATAGCTCTCTTTTGGATTATAAATATTCTTTCACATTTCCCCCCCCCCCCCCCCAAAATTTTATCGCATATTTTAGTCGACTATGAAACTGGGTAAAATATACATTTTTCAGTGCAGCAAGATTTATTGTACATTTTAGATATTTGAGCATATAGGACACAGAACTAAGTTTATATAATAGTCAGGTCGGTTAAGATGAGTGGTGTGCGGTAGGTGCAAATGACATAAAACCTGTGGAATATAGCTTTGGTAAGAATTCTGGGCCTAAAGTAAATTTGTGTAATGATGCCATTCCATATGACTATTTTTGTTTGCTGTTTAATGATGAGCTCCTGAGTGAAATAGTTGCTGAAACAAATCGATATGCACGAGAGAAGATTTCTAAATTAGAACTGAGTCCTCGGTCTATTTGGTTGAAATGGACCGACGTTAACCTGGACAGAATGAAAACCTTTTTGGGAATGATAATATGGGTTTGGTACCAATGCCTGAACTGAAGGATTACTTTACGTCAGACTGGAAAACTGAAATGAAATTTTTTCGTGATGTAATGCCCAGGGATCTCTTCTTGCAGATATTGTGGATGCTTCATGTGGGGAATGATACCTTAAATGAAAGCAATGCAGTACTACGGCACACGAGAAAAATTCATGGCATTATTGAGTACATTGAGAAGAAATTCCAGCAGCATTTCGTACCCGGTCAAAACATTTCAATAGATGAATCTACTGTTGGATTCAAAGGACATATACTTTTTAAAATGAATAACCCCAAGAAGCCTACAAAGTGGGGACTTCATTTGTTTTGGCTGACAGTGCAACTGGCTATGTTCATAGCATTATACCATATTATGGTAAAATTACACCTGATGTCTGCAAATTACCCTTTGAAGACAAGAGTTTTACGACCAGAATTGCGATGTCCCTAATGTCGCGTCTGGAGAAATGCAATAATGACATCAAAGGGATCATCTCTTCACAGATCACTACTACATCAGCGTAGATCTGGTGCAGGAACTGGACCAGCGCCAGTGTCATGCAACGGGCACAATAATTGCTGGCAGAGCTGGGAACCCAAGACCTGTAAGGCAAGGAGTCTTCAAGAAACTGAAGAGTGGTTACGTGATCTCATCTTAGGATGGAAAGATAAGAGACCTGTCATTATGATATCTACTTATGATGACACTTCGGTGAAAAGGATTGGTACAATTCAGAAAGGAGGGGTAGAAAAGGAAATAATGAAACCACTTTGTGTGCTAAATTACACAAAGAATATGGGCGGGGTTGACAGAAACAACCACTACTGTGCTACGTACCAATTCTTACGTAAATCATTCAAGTGGTGGAGAAAATTATTTTTTTTTTTTTTGTGTCTTGAAGTAGGCATCATAAATTCATATATTATTTACTCGTGCCACAAGCAAAGTGTCCAATCTGCCAAGAAACCAATGAGTCACCTTCAGTTTCGCCAATCCCTTGTCCAGAGTTTGGTTGGAAATGTAAGAAACCCACGGAAGAGGTACCATCCCGGTACATCAGAAACAGAAGAATGGCTAAACCAAACTAATCACTTTATGTACCACTTCAAAAATAAAAAACAAAGACTGCCTTGTCTGCAGTCTGTCGAACGATGCCATACCTTACAGCATTATAAACAAAACTAGCCTCATTACTTTCATATAGGTGTAAATATGGATCAGCAGAAATGAGTGAACATTACAGTGCTGTGACATATATAAAAACTTTGTGGTTCTTTAAAGAATTCTTATTTTGTGTTTCTGTACGTATATTATACAGACACAGATCTGAACACACATAAATGAGCTAAACATTTCAGTGCAGTGACATATACACTTTTTGTCTCTTCAAAGGATAGCACCTCATATCATAGACATGCGAGTACAATTTATTTCTGCTTGTGTTTATGTTTAAAACTACACAAGATTATTTATCACAGAACACTCCTTTCTACCTGCCTGTGTCGGGGACGGAGGGCTGGCAGAACTTAGGTCCTTATTGCATGAGCCTTTCCCTTAGAAATAGCTTGCTCAAAAATACGGAAATCCCTCACGACCAGCTGGCGAAACTTTCACCAGTGCATACGACGGCTGAGGGTTAACACGTTACCTTGTATCTCATCTAAGGAATCCCTCGTGTGCTGTCCTTAACACCTTACCTTGTACCTCAACATCAGGAATCCCTCGTGTGCTGTCCTTAACACCTTACTTTGTACCTCAACATCAGGAATCCCTCGTGTGCTGTCCTTAACACCTTACTTTGTACCTCAACATCAGGAATCCCTCGTGTGCTGTCCTTAACACCTTACCTTGTACCTTAACACCAGGAATCCCTGGTTGTGTGCTGTCCTTAACACCTTACTTTGTACCTCAACATCAGGAATCCCTCGTGTGCTGTCCTTAACACCTTACTTTGTACCTCAACATCAGGAATCCCTCGTGTGCTGTCCTTAACACCTTACTTTTGTACCTCAACATCAGGAATCCCTCGTGTGCTGTCCTTAACACCTTACCTTGTACCTTAACACCAGGAATCCCTGGTTGTGTGCTGTCCTTAACACCTTACTTTGTACCTCAACATCAGGAATCCCTCGTGTGCTGTCCTTAACACCTTACTTTGTACCTCAACATCAGGAATCCCTCGTGTGATGTCCTTAACACCTTACTTTGTACCTCAACATCAGGAATCCCTCGTGTGCTGTCCTTAACACCTTACTTTTGTATCTCAACATCAGGAATCCCTCGTGTGCTGTCCTTAACACCTTACTTTGTACCTCAACATCAGGAATCCCTCGTGTGCTGTCCTTAACACCTTACTTTGTACCTTAACATCAGGAATCCCTCGTGTGCTGTCCTTAACACCTTACTTTGTACCTCAACATCAGGAATCCCTCGTGTGCTGTCCTTAACACCTTACTTTGTACCTCAACATCAGGAATCCCTCGTGTGCTGTCCTTAACACCTTACTTTTGTACCTCAACATCAGGAATCCCTCGTGTGCTGTCCTTAACAACTTACTTTGTACCTCAACATCAGGAATCCCTCGTGTGCTGTCCTTAACACCTTACTTTTGTACCTCAACATCAGGAATCCCTCGTGTGCTGTCCTTAACACCTTACTTTGTACCTTAACACCAGGAATCCCTGGTTGTGTGCTGTCCTTAACACCTTACTTTGTACCTTAACACCAGGAATCCCTCGTGTGCTGTCCTTAACACCTTACCTTGTACCTCAACATCAGGAATCCCTCGTGTGCTGTCCTTAACACCTTACTTTGTACCTCAACATCAGGAATCCCTCGTGTGATGTCCTTAACACCTTACTTTGTACATCAGGAATCCCTCGTGTGCTGTCCTTAACACCTTACCTTGTACCTCAACGTCAGGAATCCCTCGTGTGATGTCCTTAACACCTTACTTTGTACATCAGGAATCCCTCGTGTGCTGTCCTTAACACCTTACCTTGTACCTCAACATCAGGAATCCCTCGTGTGATGTCCTTAACACCTTACTTTGTACATCAGGAATCCCTCGTGTGATGTCCTTAACACCTTACTTTGTACATCAGGAATCCCTCGTGTGCTGTCCTTAACACCTTACCTTGTACCTCAACATCAGGAATCCCTCGTGTGATGTCCTTAACACCTTACCTTGTACCTCAACGTCAGGAATCCCTCGTGTGCTGTCCTTAACACCAGGAATCCCTGGTTGTGTGATGTCCTTAACACCTTACTTTGTATCTATATTATTCCGTGTGTGACTAACTGACCTACAGTTGACAAAAATGTCAGTCACAAAAAGTTTAGCGCTCATTAAATAATTGTTTCACTTTTTAAGGTTTTTATATTCGCTATCACAACCGCCAATGTATTCTCTGTCATCATATGTCGTTAAAATAACATTTTTACACCTATATTGACCATTAAATAGACATTTTAAGAAGAAAATGCAGTGTAAATATCAGTTAGTCACACGCGGAATTGCTCATCTCTACAAACAGGAATCCCTCGTTGTGTGATGTCCTTAACACCTTACTTTGTATCTCTACAAACAGGAATCCCTCGTTGTGTGATGTCCTTAACACCTTACTTTGTATCTCTACAAACGGGAATCCCTCGTTGTGTGATGTCCTTAACACCTTACTTTGTATCTCTACAAACGGGAATCCCTCGTTGTGTGATGTCCTTAACACCTTACTTTGTATCTCTACAAACGGGAATGGGAGAACATGGAGGGAGTATAGCAAAAGAAAACCATGCAATATTCATGGAAAACAAGCACCAACTTTGGACATGGAGCTGTCTCTATAAGTTGTATATATTTATTTCTTTTTATGTTCAATATGCGTCATTATTACATTAAAAAACAAATGCATCTTCAATTATTTTCTTACATTCATTGCTATTCAGCTAACAAAGGGGAAAAAAGCTCTGAAGGTTTTTATGGATTTCATGTTAAAAGTAATTTAGTAAGTTTCAATCTGTATATTATTTACACCATTCTTACACATTATGTCTAAAGGAGGAAAAAATAACAGTGGATCAGGAAATTCTTTTTAATCTTCAACAAGAACAACAACCACCATCCATCACCAGTATTAGTAAATGGGCACTCTTGTTCACGCTGCTGCCATACGCTGACCTCACCTCACATTGCCTTAGGAATTTTCTTTTATCACATAAAGTTGGCAGCAATTCAGCTTCCTTCTTCATTAAGGACTGAGAATTGTGGAACAGAATGGACTGGTGCAATACAAGGACAAGTCAATAAAACACTTTCAGACTTCGAATGGATCTTTCAGTGTTCACAACTGCAGCCATGTATGCATGGAAACTATTCAGCTTAAACCACACAATCTTTAGCTCTTTGCTGCAAATTTATGCGCCAGTTAAAAGAACCTGCTTCTAGGTCCAGTGTTTCCCTTACAAACACTTCTCGGATGTTGGGCTTTTTGGTTGCGATTAAATACTGGAAAAACGATGTTCCTAACTGGACTGTTCATTTAGGTTTCCTTGCTTGATGGCTCATTGAGTAACCTAATGTTAACATCATGTTAAACAATGAGACACCGTCATGGCAAGGTAACCAAAATCAACAGTGCAGTTTGAAACATCTAAGCTTTTCCATTAGTTAATAGAAACCAAATATACACAAGGGGAAACCCAACAAATGTGAAATTTCCGTAAGGCCAGAAACACTCTGAAAAGAACAGCAGGTTTTGCTAACTGCCTTAAAAAATATAGAGAAAAATATTAAATGCTATCCAATTTTGAACATTGTGGACGATCTTCAACCGTGTTATACATGTGCATTTATTTGGAACTGTATTAGTACTGAAATAAGTGACCCGCATGTTCTAACTCTTGTTTTTACAACACAATTTTGTATTAGATGCAACAGTTTTTTTTTTTAATTTAAATGATGCTTAGATTTTAACTTATTTTTTAACTGGCACACAGAGAAGAAATTGGCTAACACTTCTTTTTTAAACTTTAAAAACTCTCTAAATGTGGAGCTGTAATTCACTGATAAATTTGAATATGAAATCTCCTTCCTTTGTGCTAGATATATCTGGTTGAAAATGTTTGATGATTTAACCCGAGTCGTTATATCATTGTGTATTGATCAAACCATCTAACACTTCTACTTACAAGCCATTTTTGTTACCTGGATTTCCTGGAAGGAGTTAAACTAGTTCTGGGGAATATTTAATGTAGTGTCAATGTACCTCATTATTTCACTGTGGATTAATGTGAAGTTTGTTTGGAATGGTGCATGGCTGTAAATGACCATACTCCCCGACTTAGCACCTCGTCAACTTGTCCCCAACAGGAGCAAAGCGAGGCCGTTGTCAACATGTCAAAACACAACTTCCAGAACTACCAAAGTCACAAATTTGCCATTTATATGCACAAACTGAGATCTTGTATGCTACTGATCAATCATCACACACAAGGAAGAGCTTTCAAAGGCCCTTACAAAACCAGCATAACTTTGCATTTGGGAAACATTATTCATACACAAGAATAAACACAATTTATTAAACTTTAATGTTCAATATGACAAGGATCTCATTTACAAGGAAGCACAGCAGTGAGTCTATGGACATGCTCCAAGGCAAAAAGTGAAGGTGAAGTCATACAGATATCAATTTGTGCATATTAATGTAAATGGAGAACACTGAAACAGACCACACCAAGTCTAATGCATTCCTTGAAAAAGAAGACATTCTCAGTCTTTTTTGACCTGTCCCTGTACAATTCATTTCCTATAAAACAAACATGTGTCTATTTTTCCTTTGAAAAGAAAAGAAACTGAATTACCATATATGTTTTATCATTTGCACATTACGTAAATATATAAAGCATCTGAAAAGGCTAGAATTTTTCAAATTCTACTAAGTGAAAGAAAACAAAAAATGTTGGCAAGTTAAGAGGGTTCCAACCCTTGTGTTCCAAAATTCCCTCCGTAATTAACAAAAGAGAGTAGGCTGCTACTGACTGCGCAGCTCCTTCCCAACACTGTATGAAACTATCTTATTCCAGTCAATTTTGGCACGTGTCACTGGCAACTGGCGACGAAGGGCCTTGAATGTGGTGTCAGACATAGTCTGATAATTCTCAGAGATAGCAACTTGGTACTCTGTTTCTGCATTCTCTACGAGACGCACAAACTCTCGCGCTAATTCTGCAGGGTTTGCTCCTGAGACGCCGGATTCCTTCACTTCTTTAGAGCTAACTAGTTGCACATTGCCATCTTCATAGTAGTGCACCTGCAACAAACAAACACCAGCTACAATCAGACTGCCATAGCCAGGGTCTGAACCACGCCAACTTAGTAACTGGAAAACTTCACAATATGAGCAACGTTCCATAGCTCAAATAATAATTATGTATATGCAATGCCAAAGAACATATTTTGTGAATAAAATGTACATATTTGAGAGGTAGAATTGGAACTCAAAAATCCAATGCCATAGAGGATGTGAACCACAGACCTTCTGCATAAATAAATACATAAATGCCATCCAAAGATTATTTAATCCTGGGATATAAAGTACTTACAATTTTAAGTCATCACCCTTGGGGTATTTACCTCTATTGTGAGATTCGCTTTGTGGTCTACTGGAAAAAAATATGAATCAGTTGGCAAATTGGATGTCATACTTTGGGAATTATTTGCATGTGATTTTCAGTTGTAACGCTTATTGTTATCTGCAGAATCATTATAACATTTGCAATTCTAGACTTACAAAGGTGGTCTGATAAGTTTCTGACCTAATAAAGATACAAGACCTTTTTTTTTTTTATTTTTCAACATAGTCTCCTTGTAACTCTACACACTTCTCCAAGTCATGCTCCCATCTCTGTAACCCGTTCAAATGCTACTTGGCGTTTCTCTCTGCAAAATAATTGCCCATGAAGGTGACTGCCTCTTCATTTGACAAAAATATCTGTTCTCCAAGCGCAATTTTCAGATGAGGGAACAAAAAGAAGTCGCTTGGGGCTAGATCTGGTAAGGCGGATGGTCAAGCAGTTCAAACCGTAATTCATGGATTTTCACCATTGCAACCGCTGAGGTGTGAGACAGTGCATTGTCTTGGTGAAATAGTATTTTCTTTTTCTGCAAATGTGGGTATTTTTCCACAAGTTCTGCCTTCAGCTTGTCAAATAATGATGCGTAGTATGCTCCTGTAATGGTTTTTCCTTTTTGAAGATAATTAAAATAACTCCATGACTATCCCAAAAAACAGTTACCATCACTTTCACAGCCAAAAAAAACAGTTCTTGCTTTTTATGGAGCGGGTTCCCCCTTTGCAGTCCACTGTTTGGACTGTATCTTTGTTTCGGGCGTATAATGGTGTATCCAAGTTTCATCTACAGTAATTAATCAGCACCAAAACTCGGATTTATTGCACCTAAACTGCGCCAACAGAGCGTTGGAAATGTTCATTCAAACATGTTTTTGGTCCAACGTGAGCAAACACGGCACCCAACATGCAGACAGCTTTCTCATGTCTAAATGTTGAATTAATATGTGACAAACACATTCTTTTGACATGTTCATAGCATCTGCTATCTCTCTCACTTTAATTCGGCAGTCATCCAGCACCATTTGGTGAACTTTGGCAATGTTTTCGTCGGTAGTTGCAGTTTTTGGACATCCCGAACGTTCATCGTCTTCCAAGCCCTTACGGCCATGTTTAAATTCAGCTGCCCAAAAATTCCCAGTGGTAAATGATGGTGCAGAGTCCCCATACACAGAATCCAACTCATCTTTGATTTGCGTAGGGTATTGCCTTTCAAACACAGCTCGATACTTGATATTGTCCATTTTCATAAAAACACTCACATCAACTCACTCGAACGATTGCTACATAACTGAGCATCCAAAATGGCTGATACTTTGGTGAGTACCTGTCATCAGATGAACGACAATTCAATGTGCAACACCCACTTTAGAGTTCAGGTAGTAAGCTCAGAGAAGTGAAAGAACTTGCGATAAACTGGCTAACGTCAGGGAGAAAGCCACATCATTTTCAAGCGACTTCCCTGCACCCGGGACGTGTCTGCAAGTCTCAAGCTAACTAGAGGAACTTAGAGAAAGCCGCATATTGGTGCCCAACGAGGGGCACAAGAGGGAAGACATTTTGGAACTTAACAACCGTGGTTCAAGAAAAGGAGACTGTGAATTAGGCCCTGGGAAGAAAGCAATACTACACAACGTGACAAATGACGTCCAGGACTGGAAATTCCAACCAGTAGGATATTGTTACATATATTTAAGGAGACACAGAATGTAAGTCAGTACATATTGCTTGCTATTGTGTTTATGTATGCTTTTACATAGTGGGAAAATTACAAGATCTTCTAAGATGAAAGACGACCACAACCAGGTAAGCGGTGAAGGATAGTTGGATAAACATCTTACCTGCACCTTCAGAATTCCTCGAAGATCTGCAGAGACAGGTGCGTGAGGCGAAGGTAAGGCGAGAATCCATTGTGAGCGCCAGCGCCCATTCCAGTAATTGTTGGGTTGGAACTGATGATCTTCAATGCACGCTGTTAGCACTACTGGACTCCCGCCCTGCTGTGAGCGCCCAAATACGGCACAAACTCCATTCTTGTAATGGCTTAGGGTGTATGTCGTGAGCTCTGACTCTAATGCCACTCTCCATGGTTCTGCTGCAGAGTCTGATGTCCACGGCTGCAACATTCCACCTTGTGTTACTTTCTTTACTACCTATTCACTTACTCTTTATTTCCTATATTTACATACATTATTACAAACACATAAATCAACTTTTGCTTACAGTTCTAAACAAAAACCTCAACCTGATCCCAAACTACCTAGAAAAGTTACTTGGTGTCCTTAGCAATGTGACTTCACTCACAGAACATACAAATTACAGAATGCCTGGAAACTTAACATCTAGTATTGCGTACTCTGTGCCACTGCCTCCCCCACCACAATCTTCCTTCGGGCAGCCCATGAATACGGTAGACTGCATTTGCGATCCTTCTATTCCTTGTTCTTTGTCATTGAATGGCACCCCTGCATCCGGGTATGTTTGACGGGGTTCCATGACCACTGAGTTCTCCTAGTGCTCCTTCTGGAGGGCCAAAACATAACTTCCTCCAGGATTACCCTGCAAACCCCAACATTGTCGCTGGGGCTTCAGAGCATTACCTCATCCTGTCCAATTTGCAGGATCCTTCTGCCGATGTCAATTGTAACCTCATAACCCCTAAGGTGTACATACCCAGTAACCCTCGTGACTCCTAAGGGCGTCCATACCCAGGACCACCTCCTCAGTCACCCTCGTGACTCCTAAGGGCGTCCATACTCAGGCCTACCTCCTCAGTAGCCCTCATGACTCCTAAGGGCGTCCATACCCAGGACTACCTCCTCAGTAGCCCTCGTGACTCCTAAGGGCATCCATACCCAGGACTACCTCCTCAGTAGCCCTCGTGACTCCTAAGGGCGTCCATACTCAGGCCTACCTCCTCAGTAGCCCTTGTGACTCCTAAGGGTGTCCTTACTCAGGCCTACCTCCTCAGTAGCCCTCGTGACTCCTAAGAGCATCCATACCCAGGCCTACCTCCTCAGTAGCCCTCGTGACTCCTAAGGGCGTCCATACCCAGGACTACCTCCTCAGTAGCCCTCGTGACTCCTAAGGGCGTCCATACCCAGGACTACCTCCTCAGTAGCCCTTGTGACTCCTAAGGGCGTCCATACCCAGGACTACCTCCTCAGTAGCCCTCGTGACTCCTAAGGGCGCCCATACCCAGGACTACCTCCTCAGTAGCCCTCGTGACTCCTAAGGGCGTCCATACCCAGGACTACCTCCTCAGTAGCCCTCGTGACTCCTAAGGGCGTCCATACCCAGGACTACCTCCTCAGTAGCCCTAGTGACTCCTAAGGGCGTCCATACTCAGGACTACCTCCTCAGTAGCCCTCGTGACTCCTAAGGGCGTCCATACCCAGGACTACCTCCTCAGTAGCCCTCGTGACTCCTAAGGGCGTCCATACCCAGGACTACCTCCTCAGTAGCCCTAGTGACTCCTAAGGGCGTCCATACCCAGGACTACCTCCTCAGTAGCCCTCGTGACTCCTAAGGTGTCCATACTCAGGACTACCTCCTCAGTAGACCTCGTGACTCCTAAGGGCGTCCATACTCAGGCCTACCTCCCCAGTAGCCCTCGTGACTCCTAAGGGCATCCATACCCAGGACTACCTCCTCAGTAGCCCTCGTGACTCCTAAGGGCGTCCATACTCAGGCCTACCTCCCCAGTAGCCCTCGTGACTCCTAAGGTGTCCATACTCAGGACTACCTCCTCAGTAGACCTCGTGACTCCTAAGGTGTCCATACCCGGGACCTTGTAACACTCCTAGGTCAACTCCAGGAAGCCCTTTTCCTCCATAGGCAAAGTGTCACCCAATGCCAGCACTCCTGTAGGGCCTACCTGGTTTCCTCGATAACAAGCGCTCTACCACGTACCCATCCGTTCACAAAGATGTCCACCAGGCGACAGCATCATTCGAGGGGTCGGCGATGACATCCGACGTGCTCCTCTTCATGCTGGTACTTTACCATGAGCTTGTCGGCCAAGTGTGGAGGGTCCCTCATTGGAGTCCTGGCCAACCACACTCCCAACACACACCTTTGGGAGATCGTCGATGTCCTTGCGCTTTTGCCCCATCCCACACAAATCGAATACTCCGGATTTTTCACAAGAGGACAGTTGTTACTTTGTCCGCCTCCGCCGTCAGCGCGGTAGTCGGCGCATCGTGGATGGTCTTACATTCGCCGAGCATTGGACGCTGATGTATCTCGGCATCGCGCACACCGTCGACGGAGTAGAAACTTCCTGATACACGTATCTGGCTGGGAGATTCACTGGTTGTTCCTTATCACGGGCGAACTCCTGTGGCATCTCCCTGACTTGAGCTGCAGTCACACGGTGCTTTCCAAACCGGTTTTCGAGAACCTCCAGATGTTTCGGAACGCATCACATGCGCTGCGGACGTCCTGGCGTTCGGTTGCATGGTGTTGCCGTGGACATTGTCATCCGGGGAACGAGTTGCCCGAAACCTTTCTCGGCTTTCTTCACACCAATTAGGTCACATCTGCTGCGTTCCGGCCATGCTAGCTTCCATCTTCATTTCTTGGCTTTCATCGCACCTTTGGCACCAAATGTTGCAACATTACTCTGTTTCCTATACTTACGCACATTATTACAAACTTATTTTCTTAACGCTTTTACATACAAACCTCAACCAGATTCCAAACTGCCTAGAAAAGTTACTCGGGCTCCTTGGTAGCGTGACGTCATGTACGGAACTTCAAAAATGTCTAGCACGTGGCCCTGGTGCAAGAAGCTGACTAGTTGATGACGTAAACAATGTAGATTGGTCACATCGTATCGGTGATGTAAAAAGGTTATGATTCGTGCGCGAAGTTTCTCTTTTAAATCAGTATTTTAATCACCAATCATGTTTTTCACAGAGTATAATGCAGTTACTTATAGTGCATAACTGTGAAATCAAGACTAAAGGTACCTATGTAAGTATGTATTTAAAGCTAATATGCGCAACAATTCTGCTGAGCTGGGATGTTGCCAAACGAAACAAAACTGCTTTGTAGTTGATTCCAGCAACTTACTCGACAGAACTTCACTATAGTTTGTCAATAACCTACACAATACCATAATCTCAACAGTTTGCAAACTGACTTGTAATACAGATATTGAGCTAATTACTTTAAGTGTAATGAATTATAACCTACTAAAGTATTCCTCAATTGTTTCAGGAATTCAAAATGCCTAGGTGTTGCAGTGTAGCTGGCTGCAACAGCAATTACAAATGACAACCTGTTATCAGTAAAATGCACTTTCCTGAAGAGTGGAATAAGAGGTATTTATTGTTGATGGGGGAATAAAAGCTTTCCCTAAACTGAAACCTGGTCAAAACCTTCAATATTTCCTAATCACATTCAAAGGGGGTACAAGTTATGGTGCTAGCAAAATAAATGGACTTGGGCTAAAGTGAAGATAGAAACTAGGAAAATCTATAGACAGAAATGGGATAGATATGTATCAAATCTAGAGCATGATGCATATGGAAGCAGGGGAAATTATTTAAGGGCTTAAAAGATTTCTAAAGTGGAAAAGCATAGTCCAAATTAACCCCATAATAACCAGAAAATGGGAAACATTCTGCAGAGAATAATGGACTATGCCTAATAAAGAATAATTCATATGGTTTGAAAATGATCTAACTTTGATCTTACAAACAAAGAAGAATTAGAAATTGCACTGGAAAGATTTAAAAATAGAAAATCACCTAGTTTAGATCAAATAAACATGGAAGTAATTAAATACAGTCCCAACTGTTTTCAGGACAGAATTTTACATGTTTTAAATTAATGTTGAAAGTCAGGGAGCACACCCGACGAGTGGAAACATCCTGTGGTAATTCCAACATTTAAAAGAGGGAATAAAAATTACTAAAAACCATATTAAACACAGGCTGTAAGATTCATGCAAACATTTTAGCAAATAGAATAAAAAACAGAATTGAAGCCATTCTCCTCCAAAATCAGCATGGTTTCCGAAAGGGTAGATTGCATTTTCACAATGGTGCAACTGGTGATCTTCCACTTTAGCAGCCGTCATATATATCTCAAAACATTTGCCAAAGTGAACAAATAAAATGTGGAGCAATAATAGATATAGGTAATATGTGCAATACAAAGTGTATATTTAGGTAGAAACACAAGAGTTATTATCGGTGCCAAACAAGAAAGGTATTGACAGTTGGCGGTGAACGAAAGGCGATGTTGCAACTTATCGCACCACCTGGAGGGCACGTAAGAAGATGGTTGGACTGCATTTGGAATGTAGAGCAGGTATAATATATATTCGTATTCGTAAACAATAGTAAAATAGTGCATCTACATGCAAAGGACGGAATATGGGAGCAGTATATCACTGCAAAGATTAATGTTAACAAAAGAAACATACCTGTGGAATATTGCAATGGGGAATGCCGCTGATATCCGACTCACTTGCATTATTGCTGTTTTTGCTTGAATTACACACGGAAATGACAAATTGTTCCATACTTGCTTCTAAAACTCCATTTTTCCATGTTGCACTTATGCCCTTTGTATCAGTAACCACTTGTTCAGTTTTAAGCTTTTTACTGATGTAGCTTTATTCCAGACGACACAGTGAAATCTTTGTTTCGCACAACTTAACTGTTTACTTCGGTCCAAATTAATTAAATCAGAGTACACTAGGAAAGGACGAATCCAAACAATTTTGCTACCATGTTCTGCAGCAATACCATCAACTGCATAATTCTTTAATTGGGATATGTACCTTACCAAACAGAATTTCATTCGCTTCCCGAGTACGTTAAGTTTTTCGTTTGACTACGCTGTCTTTGTCAATATTTTTGGACATAATTATTCATTAAAAGAGTGAGACAGTTGTAAGTGCTAATAACATATGCAAATACACACGTAAATACAAGGCAAATAACCACATATATAGAATGATGCAAACGAACTTGTCAGCACACAGGCAATCTCTGATACAAACATTACACGCTGGAGCTGGAGGGAGACATTGTACACATTACAGGGAAAACGAGATAAGACGCACAGTGTATGTTACTGCTAGATTGCAGGTCAAGCACATGTTAATCACGTGTTAAATATCAACAACACTGGTTTAGCGTTTAGTATTGCTATGGAAACATCTTAGCTCTAATTGGTTGCTCCTTCCATTTCTATGATGCATCCATCCCCTCCTGTTCATTTAGACCCTTCCACCACATGGGTAGCAACTGTCAATCCCCTTCTTATTTGGTGCCGAGTATAAATGTGGAAGCAAACTCTCAGAAGAAGGCATTGAAATAAATCAAGGTGTCCAATCCCTTCACCCACATTATTTAATATTTATTTAAATGTCATTCATAATTGCCTAACAATTTTAAGTAATAGTTTTAAAATGAATAATATAAGTATGGATACTTTAGTTTCTGCAGATGGCCAAGCAGTTGTAGCATCTACTGAAGACAATTTCCAGAGCGCTATTTATGAACAAAGTACAGTGGCCACTGAGAATAATTTCAAAATATCAGTTCAAAAAACTAAAATAATGGCATGTTATGGAAAAGACTCTGATAGAGCAAAAATCATAACTGATAATGCACTGTAGAACAAGTTAAGAATTTCAAGTATTTAGGACTGAGTGAGACAGCTCAGGCAGTAACGTCTGTGGCCCACATTCAGGAGGTCATGGGTTCAATCCCCACAACCGCACACTCTGACATGGTTTTTCCCTGGTTTCCCCATGTCACTTAGGCAAATGCTTGGGTGCATTCTTTCATACCACAATTTCCTTTCCATCATTTATTCCATTTCCTTATCATCTTTCAGGTGTAGTTTCAGGCATGTAGTGTTGGCAATGCCAGACATATGGCGTGGATGATTGCACACGATAACTGCGATCTTTCTCCTGCTATTCGACCTGTTCCACATTCAGATACTTTACCACTTCCTCCAAGCCGTACTACTTCACACAGCAACTGTTTTCCTTCTCTTCCTCTTGATCATACAGTCTACATCAGTCCTCCTCAGCTCAGTCAGATAGGCCGACCACAAATGAAAAATGGAACAGAGATATCAGGAATGAAGCAATGCTTAGAGATTATTGCTGCTTTCTGTATAGGGATGCTCCAGAGCTCATGAAGCCACCACATCATTCTCCTCCATAATTTACAACTCTTCGACTGTAACACTCATTAAAAATATCCAAACAGACTTTCCAAGTTGCTAATATAATATCAATTGCCATGTGTTACTCTCACAAAAACTATAAAATGGCTGGACCAATTTGAATAATTTCTTTTTGGTTTTGTCTGCCTCAATACTGGGGTGGTTTAGAAAAAAAAAAGAAAATTAGGAAAAATGCAAAGGAACAAATGAAAAATTGAAAAAATCAAAATTGATAATTTTGTATAGGAATTACCACTTTGGATTACCTTTAATATGACGTTTGTGGCAGACCGATCATTTGACAGCTGCATCTATTACATTTGGTAGATCTTTAGAATACATTTGGTTAAACCAAATTTAATTGCATTTTGTAAACATTCATTTTGATCAGTCAGTCACTCTATTACAGTACACTGACTTTGTTGGCCTAGAAATAAACTAAAAAATTCAATTTTGTTTTAGCAACACTTGAACTAAGGCAGGCTTAGATATAACCACATATTCCTTAGATTGAGTGATGCGAGCACTTGGTCAGAATTTCGACTAAGTCCAACTCGGCAGTGTGTACGAATTCTAACGAAAGTTGCTGTGTTAATTCAGTGCTGCCAACAGCACTATTTCCCCAGGAATTTGTTGCCAATAGTAAGTTTGAATATTTTAGCGGGACCCGGCAGTATGCTGGTGGCCTTGTTCGAAGCAAGTTGTGACTCGCTTCATTAGCATAGCAGATTTAGCGCCTTTGTGCTATAATGAGGAGGAATGCATGCAATTTGTTTACGACGAGGGCCTGCTGAGAACTCGAATGCTATATAATATAAAATCCCAGCACATGGGGCTCCATAAATGGATTTTTTCTCCACTCAAAAATAAAAAAAACTTAAATAAATAAAAAAAGAACAAATAATAAAAATGATATAAATATAATATTAAATATAATAAATATAATATTAAATAATAATATAATAAAATATAATATAAAATAAATAAAAAAGAACGAGCCAGCGTTTCGTGGACCCAGTAACAAGGCAATAATGGTAATGTACACAATAATTTCCACAACAATAGTATGGAGTCGTGCTGGCGGTATGTCTGTGGCAGCAACGACGCGCAAGTGCATTTGTGTTTAATGTGTTGGCAACCAAAAATAGTGTAGTTGAAAAAGCAATGTTGGCAGATGTGAAAATCGTCCGCTAGTGACAACTAGCTCATGCAGCGAAACCTAGTGGCAATTCTGATAACCACTGTCGGCGCATGCGCAGTAAGTAACTTTGGATTTAGAATCTGGCCGGCAAGTGCTAGGTCACCTATTCTAAAGAAGAGCCAATTCGTTGGAGAATCTCAATATTGTAAAGTTCTCAAGCTAAGTTCAACAAATTTGAGTGACTGTGAAAACAACTCATATCATTATAATGTTCATTACAATGCCAAGGAGAGAATGATCTATAATATTACTTGCAACACATGGCATTTGTGACAAACCTATCATTTCACAGTTGCATCTATTGCATTTCAAATTGTCATTTATCTTTCACGTAAATAAAAGACATTCAATTCGTTTGAATTACAAATGAGTTTCACTTAACAACCAAACAACACTCAAACCATCAGCTGCTTCTTTTCCTCTCCCTTGTGCCCTTTCGAGCGCCGTGTTTCCTCAGTCGGTCATGATCCATTTCCTATATTCTGTCCTATCCTATCGTAGCTTCCCTTTCTTATTCACTATTTTCTCCACATTATCGCTCCATTCTGTTCTTGGTCGCCCTCTTCCTCTGGCCTCCCATACCTGCGCTCATCCATCCCATTTGTGTGTCCAAGCCATCTTAAAACATTTGCCTGTTTGTTTTATTACTGGTTCTTGGTTAAGGATATTCCTTATTTGACAGTTTCTTATTCTGTCCCTTCTGGTTTTCCCTATAAACTTCCCAGAGTGTTCCCCATAGTCGAGAAGCTCCCCAATATTGCATCAGAGAAGATACTTATTCTCGAGTTTGGTCACCTGTAGTAGATTGTTTATCTTACGGCTGGTAATGTTTGGGAGCGCTATCTTAGCTTTGGTTAGGTTAGATGTAGCTTAGTTGGGGATCAAATCGAGAAAGATGAGGGATAAGGAGAGAGTAGAGGAGGAGAGAAGAGGCATAGTGTACAGAAACTGCATTTCAATATCTTTTATCGCGAGCGTTATCTCTAAAATTATCGGTTTTGCGGAACTTTGGGAATTTTGTTTGGCAGTTTTGGAAGCTAGAATTTTGGGTACGTATTTATACATGCCTAATGGATATTTTGGGATAACTTCTTTTTGACAGGGTTGGTCTGTGGAAGTTTGCCCAGAAAATCTTTAAGAAGAATTCAATGTTATTCTTATATAGGTAAAATAACGTCATATCAACTGCAACTTACACATTTTGCTTACCAACGACTCGGCATGCAAAAACAAGCTGATGGCTCAGGAAATACGTGCATAATGCGAAAACCAAATGGGGCTTCCGAAATACATTAGAAATCACTTTCCTAATGGGTAATTTCACCCTCTGTGATATATGTTTTAAACAAGACATGAAAAGGTTAGAAACTGATAACGCATTTGCGCCGGATGACAACGCCCTGAGATGGTAAAAATACACATGGTGCAAACACATGTTTCACTAACACTTACCTGATAATCGGAAGCTTCCTTTTTTAAGTGGTCATATTTGAAGCTCTGGTTCGACCGATCATCGAAAAATCGTCCACCACCAAGGTCATTGTGCTCAGTAATCAAGGCCTTGTGATCTGAACCTTCTATCTTTACAGGAGTGAGTTGATCTTTGTTGTATTGACTGAAAGCTGACGAAGCGCCTTCTTTCAGTAAGCTATCGTTGTTCAGGAGCACACGAACATCGTTGAAAACTTCGTTGAACTCGCCAGGTGGTGAATGAAGGATGAAATTAGTCACAATTCGCACTTTCTCTTGATCAGAAATAGGTTCATCGCTATCAGCCGCCATCTTGTACCGTTGCTGATGGAACACAATCTCTAACTGCAGTGCTGCTATTTACAGACCCACCTTCTTAAACATGGTGCAAACGCATAAAATTTCCCAGCCTTTTCTATTTATCGTAATAAACAATTGTCCAATGCAGATAGCATAGCAGCAATATGACAAATTTTGTCAACTGGTATTTAATCCGAACAGTTCACTTCGGCAATTTTCGCATAAATTCGGCAAAGCTTTAGATCTCATTTTGCTTGAATAGATACTTCTTTCATTAAACAATGCAGGATGATTATTATTATTATCGTTATTATTATTTTATTATTATTATTATTATTATTATTATTATTATTATTATTATTATTATTATTATTATTATTATTATTATTATTATTATTATTATTATTATTATTATTATTATTATTATTATTATTATTATTATTATTATTATTATTATTATTATTATTATTATTATTATTATTATTATTATTATTATTATTATTATTATTATTATTATTATTATTATTATTATTATTATTATTATTATTATTATTATTATTATTATTATTATTATTATTATCATCATCATCATCATCATCATCATTGTTGTTACTACTATTATTGTTGGTGATCATAAACCCATTTTTTTTCTCTTTTTTTTTGGGGGGGGGGGTGTTTCCTGGCTATTCCGTCGGTGATAAAAAACGTCATTTGTCCGGTTTTGTAAAATAGAAACAATAAACTCAAGAACAGACGTGGTCACGCTAATAACCTGTCCAGCCAGTTGGTGAAGGTGGACATACCTACGGCTGGAGGGGGCGCGGGCGGGTGACCTTGCAGCCTCGCATCCCTGCGTTGCCAAATTATTGTTTACGCTCAACTCAACCGATGCACAGTTGAGAGTTACGATGGGAATTCTTCTCGTCCAAACAAGTAAAATTACACTCCCTAATACAGCAATTTTCTAAACGCATAAACTGTTCGCTACACCCGTACAAAAGACAAGTTATACAATGTATAGACTATGATTTGTCCCAACTCCGATATGCGCCGTAACCTGACCATCTCGTCGGCAGCAGTAGTTCAAACGAGATAAAACTTACTATGATGTATATCTGCGTGTTGTGGAAAGAGAGAGAGAATACTCTCCCATTCTAATTCTCGAACAGGAATCTTCTCCTTTTATCACTTAAAATTGTTTTAAACCTGAGAAGCTCCTTTCGACGTCACAGGATCTCACTGGTGCATATTTAAAAATCTGTGTTACACTCACATGACTTTCTCTACTCTTGTACTAACCATTCTTACAAACTCTTATTCCTGTATCTTCTTCGTGTTAGTTGAGATAAACTTTTGTACAAATTATCTTATTGTTTATTTCCTTGTAGATACAAGGGGAATATTAGAATACAGTAGCCTTTGGGCGGTAGTCAGATCTTTTAAAACTTTGAGATCCCGTTCTCTTTGCACGCTTAACATATAAAAGAATTAACAACGATGTTCCATTTCACGAAAGTTGTTTTCTGAAGCTGGCACAAATAACAACGAATATCTCCGAAATGGTCCACTCTGCAAAAAGATTTATTCAGACATAAATTGTATGTTTTAGCGACATCTACATTTTCTGCATAGTAACATTTTCTCTATCCCTTACGGTTTACGAGTTATTCATAGGTTATTCAGAGTAAAGGGGCTATAGCCAGAAAATTCAAAATATACATATCATTTGGCATAAAAAATATCTCAAACATATTACGTTTTAACCAAAATCACTAGAGCCATTTTCAAGAAAATAAAAATTTTCGAAAAATTTTCTATGTAAAGGGTAATTTAGGGTGGGACTATTTTCTTCAAAAGCTTCATGTCGCATCCTTGAAAGACAATAAACTTAAATACCAACTTAAGTTTTTAAGCTACATTTCGGTTTTCAGTTATGCTGTCCACAGACTGACAGAAACACGCGCACGAGGACCTTTTCCTAAAAATTTTTTTTTATTTCAGGGGGCCTCAAAACACATATTTCCGGTGAAATCTCGACATCGAATTTTTGGATGGAATACATACCCCCTTCTACCTAGAAGTAGAGAAAGTATTAAAAAGGTCAAGTCAATGTAATTTAGCTTTGGTTCATGTTCCAGAACAGCATCAACGCCACAGTGTTACGTAACTCACATTTCCAGTCAACACGTTACAAAGATTGTTCTTTACAGCAAACTCAACACTTCTTATGGTTTGTGCTATCTCCAAACGTCCAAACTGTCTCTAGACGAGACATTGCTCTTGTAGTACCCGCATAATTTGACTTCGTGTATGCTAAATTTACCTTCAAAGTGTTGGAGAATAATTCTTGCACTATTTTAATGGAAGATGCCCAACGATTGTAAACATAATTGATAATTTCCTCATTAGCTTAATAATTTTCGTAGTCTCTTTGGATATCTTAGAAATATTTTTCACACTTGATACCAATTTATCCACATCATGAAAATGCACTCTTACTTCGTCTGCAACTCTGAGTAAAGCATGTTAAATGCTCCACCATTTGTGGATAGAGCATTTTAGGCCTTTGTCATTATGGCGGAGCATCAGTGACAAACA
Source organism: Tenodera sinensis (assembly GCA_030765045.1). Classification (NCBI taxonomy): domain Eukaryota; kingdom Metazoa; phylum Arthropoda; class Insecta; order Mantodea; family Mantidae; genus Tenodera; species Tenodera sinensis. Next base: position 349,876 of record JAUKNM010000015.1, read on the forward strand.
GTAGAACTTGCTCCCGTTTTACGTCACCATCCCAGAGCAGATTCATAGCATTGTCAAACAGTACAGCAATAGTAGAATCGTTTGCCGCTTCAAGGGATTTACAATCGAGCAGAAATATATCACCCGGGTGATCAGGAAATAGTGTGTCAGCAACATATATCTGCTAGCACCAATCAGCGGTCTCACTGCTAGGCGTGGCGTTCAAATCTAATGCAGTGCCGCCAACTCCGTTTCACAAGTGCCACGTGGTTCGGTGGTTGCCCTGCTCGCTGTTACCAAGGTGTTGGACCGAGTTCGTGACGATTTGAAGGTGGGAAAAACTACTGTGAAGAATGTGACCAAGGAGAAGTGCCCGGTTGCTTTAATACGCCATCTGCCAATCTGGGTAGGCAACGAAGCAAACCCAAAGCTTCACTTGACGCATTTCAGGAGATCTGTACCAATATTATGAATTTCCTACTCGTGGGAAGTTGCTGTGTTGCCAGAAAGAAGCTCACTTATGCGATAGCTGCCTAAGTAAAGTGCTGGGAGGAAAGAATGATACTGTTGCATGGCTTGGCAAATGTTTGCGTTTTGATGAAACGTGGGTAAATGCAGAACTGATGACAATGAAAGTGCCAGTTGGGAAAGGAAGTAGATTGATTCTGTTTCATGCTGGTGATGTATGTGGTTTTGTTCCAGACGCTATGCTCTTATTTAAATCAAAGAGCGTTCGTGATGATCCATGTTCATTCTTGTTCTGTAGCTACACGAGCCAACATCTTCATCCATAAGAACTTGCTGAACGACCTGGAGAGAGAGCAGCCTTTTCATGAAGTCATAACTGAGAAATGCGCGTGCGCCGAGTCGGAGCAGACCTTAGTTACCTTGCTGCCAACATTGCTGCCACAGACACCAAGCCTTTGTTGCCAACGTTAAAAGACTCGATACAGTAAAATGAACTGGCGAAGGGTTTTGCAGATGTGGAACCAGAGATAGACTGAGGTATGTATGTAATGAGGGGATGTGATTTAGGTTATGTTGCACCTCAACAGCTCCAAGTCAGGTGAGGGTGTTACGGTGCTTGTGCGTGCACCGCTGGTCGTATAATTAATATTGTACCCAAATACTAGCACTGGTAATAATAATAACAATAACAACAATAATAATCATGATGATGATAATGATAATAACAATAACAGATAAACCGGCTCATATTTAAAGGGTGGGGGACAAGGGTAAAAGCTGAGGGAGGGGGAGAAGGTATGACGTAACCTGTAGAGGCTGATGTCTCATAGTTTTTTGAAACATGTTCTTTAGCGATTTGCAGTAGTTCTATTACTTGTGTTACCTAAACTTTCATTTTCATTAAACTTCTGTTTTCGTGCTATTTCCGACAAACAAACATTCAGTGTTTTAAACTTCGATGTGAAATTAAGATTAAATGGACAATTTCATATTCGCTGAATAAAATCAATTTTACAGTGCGCATGCGCGTGTGTGCATGAATATCTTTAAAATGTGGTCTATTAAAATTGTTTAGACGTTTTAAATTTAATTTCATCATAGTGATATGACGACTCTAATGCCGAATATTTTGTTTTCGTTCCTCGCGGCAGGTTCGTTCTGTTTAATATTGTTTTCTTTACGATGAGAGTATTTTCTTATCACCAAGTGTAATAAAAATGTTGAAATTATTAACACCTTACGCCCCGCACCTTTGTATGAGCTGGCGAGTCGACCTTTGAGGCTACCTGGCATAACTAATAGATAAGCCATCTTGGCTTCCCCCCAATATTCCCAACCGTTCTGGAATATTTACACCCTTCTGTTTGTCCATTAAAGTATAACTTGCCACAAACGTCAAGAATTTTATATCCCGCTATTTTTATTCGTCTCAAAACTTCTTTATCTGGAGTCATTACTGAAGGGTGTGCAATAGGGCTGGAACTGCTACAAGGTTTCTTTGAAGATATTCTTATAATTGTTGAAACAAATTTAGTTTCCTGTTTATATTATATAATCATATAATATATATTATGTTAATATATCTCGCAACGATCTTTTCCATACTCTTGTGTATCATCATCAGCCAAAATGACCTTGTATCCATCATATGAAACCGTTACAACTTCGCGATTACGTCACATATACGTCAACCACCATGTCATCATTTGATGACGTCATTACCCTCCCGCTCTCAATACGAATTTTGAAACAGAATCAGTAAAAGATATTTAAAAATTCATAACCTGGTCCCTATTTTTCAAAATGAATATTTTTTCTAAAACCATCAATTTAATTGGTTTAATAATTTAACCTCGGGATTTATTTCATGAATACGTGACAACGGCTGACTTTTCTGTTTATATTTAATGTTCCTAAATTTTTTTTTTCTGGTTTCCAAATGTCGTTTTGTCTTGTCAATGTAAACCTTACCGCAGTCTAGACAGTCAACTTGATAAATGCCAGACTTCTTACAATTTGGAATTTTGTCCTTTTTACAAAAATTGAGCACATTTTTTACAGTATATTTATTTTGAGGAGCCAACATTATGTCGTGTTCTTTAAAACATTTTATTAGCCCAAGGTTGGTAAATACACTTCCAGTCATCTTTTTTATTTGGAGAGTAGAAGCTTCACTTTTCATTTTGTCTATTAAATTCTTCCTTATTAAGGGGTATATTTATCAACCTATAAATCAAACTGTTGAAAACGGTTGAAAAATTTTGTTTTTTTATATAATTATCAGTATGTGTTAACTTTCTATCGGTACCAAAGTTCTGATAAAAGCACACGTTGAGTAGCCGATGCAGTTGGTACCAATGAAGTCAATTCATCAGCCGAGTGCGTCCGGAATTTCCACATCTGATAGCACCAAATTTGTACTTGTTTTAAATACAGGGTCAAATCCCTTTTTAAGGAATTCCAAATTTTTAACTAACCGGTTTAAAAATGGAGATTTTACGTGCAATAGCTGAACGTCCAGTGTATTTGAAATGGTCGATTACTTCAAGAACACTTCCGTGAATTCGACCCGCTTCGCTGAGAGGATGTTCACGACAATGGACTGTAGAATGTAACTCCGACACCCGGCAGACTCGTTTTAATATCCCTTCTCTGCTAATAATACAAAAGACTGCATCAAAGAATAACTCAGCAGCCATGTTTTCCCTGAACTTGTCAGCATTCCTGCTTTATTCACAAAGTGTCAGCAAACAAGGTGGAATTTCTAATCGAGGACAACCAAGATAGTATATGAACACAAGCACCATTTTCTGGAGTGTATGTTAAATTTGGTCAATTCAAATTCCGAAGTCACCAAAACACTCCGCCGAAATTTAGAAGACAGGCGTTACATATTGACTTATCGTTTCACCAGTTGATGTCGAATATTTACATATAACAGGTCAATTACAAATAATTGATTCTCGGGTGGTAGGCCACATCAAATTTAAAAATCCAAGCGAGGCTCTTAGTGGTTGAAACACCTGCAAAGCTCTAAGTTGCATAACTGCTTGAATTTCCAGGAGTATTCCTGGCGCAGAATTTCCCCCTTTATTCGCGCATACAGACTTTCTGATTCCTATCAAAGGCAAGGCTTCAGAAATATTGATGCCTTTATTGCAGATCACGATTGCGCCGTAGCCGAGTGGTTAGACCATTCCATTCTCATCAAAGCGGCCCGGGTTCGATCCAAGGCAGCCACATATGGGATTCGTGGTGGACGAAGTAGCGCTGGAGTAGGTTTCCCGCAGGTTCTCCGGTTTCCTCCACCATCTCATTCCATATATCATCAGTGTCACCGCCTGTGGTGCCGTAGTAGTAAAAGTGGGGGTTAAAGCCTACAACAAATTATAGCAGATCACCAGAAAACACTTTTTGAACTAAATTAGCTTTTAAAAATGCTAGTCACCATACCCATAGTTACTTACGGTGCCAAAAAGATGTTCCTCGTCTCTTAAAAGAATTAAAACTTTCCAAAGGAACACTCGCTACGTTTCCATGGGAAATTCAGATCGATTACACTTCTCATTCAGGATTCAGTTCTGCATGGAAACGCGGATTGTGATCGAACTAAGGTCCTGGATGCGATCATCTAAGACGTGTGATGGGATAGAATATGTGTAGCATGGTAACACCAACAGGATTCAAATCGATGCTAACTTCTACTGTACTCGTAATGCGCTGCACGTTCGTCATTAGTGAACGTGTGTCATTAAACAACAATGATGACAAAGCCAATTTACTGTGTTTATAATCTCGCAATGTGTTCTAAAACACATTTACTAACCTCAAAACCTACTTAAAATACACAGAAAATGTTTTTACATGTTCGCTAATATATAGCAAGCGAGCAACATAAAAGCATGCATTATTTATACTTGAGTCTTCTGCATCCAAATCGATCTCACTCCGGATTGAATTCAACATGGAAACGCCCATCTTATATTGCCCGCCTCAGTAGCGTGATGGTTAGCGTGTCTGCCTCACGTTCAAGAGGTCACGAGTTCGAATCTCGCTTAGGGTAAGTTATCCGGGTAAGTTTTTTTTCCGAGGTTTTCCCTACCCTGAGAAGACGAATGTCGGGTAACTTAAAGCTCCGTGGACCTCGGGCTCATTTGAGCATCATTTCACGCATTTCATTTCATTCGTCCGATATGACACAATGTTGGAGGACGTTAATTGAAAACAAAACCCATCTTATTCCTAATGGGCTTGAACTTTTAGCTCCCAATGGATGTATTAAGTGTTACCTTTCCTAGAAATTGTATTGGAGATTTTTTTAAAGTAAATTTTACTATTTCACATTGTGCATTAGTAGCAAAAAATATCAGTAAGCCATTCACTAAATACTACATCCAGTGGCGGCTCTTCAGGTGAAGCTCCACTTCATCAGTTTTAGTTGTATTAAATATAACATAGGCGTATAATTTGTTGTACGCCCTAATATATAACAAACAGCCGAGAATATATCTGTAAGGGTAGGTAAAAGGACGGATGAAGGCTATCTGCCTTGGCTGGCACTTTGGGAGACAAGAGGTGCAGCTATTTCTGTCAGGCGATATTTAGCTGCACGTTGCCATGACAACGAAACAGAATGTGAGGTTCCATGTATTGCTAAACAGGCCTGTTGCGAGAGTAAAGTGAAGCTACCCAGTACAGTAATTTAGCGAACCTCAGCTCCTTATAGAGGCTAGTTTATCGGTTTATTGCCCTCGTGAAAGGCAAGCTAACTCACCCCCTCTCTTAGGGGTATCCTGTTTGGTATTCCCAAGAGATGATACTACGTACTTCCTTGGAAAACTTCAGTTCTGTATTCTCGCTGATTCTTCAAGGTTTCTGCAACATTCAACTGTTTTCCCCATTGATGCCCTCACCTGTCTTCAGGAAACATATACAAACCTATTTAAAATAAGTTGTTTAAAAAGGGAACTTGATATTTTTATGGAAACGAACAACACCAGCATAATGATCCCATTACACAAACTTTGAAGTTGGTCAGGGAAAACTAAGATATTTCGACAAGTGTAGAAACTTCTTTCGCTCGTCGTAGCAGTGACGTCAACGAACCTTTCAATGGAGGGAAGCTTTTCTGCTTTTACGCGCATAAATACTTATTTATGAGCTCTCTGACCCAGGGAAGAGTAAGCTCTACAACGACTTGTTGAATGACCTAGAGAGGAAGCAGCCATTTCATGACGACATAACTGAGAAATACGTAAACAGAAATATCAAATTAGGTCTCGAGCCGCCGCTGCATCATTCATCTCTTGAAGACAATCAGCACCACTTTTAGACTGATACACTATATCTCCCCCTTTTCCTTTTATGAAAGACAAGTGTGCGACCTGGGTTCCAGAGATGCCAGCTTCCATCCCATCCTTGGGGTTTCTCTTGTCACTTAGGTGAATCCTGGTTTCCTTATTTTCATTCCTGGCTTCTTTTCAATCCATTCCTCATTTCATTTCCCTTGTCATCTTCCTGATGAAACAGAGGTATCTTTAGACGTGCCGAATGACCCTGTTAGGATCTGCGAGAGTGACGTCATGCAAATTGATGGTGGGGATAACGTCTCTCTCCTTTGTCGTGCACTACTCTCTAAACTGGCACTTTCAACGCAGTTTCTTTCATCTGTCCGTCATCAAGTTGTTCATTTCTAAAGCTGTTTTCCGAAAATGTTGTATAAACATGTAGTAGTGTCTTTCAAAACACTCTAAGTGTAAGGTATTCACCATGGTTGAACAATATATTATATAACTCTGTGGCAGATTTTTGAAACGTTATCTGATTTCCTTGGAGACAATTGCAATCTGCATTTTAAACTACACTTTTCTCAGATTCTTCACAACCTGGCACTGTTCTCACAAACACTCACTATTATTTACTTTAGAGTACTTCAAACATAGATCACAACCTTTTCTTGGCATTTTTCAGAGCTCCAAGAAGCTTGTACGCTTAAACACAATGCCTTTCCTCTGCCGTTTAAAACCACTCAAAATTACTCATTGTGTAAGATGATAATCGAGTCGCACACAATAAAACAAAAGTCTACTCCCTCCAACTGGCGAAGTGACCGTTGCACTGGGAGGGGGGGGGGGAGAAAGCTTGGTATTAATCGATTAGAGGAGAAGGAGGGGAGGGAATGTCCTTGATTCACCTTGTTGACACTGTAAGGATCTCTTTCTCATTGCACAACAACTACACATACTTTATATGTGTGCTATAAAGATTTCCGTTCTTATTTGTGTATTGAAAGTTTAAGAAACTGCTAAAACACCTCAAATTAAAAGATTACGTAGCTCCCCTGACTGGAATTGTGGCAACGTCGCGTCTGTAAAACGGCCCCTCGTTGGCTGCCGCTGGTGTTCGTTGCTCTTCGTGGCTTTTTTCAAATACGTCATGTAAATAAAGCTGACAGTAATTACCCCTCCCCCCTGCTGACGTCAGTATATTCAAGGGAAATTGCTCTTGCTGGCTTCTGATTGGTTCCTCGAACATGTCTCCCTTCCAGCGTAGCTCCCTTTCTCAAGGTCTACCCCTCCAGCTTTCCCGCGCTTGCGCATTAAGTGAGAAATATGCTTTTCTAGGAGAAAGCAGAGGTAGTTATTTCCGGTTTAGATTTGATGTCTGTGAGTGGTTGGTTTTGCTGTAATCGCTGACTGTGTAGCAGATATACAATTATGAGGGAGCCATCATCTCTGTGTATAAGTGTGTCCCATCAACTTAATATTCAATGAGATTCCACAATGTCAGGTAAAGAGTTTTCTATACGCATGTGTTGAGTTGGGAATGGCGTAATGTTTTGTTAGTCTTCTCAGATAGTGTTGCGGGTAAAATATGTAATTACAAAGTTACAAACAAACGTCGGCATTGAAATATAACCTCTTTATGGAAATTTACATGGGATTTCCACTTAGCTGTGTTGAAAAGCAATTTGAAGGAGTGCAGTGTGACATAGAAGCAGGTTATTTTCTTGGTTATCTACAGGTGCTGATATTTTTATTCATGATGAAGAAATTCAGAAGCAATGTGATGTTAATACGCTTTTCCAGGCTCTTTCATTTTATCCTAATGAATTGTGGCGGTCGAATAATCATTTTTATCTTATTGTGGAAGTTTAATCGCTTAAAATTTTGATTTGGCTAATTACATATGTATTTACAAGTGAACGTTTTTGAGGTGAAGGTGACTGTAGCAGAGGATTTCTATGGATGTTAAAGTCATTTATGAACCGATTTTTTAATTGACAATTTGCCGAACTAATAAGTGTGAAGTGAAATCTAGTGGTTGCATGCTCTAAAACGCGTGTAAGTAACAACAAATCAATACGGGAATAATTGATACGGCGAGTTAAACATGCACTTTAGTTACTATTACTGTTCAATATAATCGAACAGTAATGTGGAGAAACTAAGTTGTGCAATAAGGGTAATATTGCGTATTTGCTAAAATATTTCACATCGATTTTCGCGCGATTTTTTCGAACGTGGTAAAAAAGTTATTTGCGTGTATCTTATAGTTGAATGAGGCTTATATCATAAACTTGAAACAATATTAATGCATTCATGTTATTTATGTAGGCACTCAACATTCGCTAACGCAAGTATTTGTGACAAGAATTGGAGTTTAGAAAATGCCCAATGTTAACCTCAAATAAAACGGTGTCTTCCATCTTGTATTACTGTTTCAACTATTGATAGGTTATAGGCCGTCAACTCAATTTGTCAGAGTTTTTGCTATCATCTTGGTGCTGCATCAGAATTTACCACTAAAGGCCCTAATCTTAAATAAACAGTTTCAATGTGGATCATATTTTCGAGCACAGCATTCTGTGTTTTCCAATGGACAAATACAAACGTAGGAATGTCTTTAGTGGCCGTAGAATATGAAACAATAACAAGACCGGACGTTACTTGCAACTCATTAGCAATGTGCAAGTTGTGAAATGGGTAAATGATTACAAAATATTCAAATTACATTTTTTGCCTAGTGTTCTTAAATGAGCTGAAGTTTCCAACATGTGATGTGAGACTTTTTCGAAGTCCAATATTAGTGGCATATCGGTAAAGATTGTGTATGCGAGAAAAACGCAGTTTTGTCAGAAATACTTGAGTTAGACAACCCTGTGTAGGTGCAAAATAATCGTGAGTTAATAAGTAGTGGTTTAACAACATGATGCGCCTTGTTAAAGTAATTGGGGCCATCCACCCCCACCTTTTTTTTTAAGTGACTTCAGTTACATCATGGAATTACAACTAAATAGACATTTAGAACTAGATTCATACTTTTTGCAGACGATTTAGTTCTGCTGGCATGTTCAGAAGATGAATTATAACGTTCAATATTTATTTTTAGTAAACTTAAAATATAATAATAAAGAAATTATGGGGAATATCCTGTTCCTAGCAAAATATTGGATTAAAAAAATATTAGAAAGAGTAAATCATTTCCCATAGCTTGGATATTCATTATTCTTTTTTTTGGTAAATGTTTACAAGATCGACCACTCGAGAAAACGAATGAAATATAGTGCAATGGATGCAGTTTTTATTGCTGATTACGATTTTGAAAGTTTTATTTTGCGCTCAAGCTTCGTTTTTTATCTATGAACAAATTTCGTGGGTGCGATACAGTGGTTTTATTTCGCTTATGTGGCGGATATTTAGCAAATAAATGTGTATAAACGAATATAATATATGGTAGAATATGGGTAAACAATTACCCATTATTTTTTTTTTTTTTTAAGAAAATTGCGAAGTATAACAAAACAATGGGAATAATATTACGAGAGTTTCCCTAGTGCAAATAAATTCTAGAATCTGCCTGTATAAGGCATTGGCAAGACCTGTGCCTCGTTAGATAGACACCGAGGAAGAAACATGAAAGCAAATAGCTAATATTCACTAGGTATACAACAGCATATACAAAATGTGATCATAAACACAATGAAGGTGTACCACAAGAAGAACCTGTAATTAACTACATAAAGGATTATCAAAAGAAGTGGTTAAATCATGTACATCACATGCATAGAAATAGAATCACAAAAGTCGTGCACAATCTTCCAGATGGAAAGAAATCTTTAGGTTGTCCAAAGAAGCGCTGAGCTGTGAGGTTGTAACAGGCCTTATGTGCTAATATGTGGAGTGAAGAAGAAGATGTGTACTACAAGTTGTGCAATAAATGTTAGATGTGCGTGATGGAAGTGTTTTCCTGGACGAAGTTTGACACTTACCTTGGGATGCCGACTTTTATTTGTGAAACCCTTTGGCCGGTAGACAAAGAGGGTAAATATTGATCTGAGGCTCTTGTGGTATTGAAACATAACCAATATTAGGTTACGTTAGGTTAATGTCATCCTCTACATTTACTTTACAATGTGGATACCAAAATTTTACCATTTTCCCAAGAACACAATCTTAACATATTTCAAACTACAGCTTCACATTTTTTGGTGTAATATACATGTAGAACTATTTGGGTGACTTCTTGTGGGCAAACATTTTATTAAGATAACTTAAGGTTTATAATTATTTATTTAGTTCCCATGCATGTAACCGTGCTGAAGAACGCAGGGCAACCAAATTCCCCATGTTCTATCACTCATGGCAATGCAAACAACAATTTTGTCTCTGAATTACACTATGTAATTATATACAGGGTTGTTCATTTAAAACCTAACAGGCGCACGACATTTCGCCTGTGCACGATTTTGTGTGCCACTGCCAGCTTTGCTCCTACATAAACTCTGCACATAAAGCATGTATAACAATCTTACCTTATAGAAGATGCTGGAAATGTTGCCCACCCTCGGCCTCGGCTAAACAAGCATTATACTGTGAGAACACATTCTGATTAAGTTGGGCAAGTATAGTGTCTCTGATTTCATTTCTATTTTGTTTTAGTTGTTCCCATGTATGACGATTTGTTTAAAACTAAAACAGTACAAGTGTCCATGCTTATTATTATTATTATTATTATTATTATTATTATTATTATTATTATTATTATTATTATTATTATTATTATTATTATTATTATTATTATTATTATTATTATTACTACTACTACTATTATTACTACTATTATTATTATTACTATTATTATTATTATTATTATTATTATTATTATTATTATTATTATTATTATTATTATTATTATTATTATTATTTATTGCTCGGATTTTTAGGTGCTGAAAACTTCTGAAATATTTATTTTTTACGTGCTAAAAGTCCAAAATATGTGCCAAAACAAATAAAATATTTTTTCTTAATATATTTTGTTGTTCGACGACGCTGTCAATTGCTAGAATCACATCAGTGTCACCTGTGTGCTGGAATTTTATCTCACGGGAGCTCTTTTACATACTAGTAAATCTACTGACATGGTGCTGTCGTTTTTAAGCACACATAAAAACCATCGGTCTGGGCTGGATTTGAACCTGCGACCTTGGGAGCAGTAGGCCAGCGTCTAACCAATTGAGCCACCCAGACCGATTATTATATCTTTCATTTCATTATTATATCACTTCATTTCAATAATGAACAACAGATTGCAACATGTGGTCTAACTAATAAAATAGAGCCTCAAAGAAGTTGGATGATGACTTGTTAAAAATAATTTTGCTGCAGCTTTTATGTGACTATATAAATATGTAAAACTTATTACAAAAAGAGGTTTCCTTTATGTGCGATAAACTGCTCCAGTGTGAATATCCAGAATAAACTCAGTTTCAAATTCTTATTAGGACACAAACAAAATATGTATTTACCTAAAAATCTGAGCTGTGATTATTATTATTTGCATTAGATTTGAAAGACTTGTGGGCTTTTAAGAGGTAACGTCACTCTGATCGTCAGGGACTGGAAGTAGAGTGAGTGACGTTGGCTCTAGTGATTCCAGAACTTGCCTGCCTGATAGTCCTCTCACATCACGAGCAGGAGTCCAAGTCGTGGTTCTCACCTGTGTTATTTCCTATTTATACAGGTTTTTTTCTAGTGTAAAGTTGGTACATAACATTGTGCATTATGACTGGTGCAAGTCTGCAGGTCCTTCTCCGGATGACCATGATAAACTCTGAAGGGAAGCATGGTCACTGACCACTTACACATTGAGTACAGTTACCAATGAAGCACATGTTGGTCACCGTGCGAGAAGCAATGAAACGAGTAATCATGGGATATTTGAGTTCGTATGCACTTTCGCATTGGAGAACTTTCAAATGACCTGCACTGCCATTCCAATCACATAGCAACTGAATTAGGGCCCTAAGTCACAAAACATTTCTGTAAGAAGAGGAGTGAAGGCCGGCCACAACTGTGGAGCACTGATGGAACATATCCTGAATCACACCGTTCTAGTGGACATCGCCCCCCTCCCTCAAGTTGGCACAGTGTACAAAATGTGTGAATGGCATCAATTGCATCGTCACGCAATTATCGTGCTGTAAAAGGAAGTGTCAATACTGCAGAAAGTTCAGCCCAATAACAAAGGATATCTCGGAAATTGATAGCAACAAATTTGACAAAGTGTGTACTTTAATGAGATTTAAACCAGTTTTGAGCTGTTTCCCAAGAATGCCAAGAATAGATCTCTTCATGCTGCTGTATTTTTAAAAATTAAATGGCAGATATCTTAGGGAAAAGAGGAAATAAACTTACGGGAAAATAAGGCCTTTGATACAATGAATGAAAGCAGAATTGGGGAATGGTACTCCTGAGGAGAAAAGTGATCTCTGTTCACGTGTTGGGATAGTTTCATCAGCAAATGGGAAAAGAAGTACAACACAGCAAGCTGTTTGTGTGATATGTTCACCACAAGTGCACACGACACACATATATTGAGAGTAGATGGACAAAAATTGCATGGCGAATTGAAAGCTGAAGTAAAATCTAGCCAAGTTAATGTATGTTCCTCTGTTGTAAACATTAACACGCTAGCTAAAGAATTGCAAGGAGCGTTGTAGCAGCTATAGAACATTTTTCAGAAGGCAAATTTGAGAAGAGCTGTCAATGACAAAAATCAAAAGAGAAGACCCCTCCGTGTATAAATTCTGCATCTCAGACAGTCAACGCCTCAGACGCAACAGTGCCTTCACCAAGAAGACTTCGACCACGCCACCGATGATGTCCACCGGAGTAGTGGACGAAACGTCTGGACCCAGTTACTCCAGCAGACCACGGCAAATCAGCCCGGAAGACTCTTTTAGAATCAAATGTATGATCCTGGAGGAAGAGCTCTCAAGAAACAAAGGTTTTTATTTCGTTATGCATACTACAGCAGTGTTGATGAATCTGCTGAGATGAAGTAACACTTCACCCCATTTGAACCCTTCATCCCAACACAGACAAGCAGCGGTGTACACATGGCTCTTTGGGACCAGGAAATTGTGTATTTATGTTAACAAGCCTTCAGAGCAATGAGCTATAGTTTTCAACTTTTCGCAGATGCTTTCATGTAAGCGCAACTCAGATAATTCAAATGTTTATAATTAGAAACCAATTGTAATTCTAAGATTTTTCTTAGTAGCTTGAGTTTTGTATTAAAGCGGTATAAATAAATCACATGTAATTTGAATTTCATTTTCCTTAATTCAACATTTTTGTTCAGAAATGTCAGTCGAAAATTAGTCTAAATATGGAGATTTAATGCAATTACCTTGTCCATGTGTTTCTGCAAAAAGAGGTGTCTCGTTTTGTTGGAACGGAGTTTGTGGGTGGGATAGCTTTCGTAGCTGCCGGCCTTGAGCTTTTATACCTGCTCCCACGTCCCCTTGTTTAAAACATGTGCATCTTCCTACTGTTCAGTGTGTTGCTAATTAATGCCACAATGCAGAAAAAGTTTGTCATCGAGAAGTTGAGAGTTTTGGGGGGGGGGGGAATCTGAAATTGGAAAAGAAAATGGGATACCACCGAACACTGTCAACTAATCTGAAGAAGATCCTGATGGCGATGAGTGAATATTAATTAGAAATGGATATATCTACGGTCTGTACTGCTAAACTGTCAATTTTAGATGCAACTTTTGTAATTCAAATGATTTTCTTGTCCCTTCAGCTTGGAATTCTCCAAGTTCCACTGTAGTAAAACCACATTTACAAATTGAGATTGCAAAATTTACTAACAAAAGCAATTCTGAAATTACAGTTACAAAATAAGGTGGTTTTAGATTAATTTAGAGAACGTGGTATGGCAACATATAAAATGAAATGTGCTGCAGCTTGTAAACTCCCCTCCTTTGAGGCATGAGGTGTGCGCTGTGTGTATACAGGATGTCTTCTGTGACGTGACGATTCCTGCAGTGGCAATGCCCAGTTTGTGGACTCCTGTATAATGTTCAGTAAAACTTTGTTTAAAAGCATTCTGTTTGCTGCCAAATAAATTCTAATAAAACTTACAAGAAATAAAATGTGTATTGAGCAACATGTCTGGAAAACAGTTCACCTTCTGGTAGGATAACTGCTTACACGTAGTGTGTGTGTGCTACACTTCCCCAGGCCTGAGTAAAATGAATCATAAAAAGAAATTATTTCTAATTATAACCAATAGATAACACTTGAAAATGAACAAGTTGCCTCTGTATTGTGGTGGTAGCATGTCTGTCTCACATTGGTCCTGAGTTCGAATCTTGCTTACGGTGAGTTATCAGGCCCAGCTTTATTCTGCGAAGATGAATGTCGGGTAACTTTAAGCTCTGTGGACCTTGGGCTCATTTCATCGTCCCATATGATCCATCAGTAGTTGCTGATCAGCCAAGATAATCTTGTATTACGTTGCAATAGGACATGAACATTCTTGAGTTACCAGGCATGTAATATGTGGAACTGTTTGAGCCATCCTCATAATGGCCGAAAGGTGGGACAGTTTTATAAATATTACGCAGCTAGTAACCCAAGAAGCTCTAATAATCATTGCCGCCAAAGCTTCAAATCTTATGTTTACAAAATTTGAATAGTAACATCTCTAAACTATTAGGAAGGTGGATCATTTTAAGAATTGTGACTTTTCAAAATCTGTTGGCTAATTATTGGGAAGTTACAAGCAGAAATGATAAATATAACTGAAGGAAGTTTTTATCAATGGTGAATAAAATTATGCAATTTTCCTGTGTCCGTCATATTTTGTTTTTATAAAGCTTTTTTGTCATTTTTCATATTATAGTCATATTTTCTCTTACACTTTTGTCATATTTTTATCTTCCTATTCCTGTTTCTCGTATGTGCTTGTAGTCGTGCCAAAGACAGTTTTTCACATGTGCTGATTGTTGTTTGTTATATTAGGTGTTTTTCCCATTACAATGTACGTGCAAATAGAAGATCGTTTCTTTTCTAAAACTTGAAAATGTGTGCATCTTCTTTCTTATCGCCCATCAAAATTAGACATTTATTTCATTCTGTGCAGCGAAGGGTCAGCCTTGGATTTAGTAAGTAAATAAGTTCTAAATGTAACTATAAAATTAATATTTATTCGTTACTATTGAGTGTGCAAGATTTTAAAAATAATTTTCATTATAGTGTTAATTTAAAGAGTACTAATTTTTTAAGGTTTTAAAAATCCACCAATATATGTATATCGTCATATTTTCTAATTTCTTTGGTCGTAAGTGCTTGCATATTTATAGAATTTTTAGGTTATTAACATTGGGGCCGACTTCTACTCTGGAACAGAAGATTGTAAATATAGGAGTAGTGCTGATGTTACAAGCTTCAGCTGTAGTTTTTCATATGACGACATCTTGTATTGTTACAATTGGTGAGTAAAATGCTCCTAAATGCATTTGTATTTATGGAACCATATGAAGCATATTGTGAATACTTGGCCTGTGATACAGTGAACCACAAAACCTTGTTTATCCATACTAACTCGATCGAAAGGCAATCTGGGTTATATGGCAAATAAGTAGACTTGCACTTTGTGACAATAAAATATTCTGCTTAGTAACAAAATTATTTACAGTACATAGAATGTGTTATTTTTATTAATTAACGTCCTCCAACATTGTGTCGTCGGACGAATGAATGAAATGGGTGAAATGATGCTCAAATGAGCCCGAGGTTCATGGAGCTTTAAGTTACCCGACATTCGTCTTCTCAGGGTAGGGAAAACCTCGGAAAAAACCTTACCCGGATAACTTACCCTAAGCGAGATTCGAACTCGCGACCTCTTGAACGTGAGGCAGACACGCTAACCATCACGCTACCGAAGCGGGCACGTAGAATGTTTCCTTTACAAGATATTAAAAATATAAAAACTGTAATAACAAAGTCACACCATTTCTTAACAAAAGAATTTATCCATTCTTTGCTTTTAAACAGGTGTGGCATTTGAAGTACGGGTGATATATATAAACACACCGTTTTCCTGCGTTTTGGCCATGCTAAGCCTTCTTTTAAACATTCCTGTCCAAGCCTTGCTCAGTGGTACGCCGTTGTCCTATTAACATTATTTGGCACTAATTTAGTTTCAATCATATCTTTTACGAGTCTGTCATAATGTCTTCTCAGGTTGTAGTACTTCGTGTTCATCAGATCTCTCTTCTGTCGTCTGTATATTGGCAAGGAATTTTGTGTTTTAAAGCAAAGATTGTCCTTGGGCAGCCCAGCGTTTTTGGTGGCAGGAATATCGTGTTAATGTTGCCTCCATTCGGAACTGCATAACAAAGAAAAATGATAGTTTTGTTTTAACCATTTCTGTCCAAGGTTTTTGAGATGGCCACTTATTTCTTATGTAGTTCCCAATGGAGGCCATGAGTTGAGGTGTGTCTTCATTTATTAAATAATAATTGCTGATGGTGGCCGAAATGTTATAGATATTACACGGTGGTAACCCGTGAAGTGCTAAGTAATGATTATCGCAGTGAAAGCTTCAAATGCTAGACATGCAAGTAAGTATTGTAGGAAGCCTAAGCCTTGTTGATATACTGCCACTGCAGCTGTGAGAAAGAGCTGCCTTGGTCACATTCCTGCACACTTCACACTTAGTGGGAAATGTCTATACAGAGTTTCCACGTCATGAAGCTGCAATGGCTCAGCGCGGTGTTGCCACCTATGTTTCTCCCCGCGCTCGCAACCTCATTTATTATTATTGTTATTATTATTATTATTATTATTATTATTATTATTATTATTATTATTATTATTATTATTATTATTATTATTATTATTATTATTATTATTATTATTATTATTATTATTATTATTATTATTATTATTATTAATCATCAAACACCAAGAATTGTTTTTCGCTCGCCACTTGTAATAATTTGGGCAGATTTTCCTGTGTACCTGAGAACAACCCTTGCATGTATGTCATTCACCCCCAGGCCGGAAATTAACCTTTTTTCCAACACGGGGGAATATTTTGAAGCAGAAATTAATGAAATTTGCGTCGAATAACACAGCGTAAAAATCATATTTCACCTTTGTGCTGCTTTTGTATGTATGGCCTTTTTACATTCTTTTCTTAATCTACAAAATGTACCCACACCAGTCGCCTTATGAAGTCCACTAACAATAAACGAGTCACTGTGTTTGGGGTTCTTTTTCTTTAAATAATCATACACCTTAAGAATTGTTTTTCGCTCGCCACTTTTTATAATTTCGCCCTTTTTTCTGCGATCGATTGCGCACTGATTACTTAAGTGCAATACACACGATTACCAGAGAACTTGTAAAACTCGCTCACACCTCAGATTCCCGAAACCTACTGAAGTACAATCCCTTATCGGCCTTATCTGGTTTTCATTAACTCCAAGACGCCAGGAGCGGGTTATGTTGGCCGTGTGCCTTGCGCGCTGCAAACATTTGCCTTTAAATGGTGATTCATGGATGCCTTGGTACTGGAGCGGTTCAATATGTGTTATTTCCTTGTCAACTTTGTCACTAAAAGTTTTTACCTGGACTTACAGAACGAGAATTAGCCAGCCACTGTATAAACGAAGAAACCAAACACTTTGTTTCAAACTTTATTTTTTAAAAAAACTATCGGTTTAGACACATTGATATAATATAAATACCAACATGGCCTATGAAAGCAAGCGAATAATACAGACTTTTTTTTCATTGCAACTATTTTGGTTTAAAACCATGTTTCAACGTTCGGAGCGAGAATGTTATAGAGCAATTCCGCGAATGTCATACCGAGTGTTAAAATTTGAAATCAATGTTTCACTCTTTTTTTACTGAGGAAAGATGATGCTAGATACTCCAAAGTATCTTATGAAGGGAAAAATAAATGTTTTTGACGTGAATATGGATTCAAATTTCACTTCGTGCCCACATATTTCCAAAACACTAAAAATAAGCGTGAATAACAGTGATTTTCATATCAATATTTCAGGAGCTATGTACAACTGTTTTAATATTTTTGTTCTGTACATCACACAATGACTCTTCGTCTTCGAAACGTGTTTATGGCTAATAATTTTCGACATTTATAAATAATCCTTAGAGCCTGTTGAAATATTACTGTGTCAATGTCAGTCACGGTAAATAAGGATAAAGTCCTCTGCAGGGAAAAGTAATAGACTGAAAAAAATATCCTTTTTGATTCTGCGTCATTACAATACAAAAAATAAAAAAGTATCAGAAAGTTTTCTTCTATAGTCATTCGTTTTCCCACAAAACACGTGACTAACGGACAATTGGTGCTGGCGCCCTGTGGTCGTCATACGCGTACAGTGCTTATGAGACTTCGGTCAGGATAGACGTATCAGTCCGTTTCTGACTCCATGGCTAAAACACCAGCCCAAAGACAACGTGAATACAAACAATGTCTGAAGGAGCAAGGCAGTTATGCACAATGGAAGGAAAAAATAAAAGTGACTATGAGGAAAGGAAGAGCAATACTGAAACAAACAAAACAAGGAAGAGAACACCTCAAATTTTTTATTTAGTTTAAGGGCGCTCAACTTCTAGGTCATCAGCGAATGAATGAATGAATGAATATGGCTTTAGGGCGCTCAACTGCTATGGTCATTAGCGCCCAAACAACACTAAAAGCATTAAAAAGTAAAAACTAGACAATCACGTCTACAACTAAAAACAATAAAAACATTAAAACCGTCACCAATAGTGTCAGCAACTGCACATTTAGCGAAAACGGAAGCGCAGGATCACATTAATTGATAAAATCTCGCATCATCACCCAAATATAAAAACACAAATGATCCGTATCAGTCATACACGAGAGCACATTCCGCTGAAACGCATAAAACGTAACACACGCTCCACAGCACCTGTATTGTCTGCCAGCACCTCAGCCAGGGTGGCTGGTAGGCCCAGTGAGTCACGGAGCTGGCTTGAATGCTGACACTGAATTAAAACATGCCGCACCGTCAGAGGCTCATGACAATGAGCACAGAGTGGTGCAGCGTCAGAGGATAAAAGGTGACCATGGCTAAAACGGCAGTGCCCGATACGCAATCTAGCTAAAATCACTTCCTCGCGGCGGGAGGCACGCGAGGAAGTCCTCCAGGTAACAGGGAGCGATTTCACCTCCCGAAGTTTATTCCCCTGAACATCATGCCAGGTACCACTCCACCGTGAGAGGAGGGCCTGACGTAAAAAGGCGCCAAAATCGTCAGAGGGAACGGAAGAGCTAAAAATCCTGGGTGCTAAAACTGCTGCCTTTGCCGCAGAATCGGCAGCCTCATTTCCCTGCAAGCCTACGTGTCCAGGTACCCACACAAAGGAGACGCTAATACCAGCACTGGCGAGGGCATGAAGGTAGTCCTGGACACGCTGCACCAAGGGATGGTAACTGTACAGCGTCCGTAGGCTTTCAAGAGCACTTAAAGAATCAGAACAAATAATGCAGCGCCGGAAGGCCTGCCGATGAACATATAAAAGAGCTTGGTAAATACTAAAAAGCTCTGCCGTAAAAATCGAGCACTGCGGTAAAAGACGAAATCTAAAACTCTCGCGGCCATGAATAAAAGCACATCCTACTCCCCGATCGTCCTTGGAGCCATCAGTGTAAATAAAAGTACCGGGTCCTAACTGCGCCTGCACGTGTAAAAAGGCCGAACGAAGAACTGAATCTGGCGTCGACGACTTCGGCATGGACAGCAAACCTAGGTCAATGTGCGTCACCGGACGAAGCCACGGGGGAAATCGGGTTTCTCCCTTGGGATATGTCGCCGGTAAATCTACGTCCAACAGCCGAAGCAATAAACGAAATCGAACGCCAGGAGGGAGCAGGGCCAGGGAGCTCGATGAGTATTGGCGGTCCAAAGTATCATTAAAAAACGAACTAAAAGACGGGTGTTCTGGCAGACTAGAAAGTCTGCAAGCGTAGTTGCAGAGAAGAACATCCCGCCGATAAGAAAGCGGGGGTTCCGCAGCTTCCGCACATAGGCTGAGAACCGGGCTTGTAGGAAAGGCGCCAATACTCAGTCGTATACCACGGTGGTGAATGGGATCAAGACGTTTTAAAACGGACGGCCGAGCTGATGAATACACAATACAACCGTAATCAAGTTTAGATCGGACCAAAGAACGATATAATCTTAAAAGAACAGTCCGATCAGCTCCCCATGATGTGCCACTTAAAACACGTAAAACACTAAGAGAACGGTCACATCTGGCCTTCAGATATGATATATGAGAGGACCAGCTAAGCTTCCTGTCAAACACCAATCCCAAAAATTTCGCCTCGTCTGCAAAAGGGAGAACATCTGGACCGAGGTGAAGGGAAGGCGGGCGAAAGACCTTCCGGCGCCAGAAGTTCACGCAGACGGTCTTCTCGGCGGAGAACCTAAAGCCGTTTTCCACACTCCAAATAAAGAGGCGATCAAGACAGAGTTGGAGGCGCCGCTCAAGAAGATGAGTCCGCCGAGAATTAGAGTAAATGGCGAAGTCATCCACAAACAAGGAAGATGACACACCAGCAGGAACGCACTCCACAATGGGATTGATGGCAATAGCAAATAGTGTGACGCTGAGTACCGAGCCCTGCGGTACTCCGTTCTCTTGATTAAAAACACGAGATAAAACTGAACCCACCCGTACGCGAAAGACTCTATCCCGAATGAACTCCCGAATAAAAAGGGGCAGTCGGCCACGAATGCCCCATCTATGGAGGGTGCGAAGAATGCCATACCTCCAGCACGTGTCATAGGCCTTCTCTAGATCGAAAAATACAGCAACCGTTTGGCTCTTCCTCAGAAAACCGTCCATGATGTGCGTGGATAGTGAGACTAAATGGTCGACCGTTGAACGGAAGCGACGAAAACCGCCCTGAACATTGGACAGCAAATGTTGGGATTCAAGCCACCACGTCAATCGTCCGTTGATCATGCGCTCCATCACCTTGCAGATCACACTGGTGAGGGAGATCGGACGATAGCTGGAAGGTAGATGGCGATCCTTCCCAGGTTTTAAAATCGGGACGATGGTGGCTTCGCGCCAAGCACATGGAAATGCTGCTGTACGCCACATACGGTTATACACATCTAAGAGGAAGAGTTTGCCAGCTGATGACAGGTGCTGCAACATTAAAAGATGGACACCATCCGGCCCAGGAGCGGAGGGTTTGGAGGAGCCCAAGGCCCGCTCCAACTCCGGCATGGTGAAAAAGGCGTTGTAACTCTCCCGGTTGGTAGAGTTAAAGCAAAGGTTATGAGATTCCACGCTATTTTTGATGGGTAGAAAATCCGGGTGGTAGTGTGAAGAGCCTGACACATCAGCAAAGGCGTTGCCCAGAGTGTCAGCGACAGCTCTAGGGCAAACAATGGTGGTGTTCTGGATCCGTAGGCCAGGTACGGTAACCGACAAAGCTTTGCCGGCCACACGGCGAAGCTTATCCCAAACGACAGACGAGGGCGTGGATGGATTAAATGACTCAACAAAACGGAGCCAGGATGTCCTCTTACTCGCCTGGATGATGCGACGAGCTCTGGCGCGAGATCGCTTAAAAGCGACCAGATTCTCAAGTGTAGGGTGGCGCCGAAACACCCTCAAAGCCGCCCGTCGCGCACGAACGGCCGCTCGGCATTCGTCGGTCCACCAAGGGACCGGCAAACGTCTCGGGTGCCCAGACGACCGAGGTATGGCACGCTCGGCCGCGGCAACAACGACGGATGTGAGGTGGGCCACCATCTGGTCAATGTCTGCGAAGAAGCGATCGTCAAAAACAGCCAAACGAGTATAGAGGGGCCAGTTCGCTCTGTTCAGTCGCCAGGAGGGTACACGTGGCGAAGATACGTGGTGCGACAGGAAGCTGATACTACATGGAAAATGGTCGCTGGAGAAGGTGTCAGAGACGACGTTCCACTCAAAACGATGTGCAAGCTGAGCTGAGCAAATTGAGAGGTCCAGGTGGGAGAGAGTGCCAGTAGAATCAGAAAGGAAAGTAGGTTCACCAGTGTTTAGAAGAGACAGAGATTTCTGTGTGAAAAAATCGACTAGGACGGTCCCCCTTGCGCACGCCCGAGGTGAACCCCAAAGAGGGTGGTGGGCATTAAAGTCTCCCAACAGAAGATAGGGTGTTGGGAGCTGGGACACTAGATGGGACAGGTCCCCTATAGCGAAGGGGGAGCAAGGCGGTAGATAAAGGGAACAGAGAGTAAAAGAAAAGCCAGGTAATCTCAGAGTAACAGCAACAGCTTGCAATGGAGTGGTGAGCATGACTGGCTGGTAAAAAACGTCGTTGCGAACGAGGAGCATGACACCTCCATGTGCAGGAGTACCGGGTTCCGGTGGGAGGTCATAACGCACCGGAATAAACCCAGAAAACGTGAAAGAGTCTTGCTGGCGAAGCTTGGTCTCCTGCAGGCACAGAATAGTAGGGAACAGCGAATTACAAATTGATGTTAAGTCAGCTCTACGCGCACGTATGCCACGTATATTCCATTGAATAATGGACATCCTAGGACAAATGGGATAAGCTGTCGTCTAGGGTCACTTGACCGACGGTTGGCGCTTTAATTTGCCCTTCTGGCAGCGCGTGGGGCTAGGGCTCTTTGGAGCAGGTGGTTCTTGCTCCATGGGCTCTTCGGACGGAAGAGGCTCTGTGTCACCAGTAGCAGAAGATAGGACTGTGTACCGGTTGCCTACGGTAACGGGAGTTGGTGAGACCCGTGGCACCCGACTACGCCCTCTGGTGTCCTGAGAGCATGAGCGCCGGGGAGGAGAGGGGGAAGTGGCAGGAAGAGCACACTTCCCACTGGCAGAGGTCGTTGGGTCTTTGAGAAAGTCACTGCGTTTAGGTTCAATTCGGAACTTACGGGTTTGAGGGCTAGTAGGGGTAGTCTTGGAGCTGGTACTGGTTGAGGCTGTAGCTGTGGATGGTGCACGAGAAGGTGTGTTGGTGGTGCTGGCTATAGGGGAGGTTTGAGTACCTACATCCCGCTTTGGTACTGGGGTGGACACTACTGAACTAAAAGTACCAAATTTGAGTATCGACGGCTGCCGAGCAAGGTGGCGTTTGCGGGCCTCAGAGAACGATAAGCGCTCTTTGACCCGCAGCTCTTGAATAGCCTTCTCGTCCAGGTAACGTGGACAATCGCGGGAAGTCGCCGGATGGGCACCTCTACAGTTAACACAGCTAGGAGCAGATGGACACGCTCCTTCGTGGGCATCTTTGCCACAGGTGACACAAACAGGAACAGAGGTTTTACAAGAGGTCTGAGTATGGCCATATCGTTGGCATTGGAAACACCGCATAGGGCGGGGGATATACGGTCGAACGTTAATGACCTCATAGCCAGCCTTTATCTTCGGAGGGAGATCGAGTCGGTCAAAGGTAAGAAAAAGCGTACGGGTATCTACTAGCGCTCCGTCACGCTTTGTTCGGACTCGAGAAACAGAGGTTACTCCCTGATCAGCCAGGTAACCCTGAATCTCTTCCTCCGGCATACCGTCCAACAAGTGGGTGGTAATGACGCCCTTGGAAGAGTTAAGGCTCCGGTGCTTCTCGACACGGATCGGGTATCCGTGGAGTAGTTTTGCCTTCAGCAACTTGTCGAACTGGGTGGACGTGTAAGTTTCAACAAGTAGTGATCCTGATCGAATACGGGTACATGACTTGACTGGACCGGCTATTTTATCTAGACCTAATTGGATGACAAACGGGTTCACCTTCAAAAAAGACTGTCCCTCTTCCGTCCTATTGATTACTAGGTAACGAGCTGTGGACGCTACGCATACCTCTTTTTCATCGTTAACCTGTCGTTTTCTTTTAATGTTTTGGTGTGCCATAGAAAAAAGGCTATAAATTTCATCCCCCAGTGCTCCCCACCCACCACGGAGCCCAACAAGGGGTCATCCCACTGGGATGACAGGGCTACACAGGGGATATAGCGGGCTCGCCGTCCCACTCACCCTGGAGTTCGGTGCAATACCTAGTCCTGGCCGATTGACTAGGGGTGGGTTAGTCCCTAGCCTCCCGTTTAGGTGAAGCAGAAACCAAAGCAGTGTATCGGAAATGCGCACCCTCCCCAGATTCAGAAAAAACTGTCCCGAGCTCAGATACGCACCCCTCAACCACCAGGATAAACCTTTCCACCGACACGGGTCTCCACGCACGGCCTACACGTGGGTGGGCGATTTGACTGACTCCCTCACCACGAAGAGGAGCCCACACCGAGGGAGTCAGTTGGCTCGGGGCCCCGGGTGCGCCAAACCCGGACCTACCGTAGTAGGTCCCCCTGGGGGGGTCATCAGCGAGAACACCTCAAAGCTGAATATAGGAGATATAGGCAAGCACAGCGGGCAAGACAGAAAATAAGAGACCAAGAAGGGATTGATAAGGATACTCCATCAACATCAACCGCTTTCAAAAGCAGACAGCATTTTGGAAAGTGCAGAAAACGTGTTGAGGAAGCATTGCCACAATCTCCACGCAAAAGAAAAGAAGTGATTCGTAAGTCAGCAGTTGAAGAGGGATTACATGTTGTTCTGTCCCGGTATCAGGAAAACAACTATCAGAGGAGCTTAAAAGTGCAATCAAGTTCTATCACGATGATTCAATATCTTACCAAGCTCCTGGAAGCGTATATTGGTGAAATTCAGAAACAATCTTTTGCTTTGGTGTCTGATTATGTATCACATGACAAATATGCAGTTGGTATTTGCTTAAGGAATATAGTTTCGGAAATATTGGATATTCCGAATCATGAACTTGTGAAAGTGTTTTCTGATGGAGCTGCTAGTAATTTTAAGCAGAAATACACATTGAGTCATGTAATACTTTCCGAAGTATTTGGAATCCAAATTGAATGGCACTTCTTCGAATCCTATCACGGAATCAGTAGATGCGATTTGAGGACAAGTGAAGAGGATGGCCTGGACAGCTGCGAAAGCAGGAAGCAGGATTCAGAGTGCTGAAGAATTTGTTAATACTGTTAGAAAGAAAACCAAAATATGTCCTCTTGAGGTTTCTCTGCCTGAAATTGAAGAAGCAAAAGAATTTCTCGACAAAAAATTTGAACGTATTTCACCTATGCCGTCCACTCAGCGGGTTCATTATGTGAAAGTATTAGGTTTAAATGTTGTGGAATATGCTTTTCTTTCATGTGCGGAAAGTGTCAGAATGATGCACAACTTTCGGAAATAAAAACAGTGTAGTGATATGCGCGTGTACTACGGGGCTACTGCATCTAGCGTTCCTGCACTATAACGAGTCCAATCATGTAACTATAATAGTGTGTTACAGGTATGTGCTGTGTGCTCTCATGTGTCGTCTTTGTTATGGTTTTGAGTCAGCTTTTTATACTTGCAATGACGTAACTGTGACAAGAAATGAGAGCTGTCAACATCTGTTTATATTGCATGATATTAATGCTTCTCCAAAGGATATGATAATTGTCAAAACGATAACTACAATTGCACACCTGTATGCATTATATGTATGTAACGTATAATACGTATCACTATGATTTACCATATGTTATACCATGTAAAACAAAGACAAGGTATTACAATTTTCGCAAATGTCAGTTAGTCACGCTGACCTTTGAATAAATATTGTAACTTTTTGGTGTGGGTTGTGAAGTAAAGAAGACAGATGTAGTCGAGATAAAGAAACACTTTTATTTCCGTAAACAGTAAGTTTGTACACTCGTTGCAACAACAAGAAAGTCTTTTCCGATTCTCCAACAGCACGGCTCCGAATTCGTAACACAAAGAACTGTTCCTTCTCCCTGGTGTGACTCCTCGACGCTTCGCATACGTCTCTTCTTTCCGTCGGCACGACTACTCAACCTTCACATACGTCTGACTGACTCTTCTCACACTTTACCGCTATTTATATCTCCCAGGCACTATTCTGGAAGCTTCAAGAACGTTCACTTATTGCGCTGGAGTACAAAGTAGAAGATTCCAGTAGCCTCTATCCTTTTCTCTCTTTCGGCAAGCGCCCCAACAATGCGGCCATTCTCTGTCTCTTTCCTTCGGCTCCTTTGCGGTAGTGCCGACAATAATGCGATGGGTGACAATTGCGGCTGTCGGCAATTAGATGCGGCGGGCGCGGTGACACTGCTCCCTCCTCAGAGCTGGTCGTCCCGACCAGCACTATCACTGCGGCATCTCCCTTGCGCCCCGGCGGACTATCCCATCGAACCGGGGTTGGACGTTGATTGCCTTCCCCCTGTAATGCGGCGTCTTGCGTGTGTACGCGGCCGTTTACTGACAAGTGTTTAGATTCCTTTTTTCTTTTTGCAATCAACGCGCACCCGGGTCCTCGCCCCCCAACCCTGGGCAACGGAAGATCCGGGAGAGGAGATTCCGGCTAGGAGGTGCATATAGATAGTGAGATAGAGGAAATAATGCAGCGATCTCCAATCAAAGGCACCCCTCTACGAGGGAGGAGCGATAGTTCTATAAATGAACGAGAAGGTGCCTCTAGTGCGGGTATAAATGATCAAACTAGGCTAGAAGATAGTTATACACCGGCTATGTACAATAGAGTAGACCTCCAAGAGGTAGAGAATATGCTCACAACTGGTGAGAGAATAACCAGAGACAAGATCGGAATCATTCAAAGGAAGCTCATGGAGCTTGCAAATAATCTTAACTACTCAATGGGGCGTATCGTGGAATTGGAAAAAGAAAATAGCAGACTAAGAAGTGAAAACGAAAAATTGAAGGGGATGGGAAAACAAACATATGCCACGATGGCTACATTACCTACAAGTCATAAAGGCGAAATAGGTAAGGATGCCAAGATTAAAAACGCGTTAAATAAAAAAGTTCCGACCCTTTTTATATCTAAAGAGGGTAAGACCTCTGGGGAAATCTATAAAAAGATAGGCGAAATAATCAATCCTGTGAAGGATAAAATACATTTTAAATCTATTAAACCCTTGAAACAAAGGAAGGAGGTTGTAATCGAGGTTGAAACTGAAAATGATATAAATAAATTGCTAAACCATCCGGTACTAACCAAAGAGTTAAAAATAGAAAAACCCAAGAAATTTTTACCAAGGTTAATATTTTACGATGTCCCAAAGTACATCGAGAAAGAGAAACTTAGCGATTTAATTTACGAACAAAATTTGGCCGAAGATATATCACGCGAGCAATACGACAAACTAATTAAACATAGATTTTTAACAGGGCCCCGTAGGGAAGATGCGGTACATCATGTTTTTGAAGTAGACAATAAATTGAGAACACTAATTTTAAACAAAGGTAGGCTTTACATAGATTTTGCGTGCATAACAGTTAAAGACTTCCTTGTGGTACCCCGTTGCAACAAATGCCAAAATTTGGGTCATGTTATGAAAATGTGCACATTAGACAAAAAGGTATGTGGACATTGTGGGGAACAGGATCACATAAGGAAAGAGTGTGAAAAGAAGCGACTGCCGGGGGTGTGTATAGCATGTAAATCTAGGAATAAGAATGAAAAATGTAAGAAACCAAATTCTTCAGAGTGTGAAGTTTATAAAACGTTGTTATTAAGACAGATACAAAGGACGGACTATGGCCAGTAACGTGGACAATAATAGGGATAACTTTATAACAGGTATGGTTTCACTTGCTCTTTTCTTATTTCTCGTGTTTTATGTTAGTTTTAAACTATCAGCGACATGTAGCGTAACACAGTTTTATTGTATTTTAGATATAATATGTTTCACGTACCAATTAATTGTGTTTTATATGTTTTATCTTATTAACATGGGTATTTGTTTTTTACGTTTTTATCTTTTATACGTAGAGTTTTATTTTCGAATAGTTTTAAGATTAAACTTTGGGGTTTTTTATATTTTTGATGTTATAAATTTTTACTTGTTTTTAAATTTTAACCGTATTTTATCTTATTTAACTAACATGCGTATCTGTATTTTATGTTTTTACTTTTTATATGTTGAGTTTTATCTTCAAATAGTTTTAAAATTGATTTTGGAGGTTTTTTATGTCTCTTACGTAACAAATTTTTATCTGCTTTTAGATATTAACCGTATCTTTATATTTTATACCTCTAATATTTTTATGTCTTTAACATATGTTACCGTTTTAAACTACTGGGTTCCTGATTTTTTGACCTCTGATTATGTTGTAAAGAATTGCCTACTTTTGTCTGGTACCGTTTGGTTTCTACATTGTAGTGATCTTATTTTTATAGAATATAGATGTTTTTATGTAGCTTGTTTTTACTATTTTAATGGCATATTTTATTAAATTGAAGGTAGGACAACTAAACTGTGCCAGGTCTAAGTTGGTAATGAGTGAGGCCAGAAAATTAGTTGAGGACATGTCGTTAGATATTTTATGCTTACAAGAGCCATATTCCAGAGATGGTACCGTACCACATATGCCCATAAATTGTAATACAATTATACATAGGGATAATGCAATGGCGTGCATAATTATGTTGAACAAACAGGTCAAAGTAATTAAAAATGTATTATTTTCTAATGAATTTTGTAACTGTGTAGAGATCTATACAGGTAGGTTTAGTTTAATATTAGTTAATATATATTGTCAACCCAGTAGGGATATACAAGAAGGCATATCTCTACTCAGAAAAATATTGAGAGCATACGGGGACAAGCCGATTATCATAACGTCAGATATCAATGCCAAGTCTCATCTGTGGTATAGCGGCCGGGTTGATGACAGGGGAGATATGGTGGAAGAATTGCTAATGGAATTTAACCTAGAAGTCATGAACAAACCAGGTAACCCGCCAACATACATCGGTCGCGTGGGTGCAAATGCAAATATAGATATAACAGTTTGCAATAATAGGGCACTAGGGTTAATCTCCGAATGGACAGTGACACAAAACCAAACCACCAGCGATCATAATTTAATCACGTTTATTATTAGTACCAGTACACTTTACACAATAGAAACTAGATTCAACTACAAAAAAGCTGACTGGAACAAATTAAGAAACACATTTAGCCCACCACCTTTGGTAGTACAGGGAGATGATATAAACTTTGCAGCTACAGATCTAAAGAACAGAATAAAATCGGCCATGATAAAATGCATTCCCCTAACCAAGATAACCAACAAACCTGTTAATACGCCTTGGACCGACACATTACAAAGACTCAGAAGGGTTTGCAGAAAGACCAGGAGACTATATCAACAAGCTTTGACCCCGGATGAAAGAACAGTAAGGTTAATAATTTACAGAAGAAACAAAATGAAATACGAGGAAACACTACAGAAACACAAAATAAACAGTTGGCGCAAGTTTGCCGCCGATTGCCTTACCAAAGATGCTTGGGGAACTCCATACAAAATAGTTAAGGAGAAACTCACACCACTCACTATGGCAACAATAGAAAAAGAAGACGGTACTTACACTACAGGGCCAACAGACACATACAGATATCTCATAGACAAATTGCTACCTACAGATGACCCCACCATAGAAGAACAACAACACAAGGACACACGAAACATCATCTACAATCCACAACTTAGGAATACAGACATAGTGCCAACGACGGAGGTAGAGGTAATTAGGACAATCTCAGGGATGAAACGCAGGAAAGCACCGGGGCCGGACAATATCTCCATAGAAGTGCTACAGGCATTAGATACGAAAATTGCACCATATCTAGTTAGTTTATACAACGAATGTTTTAAACAGAGTAAAGTACCCAATATCTGGAAACAGTCTAAACTGGTTATACTAAAGAAAACACCAGATAGGGATCCAAAATTAGTAAAGTCTTATAGGCCCATTTGCCTTCTGAATGTGTTAGCTAAAGTACAGGAGAAATTAATATGCAATAGACTAACAGAAGTGATAGGAAATGAGATATATGAACATCAATACGGATTTCGACCGGGCAAATCTGCGGATGACGCACTTAATTACGCCGCTGCGCTCATCGAAGCTTCGAATAAAAAGTATGTGATCGGTATATCTATTGATATCGATGGCGCATTCGATAATCTGTGGTGGCCTTCGTTATTTAAAGCTTTAATAGACTTACAATGCCCTGATAAATTATATAAATTAATTGTACATTACTGTGAACAAAGAGTTGTGAATTTTAACATAGGTGATAAGTGTTTTAGTAAGATTTTAACTAAAGGTTGTCCCCAAGGCTCAGTGTGCGGACCAACTCTCTGGAATATAGGTTTTAATGGATGCTTGAAATGTTTTAATGTTTTAGAAGACGTTCATGGTGTGGTGGCATATGCCGATGATGTTCTTTTAATTATAGAGGCTAATTCTAGAAGAGACTTAGAAATAAAAGCCAACAATATACTAAATGAAATACTTTTAAAATTCTCCCAAATAAAACTAAAAATCTCCATAGCGAAAACGAAATATGTGTTACTAAAGGGTTCATTACAAAGATCACCGATTTTAAAAATAAATGACCATACGATAATGCGGGAAAATAGCATAAAATTTTTAGGGATACATTTTAATGAGCGAGTAAATTATAAAGTGCATGTAGATCAAGTAACAGCTAAAGCATTCACTATAATGAATAAGGTAATACGTATCACATGTAATGGTGGTAGAATACCCAATAACGTGGTAAAGCTGTACAATAATGCGATCTTAACAGGGATAGTGGCATATGGGGCTAGTTGTTGGGGGGAAAGGGTATTTTTAGATGTAGCTAAAAGAACACTGCGGAGCATGCAAAGAAAAATTTTAATCAGAATGGTAGGCGCTTTTTCCACCACACCAACGGACGCACTGTATGTTATTTTAGCCATTTTACCTATAGACCTAGAGATAAGAAAGAGGGCAGCCCGTTATTGGCTACGAAGAGGTAACAGCACAAGAGCATCACAACTTGCAGGTTTTAGAGTCGATGACGAAACAGAATTAAACGAAAAAATGTTAGACATCTGGCAAGATGAATGGGAGGCAAGTCTTACAGGAAGAAGAACGTTTTCATTTTTTCCTAATGTCATAGAAAGATTAAAAATGAAATATCTCAAGCCATCTCAGGGTCTTGTGCATTACCTCTCTGGCCATGGTCCATATCCAGAATATCTTAATAGATTTGGTCAATGTGACACAAATATGTGCATATGTAATAATATTGGCACCCCCGAGCACGCAATCTTTGAATGCCCACATACATTAGACATAAGGAGAGCACATCAAAAGTACCTACAAGGCAAAACCATTAATGAAATACTCCGCAAAAAGAGACTTTGGGGGGTTTTGAACAACATCACAGGGGCCTATTCAAAATTTAAGTTTAAAGAATTTTATAATAGATAAATCTTAACTTTTAATCTATAACTGCATTTTATACATGTGAATTAATGTTTTATTGCTTGCGTTTAACTAATTAATTTTAAAGTATTAATAAATTTTAGAAGAATTATGTATCTTTTTAACGGTTTTTAAGGTTTTAGTATTGATTCATTTTATTTACTGCATGTTGTGTTTTAGTAGTTTTTATTGCATGACATAATGTTTTGTTTTAATGTTTTATTAACGTATTTTTTCCTTTTATTATTATTTTATGTATGTCTCTGGTCTGAGTATTTCAGATTGTTGTAGTTTAATTTTAATGTGTTAATCCCCTTCTTTGAAATATTAAAATTGTAATCTATTTATATTATCCTTAATTAAAATTGTAAAGTTTTATATTTATATTAAAAATTGTTTAAAAATATAAATTGTTTATAGGACCCGGTCAAAATTGTTAGAAACCGGGTCAATTAAGAATGGGGAGCCCCCTAGTCTGCGGTTGCGCAGGCTAGGGGGCTTTTTTTTTTTTTTTTTTTTTTTTTTTTTTTTTTTTTTTTTTTTTAATATCCCATCGAACCTCTTCTCCAGGAGGCACGATCCTAGGTATCGCTGTTGGATAGTGTCCCTTGGTCTGGGTAGGACGATGTATGCCATCCTGCTTCGAAATTCTGCAACAGTACCGCCGGTCTTGGTCCCTCGTCCAGTTGCCCTTCTTCCTGGTGTGTTGACGGGCCATCCTGCGCACTTGGAAACGGCTCACTGGGTACCATGTCCGCCGACCTCTCTGGCGCACCTTCGCAGCCACCTTGCTTCCGATGGGTCCGGCAACAAACCCCACCACATCCGCGCGAGTCGCGTCCACCGCTGCACTCGTGTTCACTCGTGCTCGGCACGGCCTCTCCTGTATCCTGCCGTCCACGATGATGTCCACCATTCTTCCGTTCACGGCACTATGCGTCAGGTGATTGGATGGCTCCGACGGTCCCCCCATGTCACACGCCAAGTCGGTTCTCGCGTGATGCTCGTTTGCTTGTGCGCTTCCCTGCTGATCGTCCTCCACGTCATATCCTGGTTGGTTACGTACCCGACACACTCCTACAGAGGATCCTCGACGACGTCCCTGAACTGTCCCTTTGTCTTCCCCGAGACGTACATTTTCGTTATCTGAAACGGGCGCAACTGTCGCCTCGGCCACTACGTGCTCCCTCCCCGGGTCCGTGCTATTCCGTCTGCCCCTGGCATCCAGTACTTTGACGCTCTCGTCAACTCTTACTACCAGGGCGCCAAGACGTTCCCCGTCGTCCTCCACGACGTCTACATGCTGGCAGAGGTCTTCCACCTTTTCGCCGAGTTCTTCCACGTCTTCCGTCACGCCAATCAGTTCGCCGAGTTGTTCCACGTCTTCCGTCATGCCAATCAGTTCGCCGAGTTGTTCCACGTCTTCCGTCACGCCAATCAGTTCGCCGAGTTGTTCCACGCCTTCCGTCACGCCAATCAGTTCGCCGAGTTGTTCCACGTCTTCCGTCACGCCAATTAGTTCGTCGAGTTGTTCCACGTCTTCCCTCACGCCAATCAGTTCGCCGAGTTGCTCCAGGTCTTCCCTCATATCATCCGAAACGGGCGCGACTGTCGCCTCGGCCACTAGGTGCTCCCTCTCCGGCTCCGCGCTATTCCGTCTGCCCCTGGCATCCAGTACTTTGACGCTCTCGTCAACTCTTACTACCAGGGCGCCAAGACGTTCCCCGTCGTCCTCCACGACGTCCGCATGCTGGCAGAGGTCTTCCACCTTTTCGCCGAGTTCTTCCACGTCTTCCGTCACGCCAGTCAGTTGCTCGTCAATTTTCGCCGATAGCTCCGTCTTCATCTCTTTCAGCGCGGCAGCGAGGTTGTCGTTTGCCGTCTTCATTTCTGTAGCGAGGTTGTCGTTTGTCGTCTTCATGTCTTTCAGTTCAGCAGCGAGGTTGTCGTTTGCCGTCTTCATTTCTTCTTTCAGCGAGGCAGCGAGGTTGTTGTTTGTCGTTTCCATTTTGGCAGCGAGGTTGTGGTTTGACGTTTCCATTTTGGCAGTGAGGTTGTCGTTTGCCGTCTTCATTTCAGCCATTTCCGTCTTCATTTCGGCGAATAATTCTTTCATCATTGCTATCATCCTGGTTTCCGAATCTCCCTCCATCTTGGTTCTAACGTTGCAACTTCTGACGATGTAATGAAACTAGAAGCAATTCGACGAATCCCACTTCTGACACCAGTGTAACTTTTTGGTGTGGGTTGTGAAGTAAAGAAGACAGATGTAGTCGAGATAAAGAAACACTTTTATTTCCGTAAACAGTAAGTTTGTACACTCGTTGCAACAACAAGAAAGTCTTTTCCGATTCTCCAACAGCACGGCTCCGAATTCGTAACACAAAGAACTGTTCCTTCTCCCTGGTGTGACTCCTCGACGCTTCGCATACGTCTCTTCTTTCCGTCGGCACGACTACTCAACCTTCACATACGTCTGACTGACTCTTCTCACACTTTACCGCTATTTATATCTCCCAGGCACTATTCTGGAAGCTTCAAGAACGTTCACTTATTGCGCTGGAGTACAAAGTAGAAGATTCCAGTAGCCTCTATCCTTTTCTCTCTTTCGGCAAGCGCCCCAACAATGCGGCCATTCTCTGTCTCTTTCCTTCGGCTCCTTTGCGGTAGTGCCGACAATAATGCGATGGGTGACAATTGCGGCTGTCGGCAATTAGATGCGGCGGGCGCGGTGACAATATCTCCAGATGAGAATAACATACCAAACCTTTTTTCAGGTCACTTCAAAGCTTAGAAGTTCCTCTCACAAGTGATTTTTCAGAACAAATCAAATACGAAAACTTTCAGAGAAAACGGAGGACAAACGTTCGAAGTTGGACCTGCAGTTGACAAAAATGTCAGTCACGAAAAGTTTAGCGCTCATTATTAAATAATTGTTTCAATTTTTTAAGGTTTTTATCTTTCCTATCACAACCGCCAATGTATTCCCTGTCATCGTATGTCGTTAAAATAACATTTTTACACCTATATTGGCCATTAGACAGACATTTTAAGAAGAAAATGTAGTGTAAATGTCAGTTAGTCACACGCGGAATTGCTCTATACAATCTGCTTTCAACAAAATTTTAGATTTTATTTTTAAAAATGTACAATCATACAAAAGGTTTGTCGTGCATACCACAGTATTCTTCGAAATGCATGTTCATACTTTATCTTAGTCGCATTTGAAAACACATTTGGCAACGACTTACTTGATTCTTCTATAAGGAAAGCATGGTTCATAAGAGCCCATGGTGGCTTTATGACGTGATAATTCCCATACACGAGGCTCGGCGAATAATCCATTAAGTTGACAGAGATATAATTACTTCATTTGGAATGCAGCCACCCAGTAGGCGAATATACAATTCCAGTATGTGAAACAGGATTCCTGTTTCTAATCGCGCTTGCGATAATGGTGCTAACCTTATTTGTATTCACGCTAGGTTAATTGAAAAACCTCGCTCAAAATAGCTCAGTTTAAATTTTATTTTCAGTTCATGGTGTATATTTAGCTTATAGAATGATTCAATCAAATAAAGGTTCGCTTTACTGTCACTCTGAATACAACCACAGCACTGCTACAGGCTCGATTTTCTGCTTCTACATTACTTTTACTATAACTTCCGATACAAAACTAGTGACAAGTAAGATCTTGCAACTGAAACTAGCTGCGAGGAAAGATAGCGTGGATAACATTGCAGGTACGATGGCAACGTGACATCAGAGCAACGTTTACTCGGAAGTTTACAAACTGTGATTGTACTATTGGAGTCTCTCTTCTCTCGTCTTCATTCCCCTGAGACTATGAACTGGTGAACAGTACGCAATACTGGCAGGCGTGTTTTGGGAGAATGCTGTTTGAAACACTCGTCGCACAGACTGGTTGTCGCGACGTGATTTTCGTGCTATTATTATTTCAAAAAGGGAAAAATGGAAGACCTTTTTAAGGGTTGCACTACTGGAAACTGGTTTGGGCAGTTCGGAAGTTGTCGGTAGCCTTTGGAAGGCGAAACTCGCGCCGCTTGCTGCGTCTACTGGAACATTCACCTCACAGCCCCTTGTCCATTTGACTCCCAACACGCGCTTCCAGTAATAAGAAAACAAGGATGGTAAACCTACGAAGATATTTTCCATATTTATAAAGTGTAAGTGATTCTGAGAGACTAGACAGTGGCAGTGTTTTTGAGCACTTGGACCGTCATTAGCGCACCCTCCCCTGCAGAATAGGTTCAACGGTAGTGAATGCCATCTTACATGAACAACTTTGAGGGTATCGTATTCAGAAAGCATTCACCGTGATATGGTGCCTTTTCAAACTGGAGATAGTTAAACTGGGTATACCACTATAGTCCTGAATTAAAGCGGCAATCAGCAGAGCGATGCTTTCCAAATGATGAGCCAATGATGGTACTGATGGTACCCTGGGTACCCCTCAAAAGAAGTTATTGCAGTGTATGGGAATATGTTCGCTGTAGTCAGTGCAACATGAAATATCAAAGGCTGCTGCACACAAAGAACCTGTCCGATTTTTTTTTTTAAATTAACGTCCTCCAACATTGTGTCGTATCGGACGAAAAGGGCCTGTCCGATCAAAGTGTCAAGTACTCTCGAGGTTTGGCGCGATGAGAGCTTTTTCTTAGAAAAGAAAACGTTTCGCAAATCTTGATCACATGGGGAGACCGTTGGTCTTGCGGGAGTCTCTGAACGACCTCCCAGAAGAAATATGTTGATATGCGATTTAAAAGGATGCAGAAGGACGCAGTCAATGTCAGAGTAATCCGTCATGCAACAGATTGGCCTCCAGCCTGACAACTGAGGCAACTCCTGAAAGAAGGGCCCAACTTTCGGCTTGATCACCGCAGAACCCGCTCACTCGCTATCCTACGCTCGTTTTGTCACAAAGAATAAACCAAAGCAAGGGAATAGTTTGTAACGCGGTGGGTGAATAATCTGCCGTAACCTTAGAGCATGTGCTCCTGACCTGTCAGGTCTTGTTAAGATGCATGTATTACCGCATCGTATAGATATACGGCTATATTCATATAGTTTTGTTGATTAGTTTGTCTACCAGCACACTGCTGTGATGTGAGTTTGTTTCGGCGCGTTATTGGAGTTTTCTTGATTCCGTGAAGCACGCCTGCACCAGTGTTATTGGACATCCCTTGATTCAGGGAAGCAGTGTTGTTGGGAGTTTTGTTGTTCCTTAATTTCAATTGCATAGATATCTCATGCATGTTATCTCGTGGATACCAGTTCGTTTTTACGTGGATCCCAGGCCATGTGGGTATTTCGGGCAACAAGGCGGTGGATGTGGCTGCGAAGTCTGCATGTCGCCTTCCGGAATATTCCAGCCGTACGCTACCCTATATAGATGTGCAGAAGTACTACACGCATGGTGATCCGGAGCTTGTCTGTGCGACGTGCAATGTTCCACTCTCCGTCGCACATGTCCTTCTTGATTGTCCGCGATTCGCTCGTGAGCGCCAGTCCGTTGGCCTGGGCCTTGCACTGTGCTCTGTTTTAGGCAACGACCCAGTAGCTGTAAGTGCAGTACTGCAGTTTGTTGCCAAGATTGATTTTGGCAAGCAAGTGTAAGGTGTTTTTTTATCCTGGCGGAATTAGGATTTTAGGGTGGTTTTAGCTTTTTAACAGTGTTACAGGGTTAAGTTTTTTCCAGTTGTAACTTTTAGCCGTTTTAACTCACGTTTTAGTAGTTTTAATTTTCTGTTTTAGTTATTTTAACTTTGACTTTTTAGGGGTGAGGTTTTACTAATTTGGTTGTTTTTATTTTCGAACTTCGGGCCCTAATGGCCTAGTTGTCGACGGGCCCTTAAACCCAAATCACTCACTCACTTTCTCATGCAAATTATAAGTATCCTGTCTGGTGTTTTCGACTAGTTTTCTCTTATTGCTGCCAGCGCACTTCAGTCTTGTTGTTTTAAAACCAATTCATCATGCCTGTACCCTTAATCAAGAAATAGTCTCGTAATAGGCATGCTTTCAACTTCTTGTGGTTATAGAAACATTTTTCGTCCCGAAGGAGTTCTTTAACGTGCCGGTGAATCTATTGACATGGAGCTGTCGTTTTTAAACACACTTAAAAGCCATCGGTCTGTCAGCGTCCCTGTATGCCTGTTCAACTGTACGAATTCGACGACCTCCGTCTTATGGTTTTGTTGTTACTGTGATGTATTTAACTTTCAAAACCCAGGAATTGACTGGTGATGTATACACCGTGTCAAGAATTTGGTCTGAAACAGCTTCATCCAAACAGTGTGCCTATGTTTGTCTCCAGGAGAAGCAAAGTTGAAAAGCCAGTTACTGATTTCTGCGATTCTGAAAAAAAGACGTCTTCAGGTTAACAGCAGCAAGATAATGTTTTAAGGATATTTAATATATCAGCAGAGCCGTGGCTTGCATATGAAACGTCCTGAGTTACCGCCGGTATACGCCTGCTACGTCTGGTTACCGAGACTCGAACTCACGACCTCGGGCTTTGAGTGCATGGCCAGTGCACTGCGTGTTGCCTTAACGATCATGGCTATTCAAGCCAGCAGGCTGAAGGTCTCCCAGACCGCCTAATCTAAACCGGTTTCGAATTAGAGGAAGAACTGCATAAGCAGCAAAATAATTCGGGCATGAAAGGGTTAATTCAAGATCATATAGTGTCATACTTCGTCCATTAAACTAAATTAAGCAAGACGCGTGTCAAAAGGGGTGATTAGAAACCAAGGTTACAAAGTCTGCAGTGAAACGTCTACGTTTTATTTCATTCAACCAAATGATACGACATATATTGAGTTACATTTCGAATCAGTCCTTCAATCATGTCTCCAAGTGTTTCACCTCCGTCTTATAGTTCTGTTGTTACTATGATGTATTTAACTTTCAAAAATCTCCAGCACCCTTGATGTTCCTTCAAGTGAGGAAAGAGATGGAAGTCGCTTGGACCGTGGTCCAGGCTTTAGGGTGGATGATGTCCCAGTAAAAGTGCTTCAGCAGCGAGGTGACCTTTTCAGTGCCGCCATGTGACCAAACACTACAATATCCCCATAGATCTGGTGGACATCAGTCGCGGTTACGTGTTTTAGCCACAGAAGTGGATCAACTGACCAGTTTTCAAAGAAGTCGCTAAATGTGTTTGCCTACAATTGGCGCTGTAGGTGGCAGGTAGCTAAGCTTCATAATTGACAACCGCATTTATCTATTACAGACGAAACTCCAGGAATATCAACCTTGTCACTTGATCAGCCCCCTTTATTTGTATTAACCAATGTCCCGCTACAGAAGCTCAACTTTATGGACATTAATGCGTTCTTGATATTCCTGGAATCAGTTATCCTGTAAGGTTTGATTTTAAAATTATGACATTGCAATCCGAAGTTTCCAGAATTCCTGACTTCAGCCCAATCTTTCTCAGAGGTTTCTTTGGTCTTCTTACTAACGTTTGTCGGAGTTGTCGAGGTTTCTCCTCCATAGGAGTGCAGTGATTGGTGGTTCATGTCTTCAACAATGACACTGATCTGGCACACAGCGAGCCGGGGCCTGCCCCGTCCTCTCGACCAACTTACGGCTTGTAATGCAATATCCAACCGCTGGTACAGTTGTACTTTGTGTTGGCCAGTCACATATTGAGGCTAGGGATGGTATGTGTGACTTCAGGGATGCAGTTGGAACGCAGCGAAGGAAATCCTCTGTCAGAGTGTGCCAGGTGCACAGTTTCCTCTGGGGGTTGATGTGGAATCTGACACTTGATTGAACTAACCAGACAATATCGGACCTTTAAACGCCTTGGCCAGTCGTCCATAGCGCCACGTATATCTATGTCTAATTCCGTCACTGCTTGCCCCAGGGAGTTTTTAACCCCTCAAGATCAGTGTGTCTTGAGGAGCTCGCCTTGGTGTCCAAAATGTCCCACAGGTTGTCATCGTGTATGGACTGGATAATGACTGATGAACTGTGTGCCACTGCTGACACTTCCTAGCTTTGTGAACCGGACCGCTGTCCTGTTGCAAGAGCCGACGTTGAACATTGCCTGAGTAAGAGGCTTCACAACTTTCTTCAGCATTTCCTTTACGTACACGTTTGCATTGGCTTTTACTTCGTTTTCGTAGAAATGGACCTCATTAGCTCCATGTGAGGCTCCCAACCAAACCATCCCAGATGATGTCCTCGACGAACCCGGGGAGTGACCTGACAGGATTCTTTACTGCTCCGACTATACACTGTCGTTCTGCCTTTTGAATTTCTCCTCAATTCTGAAGTGTTTCGTCTGGGGGGGGGGGGAAGCATTCTCATATGTTGATTTTTGGAGCGCCGTCTGCGATCTTTCCAGTTTAATCATTTTCAGATGGATGTTGGGTAGATATCCTCTGTGTCGGCAGTAAGGCCGAAGTCTTAGATCTTCCTTTATTAGCCTAGATACCTCCTCGACATTTGAAGCTGCTACGCCATTGTTTTTGTTATCTAACACGATTTCTTCTAATACGTCCCCAAACTTACTTGATTACAACCAGGGTTCGAGCAGAGCGTGGCCGGCCAGATGTTGCTTTGTCACCAGTGTTGCTTTGGCTTGCTCGGTGTGGGTTTCGGTTTCAGTTTTTTATTCTAAATTATTTACCTGGTGCCGGTGCAATGGGCTAACAATATATACAGTTTTCGGATTGTCAAAAAACCCATGCGGTGACGTCACCGAGAACAGTTCAGTTATATACACACATGCGCACACGCACTCCTGGGTATACCAGAAATATATGTCACACCATACTCGCGCGCACACATACAGTTACACTGGAGACACCAAAAGTATGCGTGCCAGCTCACAAACTCTGCACTACGTACACTATATACAGTTTTCCTGCGCGGTCAGGTTGCAGCTCCTGTGTGGTTCCCCAGGCGCAGACCTCAGCAGTAGTGGGTGTGTGGCCTAGGGCTGGGGTTGTTGGTTTTCGTGATTTCTTAGGCGCGCCCACGCTGCCGTGGCTCTTTTTGATACTTCCTCTTATGGATGGGATCTGAGTTTCAAGTTGAAGGGTTTGGAGTGGAGCAGAGAGGATTTTTCGGACGGAGAGGTTTTGAACGCTTTGTATTTGAGGAAGGTTTCGGCGGCATTGGCCCAGGCCACACCCGCGTCCTGATGGATTTTTTAATCATTCCGATGTTTCGCCGTAAACTATGATTCGAATTCTCCATTGGGCGACTGCAAACCTCATCCAACTGATACCTACTCGGACTGGCCTCGCTGTCCCTCCCACTTACATTACTATTGGTTCCTTCTCTAAAAGGAGACAGGGCCTTCCATATCGTGCCCTTGTCACGGTTCAGACTGCTCTGTTCTGCCTTATGTTTGTTCCGCATCAATGTCAGGATGTCAGTTCACGTACATC
Source organism: Tenodera sinensis (assembly GCA_030765045.1). NCBI lineage: Eukaryota > Metazoa > Arthropoda > Insecta > Mantodea > Mantidae > Tenodera > Tenodera sinensis. Next base: position 390,440 of record JAUKNM010000015.1, read on the forward strand.
GCTCAGGAAAGGTTTGTTCAAGTAGCCACAAGCGTGTGGTTAAGGGAAATCTGAGTTAATAGTTGTCTGTAGAGGTCAAATGGTATTTGCGTAGTTTGCATGGAGGACTGAATGCCCATTTGATGTCTACTTTTTCCCTCGTTGTGACAAATGATACTACTCTCAGAATGACCATTTCGAAAATCAGCCAGTAGCGTGCTGTGCTCATATCACGTCAAGGTCGGCGGCGGTGGGACACATTGCGTCACCACCAGTCGCAGTTGTGCACGCGTGGTTAAGTAAGTAGCTGGCTGCAATATTAGAGGGTGCTTTAGATAGAGCGTTCTGCAGAGTACTAACACAAATAGTAGATGGTATTCTCTCAAGCTTCCACGACCAGCATTCAGAATATCTTGGCTATCCGGTTTTGCCGCATCAAGTTGGATAAAACCGGCGTTTCGAGCACCTCGTCGTGGTCGTTTTCAGAGTGACTGCATTAGTGACGTGGTAGAGCAGAGTAATTCTGGCCAATCAAAGTTCACCTCCGCTTGTCGCAGTGCAGAGAATCATCTGGCCAATCAGAGTTCACCTCCGCTTGCCGCAGTGCAGAGAATCATCTGGCCAATCAGAGTTCACCTCCGCTTGCCGCAGTGCAGAGAATGATCTGACCAATCAGGGCTCACCTCCACCTGCCTGCCTTTATGAACAGTTGACAAAGCGCTTACTTGGGTCTGTCATCCATCCTTTTTATGTCTCCAAACCACCTAAATTGTTCTGATTTAATTTCTTCTACCAATGAAGTTCCCTTATAACGCAGTTTTTGATTTTCTCTTTTCGAGAAAAAGCAATATCATGTTTTGTCCAATTAAACATTCACGTCACGAGAAAAAGAGGGCTGTATAGGTCGTGAGGTCACACATGGGCAGCTCGTGCGTATAGGGGAAGCTGCCCTTCTTGCCCCCCTCTCTGGAACGGCTGAAAGGGTGGTAATAGAGGGTCAGCTTGCTGCGAATGAATAAACAATACCACAACAGCGTGCAGTTGAAACATGAATGTAATTGCTGGCGCATAGTCTTAGCGAAATCACTTTGTTCGTTATAAAGCTAAGTTTTATACACACATAACCTCATTAGCAATACGTAGAGTGTGACACTCCTTATGTACCTAAATTACTCGGACTGTTCTTTGCCTTTAGTGCGTTATCCGCTCTAATGAATTTTGCTTGAAGATATATCGATGTTTATTTTATTACCTGCACTTTCCATAGTAAACATCACAGAACGCCATATTGTAAATACGCCGCACTAAAGCTATGATAGCGAACTTAACTGCGTCATAGAAACGTTAAAACTTCTGCGCACACATGATTGCGCAATTTCCCTCACTCATCCTTCCAGGCGACAAATTGCCACTGCGCATCTGTGGGATTTGCTCTTTTCTTGCCTCACGAGCTATGTCTATGCACTTCACCCAATATTGAGAGATTGACTAAACCTAAGTCACTAATGAACAGACACAATGCACGTCTGAGTGGCAAAGTACGCGTGTCGGAAAGGAGGTAAACCCAATCTTCCTCTTTCGCAGACGTTGCACATCGCTGATGTAATATGCAACACTATTCTACATGATACCAGGGTGTGAAATCGAGATTTTTAACGGTAGAAAATATTTACGCTGCACATTCCTCCTTCTGGTTGGCAGACATCCATTTTCTCTGCCCCTTCCACTCGCTCTCTGCTACCCAGAATTGTCTCTTACGTCACAAACTCAACAGCTGTCAGACTTCGCTGGTTTAGTAGCAGTTGGCACATACGCCAATATCCCAGGCAAGGCCTCGATCACGTGACCTGGCAACGCATAGCTCTGTCTCACTCTGCAGACCGGTTCCCCGCCTCTACGTGAGGGGAATTGATTGCCTCGGGTGCTGTCGGCTATGCTCGGCTCGGGAGGGAATGGCCTACATTCGAGTGCACTCGTGGGTCCTCGGCCGAAGTGCCGATAGTAGCGGTGTTGCTCAAGCCAAGGCAAGCGCCTGTTCCTGTACAGTCAGTGCTGTGAATTATGTTAAAACTGTGAAAATGTGCTGCATGTATTTAGTGACGCCACGGATGGAGGTGAGTTATTAACCTACTAGATGTGCACTTGAATACAATACTGTAGGCCACGAAGTGGCGCGGGCATGTAACTGAAATTCGTAGAACCGCCTGAGAGAAAGAGACGGAAACAGCGCTTGCTACCAACTTTCACAAATGAAAACAAAGGATGTATAAAACGCGTTCTCTGAACCAGTTGTTCTTCTTCTTGAATATACTAGCGCGTTTCTTCTAAAGCAGGTTACCCAAACTGTGGCCTGAGAGCCGAAACCGGCTCGCGAGCTCGTTTTTTTCTAGTTTCCATGGGGAATTCAAATCGATTTGACTCCAATACCATTCTTAATACACTCCGCGTTTACATGTTGAATTCCATCGGAAATGAGATCGATTTGAACGCGCAAGGCTCAAGCATAAAATGTTGGTCACTTAGTTTTTGTTGGCGAACCCGTAAACATATTTCCCCGTATTTTAAGTAAGTTCTGAGACTTCTAATAGGATCGAATGCAAGGATCGAGTTGGATCTGAATCCACGTTTCCATGCAGTATTCAATTGGGAATGAGAAGTCAATACATTTGAATCCTGTGAGTTTGCATGCAAAATGTGTATCCGATCGTACTTCTAAGACCCAAGGATTCAGTCCGGTCTGACTGCGTTTCCATGCATTATTCAATCCATAATGTGAAGGATTTGAGTTACCCACGGAAACAAACAAGTTGTTCGCTTACAAACTTTCGAACAATAAATAAAAATCTGATGTGTTGCACTCACATGACTTTCTCTAGTCTTGTAACTTTTGAGATAAACATTTATATTGCTTATTTCCTTGTAGGTACAAGGGGAGTTTGGAAATACAGTAGACTTTGAGCGATAGTCAAATATTTTAAAACTTTGAGATCCCGTTCTCTTTGCACACTTAACATATAAAAAATGAACAACGATATCGCATTTCACGAAAGTTTGAAGTTTTCCGAAACTGACACAAATAACAAGGAATATCTCCGAAATGGTTCACCCTAGAAAAACATTATATAGACATAAATTGTGTGTTTTAGCGAGATATACACTTTTTATATAGTAAGATTTTGTTTATCTTTTACGGTTTACGAGTTATTCAAAAGTCATTCAGAGTAAACAGGTCTACATAGGTTATAGCCAGAAAATTCAAAATATATATTTCATTTGTCATAAAATTATCTTAATCATATGGCATTTTAATCAAAATTATTAGAGCCATTTTCAAGAAAATCAGAATTTTCGAAAAATTGTCCATGTAAAGGGTAGTTTAGGGTGGGGCTATTTTCTTTAAAATCTTTGTGTCGTATCCTTGAAAGACATTAAACTTAAATGCCAGCTTTGGTTTTTAACCGACTTTTCGTTTTTTAGTTATGCTGTCCACAGACTGACAGACACACAGACCTTTTTCTAAAAATGCTTTTTTTGGATTCAGGGGATCTCAAAACATATTTCCGGTAAAACCTCGCCATCGAATTCTTGGGTGGAATACAATATTTCTACTTGTTGGTAGATTTGGCTAAAGCAATCGACTTGTTCACTTAAGGGGGAAATATCAATGTTTTATATATAAATTTGGCCCTTATGGACACCTCTTCCATTCATCCCAATGTGCTGAGAATTGGCAAGTAAATCTTTTATCATAGTCTTAGTTTTTATGCTATACATTTTACTGTGTAACTTATTACATTCACATGGTTTTCTCTACTCATTTATGCAACACATTCACGTATATTTCTCTTCTCAGTCTTCTACATTTAATCAATATAGGTTCTTTTTTTGTATGTTTCAAATACAAGTGCGTCTGTTACATTCACAGGGTTTTCTCTTCTCACTTTATGCAAACAATTAATACAATTTGCTATATGATAGAAATACAAACGCAACGTATTGCGTTCATACGATTTTCTCTACTCGCTTTTCTTCCTGTAGTATTGGTGGTTGTTTATCAGTGCTTTTGCCTGGTGTGTTTGTTCCCTATATTACCCATAGATTTTAATTGTTTATTTAACTGTGTTAAGTAATGTTTGTTGAAAATGTCTCGTAAGAAACCAAAGTTGATTTAGTTCGCCTTTACAACTCTCCATTTCAATGTTCGCAGTTATTCCTCTATCTGATACTGATTTGTACAGATTAGTGCAAATTTTCTTGCAGGTATAAGGGGAATACTGTGGGCTTCAAGTGACACTTATATATTTTAAGAGCTGGTCGCTACATGATGACTGAAATTCCATTCGGATAAAGATGGATAACGAACTCATATTTGAGAACACTATTGGACAAGTCATTCAAAATAAAGATGACTTTAGATAATATTCAACAATTACATTTCATTTGCTATGAAAATATCTTAAACATGTATTTTAATAAAAATTTTCGATAATTTTTGAGAGTATAAAAAACTTTTGATAGCGTTTCACGTAAAGAAGTCTTCATGTGGAAGATGCTGAACTTTTCAAGGATCTCAAAACGCGTATTTGATTTTTACAATGCCGTATTTTCAAACATAAATGAGATTTGCGCGCGCGTGTGTGGATATAAAACAGTAACTATAACTGCATATACTGCTCTAAAACAATTAAAATCAAAACCACGCACACACGAGCAATACAATGACATCCACAGAATAATACGGCGTCTATACAGAATTTTGTCATCAGTTGGCATCCCTGCATCGTGTACAAAAACAAGAGTTTCTCTGGCAACATAACGGACGCAGTAACAATAGCTTTACCATGGTTATATTTTACCAACAGTTGGCAGTACTAATGCAACCTAACAGATGGAATATAACCAGACCGCGCCATAATGGGGGGGGGGATGTCACAGTTGGTTTTTGGGGTATCTATATGAATGCAACTCAATAAGTGAGTTATATTTTGTTACACCAGTTAAGAAAACAAAACGAATAGCGCGCACAGTGTTACAAGATGGCACCTTTTGTGTGTTCAAATACGGTAGGTGTGTCAGTAGAACATTTCAGGGGAATTTAGTCCGCGTTTACATGCATATTCACTCCACAATGCCGTAAGGTGTGGTATTGTAAACAGATTGTGCGCGACCTTGCCACTGTGCACCTCTTCATTATGACACTGCTATCCACCAAGTAAAGGTGCACCAGTTCATGACATCGCTAATCCACCAATCAATGCAATATTAAACTGAGTCAAACAAAACTAAAGTTAACCTTAATCCCGCATCAACTTGATAAGATATAAGGTATCCTCGCGTCGTTGCAAGAATACTTGGTATAATAGTGAGTAGAGAAAGTCACGTGAGTGTCTGTGGAAACTTGTGCAGTCCGTATGGAGGCAGTTTCCAGAAGTGAGGGCAGGTTTAGTTTGAACACTAATTGCAAGAAGAGCGGAAGTGAAGTAAAAGCAGGAAGTTTGAACGACCGTTGCGCTATCCACAAATAATGATGATAAAGTTGAAATACGTTTGTGTGTGTGAATGTCTAATCATCGAGTCGTGAACTGATGAAAATATATCGCACGTAATGCCTTGAGTAATTGTTAACAATGTATCTACTCAATGTGACTGACGCGTTGTGTATGGTATGAAATGTTTTTTAAACGTTGTACTAACCTCTTTATAGAAACATTAAGCAGACATTCATTGACACAGTCTGCGCACGCAGCACTGCGCATGTTGCTTTTCATCATTACAGGTTAATAAACGCAGTACTTATGTAGGTTATGTTCCCTGTAACCGTAACCTGCAACTTCAATTCTCAACCCAGTAGTTCACAAAGTTTCACTTGTGCACACAATCGCAGTGTTGGAAACGGTCATTTGAAGGAGTTTGCTGTTATGCTTACTGCAGATGTGGAAGTGCAGTGATGCTCGTACGATTTAACTGATCCTGTGTCCCAGATGTGAAACAAATGGCTGCCTTACTTATTTGCGCACTTTTAACTTCAAACACAACTTTCTGTGCCGGCCAAACTTCCGCAGACCAACCCCGTCAAAAATTAATAAAATGGCATTGAAACGGTAGCTATAAAAGTTACTCTAGAGTGTTCCCATAGTTGAGATGATGTAGTGAACTGCGCAAGTAGCGCCAGATATCGTTATGTAGTGAACTGCGCACCATACTGCGCACATAGCGCCACATAGTAAATTGCATGTTAAGAAAAAATCAAGTTTCTCAATATTCAATAAATGTATCAGAAAATGGTTAAGCCCGTATTTATTTTGTCGCAATACGTAGTGAATGCATTCTGGCGTGTGTTGCAGGGTCTCAGTGTGGGAAGGGAAGGGAAGGAAGGGGGGCGAGGGGAGGCGGCTGTAGGCCTATACATAGATCTTGTCAGTTGTAACAAAGGGATTGTCCCCCATTGGGAAACACAACTTTTTAGAAATAGCACTAAAACTGTCAGGTTCGTTCTCTGCGGTGGTCAATGATACCAACATAACCACAGCTTGCTCCCAGAGCGGCGTGGGTTCGATCCCAGGCGTAACCCCCGTCATCTCATTCATTACACTCACATGACTTTCGCTACTCTTGTACTAACCATTCTTGCAAACTCTTATTCCTATATATTCGTGTTAAGTTGAGATATATTTGTGTGTTCTCTTATGTAACATATGCATATGTTGTTCTCTACTCGCTCTTCAATATAAATTTTTCTATATGATTGAAATACAAATGCAACGTATTACATTCACATAGCTTTCGTAACTCACTTTCCTTTTACGTAACACATTCACATGGATTTTTCTTCACTCATCTACAATTCATAGTTTTCTATATTGCCGAAATAGAAATGCAGTCTATTTCATTCACATAGTTTTCTCTACTGATTTTCTTCGTGTGGTATTTGTGGTTGTTGAACAGTGCTTTTGTACACTTAGTGTCTTCCAGATGTTTTTATTTATTTAGCTTATTGTTGAGAAATTAATTGCATTACAAATGGATTTTTGGAGGTCAGCACCAAAATCTAGGAAATACAAACTTCGTGATAATAGAATAAAGGGAATTGTGGATGTCGACAAAAACACTTTGGGAATTGTAGAAGAAAGACGCCTGGGACGGTATGGTCACGTGCTTAGAGGATGAAATAGCCAATCAAATACTGAACTGGGAAGTAGAAGGGAGAAGAAGACGAGGAAACCTAGGAAATGCTTGATGAATGGGTTAAAGGAGGAAGATGCCATGCACAAGGACTTGTGGAGGCAGAAGATCGTTTTGGGATAAAGGAAACTATTGTACTCTGGAATATTCCTTAACAAAAGCTTTATTATTTATTCCTTATGGTATAGTGGGAGTTTTAATTAAATATTTGAGTGATTTAAATACTGTTTTGTAAATGTGTGTAAAGAACAAAGGCTATTGGGCAAGTAGAATGTCAGTTTTAGAGATAATTAATACATTTGCAGCCTCTGATATTGAGGGAAGACCATTAGTGGTGTGAAAATGCTCCACCCCGAGTGAGTGGAGGAAAATTCCATGTACGGTGTGTGTGTGTGGGCGCTGTGCCGGAGGCAGTGGGGGCGGGGCGTAACTTCACCCAGCGACGATTCCTATCACATCCCCACAGTCTGTTTAATATTCAAATAAGAATTTGACACAGGTTTAAGTTCTCCAAAACTCGCACAAATAACAAGAAGTACCTCGGAAATGGTTCATCCTACAAAAAAATGTATTTAGACATACATTGTGTGTTTTAGCAAGATCTACATATTTTGTATAGTAAGATTTTGTCTATCTCTTACGCTTTACGAGTTATTCAAAAGCCATCCAGAATAAATACGACTACATGGGCTATAGACAGAAAATTCAAGATATACATTTCATTTGTCATACAAATATGTAAAACATCGCATTTTAATCAAAATCGTTAGAGCCATTTAAAAAAAAAATAAAAATTTTCGAACAATTTTGCATGTAGAAGCACTTTAGGGTGGGGCTGTTTTCTTCAAAATCTTCGTGTCGCATCTTTGAAAGGCATTGAACTTAAATAACAACTTTGGTTTTTCACAGACTTTTGATTTTTGAGTTGTTGCCCAAAGACTGACAGACACACATGGACCTTTTTTTAAAAATGCTTTTGTGGATTCAGGGGATCTCAAAACATATATGTCCAGTGAAATCTCGACATTGAGTTTATGGGTGATAAAACACTGATCAATTTAATCTACTAGATACGGTGGCAATTAGGTTGAGTCATCAGTGAAACCCCCATACAAGCAATAAACATTGTGTCCTTTTCAGGCATGCGGGTATAGGTTAGGGAGTGAAACACCAAATGCTGGCGGAAACTCACGAATAATTGCGAGGTTGTGTGCGGGTTATCAGAGTGCCTTGACAATTAGTGTTGGCGCGCCCCCATACATTCAGGACGGGGTTGAAGTGAAGGGGAGTAGGGTGACAAGAGTGCTAGAGCTGAAAATACTGAGTAACGACTTCCTGGGGACTGCTGGCAAATATACCTGCGCACATACAAAACGAGGCGAACAACTATGTTGCTGAAGAAAGTTGTTAAAGTAAACGGCGATATAAGAAATAAGTACAGGTTATGTTCTATCTCAGTTAATTTGGTATAGAGCATGCGCAGACTCGTGAGCGGACGTATACGTCACGTGGACGTTCGGACACACCCCTTCACTTGCCTTCATGTCTTACAAACCTAAGTTCAAGGAGGGCTCGCTGCGCAAACAGTGTTTAAACTCGCTCCTAGGAATAACAACCGTAGTGGGTCATCTGCCATTAAAAACAGGAGAAAAATAACACTAAAGTTCAGCTAATTTCATGATGTTATTGAATAATTTGCTGTATAGAAGCAAACGTAAAAATTAGCATATTTTTCCTCTACGTAATTGAAACTTAATTGTAGATCATAGAAATATAGACAAAAATCTGATGTGTTGCACTCACATGACTTTCTCTACTCTTGTACTCACCATTCTTACAAACTCTTATACCTATATGTTCTTCGTGTTAGTTGAGGTAAACATTTGTACAAATTATCTTATAGTTTATTTCCTTGTAGGTGCAAGGGGGTCTTTGTGCGATAATAAAATCTTTTAAAGCTTTGAGATCCCGTTCTCTTTGCACGCTTAACATATAAAAGAAATGAACAACGATGTTCCATTTCACGAAAGTTTGAAGTTTTCCGAAACTAACACAAATAACAAGGAATATCTCCGAAATGGTTCACTCTACAAAAAAATACGTTCAGACATAAATTGTGTGATTTACTGAGGTCTACATTTTTTGTATAGTAAGATATAGTCTATCTGTTACGGTTTACGAGTTATTCAAAAGTCATCCAGAGTAAACAGCACTACATGGGCTATAGACAGAAAATTCAAAATATACATTTTGTTTGTCATAAAAATATCTTAAACATATGACATTTTAATGAAAATCGTCACAGCCATTTTCAAGGAAATAAAAATTTTCAAAAAATGTTCCATGTAAAAGGTAGTTTGGGGTGGGGCTACTTTCTTCATAATCGTCGTGTCACATCCTTGAAAGACATTAAACTTAAATACCAACTTTGGTTTTTAACCGACTTTTCGTTTTTCAGTTATGCTGTCCACAGACTGACAGACACACACGGACCTTTTTCTAAAAATGCTTTTGTAGTATTCAGGGACCTCAAAACAATTGAATTTCTGGGTGGAATATAATACTTCCATACTTGCTATACGCAGTAGATAAGCTAAAAGTGTCGGTGTTGGCAGTAACTGCATCCACCTGGTGTTGAAGGTGGACCGCTGTGATGACGTCACGCCCTAGCAAAGGCACACCAGTAATTACAAGGGCATTTACACAGCACGAGGTGAAATACCAACACAATCTTGTCCGTGGTTTAGTCATTTACCAGACTTGGGTTACACTTGTCACATTTAATCGAACTATTATGCCACTATAAACAATAAACAAAATCACCGGAAAGACACTATGCAAAAGCTGTGTTAACCACAAGTAGCACAGGAAGAAAAGTGAGTAGAGAAAACCATGCGAATGTAATTCGTTGTATTTCGGCTTCGACAATATAGAAAAGTATTGTCACCCATCGCATTATTGTCGGCGCTACCGCAAAGGAGCCGAAGGAAAGAGACAGAGAATTGCCGCATTGTTGGGGCGCTTGCCGAAAGAGAGTAAAGGATAGAGGCTTCTAGAATCTTCTGCTTTGTATTTCACCGCAATAACTGAACTTTCCAGAATAGTGCCTGGGAGATATAAATAGCGGTAAAAGTGCGACGGACAGTGGACAGACGTATGTGAAGCGTTGAGTAGTCTTGCCGACGGAAAGGACAGACGTATGTGAAGCGTTGAGTAGTCGTGCCGACGGAAAGGACAGACGTATGTGTAGCGTTGAGTAGTCGTGCCGACGGAAAGGACAGACGTATGTGAAGCGTTGAGTAGTCGTGCCGACGGAAAGGACAGACGTATGTGAAGCGTTGAGTAGTCGTGCCGACGGAAAGGACAGACGTATGTGAAGCGTTGAGTAGTCGTGCCGACGGAAAGGACAGACGTATGTGAAGCGTTGAGTAGTCGTGCCGACGGAGAAGGGACAGTTTTGTGACGAATTTGGAGCTGTGCTGTGAGTGAATCGGAAAAGACTTTCTTGCTGTTGCAACGAGTGTAAAAAGTTACTGTTTACGGAAATAAAAGTGTTTCTTTATCTAGACTACATCCGTCGTCTTTACTTCACACCCCACCAAAAGTCTCACTGGTGTCAGAAGTCGGATTTAACGATGGAGGCTACATTGGTGAGCTTGTTACAAGAGCTGAAAGCAGAGATGAAGACGAGAAACGACAACCTCCTTGCCGAGCTGAAAGAGATGAAGACGGAGCTATCGGCGAAAATTGACGGCGAACTGACTGGCGTGACGGAAGACGTGGAACAACTCGGCGAAAAGGTGGAAGACCTCTGCCAGCATGTGGACGTCGTGGAGGACGACGGGGAACGTCTTGGCGCCCTGGTAGTAAGAGTTGACGAGAGCGTCAAAGTACTGGATGCCAGGGGCAGACGGAATAGCGCGGAGCCGGGGAGGGAGCACCTAGTGGCCGAGGCGACAGTTGCGCCCGTTTCAGATGATATGAGGGAAGACGTGGAACAACTCGGCGAACTGATTGGCATGACGGAAGACGTGGAACAACTCGGCGAACTGATTGGCGTGACGGAAGACGTGGAACAACTCGGCGAACTGACTGGCGTGACGGAAGACGTGGAAGAACTCGGCGAAAAGGTGGAAGACCTCTGCCAGCATGTGGACGTCGTGGAGGACGACGGGGAACGTCTTGGCGCCCTGGTAGTAAGAGTTGACGAGAGCGTCAAAGTACTGGATGCCAGGGGCAGACGGAATAGCGCGGAGCCGGGGAGGGAGCACCTAGTGGCCGAGGCGACAGTTGCGCCCGTTTCAGATGATATGAGGGAAGACGTGGAACAACTCGGCGAACTGATTGGCATGACGGAAGACGTGGAACAACTCGGCGAACTGACTGGCGTGACGGAAGACGTGGAACAACTCGGCGAAAAGGTGGAAGACCTCTGCCAGCATGTGGACGTCGTGGAGGACGACGGGGAACGTCTTGGCGCCCTGGTAGTAAGAGTTGACGAGAGCGTCAAAGTACTGGATGCCAGGGGCAGACGGAATAGCGCGGAGCCGGGGAGGGAGCACCTAGTGGCCGAGGCGACAGTTGCGCCCGTTTCAGATGATATGAGGGAAGACGTGGAACAACTCGGCGAACTGATTGGCGTGACGGAAGACGTGGAACAACTCGGCGAACTGACTGGCGTGACGGAAGACGTGGAAGAACTCGGCGAAAAGGTGGAAGACCTCTGCCAGCATGTGGACGTCGTGGAGGACGACGGGGAACGTCTTGGCGTCCTGGTAGTAAGAGTTGACGAAAGCGTCAAAGTACTGGACGCCAGGGGCAGACGGAATAGCGCGGAGCCGGGGAGGGAGCACCTAGTGGCCGAGGCGACAGTTGCGCCCGTTTCAGATGATATGAGGGAAGACGTGGAACAACTCGGCGAACTGATTGGCATGACGGAAGACGTGGAAGAACTCGGCGAACTGATTGGCGTGACGGAAGACGTGGAACAACTCGGCGAACTGACTGGCGTGACGGAAGACGTGGAAGAACTCGGCGAAAAGGTGGAAGACCTCTGCCAGCATGTGGGCGTCGTGGAGGACGACGGGTAACGTCTTGGCGCCCTGGTAGTAAGAGTTGACGAGAGTGTCAAAGTACTGGATGCCAGGGGCAGACGGAATAGCGCGGACCCGGGGAGGGAGCACCTAGTGGCCGAGGCGACAGTTGCGCCCGTTTCAGATAACCAAAGTGTACGTCTCGGGGAAGACAAAGGGGCAGTTCAGGGACGTCGTCGAGGATCCCCTGGAGGAGTGTGTCGGGTACGTAACCAACCAGGATATGACGTGGAGGACGATCAGCAGGGAAGCGCACAAGCAAACGAGCAACACGCGAGAGCCGACTTGGCGTGGGACATGGGGGAACCGTCGGAGCCATCCAATCACTTGACGCATAGTGCCGTGAACGGAAGAATGGCGGACATCATCGTGGACGGCAGGATACAGGAGAAGCCGTGCCGAGCACGAGTGAACACGAGTGCAGCGGTGGTCGTGACTCGCGCGGATGTGGCGGGGGTTGTTGCCGGACCCATCGGAAGCAAGATGGCTGCGAAAGTGCGCCAGAGAGGTCGGTGGACATGGTACCTAGTGAGCCGTTTCCAAGTGCGCAGGATGACCCGTCAACACACCAGGAAGAAGGGCAACTGGGCGAGGGACCGTCAAGACCGGCGGTACTGTTGCAGAATTTCGAAGCAGGATGGCATATATCGTCCTACCCGGACCAAGGGACACTATCCAACAGCGGTACCTAGGATCGTGCCTCCTGGAGAAGAGGTTCGATGGGTTTGTCCACCGGGGCGCAAGGGAGATGCCGCAGTGATAGTGCTGGCCGGGACGACCAGCTCTGAGGAGGGAGCAGTGTCACCCATCGCATTATTGTCGGCACTACCGCAAAGGAGCCGAAGGAAAGAGACAGAGAATGGCCGTATTGTTGGGGCGCTTGCCGAAAGAGAGAAAAGGATAGAGGCTTCTGGAATCTTCTGCTTTGTATTTCACCGCAATAACTGAACTTTCCAGAATAGTGCCTGGGAGATATAAATAGCGGTAAAGTGCGACAGACAGTGGACAGACGTATGTGAAGCGTTGAGTAGTCGTGCCGACGGAAAGGACAGACGTATGTGAAGCGTTAAGTAGTCGTGCCGACGGAGAAGGGACAGTTTTGTGACGAATTTGGAGCCGTGCTGTGAGTGAATCGGAAAAGACTTTCTTGCTGTTGCAACGAGTGTAAAAAGTTACTCTTTACGGAAATAAAAGCGTTTCTTTATCTAGACTACATCCGTCGTCTTTACTTCACACCCACCCCCAAAGTCACAGTATCAATTGTTTGTAAAGGAATGAGAAGTGAAATTCATATGAATGTGCTACGTAAAGGAAAAGTGAGCAGAGAAAGGGATGTGAATGTAATACGTTATCTTTGTATTTCGATAATATAGAAAAGTGTTTAACTAGTTTGTAGAAGAATGAACAGAAATACATGTGAATGTGCTACGCGAAGGAAAACTTGAGTAGAGAAAACATTGTGAATGTAATACCTTGTATTTCTACTTCGACAGTATAGAAAAGCATCAGTTGCTTGTAGAAGAATGAGAAGAGAAATACATGTGAATGCGCTACGCAAAGGAAACGTGAGCAGAGAAAACCATGTGAATGTAATACCTTTCATTTCTGTTTGGATGATATAGAACAGTGTATGAATTGTCTGTAGAAGAATAAGAAGAGAAATGCATGTGAATGCGTAACGTAAAAAAGTGAGTGGAGAAATCCGTGTGAATGTAATAGGTAGCATTCCAGTTTGGGCAATATTGAAAACTATATGAATTATTTGTGGAAGAATGAGAAGAGAAATACGTGTGAATGTGCTTCGTAACGGGAAAAGTGAGTAGAGAAAACCATTTGAATGTAGTACGTTGTATTTCAGCTTCGGCAATACAGAAAAGTATGAATTGTTTGTAGAAGAACGAGGAGAGAAATGCATATGAATGTGTTAAGTAAAAGAAAAGTGAGTAGAGAAAACCATGTGAATGTAATAAGGTATATTTCTATTTTGATTATATAGAAAAGTTTGACTTGTTTCTAGAAGAATGAGAAGGGAAGTGCATGTGAATGTGGTACGTAAAGGAAAAGTGGCCAGAGAAAAGCATATGAATGTAATAGGTTGCATATTAAAATGGATAGTATAAAATGCTTGTCTGTGGTAAATCATTTCTATTAATTAATTTTGAGTGATAGGCGAGTGAGTCAGCAGATAACTTATCGAGTGTGACCAAGGTTATCGAGAGGTCGAAGCGCAGCGCGTAAACACGATAAGCACTATGGACGCGTGCTTCTCTTATCTCGGATATTCCCAGCAGCAGTTCTCCATTTTAACATTAGACTGTCTAGAAGTGTCTGGAGCTGGTGCAGCGAAACCAGGGCACGCAGAACAGTTGCATATCGTCATGCTCCACAACGTGTCGAGGAGTGCATATCGCAGTCAACGAGCGACTGGATGACGAGTGAAAATAGCATGTGACCTTCAGTCGAGCGAGGTAACACGAGTGGTACTGTAGTTTCGTGCAGCTCTCGTTGGCAACCTTTCATTGCGTTACATCTGTGTTTATGAGTGAAACCAACTAACTATACACCATCCAAAGAAGACATTCCGGTGCCAGACTAGTTTTGAAATTGCCTATTTGAGTGCATTCAGAAAAAATACAATAACAGACTGTCTCAAAGACAAAGAAATGTGACTTTTCTCCAGTTAGTAGAGTTCGTTTCTGATCTGGTCTGCGTGGTTCAAATGTGCACTTGTGTTTTCTTTCTAAGAAGTGATGGATAAATTACTTTTAACGAAGTAGTTAAAGTAAATGTAGATATGATATGTAATGTGTGTATTTGTATTTGTAAAAATTAATTCTATTTACTAGATTCCTGTTGGCTGCAGTTCTATATAGACATTTCACTTTTTAAGTTCTTTATTAATAACATAGTCTACTTGCAGAAACGTATCGTATATAAATGTTTATTTTAAACCCTAACTGTGACTGAGCTGTCATGTGTATCATAAACAAAGAGGGTAGGCAGGTGTATAATTGGCCGTTTCATTCCCACGCCTCGCTGTGCTGTAGAGACGTATTGAAGCGTCTGCAACAGTTCATTACGCCACGGAAGAAAGTGAAGTGGATCTGTAAACAAAGTGAAGTGATACTGTTGGAAGTAGTTCACTTAAGCGAGCTGAACTACAAGGGAAACTCGTAAAGTAGGGTTCAAATCGCCATAACAAATAAACTTACTTCTAAAAGAATACATTAATGTTTAAAAGAACAATTGTCAAAATGCGGCGATATTTTCAGTGTAATAAATTGTTTTCATGGTTTATGGAACACAGTTGGGGACACTGGGTAAACAAAAGAATCACCAGTATAGATAATTTAAAGTCTCTATGTATGATATTACAAGGTTGGTATTGAACTTCTGTGCAATTCCACATTTCTAAAAAGAAATAAAATTTGTTTTTATTTTACAAGGACTCCATAATGAATTAACTTGATGTGTGGTTTGTTCGATTACTTTTTTAATTATCATAATTTAAAGATTTCGTATTTACACATAAATAAATTTGAATAGACAACATTCCTGGTCTATGATTTTTTACAATTTTAAATCATTAGCAACGATTTATAATAGTTACACTGAATTGAAAAGAGATCAGCTTTTTCATAGTGATGCATTTCATGAAGGAGAACTGCTGTTATTGGTGAACACGGCCCGGATGTTTATGACGTAAGAACGTTACACATATGCAAGCACTTATGGTCGAAAAATATGACGTAATTTGGTTGGCTGCATTTTCGAAATCTTTAAAAATTAATGCTGTTTCAATTAACAAAATCTACTTTTAAAATCTAGCACATTCTATAGTAAATAAATAAATAGTATGAATTTTATTGTTGCATTTTGAAGGAAGATCAGAAACAAGAATTACAATTGCAAATTACATACATTTTATAGTTTTCAAAAAGCAAATATCTATTTGCACGGAAAATAGCTTCTAGTATTACAGGTAAGAATTGGGAGATGTGAAAAACACGACTAAATACGAAAATTTAAGAGAAAATATGAATGTAATATGAAAAATGACAAGAAAATGACAATTATGACCCATGATAATTATATAATTGTAATCACTTGATAAAATTATGGTTCGCTTATATTTTCCGTGGAAGCTATGACGTCATAAACATCCGAACTCCGCTGATGGAAAAGAAAACTTTGTTGTTGATGTATTCTGCATAAACTGACTCGAGCAACAAGGTTACAGAAAGTTTCATAGTTGGTTTGTAATATCGTTGCCTCATATTCATTGTTGTGATGCTGAAAGTGAATTGGTTCTGTGGATGTTCCGAACGTAACGTAAGTGTACAAAAGTTGTACGAATTTAGGTAAGAAAATGCATTGCTAGTTTTGTTTCTGTGTTCCTCTGACGGGCTATTATTGGTTTGTAGCATTAGAAGATAGACTGTCTATTGGTACGCAAATGTCTGTTTACCACAAAGTTTAGAAACACTTCGTGAAAATATCTCAAACTAAAAATAACCTTACATTACAACTCATACAACAGAACTAACAAGGGAGTATCTGGATGCACCATACAACCCTAACCTAGCACCTTGGGATTTCCAGAAATTAAAGATAAAATACATGTAATCACATTTTTGGCGTGAAATGAGGCAGTGAAACATAATAAACCAGATTGATGAGATTTTATTTGTTATAAAAATATCTTAAACGTGTGGTATTTAACGAAAATAGAGCTATTTTTGTAAAATCAAAATTCTCGAAAAATGTTCCGGCGGTAAACATAACCTCAAGTTACGAAAAGGTACAGATTATGAAAAGAGGCAATCATAGGCACCAAACTATTCATTCCTCACTCTCATATTGACCACCTGCTTCACTCGGTCCCGACAGGCGCCTGACCCCAGGCACCTACATACATAAGGGGAGGGTAGTCAGGTAAAGGAAAAAGCTCTTAATATTGCGTTCACAGAATAGGAAACTCAGATTGAGGCGCCTTTGAAACGTTAGAGCATTCGTTCCATTGTTATTCTATTGCTGTTAAGAATATCTGTGTAAACAAATAGTTAAAAGAGTTAATTATAATTGTGTTGTGTGTGATTTGAGGCTACTTTTGATGTAAGGAAAGAAAATAAATAAAGAGAAGGACGTAACAATTAGCGTGTCGTTTTATACACGGTAAGAAAGGAACGGAATAGACAAATGCTGAACTCTTGATGACACGATTTTTGAACACAATTTCTTGTTTAACATTTTATAATATATTAAATACTACAAAAAGGAGGAGTGTGTTATAAAACTATTAAATAAATATATAAACCCTGTTACACATAAGACATACGCAAAAGTTATATGAATCTGTATACTTTTCTAACCTCTGGGGAACTCAAATCGATTTCAGTTCTCATTTCGGAGTGAATAGTGCGTGGAAAGGCGGATTCAGATCGAACGGATCTTCTTAGAACTGGGATTGGATGGAGATTTTGTTGCGTGGAAATATTCACTAACCTCAAAATACGCAGAAGAGATATATTTTACAAGTTCGCCAACATAAACCAAGGGAGTAATATAACAGCTTGAGACTTGCGTTTGCTAATCGATGTCATTTCGGATTGAAGTGAACGTGGAAACGGCGATCGTATTGGGAGTGGGATTGGAGTGAAATCTATTTTAATTGCTCATGGAAATGTAGTGAATGTGCCGATTCTCCCCCTTTTGAACCCTATCATGCCATTATTGTACACTTCTCTCTCATTCCCATTTTTAAAACAAAATGTGTAATTTATTAATGATCTTTTGACTGTAAAGCCTCTCTGTGTTGGAGCGAGGAGCGAAAACGTTATGCACGAGTACTGCAGGTCTGTGGCTTTGGCGCATCCCACGCTCGTCATGCAACCTCCCCCCCCCCCTCCTCCCTTCCCCCCTGGAGCCACATAGACTCGGCTGGCCTTGGCCCCAGCCGTAGCATATTTCCTGCTCTGTCTTTGTCGCTCGCTGTTTGTTTTATCTACGTCATACACTTCTGACCAATAGGCGTGTTTCACGATAGCTTTTGTCTCTTTTTATAGCCTCCGTAGAACTGTCGAGCCTTTAGTTTAGTTTACTCGAAGTAGCGATGTGATACATTTGCTTATTCAGAGCGAGGACGTGTACATCTGGTTGTGTTTTAAAGAGAGAAGTGAGTAATGTTTATTTTATATTTGTGATATTTATAAGAAAGTAAACTGGTGAGGTTAGGGAAGTACTTGAAGGAAGAGAGTGTGGTGAAGTGCATAACCAGTGATTGACCCACGCTCTCTCCACTCACCTGCCTGGATATCCGGTCACGGTCACATGACCTCGCGCGCTCTCCGCCAGAGTTACGCGTAAACGACCGGCAAGTAACGTAATCCCAGCATTTCCGAATCCTAACAGAATGTCGCATAGGGAATGTGTAGATTTTCAGAATATTTTATATATCACTTCATTTTTATAAACTGAACCAGAAAAGTTCTCTAATTTATCGTTAACAATTCGTCTTGAGGTTGTATCTCTTGACACACAGTTCGAATCTCTCCAACAAACAACTGGCTTCTACTGTACACTCACTAAAAACTACTACAAACAACTCCGACGTGACGATTAAATGTCCTAAGCTGTCTAACTACTAAAGAGTTATTCATGATGTTCCGAGAGGACAGCTAGCGCATGCGCACACGTGCAGATAAGAAAATCAAGGGGCTAATATGCAAGATGGCGGGCATGCGTGATCTAGGACAGGCGGTTGAGAGGTTATGTTATTCAATGCACCTAATCCTCGACATAAAACTTTTATGTTGATTGTATTTAAACATAACCTAACATAGACATTGCTCATACAGTCGTTTATTCCGTTCTCGTAACCTAACCTAACCTCACTTCACTTCCTAGGTTCAGGCCGCAACTTCAAGTCTTCGCTTGAACATTTCTCTGAAATTGGGATAATGTTTCTAACGAGTAAAACATTATAGGGCTTTACTGGCGATATTTAAGGTTCCTCATGGACCTTGGACACACAATTTCAGAGCAGTTTTGAGCTCCTTTATGTATGTTTTAACTGCTGATACTGGATGTTTCGGCACTGGTGCTACCATTACAAGTATTTAAACGTCCTAAAACTATTTGAGCATTTTTTTCACGAGTTAACCTGTTCTCTTGTCGATTTATTTTGTTTTATAGACATTTCTCTCATTTTGGAGAAGTTATGATTTTCACAGCCTTGTTTCACCCCTTTTTTAAGTTTCTCAATGACATCTACAGTATTTTTCTAAGGCGTAGGTACTCACTTAACCTAACCTCACTGGTCACATATTTTGGTAACTTTGCTCTGTACTGGTAACTGAGGTGGGATATTTTGGTCCCGCTGGGCACATTTTGTTCTAATGGTTACATTTTCCATTCCTGGTTACATTTTTAATGCATTGTGGTGTTTTTAGACTCTGATACTGGTATTTTTTGCCACTGCTAGAATTATGTTTATTCTTTACAACGCTTTGAGGTTGTTTCCTTAGTGGTTCCCCTCGTTGAGCCTATTATGGGACGTAAAAACGTGACCAGCAGAAAAAAAAGGCCACAAACAATGAGGTACGTGAGCGGGCGCAATGTATCTCACAGATACTTTTGCTTGATAATCGAACGAAACAACAAGCAGCTGGCCAATAATGAACCAGGAAGTGCTACAGTGTGTTTTAGGAAGCTACAATGACTTGCATTAATTTAGCATAAACAGTTACGTCATATTGTTTAAAAAAGCGGGAGAGGTATCTCTCAGATATATTGCGCCCGACAGAGGGTTAATATTGTTTTAGTGGCATTTCTCTCGTTTTCCGTCTATTTCCATATCCTTTAGTATGATTTCTTATCTTTTACAAGGGTTTTGTTTGTTTTCGACTGATTTTTTATGGTTTTCCATATCGCGTTACATTCCCATATTTGACTATTGCTCAAAGCCTACCAGTGGTGGCTCGTGACTTTTTGCACTAGGTGTGCAGTAGGGTTCGAATTAACAGGGGGTGGGATTTCCGCCTCCCATTAAATCATTTCCCCGGCTCGTCAAAGAAGAATTCCTTCTCTGGCAGGAGACACGACCTTTTTCCACTTTCAGATAGTACTACAGAGAGAGCGCCCAGAATGTTTCAACTGGCTTACACGTAATGAAATATAATCAGCGTTTGAAAAAGAGGTGAAATGTCAGACGTTTCTTTGGCCATTACAGCAATGTGCTCTGTTTTAGAAATTTCTCCGTGAATTTCTTTTTGGTATACGTCAAGCATACACTGCAACAAATCGTTCCCCGAAAAACGCAGGCTTCTTTAAGGCATTCGTTCACCACGGAATGTAATTCTGCTGTGAAGTTTATCAGTCCTCGAAACATGCCGGGGTTGAGTGAATGTCTTCTTTCTTCGTGTCCCTCGAGAGCCAAGTCGCACGCTCCACAGAATATCTGCGACAAGGCACATATCTGTTCCTAGTAATTTCCTCATTGTGCTTTTCCACGTCACGCCTAGAAGCACTATCTAACTGCTGAGGTGTAACGATCATGTCGGTTGCGAACAATGCGCAAGGGTTACATCAGACATCGTAAAGTGTTGAAAGCTAATCCAGGTCAAGTATCCATAACATCAGAATTCTGACAAAGCAGGCAGGGGCTTTATTAACGCGGGCAATCGACACCCAAGGGTCTGTCTGTTGGGGCTGTCACGTCGATTACGTCGATCATCGCTACGTGCGCCATTGATAAGGCAAGTCTGTGTGTTTTTAAGACTCTGGCCCGGGCTTCGGCCTTTTCCGAACCCGCTAGCTAATAAAATGGCTAGTCCACCAACTCAGGGTTCGAATGCTTTCTCAGTCCTAGATGGCTACCGAAACCTCCCTAAAACTCTCCCGAGTGCCTCTACACCTTTGAGCTTACACCCCCCCCCCTGTCTTCGGGTATTCTCCCTCGTGAGAGGTCCAAGTGATAGTGACCGATATCACCACAACTAGATGCCGCTTGTGGTGATATCCACACTTTCATTAAATTTTCTTGTAAGAGTATTCCCATTCACCTGAACTAGATTGGTGGCAACGGTTTGTCTTCGTTTTTAATTTACAGCTTCTTTTCCAAGGATAAAGCGGATAGATTTATCACCTTTAGTTTGGTAACTAAAGTACAGTTTGGTAAGTGAGGAATATATATATATATATATATATATAATTGATAATAGAAAGAAAGAAAAGGAGATTCTAATCGATAGTTAAGGGGAAGACGTAATAAAGCTGAATAGATTAAAGTCTCAAGAATGGAAGCCTAGGGAGATTTAAATGAGTGATAAGGTTACAATTGTTGTACGTACAAAGCTCTAACGATTCCGCGGGCTGATTCGTATCTTACCATGACGTGCTCTAAAGTTGGCCAATGGAAATCGCTTCCTTCGTGTCGCTCGCGCATAAACAAATGCAACGCAACACACACTCGTCTTGAATCGAGCCGAGAGAACGCACGTGCAATTTCGGATTTGTATGTAAGCTAGCGCGTATACATAATTCGGCGGTTGCTAAAGGGTGACAAAGTTAAAGTGTTATAACGTTATAGTTGAAGTTACTAAGTTACATTTTATTTAAATATCGTCGGCAGTTCTCTACAAATCTGGAAATTTGCAAATAAAGTTAAATGTTGGTTAATTCTTCGTTTGGTTCCATTCCTACCACAACTCACGCATACCCTGCAGATTAGGACCTCTTGCTAGTGCTAGTCCGGACACCAAACACGAGATCTTATAGGTCTTAAAGGCGACGTCTTCGACAGAGAGGAACGTATTCATTTGCACAGTTGCACTCGCAAAGCACTCCCTTTATGTGAAGTGGAAGCACGGACTTCCACAATTGCACTGCCAGGGACACACACAAGTGCTACCATAAACACAAACCTAAACACTGTAAACACAACAACTAAACCAAACTGAAGCATTGGCCTTAGTAAATTATGAAGATCAGTTTTATGCATTTATAATGGTTTAATAAAACGACATTGAGGCTGTTAAATTGGGCGCCGATTTATGATGCTGCCCGTTGTTGCTGAGTCACCCCTCTCAGCACCTCACAATTTGTTTAGGATGGAAGGGTGAAGCTTTGGGATGTCGAGGTTTTCCTTGGGCCGCTCTTGCATGGTTCACTCTTATCTATATCAGGGTGTGGCACCTACAAGGAAATTAGTCTTCGGGCGCGGTTACTTGTACTTTGGCTGGAAACTCGCACAGTGCTACTCCCCCCCCCCCCAAGCACTGCGTGCCGTTCACTCTAAGTGCTCGCTTGTACGTGCACTTGTAAATGCATGTCCGATGTCTGTAATATAATTTCTGTAAATATTTGTCTAAATTAACATGGAGTAGATAGAGGAATGAGTGTTTGTAAGAGTAGTTAGTACAGGAGTTGGTAGAGAATGTCATGTGAATGCTAGACATCAGGATGTTCTACTCTGTAGGTAGCTTAAGGTGTGAGCCAGGCGCCCCTCGTCGTTATTGTCGGGCTTGGGACCTGCATTAGAACTTGTTCATTCATAGTGGCAGATTTAACGGCCTTCTTCTTCTTGTTCTTCTTCTCCATTCTTTCTTTATATATATGTTTGCTAAATGAACGATGTTAATTGAGTAAACTTCCAACTTTTTACTTGTTCTAATACGTGTAGTAAAGTAGAGGAACTATTGTATTCCACGCCAGAATTCGATGTCGACATATCACCTGAAATATATGTTTTAAGGCTCCCTTAATAAAAAAAAAAATAAATAAATAAAAAGCATTATTAGGAAAAGGTCCGCGCGCGCGTGTGTGGACAGGATAACTCAAAAACGAAAAAGTCAGTAAAAAACCAAAGTTGGTATTTAAGTTTAATGTTTTAAGGATGCGATACGAAGATTTTGAAGGAAATAGCCCCATCCTTGAGCTACCCTTTATATGCAAAATTTTTCGAACATTTTGATTTTCTTGGAAATGGCCCTAACGATTTTGATTAAAATGTCACATGTTGAAGATATTTTTACGACAAATGAAACCTACATCTTGAATTTTCTGACTATGGCCTATGTAGTCGTATTTACTCTGGATGACACTTGCATAACAGGTATACCGTAAGACATAGACCAAATCTTACTATACAAAAAATGTAGATCTTGCTAAATCACACAATTTATGTCTTGATAAACTTTCTTGTAGGGTGAACCATTTCCGAGATATTTGCTCGTTATTTGTGCGAGTTTATGAGAAAAAGTTTCGTGAAATGGAACATCGTTGTTCATTTTTTATATGTTAAGTGTGCAAAGAGAACGGAATCTCAAAGCTTTAAAATATTTGACTGTCGCACAAAGCCTACTGTATTCCCATATTCCGCTTGTACCTACAAGGAAATAAGCAATAAGATAATTCGTACAAATGTTTATCTCAACTAACACGAAGAAGATATAGGAACAAGAGTTTGTAAGAATGGTTAGTACAAGAGTAGAGAAAGCCATGTGAGTGCAACACATTAGATTTTTTAAATTTAGCATTTACATGGGTTTAGACGAGAGCGATAGATTTCAGTATTATATTGTGGTGCGTTAGTCTCTCGAAAACTCGAAAATGGCTCGATCGATTTGAATAATTTATTTTTTGTTCTGTTCTCCTCAATGCTGGGATGGGCTTGTACATAAGTAGTAGGTACATTAGGAAAAAAAAGGGTGGGGGGGGGGGAGGGTGCTATAGAAGAACATACTGTGACTTTGGTGGGTGTCAAGTAAAGGAGACAAATGTAGTCGAGATAAAGAAACACTTTTATTTCCGTAAACAGTAACTTTGTACACTCGTTGCAACAGCAAGAAAGTCTTCACCGATTCACCAACAGCACGGCTCCGAATTAGTAACACAAAAACTGTCCCTTCTCACGCTTTACCGCTATTTATATCTCCCAGGTACTATTCTGGAAACTTTAGGAAAGTTCAGTTATTATTGCTGTGAAATACAAAGCAGAAAGTTCCAGAAGTCTCTATCCCTTTCTCTCTTTCGGCAAGCGCCCCAACAATGCGGCCATTCTCTGTCTCTTCCCTTCGGCTCCTTTGCGGTAGTGCCGACAATAATGCGATGGGCGACAATACGAAGGAACAGATTTGTATGTTATCCATTTTACTCACATATATTTCCCTACTCTCTCTTCTTCATACAGTTTTCTATCACCTAACTAGAAATGCCACATATTAGGTTCACACGGTTTTCTCTACTGACTTTTCTTCCATGAAAAACGATCACATTTTTTCTCTTTTCCCCAACAAGGTACAGTTTTCTATGATTCAAATAGAAGTGCAACATATTATTTTCTCTACACACTTTTCTTTTATAAAACAGAATCACACTTGTTTCCCCTATCGCTCTTGTACGTGTTACATTCACACAGCTTTCTCTACTTGGTTTTTTTCCTGTGGTATTGGCGGTTGTTCAGAAGTGCTTTTGCATTGTGTTCTCCCACTGTATATATTTATAGTGTGGCGTAAGTGTAAACCTTGTAGTGATAGCGCCGGGTGTTTCAGATGCTTCAGTAGTATAAAATATTGCGGAAATGGTTGCTGCTAGAAGAAAAGTAGATATTTTAACGAGATTTAATGTTTGTTCGAAATAGGAAAACATTTCCATTGTTGAAATGAGTAGCTGTGTTGAGAGCTGCAGACATAAGGTGTTGATTGTTAGTGAAGTTGCAATGCAATGTCGTGACAAAGGCAACAGGTGTGTGTGTGTGTGTGTGTGTGTGTGTGTGTGTGTGTGTGTGTGTGTGTGTGTGTGTGTGTGTGTGTGTGTGTGTGTGTGTGTGTGTGTCACTCCTGATCAATTCACGCACCTCTCTCTCTGTTGATGTCAGTAAGTTGGCAACATTGAGACATTGCTGGTAGTATGTTCGACTTCGTCACTTCACTATATAAACCTACTCCAGCAGATCACAAATTGTGTACAAAATTATATTTACATTACTGAACACTTCCTACAGTTACAAAACTGATTTAATAACGAAACTTTACTGACTCTGCTTTCTTTCCTTCCTTCATTCATTCTTTCTTTGTTTCTTTTTCTTCCTTTCTTTCTCTTTCTCTCTCTTTCTTTCTTTTTCTTCCCTTTTCTTTCTTTTTCTTTCTTTCTTTCATTCACTCTCTTTCTCTCTTTCCTTTTCCTTTCTTCTTTCTTTGTTTCTTATCTTTCTTTTTTATTTCTTTCTTCCTTTCTTTCCTTCTTTCTTTTTCTTCCTTTTTTCTTTCTTTTTCTTCCTTTCTTTCTCTCTCTTTCTTTCCTTCTTTCTTTCTTTTTCTTTCCTTCTTTCTTTTTCTTTCTTTCTTTTTCTTCTTTTCTCTTTCTTTCTTTCTTTCTTTCTCTCTTTCTTTCCTTCTTTCTTTGTTTCTTTCTTTCTTTCTTTCTATATCTTTCTTTCTTTCTCTCTTTCCTTCTTTTTCTTCCTTCCTTCCTTTCTTTCCTTCTTTCTTTTTCTTCCTTTTTTCTTTCTTTTTCTTCCTTTCTTTCTCTCTCTTTCTTTCCTTCTTTCTTTCTTTTTCTTTCCTTCTTTCTTTTTCTTTCTTTCTTTTTCTTCTTTTCTCTTTCTTTCTTTCTCTCTTTCTTTCCTTCTTTCTTTGTTTCTTTCGTTGTTTCTTCCTTTCTTTCTATCTCTTTCCTTCTCTCTTTCTTTCTTTCCTTCTTTCTTTTTCTTCCTTTCTTTCTCTCTTTCTTTCCTTCTTTCTTTCTTTTTCTTTCCTTCTTTCTTTTTCTTCTTTTCTCTTTCTTTGTTTCTCTCTTTTTCTTTTTTTCCTTGGTTTCTTTCTTTTTCTTTCTTTCCTTTTTCTTCCTTTCTTTCTCTCTCTTTCTTTTTCTCTCTCTTTTTTCTTTCGTTGTATGTTGGTTTCTTTCTCTTTTTTCTTTCTTTGTTTCTTTCTTTTTTTCTCTCTTTCCTTCCTTCTTTCCTTCCTTCATTATCTCCTTCCTTCATTATTTCGTTCCTTCATTATTTCCTTACTTCATTCTTTCGTTCATTATTTCCTTCATTCTTTCTTTCCTTCCTTCATTCTTTCCTTCTTTCTTTCTTTCCTTCCTTTTTCCTTCTGTCTTTCCATCTTTCTTTCCTTCTTACCTTTTTCTTTCTTGCCTTCTTTCTTTTTTCCTTCCTTTATTCTTTCCTTCCTTCCTTCATTATCTCCTTCCTTCATTCTTTCCTTCCTTCATTATTTCTTTCGTTCCTTCTTTCTTTGCGTCCTTCCTTCTTTCTTTTTTTCTTCTTTTCCTCCTTTCCTTCCTTCCTTCTTTCTTTCCTTTTCTTTCTTTCTTCCTTCCTGCCTTTCTTTTTCTCTACTGTATTCTCATATTCCCCTTGTAGCTACAAGGAAACGAGCAATAATATAATTTGTACAAATGTTTATCTCAACTAACACTAAGAAGATATAGCAATAAGAGTTTGTAAGAATAGTTAGTACAAGAGTATAGAAAGTCATGTGAGTGTGTATGTTACAGGTTGGTGCTGTGACGTCAAGATGTGAGCACGTCAGCACCGCCCCTAGGCTGTTACAAGAACTAAACCATTCAATCTAGGTAAGTACCAAACACTTGTCTTGTTCACGTTTAAATGCTTATGTTTTAATTTAGTTACACATGTAGAATCCGCCACTGGCCACTACCTTGTTTGTGCTACGAGCGATCTACAGGACATTGTCGCCCAATGCAAAAATAATGTAATTTTATAATTTAAATAATTTATATATTCCCATAAACATATATACTTATATAATCTTGTGGAAAATATCTAGCTTGTTTGAAGCATAACCAAGAAATTCCACACAACTGAAGTTTTTAAAATTGCATTTACCAAGACAATTCCTCTTAAGTGAGTCAGTAGATCATGTTTTTCTTTTACCTCTCCATTGTGCTTTTATTAGTGAAAATACTCGTACAACAATAGCACTGTGTTGCTTTGCCTCCACAGAATACCAAGTGCAAGTGCTGGGTTGCCAACCTCACGTTCTTGAGTATGTTGCCGTAGCGAGTAGCAGTGGCGGCTAGTAACCAATTTTTTGTTTCTATTTTGCCAGTTTACAGTTGATTTTCTAACAATCGCTGCTTGTTTGTGAAAATGTAGGTCTTTAGAGACTTCCAAAATTCCTCTCGGACGCCGGACATGCCCTGGAATTTCCGAATGTGTGTTAAACCTGAACATAAAACATTTTTAAAATTATTTTTAAAGGCACCAACTTTATGATATCAGCTGTTTATGAAACTGCCACGTTGAGGAATGTGTCAGTAACAAAGTATATAAGATAGAGCTCTAAGAAACCTTCCTCCGCTAATGGCACACTATACACCAAGGGATACTTTATGAACAATATTAGGCTCTGACTTATAGAGCTTTCACCCAAAAATTGGATGTCGAGATTTTACCGGAATTATATTTTTATACAGATTGACTTAACTGTGTATTCTTACACTTTAACTATACTTAGTACACTTAGTTCGTGCTTTAGCGAGCATTAAGTGACATTTCAGACCTCAGTAACAGTATTTCTTTAAGGGACTACTTACACGGCGAAAGCGTCAAGAGGGTGCGCTGTGGTCAAAGCGCACGTGGCTTAATCTCTAGATATACAGAGTATAGACGCTCATATTGTGTGTCGTTGTCATAGCAACATGAAGCTATATATCGGCTGGCAGAAATAGCTTCACCTTGAAGGCTTAAGCCCGAGAGAGGCAGAGAGAGACAAGGCGCTTGCTTTCACCCTCACTCCCGACTGGTTGCTTGTTGGATATCCAAACGTACAGCGAAATAAACGTCTACATCATATTTAATACAACTAACACCTGAATAGCGAACGTTGTGCTTGTTACTATTCACCAATTTCTCCATTTTTGTAGTGAATGACTTACCCTCACTGGAATGTAATTAAGGGATGCCACACATAAATTTCTCAAATTCAAAATGAAGGAACCACCCTAGTGTCTACCTTTGCATTTGCTTGTAAGAAAGATGATGGTGTGGCCCTGTCGTTTTACCCTTATCTCTGCCCCGCCCCGCCCCTCCCCACCCCTCAGTCTGCACAACACCTGCTTCCTCAGGACCCTTTCTCTCTAACATCGTGTCTCTGCACACGTGTGTGTCTGTCAGTCTGTGGACAGCTTAACTCAAAAACGAAAAGTCGGTTAAAAACCAACGTTAGTATTTAAGTCTAATGTGTTTCAAAGATGCGACCCGAAGATGTTGAAGAAAATAGCCCCACCCTAAACTACCCTTTACATGGAAAAATTTTCGAACATTTTAATTTTCTTGAAAATTGCTGTAAGGAATTTCATTAAAATGCCATATGTTTGAGATATTTTTATAATAAATGAAATGTATATTTTGAATTTTCTGGCTATAGCCCCTGTAGTCGTATTTACTCTGGATGACTTTTAAATAAATCGTAAACCGTAAGAAATAGACCAAATCATACCATACAAAAAATGTAGATCTTGCTAAAATAAACAATTTATGTCTCAATAAATTTTCTTGTAGAGTGAACCATTTCGGAGATATTCTTTGTTATTTGTGTGTACAAAGAGAACGGGATCTAAAAGCTTTAAAACATTTGACTACCGCACAAAGCCCCCTGTATTCCCATATTCCCCTTGTACCTACAAAGAAATAAGCAATAAGATAATTTGTACAAATGTTTATCTCAACTAACACGAAGAAGATATAGGAATAAGAGTTTGTAAGAATGGTTAGAGAAAGTCATGTGAGTGCAACACATCAGATTTTTCTATTAGCGTCCTCCAACGTAGTGACATTTCGGACGTTGAATGAATGAATGAAATGATGGTCAAATGAGCCTGAGGTATTTACATAAAATACAGGATAACGGAAAACCTGGGTAAAAGCCTTATCTGGATAATTGACGATAAGCGAGATTGGAGCTCGCGACCTCTTGGACGTGACACAGACACCTACAACATATGTATGCTACTGGTAGTAAGCAACATAAAATGAAGTAAAGGCTAGTAGTATTGGTGACAACAGTGAGAATTACGTCACCAGTGCGGGGAACAGATCTGCTAGAACACTAACCTGACTTGTTGCCTGCGTCAGACACTCTCAAGGTGATCCTAAACACGACAAGTGCTAGCGCCAGAGAAGTAACACCTTCTGAATGTTTCCACGCCGCGAATATTCTAGAAACCTCCTATACACACTTCATGACGTCAAACATAACCTCTATACTACATGGTTATATCTGATGTCACACTCACATGGTTTTCTCTATTCACTATACTTACGAACACGTATCCTTCTATCTTCTTCATCTTAATACAGTTAAACATTTGTACAAATTTATTATTAATTCTCTTGTAGGTACAAGGGGAGTACAGTAGATTAACTGATAGTCACATATTTTAAACCTGGTCGCTACGTGGAGACTGAAATTCTGCTGTCTTTGCATGTCTGGAAGATAAAAACGTTAACGTATTGCAAAACTCACGAATAACAAGGAATATCTCGGAAATGGTTCACTCCACAGAAAAATGCATTCAGACGTAAATTATGTGTTATAACATATTCTACATGTTTTGTATAGTAACATTTGGTCTATCTCTTACAATTTACCATAGAAATATCTTAAACATATTGTCACCGCGCCCGCCGCATCTAATTGCCGACAACAGCAGTGTCACCCATCGCATTATTGTCGGCACTACGGCAAAGGAGCCGAAGGAAAGAGACAGAGAATGGCCGCATTGTTGGGGCGCTTGCCGAAAGAGAGAAAAGGATAGAGACTTCGAGAATCTTCTGCTTTGTATTTCACCGCAATAACTGAACTTTCCAGAATAGTGCCTGGGAGATATAAATAGCGGTAAAGTGCGACAGAAGAGTTAGTCAGACGTATGTGAAGCGTTAAGTCGTCGTGCCGACGGAGAAGGGACAGTAGTTGTGTTACGAATTCGGAGCCGTGCTGTTGGAGAATCGGAAAAGACTTTCTTGCTGTTGCAACGAGTGCACAAGTTACTGTTTACGGAAATAAAAGTGTTTCTTTATCTCGACTACATCTGTCTACTTTACTTTACACCCAAAAAAAAGTCACAATATGGCATTTTAATCAAAATCGTTAACTATTTGTGAGAAAATAAAAGTTTTCGAAGCATTTTCTGTGTAAAGAGTAACTTATGATAGGGGAATTTTCTTCAAAATCTTCTTGTGCCATCCTTGAAATATATTAAACTGAAATACCAGCTTTACTTTTTAACCGAATTTTGATTTTTGAGTTATGCTGTTAACACACACGGGGACCTTTTTCTAAAAATGCCTTCAGGGGCTTCCAAACATATTTTCGTTGAAATCTGGACATTGAATAATACGCAAGTACAGAAGATAAAAATGAAATTGGTTGAGTGATTCTTAATATATATCGCTTAGTTCTACAATAAACATACATAACGTTTAAAATATAATTTATTTGTGTATTTTCAATTTGTTATTAAAATTAGTCGTTTGGTCACAAAATGATATGAAATAATTGTTCTGTGGCGTGTCTGTTGTTATACATACGCTTGGTAAGGATGCAGAGTGGTAGGTCAGGAGTGTTGACAGTACCAGCCCTCCCCTCGTTACTTGCAGTAGATGTGTTCAGTTATCTCCTTGATGTTTTTTGATGCATGGACATGTTTATTGGTCATAGTTCAATCTACCACCACAGGTTGTTCACCGGCTCATAATCCAGATACACAGCGTTTACGATAGTAGTGCCAACTTTGGATTATGTCTTCACGCTAGATTAAAGTAAACAAGTCAGTCAAAATATTATTTTCACCTCATGTGGTATATTTAGCTTATAAAACGTAGACGATATTTTTAACTACTTTATTTTTTAAAAACACTGACAGTCCGTTTATGGGATTGATCGATCATCGTTTTTTGTTGTGGTAGGATAAGATAGTAGTGTGAATTATGATTAGTAGAATACGGGACGGTTATCGCAGGGTAATTATGGAGTAATGAGATATTGGTAATGGAAATATGTTTTAAGGAGAAACCTCGCGTTAGTCTACGTGGAATGTCCCTTCATAATACAGAAATGAACTAACAGCTTAACCTGCCCTCCGTTATACGTCATACCCGTCTCCCCTTGTGCTAGTTGACACTTGTGAAGCTTCCACAGCACCAGGAACAAGGAACAGCGAAACGACCCATTCCCTTGTGGTAAAATGACTGGAAATAGATCGAGACTGAGTACATAACCTCACTGCTGTATGTATTTGCATTCTATTGCTAACACTACATAACCCTACTTCATCTTCTTACTTGGACCAACAATGTCTTACACTATCCATTGGTAAGCGATAGTGTCGTGGAATAAATGAAAGTTTTTAATTCTTATACACATGAATATGTAGTCGGAGTATTAATAGTTGTATCGAGGTTTGTAAGGTTTAGCTGGTTTTGTTTCGTGTGTTGGTACTCCCTTTCCAAAACAAAGTACTCTTTGGCTATAGCCATGTTGTGTTAGCGAGCTGCAGTTGAGGTTAATAGCCAGTTATTTTCGCAGTTGCCACTTAATTTTATAACGATGAATGAAAATGTTGGACATTAGAGACTTCTCAGAAGTTCTCCTCAGACGCCGGACAAATGGTTAAAATGAAGGGGATGATATCTGGGAATTTCCGTACGTCAGGTAACACTCACATGTTACACGATTATAGGTTATGTGAGATCTAAACAGAATGATCGTTCAACTATGTACGATTTTTATCTTGGGTCGTTCAGTGTTTGTCTGTCAGTTATATACATAGTTTAACTAATTAGTCAAATTTTGAAGTACAGTTGCAGTTATTAGCTCAGTGAAACGCTATTCTTAAGCTTCGTTCCAACACGATCCAGAACCAGTTGTGACATGCGCAGTACCTATGTGGGATTGCAACATGACAAAACTTCCCCACTAGTTGTGAGAGCGAGCTGAACTGCGCATGTGCAAAAGAAAATGTTGGTATTTGTTCGGAACTCTTGTTGGAACAGACCTACATCACTGATATTGAATAACTGCGCACGCGTAGTAGACTATCTGCGCATGTCCAGAATTTGCAGCTGCTGGTTTTGACCAAGAACCGATTTCACTGTTTCCGAACTTAGCAACAGCAAGTTGGAAATTCACAACCAGGTCTGAAGGTTTTTCTGTCGTGTTTGGAACACTGCTTAGCTACTGCGCATGCTCAGATCGTGTCGGAACAAACCTCGTATAACCTACAACGTGTGATGAAGTTATTCAGAATGTAACCATACTAATTGTAAAAGCGTGCTCGACTGCGCATGTGCGTAGCAAAATGTTACTGGTTCGGAACGCGTTTAGAACCACTTGTTGGAATAAGCATTTACTTTGCGTGCTAGTATGTTTATCGATAATCATACTTTTAAATACACTTATTCGTATTTAAAGACAGAATTCAATATCAGACACTTCTTTCCTCCATGAATTAATTGCAAGAAGACAAAAGAAAGTCAACATAGGGCAGCCATATAAGACATGGTTACAGGAGGCTGCCTATGTTGTATATTGTAGATACAGAGGACTTACACATTGTTGAAGAGGGCTGAGTGAGAAATACTGCCTCATATGTACATATGTCACATGTCGAAGACTCCAGCAATAAGAAAGCTGCATCTGGAATTCTCACGTGTCCAAAAGAATAAACTGCAGGACGTCTTGTGAAGTAGACAGGGTGGGTTGTATCAGAACCTGCAATTAGGTGTCACAGGGGAATATTACACCCGCCACATGAATACGTCAAGTGCACAAAGGGATCCATTAATACATCAATGGAGTGGGAGGGGTTGATCACCCCCACTGACCTTGGGGGTATGCTAAGTGGGGGTGATTAATTACCCTTCTATTGTTGTGCCCAAGAATACATCCTCTTTAAGATATTTTTGTGACAAATGAAATATATATTTTGAATTTTCTGATTATAGCCAATGTTTTCTCTGGATGACTTTTGTGTAACTGATAAACTGTAAGAGATAGACAAAATCTTAATTGAAAAAATGTAGATCTTGCTAAAACACACAATGTATGTCTAAATGCTTTTTTTTTTTGGAGCGAACTGTTTCGGAGCTATTCCTTGTTATTTGTGTGAGTTCTGGAGAACTTAATGGAAGGTCAGTTTATCTGTGTGATCGTGCAAAGAGAAAAGAATTTGAAAGCTTTAAAGATTTGACTATCGCTCAGAGCCTACTGTATTACCATATTCCCCTTGTACCTACAAGGAAATAAGCAATAAGATAATTTGTACAAATGTTTATCTCAACTAACACGAAGAAGATATAGGAATAAGAGTTTGTAAGAATGGTTAGTACAAGAGTAGAGAAAGCCATGTGAGTTTTTTTCTCCCGGATAGCTAGCGAGCCCTTCCTACCTTTTCCCAATTCCTAGAAACCTCCAGTAGGTGAGCCTAGCATTTCCAGGAATTCTAACAAAAGTAATATGCGCTGCATCTACCTGCCGAAAGTCACGTAGACACTGTCGCTAATGACTAACCACCCTTTTGCAAGTCTGGACTGGAAAATCGATTAACCTTCTGAAACAGGTGAAAACAGGTGGTCTCGCAAAGACCCTTTCTCTGTATCTTCTTTGTTAGTTGAGCTAAACCTTTGCACAAATTATCTAATTGCTTATTTTCTTCTGAAATCTTTTCGATCTTTGAGATTCCTGATCTCTTTGCACGGCTAACATACAAAGAATAAACAACGATGTTCCATTTCAGGAAAGATTTAAGTTTTCCGAAAGTCACACACTACAAGGAATATCTCCGAAACGGCTCACTCTACAAGAAAAATTATTCGGACATAAATTATGTATTTTAGCGAGATCTAAATTTTTGTACAGTAAGATTTTGTCTATCTCTAAGGGTTTACCAGTTATGCAAAAGTCATCCAAAGTAAATATGGCTACAAGGGCTATAACCAGAAAATTCAAGATATAAATTTCATTTGTCATAAAGATATCTCAAACATATGACATTTTAATCAAAATCGTTAGAGCCATTTTCAAGAAAATAAAAATTTTCCAAAAAATTTCCGTGACTCCCCTTTAGTCCTGTTTACTCTGGATGACTTTTGTATAACTAGTAAACCGTAAGAGATAGACCAAATATTATAATACAAAAAATGTAAATCATGTTAAAACACACAATTTATATCTAAATAAATTTTTTCGGAGATATTCCTTGTTATTTGTCCCAGAAAACTTAAAACTTTCGTGAAATAGAACATCGTTACTCGTTTTATATCTTAGCTGTCCAAAGAGAACGGGATCTGAAAGCTTTAAAATATCTGACTGTCGCTCAAAGCCTACTGTATTACCATATTCCCCTTGTACCTACAAGGAAATAAAAAATAAGATAATTTGTACAAATGTTTATCTCGACTAACACGAAGATATAGGAATAAGAGTTTGTAAGAATGGTTAGTACAAGAGTAGAGAAAGTCATGTGAGTGCAACACATCAGATTTTTTTCAGTAAAATGAGTGTTAATAAGGCAGTAAAAGAAACAGCTAAAGCTATAGGTGTTCAAAAGTGTGTAGGATTAAATAATGACAGGACCTGGACGTCACGAGAAAGAAATGAAAAATGACGGGCGGGGGGGGGGGGGGGGGGGTACCAGGTTAACGCAATATGATGGAATAGTGCAAAGCGGAGTGTGGCGAATTGTTTAGTCATCTGAAAATATTTCACCCATCTTGAATATAATTTGGTCACGTGATGATAGCAAATTTGTCAAGGGCCAGGTCACTCTGGGTCGGTTCTTACACGATTTGGGGTTGGAATAGGAAAGAAGGTACACAGACGCACACACATACACACACACACACGCACACTAATAACATAACCTAACAACTGAACTAACATAACCTAACAACTGCACTAACATAACCTAACAACTGAACTAACATAACCTAACAACTGCACTAACATAACCTAACAACTGCACTAACATAACCTTACAACTGCACTAACATAACCTAACAACTGAACTAACATAACCTAACAACTGCACTAACATAACCTAACAACTGCACTAACATAACCTAACAACTGAACTAACATAACCTAACAACTGCACTAACATAACCTAACAACTGCACTAACATAACCTAACAACTGCACTAACATAACCTAAAGCCGCACATTCCATCACATCTGCATGGTTTTAACCACTGGGCGCCACTCAGGGCGTATCATGGGTGTTGTCGCCCAGCTCGCTCGCTCGCCAGTAACGTAATTAACGTAATTAAGGTGCTGAAGCGGAACGCGGCCCATTAAACTCAGTCCTGCGTAACACCTCACTAATTGCATGTGTGGGGCCTACCCATCAAGTGTTGTATTCCAACCAAAAATTCTATCTCGAAATTTCACCGGAAATATACCGAGTGGAGGGGAAGTCGCTACAAACAAAAAAACTCTAATGACATTTTGTTATTTGATGAGCTGATTTGGAAAAAAATAAATGGTTTTTGATCCAAATGGGATGTGTAATTCCACAGGAATGTACGAAGATAACAATTCGTTACTTGTAAGATGCACAGAGTAACTTATTTCTGACATGGGATATCACCACACAAGGTTACGAAATAATGAATCAGTTAAAATACGTGAAGTAACTCGACAACGTTGGTTTGTGGTCGGGCACTTTCGCTTTCGAGTAATGTTTTGGGAGCTAACTCTTGTGATTGACCTACACTCGCACAGTAAACACGGAAGGACAAGGCAGGATATGTGTTTATGTTGTCAAGACGCTGTTTGTTTATGTACTGAGCTAGGGAAAGTGACACCCACACAATCTGCAGTGTTCCCAACTTGTTATCGACAAAACTAAAATATCTCCTTAAGAAATGGTCAGAGGCAAAAATGTAAAATATAAAATAGTTCCAAATAACTAATGACTTCCCTTCCATCCGGTATGTTTACAGGATCCATTCTTAGTAAAAACTCCGCGCGCTGTGCCGCGTCCTTGAAAGACATTAAACTTAAATATCAACTATCGTTTTTTACCGAGTTTTCGTTTTTTAGTATTACTGTGCAGACTGACAGACACATGTGGACCTTATTCTAAAAATTGTTTTTTGTATTTAGTGGGCTTCAAAACATACTTCTGGTGATTCTCGACACATTATTTTTGGATGATGGAATACAATACAAGTTAAATGTGACATTGTTGACAACGTAAGAGAAGTAACATTTCATTGAAATCTTACGAAGATTTACTAGAGTATAAATTGCGCATAGTAACCCCGGTACAGAGCAGTCAAATTGACTCTGTTGCTCATTTTGGGTAAATCATATCATTTCTGGCACAAGAATTAGTTGTGCGTTGTGTGTCTTGTATTTGCCAGGGAGTGTGGGAAACACAGATAATGGTTCACAAAGGAGTCACGGACGTTCCAGAGATAAGCCAGTTGTGGCTGTGAGTGCGACCACGTATTTCCGGTATTATCAGTCGACATCCTGTTCAGTTGTGGTAACACTGTTACTTCCGTCAGATATGGCTCCCTTAACAACAAGCTTCCCTCTCTAGCACACACAAAACTCCTGCTACTGGACACTAGCAATATAATACGTTTGCTTACTCACAGCCAGCTACACTGACACGTATTAAATCAGCTAGGGCATGACGTTCGGGAATTTCCGCCGTTATTCGACTCACAGCAGAGGTCCCGCTCACAGATCGGTATGATGACGTCACAAGGTGGTAGAGAGCCCTGGTGCTATAGGAATTTTCACGTCATGAAGGCACAACGGGCTCTTATGGAAGAATCACGTGCGCTGTTGCCAAATGTGCGTTTTTTCAAAAGTGACTAAGATAAAGTATAAACATGCATTTCGGTGAGAAATACTTCGTATGTAGAAACACTTCCTGTGCAGTAGACCGTGTTTTACGTTTTATTCCTTAAAGTGGAATGTGCGCGCGAATCTGACTCGTCTATCGATCTTTTATCCAGTCTATTGCATTCGGTCGTTGTTTCTATTAATGCATGTAACTGTTCCCATCCTTGCAGTTGTGGGCACTGTGTTGATAATGTTTTATTGGTTTAGTTTTTAGCCTTAGCTTTTAGTTTTACTTGGGCGCTAATAACCCTAGTAGTTGAGCGCCCTAAAACCACACTACATAGTAACCATTATATAGGCAAAGGAGATAGATGAATAAGTGGTTTCCCTAGATAATGGAGCATTTCCCATCCAAGTAAAGCACAACCAACTCTTGAGTTTAATTAACACTTACTGATCATAACAAATTACTTGAGCGTGCGTTCTTTAGGTGATTATGCTTCACTTTTTATAATATAAGCTAAACTACGTTGTTCAGATTAAACAGAATGAAGTAATTGCTTAGGAGTGTTGTGATGTTGTGCATTGTACGGCAGCCTGCAACCCGCCCACCATCTTCCCGCTACAGAGAATGTGCAATGGCGGGCGACTTCTTACCCACAGGAGAAGTGAAATTCGCGGTATTAGCGAAGTCTTGAATTTTGACATGTTAGCTTATTCACACAATTGTATAATTTGTGGATATACAACGTCTCGTTGCATCATATTCTATTAAATAGTAGTGAAAGAAGTTGTCAATTATTGCCCCTAAATGAAACCACGTCAGTTATTTTCGCAACTCCTGAGGTCAACGTTGCTGTCAGTGAAGGACGTTAGTCGAGGACGGGCATCAAACCCAGGACGACGAGGTAGACGCTAGACGGAGGCAACAAGGACTCCAGCAGAGTTCTAACCTGAGCCCGCTGTATGGAAAACGGGCACCTCAAACTAAGAGAAATATCAACAAAGTTGGGCTTTTGTAAAACCAAGTCAGAAGTTACAAGAATTGAAATTATGGTCCTTGTGTAAAATAATATCATTGGAATGCCCAGACCTGGAGAAGCAGCGCATCCAAAGGTCACGGCCACGGTCACGGTTACGGTTACTAGCCACCACTGCAACTCTCAATGACAATATGTATTCCGATGCAAAAGCTTGGTATTCTGTGAAGGCAAAGCAACACAATGCTCATGTTGGAAGAGTATTTTCACTATAAGTGCACAGCGGACAGATAAAACGAAAAGATGATCTACTGATGCAGTTAAAGGTATTATTTTAGGGAAGTACAACTTTAAAAACTTCAGTCTAGGTTATGTTTCAAACAAACGAAATGTTTTACACAAGAATAACTGACTGTTCATTGTCACATTTAACAGGACTATAAGGGAATATCACTGTATATCCTTATGGATATATATAAATAACATTTAAATTATAAATGTGCATTATGTCAAACATTTGTCCTACATATATGTCTGTGAACAATAAAACTCAAAATTGAAGTCTTTTAAAAACCAAAGTTGGTATTTACATTTAATATCTTTCAAGGATATCTATTTTATAATATAAGAACCATACCATTAGAACAGTTGAAAGTAACTGAACTACACCATGTTGCATACGCATGGTTTGACCCCGTTCCACTCAAGTTGAAGCGGATTGGCTACCACGGACCTACCAGGCCAGTGATACGTGCAGTGATAACCCCAATCGTGGTGGCTTTGTGGCTAGAGTAGCTGGGATACGTGGGAGAACACTATCCTGTGAATATTTGGGGGAGATATTTCGTGCTCCCTTTAACATTCTTTGCAAGGCTAATAAGGGGAAAAAAAACAAGAATAATATATTCCTATTTGAAAAAAAAAGTGTATTGGCAAATTCAAGCAAATAAGAAAGATTATCTCGGAAATGGTTCGTTCAAAAGAAAAGAAAAAGAAGTATTTGATATAAATTGAGTGTTCTAACGAGGTCTACAGTTTTTGTCTGTCTCTTAATGATTAACATTTATATCACACACAATCATTTGGAATCAAGAAGTCTTCTGGAGGAATGACCTAGAAACTTCTATGGAATCTTGTGTTTGTGTCCGTCACTGGATACCGACTGAGAAGTGGAGTGGGGTATAGCCGCTCACTGCGTAAGGTTCTCCAAAGAGAGAACGTAGAACATCTCGGCGTAAGATAATTCAGTGAACGAACTATGGGCTATCGTCGCATTTGCAAGTAGCGGACGTTGTCTGGTAGACAGACAGGAAGTGCATGTGCACGTCATGGAATATCGCTGACAGCGCGGCGCCTGCCTCACTCTGCTGAAACGCACTGATCAGCACGGCCCGCATGTTTATGACGTCATAGCTTTTCATTTGTAGTTTTGTTTTCCATGGAAAATATAAACGAAGCACAATTTTACCATTGATTTAAATTATCCAATTTTTATGAGTCATATAAGGTCATATTTTGGCTTTTTCAACTTTTTTTTTTTCTCATTTTCTTGTCATTTTTCATATTATAGCCAATTTACAGTGTCGTTAAACAACAAAATAACTGGTTAACGAACTGGTTTGAGAATTTAATGCCATTCTGGCAGTTTGTCACAATAGCTCAGTGGTAGAGCAGCCGCCCGGTAAGCGGAAGCTCTGTGGTTCAAATCCCAGTTGTGGCATTGAATTTTTAAGTTCCAGTTCTACCTCTCAAACAAAATAATTATTTTTCAAGTTACAGACGCTCTCTCCAATAAAAATTACACATGATTTAGTACTTGTGCAGTATAGAAGTAAATTAAATATGATAGTTACGATGTTTTAGTGAGAAATACTTGCCGCCATAAACATAACCTAAATAAGGTGTAGTTGTATGCGATCTGAGAAGGAAATAACAGAGTACGTTTGAAGGAGATGATGCAGTTATTATGTACAAACGACAAGTTGGCCTTGCTCGCCTGCATGGCTTATTAATTCTTACCTGTTGCAGTACACAAGCAAGGTCATTCTGACATTTTCCGCTTCTATCAGCTGTGTTGCACTCACATGACTTTCTCTACTCGTGTACTAACCATATATGTTCTTCGTGTTAGTTGAGATAGACATTTGTATTTCCTTGTAGGTACAAGACGAATATGGGAATACAGGAATGTTGGAACCCAGTAATGCTAAACACAACTCTTTGGGAAATGTATCACTTCTTAAACCCCTCCTTGTGATATCTCAGTCAATAACTCACTGACGAGTTGACTCTAGCCACTCACAGCAAGTTCTCTCTCCCTGTACAACTAGCTATACCCTAACATTTCTTTCTTGCGCATTTACCCGACAAAATAGCGAATAACTGATAAATCACGAATAACTGTGAAGGGTAAAATGTGTTGTTTTAATTACATTTTGCAAAATAAGTCAACAAAACGCAGTAAAACGTTTCCGATTATCCTTAAAAGTGTGGAAAAATTAAGAATTTTGCTTATAAATTAGTTATTGTGTATGTTAGTTAAATATTACAAACTTCTGTTGTTGCCTTGACTTAGAGCCTTAAATATTAACTCTAATACAAACGTTAATATATTAATAAACACACGCGTATTTTTAGACGTAGCTTGCTAGGATGTGCGCAAGTGACGTCATTGAAATTGATGCTCTCTGTTTCCTTCCTTGAAATAAACAAGACACTGAGGATAATGTATGTTCACTACACGGAGAGATCCTAACCTCACATTGCTGTCTCATAAACACTAAACAATATTTCAGTACCATTAACAAAAATAACGAAAATACGATAGGAAAAATTAATGATAAACGTTCTCATTACAAAAAGTAAAGAAATAAAGAAGGTATTAAGCTATTTTAATATATTTATGTATAGTCTACAATAGTAAGTAAAGGAATGAAGTAGGCAAGTGCCGAGCTGCACTTAGTGGGCGTGTGGCACTGCAGGGGGACACTGGAACACTCCTCCCCTCGACTTGTGGTTCCCCCCCCCCCCCCCCCCACGTTCACTGAAACTGACTTCACAGTAACATAACCTCAACACCGTTTATTCCTTGAATTTCATTAAACCAGTGTTGCCAGGTTTGCGGATTTATTCCTCGCCGTAGTTATTTTTCAGATCCAAAGCGATTCGGGGATATTTTTTTATCGTGTGATGGAAAAGTAGGGATTTTTTGGAGCTTTTCAGCTAGTCTGGGTGATCAGGAGATTTTCACAGATTAGACGACTAGAGATGTAAATTCTGCGACTGAAATGTCCATGAAGTAGCAGAGTCGCAGACTGGGCTACTTGTGGAAGTAAGACTGCAATGAAAAGAACGCATTTCGATGTTGACGTGTTTTTCGTTTACAGCTAATACTAACAATCATCTCGGATAACTGGCTATCTCAGCAAACATAAACGATTGCTTTCGCTTGCTCAAGTCCCCCGAATGATAAGTGCAGTGTTCGCTTATTTTAACAAGGAATTATCAGCGGATCATGAGAGGTTATAAGCGCTAGCTGCAGAGAATGCAATCTTTCGCTACTGAGAGATAATGGAGTAACCCCGTATATTTAAAACTATTATTTAATGTGGAGGGACCGAGGTTATACACTATGACCTAATTTAAAATCTGTGTACTGCTTGGAACTTTATAAACTGTCGTTAGAGCATGTTGACTTCTGCGCATGCGCAGCTGGTATCACACAACATTCCTGAAGTTTCCCCATACTAGTATAACTACCCTCAACTAGAGCTCGTCTTATTCCACTTACATTTGGTTTATCTGATTTAACCAAGATAAAACTACTTACGGAATATATTAAATAATTTTACTTCTATTTTTGTTAAGCAAGGCGTTTTGAAGTTTAATAAATTTATGTTTAGCATTAAATCTGTTTGGAATTATACAGAGTGAAGTCAGTAGATACGGTTATGCAATATAAAAGCCAAGTAGGTACTTGCAGTTTATATTCTCGTACTTTACACAAGTCTCTCTGTTTCTCTTGCTGTGGTCTGGTTTACAATTTTCTGTTATTTCATCTAAAGCGAAGATTCCCAAATGGCTTCAAAACTACCAACATTATTACATGGTTTCATTATACGCTAATGGTTCATTGTTACGATACTTAAACAAGTTATGTGTTATTCCGAAATCGGCAACTGAATTTCAATTGGTAACACTGACTGGAGGACGTAAATCATCAGGAAGGCGTTGATTATGGAGTCATCAGCACATTGAGAACTATACCTCGGCGTTTCACTTACGTACGTAGCTAGCTACCCAAAATACCTTTTAAAATTACAAGAATAGGTGCAGAAATATTTCCCATTACAAATTACATTACATTATATCCTTAATGCCCTCCAATTTTGTTCACAGTGATCGTTGTCGAGGCACGACTGGCGTACAGACACACAGCGTTTCTATATTACCAAATAAGGTATGTTTTAACGTGAAATTGAGTACTTATAGGTTATACAGGACCATCATTTTGGAACATATATTTCCATAATTAGTATATACACAACTTATTTTCTATAGATCACGAGCAACAAAATAGCTTTTTACCTACAATTCGAGGTGTAGTGATTACTAAGTTACATCAGCATGGCCAACCTACAGGATTTAATATTGCTAACTTAAGGTTTGTTCCAACACGATCCAGAACCAGTTGTGACATGCGCAGTACCTAAGTAGGATTGCAACATGACAAAACTTTCCCACTAGTTGTGAGAGCGTGCTCGACTGCGCATGCGCGTAAGAAAATGGACCTACGCGTTGGAACATTACTTGAACAATCATCGACGAGTAATTGCGCACGCGCAGTAGGCTATTAGTGTGCACGATTTGCGCATGTCCAGAATTTGCAGCTGCTGGTTTTGACCAAGAACCGATTTCACTGTTTCCGAACTTAGCAACAGCAAGTTGGAAATTCACAACCAGGTCTAAAGGTTTTTCTGTCGTGTTTGGAACACTGCTTAGCTACTGCGCATGCTCAGATCGTGTAGGAACAAACCTCGTATAACCTACAACGTGTGATCAGGTTATTCAGAATGTAACCATACTAATTGTGAGAGCGTGCTCGACTGCGCATGTGCGTAGCAAAATGTTACTGGTTCGGAACGCGTTTAGAACCGCTTGTTGGAACAAACATTGGGTTTCCTGTTGTATTCTGAATTATTTCATCGATGTCAGTATTAGATACGTGTGACAAATTACGTAAGATGTAACACAGTGCAATGTAACCTCATCACAACACAAGAAAAAGTTATAATTACATTTGAT
The DNA here is from genome assembly GCA_030765045.1 of Tenodera sinensis. Taxonomy (NCBI): domain Eukaryota; kingdom Metazoa; phylum Arthropoda; class Insecta; order Mantodea; family Mantidae; genus Tenodera; species Tenodera sinensis. Next base: position 433,808 of record JAUKNM010000015.1, read on the forward strand.
ACATCTTTCGTGAATGGAGACTGTCATTGACTGAAATTACACATGCAAATGTCGTAATGTTAGGCTGCTTGCTTCTTGTCATGAAACTGTATACTTAATTAGATACATAAAACCTGTGCTCTGGTTGGTCAGCTTGGTAGAGGATGGATTTGTTCATAATGATAAACAAGGCCCGGATGTTTGTAAGAAAAAAATGTTAGAAATGTGCAAACATTTATCATCGAAAAAAATTAGAAAATATGAAGATTAATATGACATACATTTTTAGGGTGCATTTTCGAAATCTTCAAAAAATTGTTTAAAGGAACACCATATCGAAAATCTACTTAAAAAATCTGGCACACTCAATAATAAATAATAATTTTATTGTTGCATTTTGAATTTATTTAATTGCTCGATCCAGAGGTAACCTTCAGTTGTACAAGGAATGAAATAAATGTCACATTTTGAAGCGTAAATAGAAGGAATTACAGTAGCAAATTTACATACAGCTTACCCTCCAGATTCACGGAAACATACGCTTCTAAGAAAGATACATTAGAAATACGAGTATTACAGACAAGAATTCGGTGTGAAAAATCGGTCTTTGGCACGACTACAGGCTATTCGTGACTGGAATAGAAATATAAAAATATCACAAAAATGTGAAAATTTAAGAGAAAACATAATATAAAAAATACAGGAAAATTATAAAAAACGTTAAAAAGCGAAACTATGAGTTTATTTGAGCTATGTGAATCGTATAATTTCATGAGTGTCGCCAGACTTTTTTCCAGGGGGGCCACATGTTGTAAATTTGCAATCATATAATATTAAATCATTATTTTATAGTCAAAATTTATAATATTTGTTGCAGATAACCGTATTAATTTGTGCTAAATAAAAATTATTCTTTACATCAAAATTAAAATAATAGTTTAATAGTTATTAACTGGCTGCACATTGCCCCCATTTCGCGACGCCCATGTATAATTTTAATCACAACTGATAAACTCGTGCTTCGCTTATATTTTCCATGGGAAAAACCACAAACAAAGAGTATGTCATACACATCCGGGCTCTGATGATAGCATTATGCAGGACTGTGTGAATTAACACTTGCTAAATACTCAATATTTGATCAGTAGTGGCAACACTGTCGCTGAGGAACTGTTTAACACGTGTAGGTCTCCTACTTACTGCTGCCGTGTGGCAAATCCTCCACATTGCGCTTCCTAACGATTCAGCCCTTCTGAACTGTTCTCAACTGGATAGCGATTTTTGGTACTTACTGCAAAGTTTGAAACGATGTGGCACTAAAATATCCCATTGTTTCTGTTTATGGACGTAGGTGGCAGTTTTTTTTGCCCCTGAGCCTGCAAGTTGGGTGTGCTCGTTTGTTTCAGTCCCCGATATGACCTTGGGGTATTGTTGGGTAGTGAAAGGTTGAAGGACGTTGGTAAATCGTGTCTCTGGCCACGATAACCGTTGGTATTTTTTTTTTAACGTCCTCCAACATTGTGTCATATCGGACGAATGAATGAAATGAAATGGGTGAAATGATGCTCAAATGAGCCCGAGGTCCATGGAGCTTTAAGTTATTCAACATTCATCTTCTCAGGGTAGGGAAAACCTCGGAAAAAACCTTACCCGGATAACTTACCCTAAGCGAGATTCGAACTCGCGACCTCTTGAACGTGAGGCAGACACGCTAACCCACCCTACCAAGGCGGGCAATAACCGTTGTCACCAACCGGAAACAACTTAATGGCAGCTTCCAGAAATTTAACAAGTACTGCCAACATTGCAATGTGGTCTACTACAAATCTTGTTTTGAAATAACTGGAGTTATAAACTTACCGTATACCATCATAAGTAAGTGTAGATTACGGCAGTTCTCCTATCACAGTTATGGAGCGCATTAGGAGAGCAGAGTCCCACGTCGTGCTTACACAAGTCGATATTCCAACATACAGCTGAGTTATTTATAACCTCTCTTATCGTGTGTTACAGTTGTGTCAAGGTTATAGGCCGGTGAGAGCTCCACTAAACCCTAGCGCAGCAGCCCATGAAGGGCCAAGGCTTGTCGCCCAGCCGCTGCGTCCCCCACCTCTGCCCACTACAGGCGTCATTGGTGGGGTGCAGTGCTGAAGAGTGGGACGTGGTCAGCCTCTCGATCCCTCCCGGCCAGTTATGCGGCCTTCTCGACCTGGGGCCGCTACTTCTCCATCAAGTAGCTCCTCGGGACCTAACGAGGCTGACTGCACCCCGTGCCAGACCTCCCAGAGGGAATAAAATCCCCATGCTGGTACCGGGAGTCGAACCCGGGTCCTCCGCGCCAGAGGCAAGCGCGCTACGTAGGCGGTCTTTTTAATAACACTGCTGGATAAAATCACTTCCGATAGCTAAATATCGTAATATACCAGGTGAACCAGCTGCCCCTTATTTTCCGGTTTTATGCAATCTGCATGTTATACTCTTCACATGAAAACATTGGTCCCTATGCTTGGCGCTATCCAAGTATTGGGTTACACATTCGATAACATTAGTAGGTACTAAAATAATTCGTAAGCAATCCGTCTCATGTAGATGTAGTTAGACTCCCCCCTGCATGTGCTAACTTTTTTACCGTGTAATATTCACAAATGACATTGGCAGAGCAATTATTAATTTTAAAACTGTTATTACTTTAATTTGTAATTGTTTTATTTCCGTGTTATGGTATTACTGTTGTCCTTTAGAATATCTCTCCCGGGATAGACACTGAACTGTTTGTGCATTGGGTCTTGCTTCTCCGTAGATCAAAAGCATATCAACGTACTCGTCTGTTGAATACATGGTGAATGAATGGCACAAAATGTCATGCAACAGCTTACGCGTGGAGAGTGAGGGGAGTCGGCATTCATAACAACACATCATACAGTATAGTGGGGCAGAAGACATTATAGCTGTTCTATTACGAAATGCGGACAACCAAAAACGATTTAAGTTATGTCCTAAACCCTCAGGGACTTTATAATTAGATTGTCTTTTCGGTTTCCAAGTTTTGATCAGCATTAATACAATTTGTACAATGCCGAGACACGAATCCGTGTTCCTGGATACAGTCATAATTCTCCTCAGTTATTTCGGGACTTGACTGAAACCACATTCCGAGTTCAATAGTATGATTTTATGCCAGATGCTTTGTCACTGCCACTTCGCGGCTTTTCATGCTTGATTTAGCCTTTTGAGACAGTTTTAATCCCTCGCTGGGCGTTTTAATATTATTACTTAGATGGCAAAAGCTATTGTGCATGTTATTTGAGATGCTGGAGACGTAGTGAACGCAAAAATTTAAATAAACCGTTATTCAAGGTTATGTCCGTTTTGACTGTACGGGTCCATGGTGGATAAGGCGGGTCCCTAATTTCTTGTAAACCAGCGACCTGCTCTAAGCACAAGAATCCACCATTTTCTTTTTATTTTGTGTTGTTAGTGCATCATATGATAGGTTCATTTTATCAGAGGCGTTTACTGAATTACGTTGCTATGCATACACTAACGAAAATTTAAAACGGTTGGAAACCCGGAATGCACTCTTAGTAAACGAATCTTGCGCATTGCTGTCTCTAATAATCTTAAGCAATACGTTTTAGTAAGCGCAAAACTGGACTAAAGCGCACATGGCGTTTGGTGGGTGGCCTACCTTCGAAGAAAAATAAGGGGCGGCTGACTCACCTGGTATATTTAGTGTAACAAAACTGACTATAGCTGTATATGCTGCTCTAAAACAATTTAAGTCAAAATCATGCACATACGAGCAATACACAGAACCTTGTTTTACAATCTATAAGCTGGCTTCTCGGCAACGGGTTAAAAAGCAAGAGCAACACAACGAATGCAGCAATACCAACTACGCCATGGTTATATTTTACGAGTAGTTGGTGTTACTGACGCAACGTCGCCAAATATAACCAGACCGCACAATGAGGGGGGTGGGGATCAGAGTTGGTTGTTGGGATATTGCACGAGTTTGTGTCGATCACAAAGTAATTTATCACCCAGTGTACTTTAAACATGCCCAGCCTAAGGCTGGAAAATGTCTGACAAACTGTTCGCTTGAACCAAACGTTTCATCTGCGTTTCTCCGGTGCATGAACCCTCCTTTCCAGGCGATGGTAAAAAATTATTGTAGATGTATGGATATTTATGGTCAGTTGCTTCAAATGAAGTGTATGTTGACTGGTGTGCCATGGCTGGTATTCATCGATTGTTTGTTTGCTTGCGCATGCGTTTTGGAGAACATTCGGGCTTAAAATTTCTCCTGGTATACCCGATGAAACGGAATTTATTACATTCCTTCTAATATGTGCTTCATAGAAGCATTACAACCAAAAAGTCTAATGGCAGTTTGTTCTTTGATGAGCTGATTTCGAAAAAATAAATGGTTTTGTTCCAAATGGCATCCTTAATTCCACAAGAACGTTAAGAAGATAGTAGTTTGTTACTTGTAAGATACGTAGAGTAACTTATTTCTGAGATACTTTGATGGGACATCGCACAGGATTTTGAAATAATTAATCATTGAAAAGAAAGGAATATTCCGAGCTGCTTTTTAAACGTGAAGTATCTGACAACGTTGCGTTGAGGTTGGTCAGGAGTCAAACCGGCTTCTTGATGTAAACACGACGCAGAGTGGTGTAATATGCTCTTCGGTGCTGGGTGTTTCTATCTCACCTGTGGATTGGGAAGGGGAGGGCCCAGGTTAAATAGACGGTGGTACGCCACGCCTGGAAGTTGACGGGGCGGGAACAAGCACCAGTGTGACGCCTGTTTTAAAACAGCTTCGGAAACATACAATTACTATACTCACTTTTTAAAGAAATATTGCATTCTGAACATACAGCAGGAATTTATAAACTGTTGAAGAAGCCTTTAAAGATAAGCCCTGCTTTAGTATAGAAGTTCCATTTATTGTAAAATACACAAATTGATAATTATTAGGTTTAAATGCGTATTAAGTGCATGGATACATAGGACGTCCATAACCTCGAAAGGGTTAATGGGGGACTTGAGTTCTTTCAGCGTCCGCAACTACTGGATAAAGACTAATTAACAGTGTTGTGAGATGTTTCAGTCGAGTGTTGGTCGATGTTTCGCCACAATGAAGTTGACTTTTTACGTCGATTCATAATGATGGATGAAACATCAGTTCACTTCACACCTGAGACGAAGGAGCAGTCAAAACCGTGGATTGAAAGGGGAGAATAAGTCCCAAAGGCGAGGAGAGTTTCATCTGCAGACAAGACCATGACATCAGTTTTATGGGATGGACGTGGGATAATTTTCACTGATTATCTCCGAAAAGAAAAAGCCATCAGTGGCGACTATTACGCGAACTTGTTACAGCGTTGAACAGAGGAAATGAGAAAACAATGGCATCAGGTTTTGTTTCATCGAGACAATGCAGCGGTTCACACATTCATTACCGCAATGGCCAGACTTAGCCCCTTCTGATTATTTTGATACTAAAGTTGAAGGAATGACTGTGATAAAAATTTGACAACAATGAGGGTGTGCAGTGTACTATTTTAGAGAGCTCTACAGTTCCAACTATCAACAGAGTATTGAAGCTATCTCGCATTGAGCTGGTTATCGAGCTGAAAGGAGAATATGTAGAGAAATAGATGTTTTCCCCAACATTTTCGTGCTTTATAGGGTCCGGTAGTTCTGGGACAGACCTCGTATTTAATATTGTGATTTTGGTTCGTTCAACAGTATACGGACGAGGGGGGGGGCAGTGTGAACTTGGCGGTATAACACAAAAGAAAGGAGTCGAGAACCTCTTGGTTAATCCCACTGAGTCGCCGTTGCACGTGTGTATCGGGGGTTCTTTAAGGTCACGTGACACTGGCCCCGGTTTAAATAGGACACAGTCAGTAGCGTTCAGTTGTTCCAGTTAGTGATAGATTTGAGATGTTCAGGTCATCGTGTGCAGTTAGTTTTAGTTATGAGAGTGAGTAGGCCAGCCTGTCAGTGTGTCGTCGAGTGACTATCGTAATAGTAAAAATATAAGGGATAGTGAAAGTGGGGAAATACATGGCAATCTTAATTAGTGCATGATATGGTATCTGATTCATATGTAATGTATAGGCTTTCTGGTAAGAATGCAGGCATGGGAAAAGAAAATTTAAAGCTCTAAACCGATAGGTCTTCCTTCAGTGCGTGACACTGACCGCTAGAAGCATGCGAATTACCATCAGGTGTTAAGATTCCTACATAAGCAATGGACTCTCTCGGATACACGTCTGTTAAATTTGTATGTACTCAACCGCCGAAAATGTGAAAGAAGTCGGTGGTTTCATATTAGCGATCTTTTCTTATATTCTTGGAGTAACATGCCAGCCTCTAGTTCTGGAGCGTTTTTTCGTGCCTGGCATAGAAGGGGACTGCGAGAACCATAGCAGTTAACGAGTGTCCATTAATGTATAAATAATTGCCGCAACGTCACACTTATCAAAGTTTACAAATTACGTGTCTCAAAAATTTATTAATTTTAAACGGCCATTCTTATTACAATTCATGTTTGTGTTGATATTGCGTTTCTTTACTGATAAGGTGTGGTATGCGTGTCTGGAATCTATTACCGTGTTGAGCCTGCCAGTACGAATAAAAATTCTGTGCTGGTCTCAAGCCCGGGTGAAGACGAGGGGCGCCTGCCTTAGACCTAAGCTCACTGCTTGCAGATTGAAAGTTTGGAAATGCAAATAAATATTGCTAAAAGGTATAAAGTATTCCTCTCTGCCGAAAATGTATAACTAATAAATTGTCAAACTACGAGTTCTTCAAGATATATCGTTTCGAAATCCAATGGTAAAAAGATCCGATTGTTGCACTCGCATAACTTTCTCTACTCTTGTACTAACCATTCTTACAAACTCTTATTCCTATATCTTCTTCGTGTTAGTTGAGGTAAACAGTTGTACAGATTATCTTAGTACTTATTTCCTTGTAGGTGTAAGGGGAATATTAGAATACAGTAGCCTTAGACCAATAGTCAAATCTTTTAAAGCTTTAAGATCTCGTTCTCTTTGCACACATAGCATAAAAAATGAACGATGTTCCATTTCACGAAAGTTTTGTTTTCCGAAACTTACACACATAACGGGGAATATCTCCGAAATGGTTCACCGTACAAGAAAATTTATTCAAACACGAATTGTTTGTTTTAGCGAGATCTACATTTTTTGTATAATCTACATTTTTTGTATAGTAAGATTTTGTCTATCTCCTATGGTTTACCAGTTATTCAAAAGTCATCCAGAGTAAACAGGACTACATAGGCTATAGTCAGACAATTGAAAATATACATTTCATTTGTCATAAAAATATCTCAACCATACGACATTTTAATCAAAATCGTTAGAGCCATTTTCAAGAAAATCACAGTTTTCGAAAAATTCTCCATTTAAAGGTAGGGTGCGGCTAATTTCTTCAAAATCTTCATGTCGCATCCTTGAAAGACATTAAACTTAAATACCAACTTTGGTTTTTAACCGAGTTTTCGCTTTTGAGTTATGGTGTCTTTTTTTTTTTAAATTAACGTCCTCCAACATTGTCATATCGGACGAAAAGAGTTATGCTGTCTACAGACTGACACAGACACAGGGACATTTTTCTAAAAATGCTTTGTTTTTTATTTAGGAGCTCTTAAAACATTTCCAGGGAAATCTCGACATCGAATTTTTGGGTGGGATACAATACTTCTTATACTTACCAGTAGAGAATATAAAAAAAAATTGAAATTCTGAATCTCATTCTATTGAATGAAGAGCACACACCGTGCAAAGAGAAACTTGTACAATTGAACAACTATGCTAGAGCCGGTTTTATTAATGAGGTTTTCCTCATGTATATTTGTGCGTGATCTCTCTCTGTGTTTGTCACACAGTTCACATACCCACGGCTAGTGGAATTTCTTGCTTTGGTAGAATCTGGGATGAAATCTACGAGTGACGTAGCTCGTTACTACGTGTCATAGCAGATCGTAGTTCGCTTGTTTCCACTCTTCCTCCGTCCGTGGAGTAGAAGTCGGGCATTACACTTCTCTAAATATCTCAGTATGAGAATGAGTCAGCGTGATTGTAAACAATTAGTATTGGGAACTGAAGTCGATTTGAGTCGTTCCAGATTGAATACTGTGTGAAATAGCGGATTCAAATCGCAGGAAGCAACATATGAATATTGCTATTCTTTTAATATGACTAGTTATAATAATATATCGGTTAGTTACAATGGGCCATTAAAAATCAAAATGCTGACGTGAAAGGAATGTTGTATTTACATGTCAATATTCAGTTTCAGTGGAATTAAGTTTGGCGATAATCACGTAGCTCACATTTAAAATTTGGTAATAATAGTAGTTATTGACGTGGTTAGATAGTTAATCTTTATTATACTGATATGTAATTTAATGGATATCATTTCCTTACGCTTTTCCTCCAAACGGGAAAGTCATATTCACGTTGGGTTCGGTTAGTCTCCATCAGCTGTTCCAAAGATGACGTAATCGGACCGTAGCCTGAGTTTCGCGCAAGACTCGGACAGCAGCATGGTGACGTCAGGCATAGACTCTCCTCAGTTGTGTTTGTATGTAACTGTGGTTTTTGTTTATTTTCAGACACGTGTTTCCTGAACAGAACGTATATTCCAACCGGCTGTGATCAACGTAAGCAAGTTCAAGAAATCTGAAGAATTTAGTACACGTTAATTTGCTTTTGGTGCATCGATATCGAGTGGTTTATTTACTTCTGCTTTAATAGAAGTTTGAAGAATTTCACTAGGTAAGTAACATGTGTGAATTCATAACCTTTATGTACAACAATGGTTTCGCATGCTGGAAGTAAACTGTCTCAATTGATAGATGCTGTTTGTAACACTATGTTCTCCGATAGTAGACGGAGAGAAAGAGATCCTGAGGTTAACAAAGCTAATTGTAAAATGCTATTTTACTAAGAACTAATGCATATACCTACTACGATTTAGATCGAACTGAATCCTTGGATCCGATCCTCTTAGAAGTGGGATGAGATCGAAATTTTGTTGCACGCAAACGCCTACCGATTTGAATCCACGTAAGCTTCCAAGTCATTTTTTAAATCGAAAGTGATGTAATAAAACGCAACAACAAAGTCACTTTTATTGTTGCTGTAATCTCACAATATATTGTTCTAGAAACCACTCGCTAACCTCAAAACCTTGTTAAAATACACAGGTTCGCCAACATGAATTATTTATGCTTGAGTGTTACGTATCCGAATTTGAGTTGAACATGGAAACGCGGAGATCCGAGTGGACCCAGATCGAGTTGAGTTTCACATGGAAACACAGTAAGAGTTTATTAATATCTAATAATTGCAGTGTAGTGTGGTATGGAAACAATGTTGATATGGCCAACAAAATAATTGTTTTATTTTGCCTTTAAGATGTAAGGTTATGTCTAGTGCTGATGGACACTTAGCTTACAATGGACAGTTGAGTTTGGTTATTCACACTTGCAGTCTTTAGAGAGGATGGGAAATAAAGTAAAATCTCCACTCTCACAACCTATACGCCATACCTATATTTAAGTATTGCACACAAGCTCTTATTTTTGTTTTGAACAGTTTCCCCACGTCCTTCTTTGCATAGGTACTAGAAGAACATAAACCTCGACTTTACACAAACAGCACATTCATATTATGCTTCACTATTTCCTCGCAAATCAGTTTTAACCTTATTTCCAATAAGTATCACTCTAATTACCAAAACACGTGCAATTCTGTCTTAAGAAGCCCCCCTTTCCCGCCCCTCGCGACGCCCATGTATTTGTCTGTAATATCCACTTATTTAACGAGACAATATAAATTTCTTAAAACAATTTTAATGTAGTCAGGTTATTTATGCAGGTACCCTAAATATACTCACAAAAATATTTGTGAAGAAAATGGGATTTTATCAAATACGCAATATTAACCAAATGAGCTACATTTCTTGCCGGGATTATGATGAAGTTTATTAAACGTGACGGGACGAAACTACACTCAACATAATAGGAATGATTCTGATTGCTTTTGAATCCGACTTACTTAACTTGGGGGAAAAGAGGTTATGTTTTCCAAAAATGGGAAGAAAGAGAATACGTCAATATGAAATAGAAACATTTTTAAACGGGGAAGAAAGTACTTGGAGAACTAAACAAAAGAAACAGAAAGTGATGATGCAAATAGTTACAAAGGAGCCCAATTTATTCCTGCATAGCACTGCTCGCCGATTGGTTTGAATAGTCACGTGACCTCCAAACTTGAGGAAATGCTAACTCTCACTCGCCATGCCATGCCAGTACTGACAACATTGTATGTGATAGTTAGGCCCGCACAATGGAGGAATATACGGAACAATTATTGAAGTGAAGTTGGTAGGTAAACATCGTACAAGACGGTTAAGATGTTCACATAAACGAATCCACACAAGACCTAAAGGCAGAACGAAACAGTGATGAATTGGGAAGGGGGGGGGGATCTCCCCGGTAATTAAAAACTCCCCTCCCGGGAAATTCATATATACATGCAAATGTATGATGAACATTCCCCCCTCCCCCTCCCCCTCTCCCCGGGGGAAAGTGGCTGTGTTCATTACTGTGGGAGGATATGCCCTAGGACGCTATAGTTTATTGTATCTCTCCTAAATTTTAAATCTGAGTTCAGTATACAAATATAAAGAAATTGTCATACCAAAAATTCTTTCATTTAACTAGTTTAAGGGAAAAAATGTTTTGTAAACAATTCGTCAATATTTAAATTTTTTTCAGCATGAGTTATGAAAAATATTTTATTTCAGCTCAATTATTTAGTATCTTTTAACTAGTGCACAACAAATTTTAATACTTTAATCTCTGAAGGTCTCCTGAAAATTTCAAGCTAATAAAATGGCTGACACAGAGAAAACTAAAGTGTAGCGTTAAAGTACAATGTATTAGGATCAGAAAAATGCAAAAAAGCAAATATAAAAATTGTCAACAATTTTCACCGATAACATTGCATTAAATCACAAACTTGGTATATTATGAACCAAGTGGTCTTTAGAGCGACATCGCTGGTTTGTTTTTATTTTTAAAAACGGGTTTACGTTCTTTGCAACAATTATATTATATATTGCAAGTCTTCACTTGTATGTCCGAGTAACAACTATTTTGTACTTCACAAAGTCGGATCCTTCTTGGCATTATATCTTAAATATAACACGTATTTGGAGACTAAGCTTCACCCTCTTATTTGCTGCGAGTTCTGGAAATTATACGCAAACAAGCATCCTCACATCCTCAGTGCTTGTTTAGCAGTGGCGGCTCGGAGTCAAAATGTTGGTGTGGGCAAGGTACAACAACAATAATAATAATAGTGGTGGTGGTGGTGGTGGTGGTGGTGGTGGTGGTGGTGGTGGTGGTGGTGGTGGTGGTGGTGGTGGTGGTGGTGGTGGTGGTGGTGGTGGTGGTGGTGGTGGTGGTGGTGGTGGTGGTGGTGGTGGTGGTGGTGGTGGTGGTGGTGGTGGTGGTGGTGGTGGTGGTGGTGGTGGTGGTGGTGGTGGTGGTGGTGGTGGTGGTGGTGGTGGTGGTGGTGGTGGTGGTGGTGGTGGTGGTGGTGGTGGTGGTGGTGGTGGTGGTGGTGGTGGTGGTGGTGGTGGTGGTGGTGGTGGTGGTGGTGGTGGTGGTGGTGGTGGTGGTGGTGGTGGTGGTGGTGGTGGTGGTGGTGGTGGTGGTGGTGGTGGTGGTGGTGGTGGTGGTGGTGGTGGTGGTGGTGGTGGTGGTGGTGGTGGTGGTGGTGGTGGTGGTGGTGGTGGTGGTGGTGGTGGTGGTGGTGGTGGTGGTGGTGGCGGCGGCGGCGGCGGCGGCGGCGGCGGCGGCGGCGGCGGCGGCGGCGGCGGTAGGAGGAGTAGTAGGAGTAGTAGGAGTAGGAGTAGGAGTAGGAGTAGGAGTAGGAGTAGGAGTAGGAGTAGGAGTAGGAGTAGGAGTAGGAGGAGGAGGAGGAGTCCAGTAGAACCCCGTTTATCGGAAATAAAGGGGGCGAAGTCATTGCGGATAACGCAAACAATATATCGTTTGGTTGTTTAATAAGTGCAGAGTGAATGAGTGTGACTTACGGACGAATTACCGCCAAAACTTAAATTAATGAAGAAATTGAAGAATTGCCTGACTGTAACATTGTGTTAAATACCTAAAACACTCCTCTTTTCATTGTCAGTGCGCCGCGAAAGCAGACTTCGTAATAGTTCACTAATTAAGTCAGTCATACTGGTATTACAACACACTGGTATTACACACAGTAATAACGACACGATTCGGGTCTCTGAGATCTTCGTTCGTGGAGTATGGCTGTTCGGAAAAAGTCGCATAAGTTCGGATTTCGGCAGGCAAGTGTTTTGAGTGCTGGCAGACGCGTCTACGCATGCTCGGAGTGCGTATACAGACGGAATATTTCCTTATGCATGTTCAAGGGCCTCGTACTGAGGAAAGAGGGCCGGGCCGACAGAGGTTAAGCTAGCTGGCTCTCCACTATCCAGGTTCCATGCGTATAATTTCTGCCGCGCGTTTCAAACACGCAACGCAGTTTTGATGAATCGGAATTGAGATTCAAGGATTTGACCATGCTTTTCTGAACTACAATTTAGGGAAAATGACGGTTCAAATGATAAAATGCAGGATCATAGTTAAACATTATTTATTGATGTATTACGGTAGGGCAGGCAATGTCTACCCTGCCTACCCTGAGGAGCCGCGCCTATTGTTTAGCAGTTTTCCTTTGTATCTATAGCGTGTTTAGATTCAACTGCAGGTTTAACATATAGCTGCAAATGTGAATAAGGAAAATGCTAAACAAAAGTAGATGTGATCAAATCCTTTTTGAAGGGCGCTGATGACCTAGAAGTTGAGCGCCCTTAAACTAAATCAAATCAAACAAATCAAAATCCTTTTTGACATACGAAATAAACCGTTAAATGTGAACATAGTACTCGTCCTTTTACAACAGCGCATGCGCGGAGAGAGGTGTCAACAAATTAGTTATGTAATCCGCGAAAATTGCCATTTTTTTATTTCTTCCAAACACTCGTTACCATTTCATAAATGACCTGTTCTTTGAAATCGAGCTTTTTACCCCATGAGATTTGGGGTTTAGCTTCAGGGCTACGCCTTGCCACCGGGTCACACTTCACTTCTCTTATCAAAAGCATTCGACTACGCTTCGCGCCTTAGGACCCTCGAGCCATCGGCTACGCTTTGCGCCTTAGGACCCTCGATCCATCGGCTACGCTTTGCGCCTTAGGACCCTCGATCCATCGGCTACGCTTTGCGCCTTAGGACCCTCGATCCATCGGCTACACTTTGCGCCTTAGGACCCTCGATCCATCGGCTACGCTTTGCCGCCGGTTCACACTTCACTTCTCTTATCAAAAGCATTCGACTACGCTTCGCGCCTTAGGACTCTCGATCCATCGATTACTCTTTGCGCTTTAGGACCCTCAGTCCATCGGCTACACTTTACGCCTTAAGACCCTCAATCCATCGGCTACACTTTGCGCCTTAGGACCCTCAATCCATCGGCTACACTTTGCGCCTTAGGACCCTCAATATATCGGCTACACTTTGCGCCTTAGAACCCTCGATCCATCGGCTACGCTTCGCGCCTTAGGACCCTCGATCCATCGGCTACGCTTCGCGCCTTAGGACGCTCGATCCATCGGCTACGCTTTGCGCCTTAGGACCCTCGATCCATCGGCTACGCTTTGCACCTTACGACCCTCGATGCATCGGCTACGCTTTGCACCTTACGACCCTCGATCCATCGGCTACGCTTCGCGCCTTAGGACCCTCGATCCATCGGCTACGCTTTGCGCCTTAGGACCCTCTATCCATCGGCTACACTTTGCGCCTTAGGACCCTCGATCCATCGGCTACGCTTTGCACCTTACGACCCTCGATACATCGGCTACGCTTTGCACCTATACGACCCTCGATCCATCGGCTACGCTTTGCACCTTAGGACCCTCGATCCATCGGCTACGCTTTGCACCTTAGGACCCTCGATCCATCGGCTACGCTTTGCACCTATACGACCCTCGATCCATCGGCTACGCTTTGCACCTTAGGACCCTCGATCCATCGGCTACGCTTTGCACCTATACGACCCTCGATCCATCGGCTACGCTTTGTACCTTACGACCCTCGATGCATCGGCTACGCTTTGCACCTTACGACCCTCTATCCATCGGCTACGCTTTGTACCTTACGACCCTCGATCCATCGGCTACACTTCGCGCCTTAGGACCCTCGATCCATCGGCTACGCTGCGCGCCTTAGGACCCTCGATCCATCGGCTACGCTTTGCGCCTTAGGACCCTCGATCCATCGGCTACACTTTGCGCCTTAGGACCCTCGATCCATCGTCTACGCTTTGCGCCTTAGGACCCTCGATCCATCGTATACGCTTCGCGCCTTAGGACCCTCGATCCATCGGCTACGCTGCGCGCCTTAGGACCCTCAATATATCGGCTACACTTTGCGCCTTAGGACCCTCGATCTATCGGCTACGCTTCGCGCCTTAGGACCCTCGATCCATCGGCTACGCTTCGCGCCTTAGGACGCTCGATCCATCGTCTACGCTTTGCGCCTTAGGACCCTCGATCCATCGGCTACGCTTTGCACCTTACGACCCTCGATCCATCGGCTACGCTTCGCGCCTTAGGACCCTCGATCCATCGGTTACGCTTTGCGCCTTAGGACCCTCGATCCATCGGCTACACTTTGCGCCTTAGGACCCTCGATCCATCGGCTACGCTTTGCACCTTACGACCCTCGATCCATCGGCTACGCTTTGCACCTATACGACCCTCGATCCATCGACTACGCTTTGCACCTTAGGACCCTCGATCCATCGGCTACGCTTTGCACCTTAGGACCCTCGATCCATCGGCTACGCTTTGCACCTTACGACCCTCGATCCATCGGCTACGCTTTGCACCTATACGACCCTCGATCCATCGGCTACGCTTTGCACCTATACGACCCTCGATCCATCGGCTACGCTTTGCACCTTAGGACCCTCGATCCATCGGCTACGCTTTGCACCTATACGACCCTCGATCCATCGGCTACGCTTTGCACCTTACGAGCCTCGATCCATCGGCTACGCTTTGCACCTTACGACCCTCGATCCATCGGCTACGCTTCGCGCCTTAGGACCCTCGATCCATCGGTTACGCTTTGCGCCTTAGGACCCTCGATTCATCGGCTACACTTTGCGCCTTAGGACCCTCGATCCATCGGCTACGCTTTGCACCTTACGACCCTCGATCCATCGGCTACGCTTTGCACCTATACGACCCTCGATCCATCGACTACGCTTTGCACCTTAGGACCCTCGATCCATCGGCTACGCTTTGCACCTTAGGACCCTCGATCCATCGGCTACGCTTTGCACCTTACGACCCTCGATCCATCGGCTACGCTTTGCACCTATACGACCCTCGATCCATCGGCTACGCTTTGCACCTATACGACCCTCGATCCATCGGCTACGCTTTGCACCTTAGGACCCTCGATCCATCGGCTACGCTTTGCACCTATACGACCCTCGATCCATCGGCTACGCTTTGCACCTTACGACCCTCGATCCATCGGCTACGCTTTGCACCTTACGACCCTCGATCCATCGGCTACGCTTTGCACCTTACGACCCTCGATCCATCGGCTACGCTTCGCGCCTTAGGACCCTCGATCCATCGGCTACGCTTTGCGCCTTAGGACCCTCGATCCATCGGCTACGCTTTGCGCCTTAGGACCCTCGATCCATCGTCTACGCTTTGCGCCTTAGGACCCTCGATCCATTGTCTACGCTTCGCGCCTTAGGACCCTCGATCCATCGGCTACGCTGCGCGCCTTAGGACCCTCGATCCATCGGCTACGCTTTGCGCCTTAGGACCCTCGATCCATCGGCTACGCTTCGCGCCTTAGGACCCTCGATCCATCGGCTACACTTTGCGCCTTAGGACCCTCGATCCATCGGCTACACTTTGCGCCTTAGGACCCTCGATCCATCGGCTACGCTTTGCGCCTTAGGACCCTCGATCCATAGGCTACGCTTTGCCGCCGGTTCACACTTCACTTCTCTTCTCAAAAGCATTCGACCACGCTTCGCGCCTTAGGACTCTCGATCCATCGATTACTCTTTGCGCTTTAGGACCCTCGATCCATCGGCTACGCTTTGCGCCTTAGGACCCTCGATCCATCGGCTACACTTTGCGCCTTAGGACCCTCGATCCATCGTCTACGCTTTGCGCCTTAGGACCCTCGATCCATCGTCTACGCTTCGCGCCTTAGGACCCTCGATCCATCGGCTACGCTGCGCGCCTTAGGACCCTCAATATATCGGCTACACTTTGCGCCTTAGGACCCTCGATCTATCGGCTACGCTTCGCGCCTTAGGACCCTCGATCCATCGGCTACGCTTCGCGCCTTAGGACGCTCGATCCATCGGCTACGCTTTGCGCCTTGGGACCCTCGATCCATCGGCTACGCTTTGCACCTTACGACCCTCGATCCATCGGCTACGCTTCGCGCCTTAGGACCCTCGATCCATCGGTTACGCTTTGCGCCTTAGGACCCTCGATCCATCGGCTACACTTTGCGCCTTAGGACCCTCGATCCATCGGCTACGCTTTGCACCTTACGACCCTCGATCCATCGGCTACGCTTTGCACCTATACGACCCTCGATCCATCGACTACGCTTTGCACCTTAGGACCCTCGATCCATCGGCTACGCTTTGCACCTTAGGACCCTCGATCCATCGGCTACGCTTTGCACCTTACGACCCTCGATCCATCGGCTACGCTTTGCACCTTACGACCCTCGATCCATCGGCTACGCTTTGCACCTTACGACCCTCGATCCATCGGCTACGCTTTGCACCTTACGACCCTCGATCCATCGGCTACGCTTCGCGCCTTAGGACCCTCGATCCATCGGCTACGCTGCGCGCCTTAGGACCCTCGATCCATCGGCTACGCTTTGCGCCTTAGGACCCTCGATCCATCGGCTACACTTTGCGCCTTAGGACCCTCGATCCATCGGCTACGCTTTGCGCCTTAGGACCCTCGATCCATCGTCTACGCTTCGCGCCTTAGGACCCTCGATCCATCGGCTACGCTGCGCGCCTTAGGACCCTCGATCCATCGGCTACGCTTTGCGCCTTAGGACCCTCGATCCATCGGCTACGCTTCGCGCCTTAGGACCCTCGATCCATCGGCTACACTTTGCGCCTTAGGACCCTCGATCCATCGGCTACACTTTGCGCCTTAGGACCCTCGATCCATCGGCTACGCTTTGCGCCTTAGGACCCTCGATCCATCGGGTACGCTTTGCCGCCGGTTCACACTTCACTTCTCTTATCAAAAGCATTCGACCACGCTTCGCGCCTTAGGACTCTCGATCCATCGATTACTCTTTGCGCTTTAGGACCCTCAATCCATCGGCTACACTTTGCGCCTTAGGACCCTCAATCCATCGGCTACACTTTGCGCCTTAGGACCCTCAATATATCGGCTACGCTTTGCCGCCGGTTTACACTTCTCTTATCAAAAGCATTCGACTACGCTTTGCGCCTTAGGACCCTCAATAATCCATCGGCTACGCTGCGCGCCTTAGGACCCTCGATCCATCGGCTACACTTTGCGCCTTAGGACCCTCGATCCATCGGCTACGCTTTGCCGCCGGTTTACACTTCACTTCTCTTATCAAAAGCATTCGACTACGCTTTGCTCCTTAGGACCCTCGATCCATCGATTACTCTTTGCGCTTTAGGACCCTCAATCCATCGGCTACGCTTTGCGCCTTAGGACCTTCAATTCATCAGCTACGCTTTGCGCCTTAGGACCCTCATTCCATCGGCTACACTTTACGCCTTAGGACCCTCAATCCATCGGCTACGCTACCCGCCTCGGTAGCGTGATGGTTAGCGTGTCTGACTCACGTTCAAGAGGTCGCGAGTTCGAATCTCGCTTAGGGTAAGTTATCCGGGTAAGGTTTTTTCCGAGGTTTTCCCTTATCCTGAGAAGACGAATGTCGGGTAACTTAAAGCTCCATGTACCTCGGGCTCATTTGAGCATCATTTCACACATTTCATTTCATTCATTCGTCCGATATAACAATGTTGGAGGACGATAACTTAAGACCCTACGTTTCGCGCCTTAGGATCCTCAGTCCTTCAGCTACGCGGGTTTAAAACCGGCCAGACCTATGGTTTTAAGAGTGCATAAAAGAAACAGCCCCATGGTTGTAGATTTACTGGCAGGTAAACAAACTCCTGCATACAAAAGTTTGCTTAGACCTGCTTGTATAGAACTAACCTAACCTAACCTAACCTCGGATCTAGTTCGGCATATAAATATTTGCAAAAAACGATGGGCTGCAATGAATACCTACCATACCTACTTTTCTTGAAACTGCTTATATAGATCTAACCTAAGCTAGCCTAACCAAACTTCAAATCTATCTTGTTTTATGAATCTGTTGTACTAACCATTCTTACAAACTGTATTCCTTTATCTTATTCGTGCTGAGATACACATTTGTAGAAATTATCTGATTGCTTATTTCCTTGTAGGTACAAGGGGAATATTAGTATACAGTAGGCTTCGAGCGGTAGTCAAATCTTTTAAAGCTACCATATTTTGTTCTCTTTGCACAGCTAAGGTGTAAAAAAGAGTCACCGATCTTCCATGTGACGAAAGAATTCCAAAACTCACACAAATAACAAGGAATATTTCCAAAATGGTTCATTCCATAAAAAATGCATTTGGACATAAATTGTATATTTTAACAAGATCTACAATTTTTGTAGAGTAAGATTTGGTCTATCTCTAACAGTTTATCAGTTCTGCAAAAGTCATCCAGAGTAAACAGAACTACATGGGCTATAGCCAGAAAATTCCAAATATACATTTCATTTGTCATAAAATACCTTAAACATATGGCATTTTAATGAAAATCGTTAGCCATTCCATGTAAAGGGTAGTTTAGGTTGCCAGAACTTTCTTGAAAATCTTTGTGTCACATCCTTAAGACATTAAACTTAAATAAAGTTAGTGTAGCTGTTAAAAACGTTGAGTACCATGTGATAAAAAATAAAGATTGTTATCTTTGCAAATTGCAACATAACCCAACTTGTACTGTATAAGTGTACAATGCTTTGACCATGTTAAAAATAATGGTTGAATAATATCTGTTACTTTCTAGAATAATCCACTTTTGTCAAAATCATACCAAAAATATTATTTGAGAAAACTTCATTGAAATGTGATACAAGCTCACTAAAATAACTTAAATGTATTTTAAACTTCCCCTTTTGGCTCAAAGTTATTAAATATCTCTAATGTTTCCAATAAAGTGGTAAGAGTAGGCTCTGGTATACTCAGGGTTGCCAACTCGTACGATAATTATGGGGGCATACGATAATTTTAATGTTTGTAGACATGGTTGCCAACCCCTCGATAATTATGGGGTGTACGATAATTTGAATGTGTCATAGTTCGATATCGGCAAAATATTTTCAGTGATTTGTCACACCAGCAAAATGAAACTAATTACAATAGCGACACCACTTTTGCCCTCATTGTTGTCTCCACCCCACAGCAACCGTTTCCAACCGTACTAAGCCTGCTACCTTTATCCTCATATTGCCAGTGTGCCCAGGTCTGGTAATCTCAATAAAGAAGGCACTGTTCAGAAAATTGATGATCAATGTAGAAAACTTTGAATACGTGATATTTCGTGTGAAATAAAGAACATAGCTGAACCTGGCAGTTTCTGGAGTGCTGTTAAACACATGCCACCTTGGTGGCAATACTGATTTCAAAGAACTGGCGGCCTTTGCATTATCAGTGGTTTCTTTGCCCCAAAGAAGCACTTCTTGTGAAAGAGTTTTTTTCTAAACTGGGTTTAATAAAAACCAAAGTTAGAAACAGATGGCACTAGATACGGTAAATTAATTTGTTCTGTCTTCTCAGCTTATGAAAGAATGTAGTAGATCTCAAAATCTGCAAAGGTGAGATGTAAAGGTTTATCTCAACAACAAATTTGCACAATGCTGCAACGGTTGAGGAAGATGAACTTTCAGATGAATAGTGCGAGAAACATAAGTGCTAAAGTTGTAATATTTGTGGAGGTCATCAATCTTGTAAGTGGATATAATAAACATTATTACTCTTATATTTTCATAAATATTATACTGATATTTTTATTGTAGCATTTGGTTTATGATGTACGATAATTTTGAATCCAAATCTATAATTTTGAGTGGCTGGTACGATAATTTTACTTTTAAATGTTGGCAACCCTGGGTATACTTATTCACCTAACACTGCAGTTTATGTGGTGGGTGTATAATGTTTCAGGAATGCGGCAGCAGCAACAAGAGAAGGAATGATGGATGTGCTGAAGACAAGTTTGAACAGTGTTTGCAGACTCTGCTTGGCCAAGGTGGATGATCCATCTACTATGCAGACCTTGGAGGATGAAGAAACAGACACTGTGTGGACTGCAAGTGTGAGATCGTTCACTCTCAAGAAGGTTAGTTTGTACACCTCTGTCTCGTCTACTCTTAGCACTGTAGTACTTCTTTGCAGGTTTGCCTCTCGCATGTAGCAGACTTTTCTTTTGTTCTTTTAAGTAATGTTTAATTAACACTTAGCAGCTACTTAATCTCTGTATATTTCTTATTTTATATTCAGCATTCAGTAAATAATAATTATTATAATAGTTATGTATGTGAATGTTACACATTAATTTGAGACAGGCTATGATTCCTAGAAAAGCAGTTGCTCAGAACTTCTTTGCTACTGTACACACATATAGATGGTTGACCATAGACAAGTTTTATCTTTCACTTATGTGCAAATAATTGGAATTCACCTTCACTCGTTAGTAACTACAACCCTTCTACCTGCTTTCTTCTTACTAGTAAAACAAGATCTTTGGTTACAATACGTTTTCCTCTCAAAAGAAGTGTACTTGCCCTAACAGTGGAGAAAGTTGGACAGCACGTCTGTAATGTGTTGTATAGTGGCATACGGTGTTAGCCCTGGGCACAAGTATTGTGAATACAGTATAATTTGTGTTACAATATATGTTAAGCACAGCCTCACCAATATGTGTCCTGTGTAACGATCCAGCAGAAATGAACGAAGACCACTTGAAGACCTGTGAAGCATTAAGATCAGAAGAAACTACAGTTCAAAAGTATTGGAAAGCACGAATGCTAATGGCTTCATTGCCAGATGCAAGGCACTAGAAAACAACAACATATATGTTAAGCAAATAAATTAAGATTTTCAGGTAAACAATTTGCAATTTGAAATATTAACTTATTCAGAATCATGTACTAGCTCTTGTGTAATTTCCCTGACTAAGCAAGTATCACAAATAATGTTGGCGTGTTTGCTCACATGCTGCATATTTATGTCCTTGTGTATTGTTTTGTTTTTCAATAAGGATGATGGTGTATTGGGCTCTTCAGCTTATGTTTGTGTCTTTGTAATTTTGTCAGTTCCTACTCCACCAGTAAGTGAGGTTAAGCAGCAGATTGTAAAGTTGTATGTGATGTCATTAGAAGATTAATTTACCTTTGCAATGGTTTTGTTTTGCAGCCAATGCACAGCGAGATTCTTCCCAACAAGATGTGTAGCTATTGTGCAGTGTGGATCACGAAGCTGATCCATTTCAAGTTGCAGTGTCAAGTGTCAGAACGTCTGCTTACCTCGCTCCTCAACTATTACAAGGTAACACACAGCAGGACATTGTCTGCTTACCTCGCTCCTCAAGCACTACAAGGTAACACACACCAGGACATTGTCTGCTTACCTCGCTCCTCAAGCACTACAAGGTAACACACAGCAGGACATTGTCTGCTTACCTCGCTCCTCAAGCATTACAAGGTAACACACAGCAGGACATTGTCTGCTTACCTCGCTCCTCAAGCACTACAAGGTAACACACAGCAGGACATTGTCTGCTTACCTCGCTCCTCAAGCACTACAAGGTAACACACAGCAGGACATTGTCTGCTTACCTCGCTCCTCAAGCATTACAAGGTAACACACAGCAGCACATTGTCTGCTTACCTCGCTCCTCAAGCATTACAAGGTAACACACAGCAGGACATTGTCTGCTTACCTCGCTCCTCAAGCACTACAAGGTAACACACAGCAGGACATTGTCTGCTTACCTCGCTCCTCAAGCATTACAAGGTAACACACAGCAGGACATTGTCTGCTTACCTCGCTCCTCAAGCACTACAAGGTAACACACAGCAGGACATTGTCTGCTTACCTCGCTCCTCAAGCATTACAAGGTAACACACAGCAGGACATTGTCTGCTTACCTCGCTCCTCAAGCACTACAAGGTAACACACAGCAGGACATTGTCTGCTTACCTCGCTCCTCAAGCACTACAAGGTAACACACAGCAGGACATTGTCTGCTTACCTCGCTCCTCAAGCACTACAAGGTAACACACAGCAGGGCATTGTCTGCTTACCTCGCTCCTCAAGCACTACAAGGTAACACACAGCAGGACATTGTCTGCTTACCTCGCTCCTCAAGCACTACAAGGTAACACACAGCAGGACATTGTCTGCTTACCTCGCTCCTCAAGCACTACAAGGTAACACACAGCAGCACATTGTCTGCTTACCTCGCTCCTCAAGCATTACAAGGTAACACACAACAGGACATTGTCTGCTTACCTCGCTCCTCAAGCATTACAAGGTAACACACAGCAGGACATTGTCTGCTTACCTCGCTCCTCAAGCATTACAAGGTAACACACAGCAGGACATTGTCTGCTTACCTCGCTCCTCAAGCATTACAAGGTAACACACAGCAGGACATTGTCTGCTTACCTTGCTCCTCAAGCATTACAAGGTAACACACAGCAGGACATTGTCTGCTTACCTCGCTCCTCAAGCATTACAAGGTAACACACAGCAGGACATTGTCTGCTTACCTCGCTCCTCAAGCACTACAAGGTAACACACAGCAGGACATTGTCTGCTTACCTCGCTCCTCAAGCATTACAAGGTAACACACAGCAGGACATTGTCTGCTTACCTCGCTCCTCAAGCATTACAAGGTAACACACAGCAGGGCATTGTCTGCTTACCTTGCTCCTCAAGCATTACAAGGTAACACACAGCAGGGCATTGTCTGCTTACCTCGCTCCTCAAGCACTACAAGGTAACACACAGCAGGACATTGTCTGCTTACCTCGCTCCTCAAGCACTACAAGGTAACACACAGCAGGGCATTGTCTGCTTACCTCGCTCCTCAAGCACTACAAGGTAACACACAGCAGGACATTGTCTGCTTACCTCGCTCCTCAAGCACTACAAGGTAACACACAGCAGGACATTGTCTGCTTACCTCGCTCCTCAAGCACTACAAGGTAACACACAGCAGGACATTGTCTGCTTACCTCGCTCCTCAAGCACTACAAGGTAACACACAGCAGCACATTGTCTGCTTACCTCGCTCCTCAAGCACTACAAGGTAACACACAGCAGGACATTGTCTGCTTACCTCGCTCCTCAAGCACTACAAGGTAACACACAGCAGGACATTGTCTGCTTACCTCGCTCCTCAAGCACTACAAGGTAACACACAGCAGGACATTGTCTGCTTACCTCGCTCCTCAAGCATTACAAGGTAACACACAGCAGGACATTGTCTGCTTACCTCGCTCCTCAAGCACTACAAGGTAACACACAGCAGGACATTGTCTGCTTACCTCGCTCCTCAAGCACTACAAGGTAACACACAGCAGGACGTGGTCTGCTTACCTCGCTCCTCAAGCACTACAAGGTAACACACAGCAGCACATTGTCTGCTTACCTCGCTCCTCAAGCACTACAAGGTAACACACAGCAGCACATTGTCTGCTTACCTCGCTCCTCAAGCATTACAAGGTAACACACAGCAGGACATTGTCTGCTTACCTCGCTCCTCAAGCACTACAAGGTAACACACAGCAGGACATTGTCTGCTTACCTCGCTCCTCAAGCACTACAAGGTAACACACAGCAGGGCATTGTCTGCTTACCTCGCTCCTCAAGCACTACAAGGTAACACACAGCAGGACATTGTCTGCTTACCTCGCTCCTCAAGCACTACAAGGTAACACACAGCAGGGCATTGTCTGCTTACCTCGCTCCTCAAGCACTACAAGGTAACACACAGCAGCACATTGTCTGCTTACCTCGCTCCTCAAGCATTACAAGGTAACACACAGCAGGACATTGTCTGCTTACCTCGCTCCTCAAGCACTACAAGGTAACACACAGCAGGACATTGTCTGCTTACCTCGCTCCTCAAGCACTACAAGGTAACACACAGCAGGACATTGTCTGCTTACCTCGCTCCTCAAGCACTACAAGGTAACACACAGCAGGACATTGTCTGCTTACCTCGCTCCTCAAGCATTACAAGGTAACACACAACAGGACATTGTCTGCTTACCTCGCTCCTCAAGCATTACAAGGTAACACACAGCAGGACATTGTCTGCTTACCTCGCTCCTCAAGCATTACAAGGTAACACACAGCAGGACATTGTCTGCTTACCTCGCTCCTCAAGCATTACAAGGTAACACACAGCAGGACATTGTCTGCTTACCTCGCTCCTCAAGCACTACAAGGTAACACACAACAGGACATTGTCTGCTTACCTCGCTCCTCAAGCATTACAAGGTAACACACAGCAGGACATTGTCTGCTTACCTCGCTCCTCAAGCATTACAAGGTAACACACAACAGGACATTGTCTGCTTACCTCGCTCCTCAAGCATTACAAGGTAACACACAGCAGGACATTGTCTGCTTACCTCGCTCCTCAAGCATTACAAGGTAACACACAGCAGGACATTGTCTGCTTACCTCGCTCCTCAAGCACTACAAGGTAACACACAGCAGGACATTGTCTGCTTACCTCGCTCCTCAAGCATTACAAGGTAACACACAGCAGCACATTGTCTGCTTACCTTGCTCCTCAAGCATTACAAGGTAACACACAGCAGGACATTGTCTGCTTACCTCGCTCCTCAAGCACTACAAGGTAACACACAGCAGGGCATTGTCTGCTTACCTCGGTCCTCAAGCACTACAAGGTAACACACAGCAGCACATTGTCTGCTTACCTCGCTCCTCAAGCACTACAAGGTAACACACAGCAGGACATTGTCTGCTTACCTCGCTCCTCAAGCATTACAAGGTAACACACAGCAGGACATTGTCTGCTTACCTCGCTCCTCAAGCACTACAAGGTAACACACAGCAGGACATTGTCTGCTTACCTCGCTCCTCAAGCATTACAAGGTAACACACAGTAGGACATTGTCTGCTTACCTCGCTCCTCAAGCATTACAAGGTAACACACAGCAGGACATTGTCTGCTTACCTCGCTCCTCAAGCATTACAAGGTAACACACAGTAGGACATTGTCTGCTTACCTCGCTCCTCAAGCATTACAAGGTAACACACAGCAGCACATTGTCTGCTTACCTCGCTCCTCAAGCACTACAAGGTAACACACAGCAGGACATTGTCTGCTTACCTCGCTCCTCAAGCACTACAAGGTAACACACAGCAGGACATTGTCTGCTTACCTCGCTCCTCAAGCACTACAAGGTAACACACAGCAGGACATTGTCTGCTTACCTCGCTCCTCAAGCATTACAAGGTAACACACAGCAGGACATTGTCTGCTTACCTCGCTCCTCAAGCATTACAAGGTAACACACAGCAGGACATTGTCTGCTTACCTCGCTCCTCAAGCATTACAAGGTAACACACAGCAGGACATTGTCTGCTTACCTCGCTCCTCAAGCATTACAAGGTAACACACAGCAGGACATTGTCTGCTTACCTCGCTCCTCAAGCATTACAAGGTAACACACAGCAGGACATTGTCTGCTTACCTCGCTCCTCAAGCATTACAAGGTAACACACAGCAGGACATTGTCTGCTTACCTCGCTCCTCAAGCATTACAAGGTAACACACAACAGGACATTGTCTGCTTACCTTGCTCCTCAAGCACTACAAGGTAACACACAGCAGGACATTGTCTGCTTACCTCGCTCCTCAAGCACTACAAGGTAACACACAGCAGGACATTGTCTGCTTACCTCGCTCCTCAAGCACTACAAGGTAACACACAGCAGGACATTGTCTGCTTACCTCGCTCCTCAAGCACTACAAGGTAACACACAGCAGGGCATTGTCTGCTTACCTTGCTCCTCAAGCACTACAAGGTAACACACAGCAGCACATTGTCTGCTTACCTCGCTCCTCAAGCATTACAAGGTAACACACAGCAGGACATTGTCTGCTTACCTCGCTCCTCAAGCACTACAAGGTAACACACAGCAGCACATTGTCTGCTTACCTTGCTCCTCAAGCATTACAAGGTAACACACAGCAGGACATTGTCTGCTTACCTCGCTCCTCAAGCACTACAAGGTAACACACAGCAGGACATTGTCTGCTTACCTCGCTCCTCAAGCATTACAAGGTAACACACAGCAGGACATTGTCTGCTTACCTTGCTCCTCAAGCATTACAAGGTAACACACAGCAGGACATTGTCTGCTTACCTCGCTCCTCAAGCATTACAAGGTAACACACAGCAGGACATTGTCTGCTTACCTCGCTCCTCAAGCACTACAAGGTAACACACAGCAGGGCATTGTCTGCTTACCTCGCTCCTCAAGCACTACAAGGTAACACACAGCAGGACATTGTCTGCTTACCTCGCTCCTCAAGCACTACAAGGTAACACACAGCAGGACATTGTCTGCTTACCTCGCTCCTCAAGCACTACAAGGTAACACACAGCAGGACATTGTCTGCTTACCTCGCTCCTCAAGCACTACAAGGTAACACACAGCAGGACATTGTCTGCTTACCTCGCTCCTCAAGCACTACAAGGTAACACACAGCAGCACATTGTCTGCTTACCTCGCTACTCAAGCACTACAAGGTAACACACAGCAGGACATTGTCTGCTTACCTCGCTCCTCAAGCACTACAAGGTAACACACAGCAGGACATTGTCTGCTTACCTCGCTCCTCAAGCATTACAAGGTAACACACAGCAGGACATTGTCTGCTTACCTCGCTCCTCAAGCATTACAAGGTAACACACAACAGGACATTGTCTGCTTACCTCGCTCCTCAAGCACTACAAGGTAACACACAGCAGGACATTGTCTGCTTACCTCGCTCCTCAAGCATTACAAGGTAACACACAGCAGGACATTGTCTGCTTACCTCGCTCCTCAAGCATTACAAGGTAACACACAGCAGGACATTGTCTGCTTACCTCGCTCCTCAAGCACTACAAGGTAACACACAGCAGGACATTGTCTGCTTACCTCGCTCCTCAAGCACTACAAGGTAACACACAGCAGGACATTGTCTGCTTACCTCGCTCCTCAAGCACTACAAGGTAACACACAGCAGGGCATTGTCTGCTTACCTCGCTCCTCAAGCACTACAAGGTAACACACAGCAGGACATTGTCTGCTTACCTCGCTCCTCAAGCACTACAAGGTAACACACAGCAGGACATTGTCTGCTTACCTCGCTCCTCAAGCACTACAAGGTAACACACAGCAGGACATTGTCTGTTTACCTCGCTCCTCAAGCACTACAAGGTAACACACAGCAGGACATTGTCTGTTTACCTCGCTCCTCAAGCACTACAAGGTAACACACAGCAGGACATTGTCTGCTTACCTCGCTCCTCAAGCACTACAAGGTAACACACAGCAGGACATTGTCTGCTTACCTCGCTCCTCAAGCATTACAAGGTAACACACAGCAGCACATTGTCTGCTTACCTCGCTCCTCAAGCACTACAAGGTAACACACAGCAGGGCATTGTCTGCTTACCTTGCTCCTCAAGCACTACAAGGTAACACACAGCAGGACATTGTCTGCTTACCTCGCTCCTCAAGCACTACAAGGTAACACACAGCAGGACATTGTCTGCTTACCTCGCTCCTCAAGCACTACAAGGTAACACACAGCAGGGCATTGTCTGCTTACCTCGCTCCTCAAGCATTACAAGGTAACACACAGCAGGACATTGTCTGCTTACCTCGCTCCTCAAGCACTACAAGGTAACACACAGCAGGACATTGTCTGCTTACCTCGCTCCTCAAGCACTACAAGGTAACACACAGCAGGACATTGTCTGCTTACCTCGCTCCTCAAGCATTACAAGGTAACACACAGCAGGACATTGTCTGCTTACCTTGCTCCTCAAGCATTACAAGGTAACACACAGCAGGACATTGTCTGCTTACCTCGCTCCTCAAGCACTACAAGGTAACACACAGCAGGACATTGTCTGCTTACCTCGCTCCTCAAGCATTACAAGGTAACACACAGCAGGACATTGTCTGCTTACCTCGCTCCTCAAGCACTACAAGGTAACACACAACAGGACATTGTCTGCTTACCTCGCTCCTCAAGCATTACAAGGTAACACACAGCAGGACATTGTCTGCTTACCTCGCTCCTCAAGCATTACAAGGTAACACACAGCAGGACATTGTCTGCTTACCTCGCTCCTCAAGCATTACAAGGTAACACACAGCAGGACATTGTCTGCTTACCTCGCTCCTCAAGCATTACAAGGTAACACACAGCAGCACATTGTCTGCTTACCTCGCTCCTCAAGCACTACAAGGTAACACACAGCAGGACATTGTTTGTTATTTGTTCCTAAAGTGTTAGTGAAGTGCAGAAGCCACTGTTGCATGTCTAGAGTTACGGTTCACACAGTATCCTTGCACAAGCCAGTCTGCTTATACAGGCTCTTGGTGTGAACAAAGCCTGGCACTGCGTTTGTCGCTGAGCCAATGCACTGTCATGTCTTGCCGATGGTGGAAAGTGACTCGCACCTAATACAGCACCACCATGACAGAATCTGAAATACGTACATGAAGTAATGTTATTGGATTATATTTGAAAATTAAAGTATGTGATATATTAAAAACATGCAATTACAATTCATATTTAGAAGTATTTGAGTTGATGTGTAGGCAGTTACAACCATAAGAGATTCTTGCTCTTCAAACACAAGTAGAAAAACTGTTGATAATGAAGACAATTTTTGAAATGCACGTAGATAAAATGTAATGGAGGATCGCCAATTGAAAGTATCTGAAATTGCTCAAGCTTGCCAGATGTCATCTGAAAGGGTATGTCGAATTTTCACTGAAGAATTAGATATGAAAAAATATCTGCAAAATGGGTACCACGACTCTTGACACTTAATCAAACATGCATGCGAATGGAATTTTCAGAACAATGCTTGGCACGTTTTAGGAGCAACGAACAAGATTTTTTGTAAAGGTTTGTACCACAGATGAAACTTGGGTCCGCTACTATACTTCAGAGTCAAAACAACAATCAAAACATTGGAAACATGCTAATTCTCCACCGCCAAAAAAAGCAAAGACAACTGTTTCTCTTGGAAAGGTAATGGCATCAGTTTTCTGGGATGTGAAGGGGGTCGTGCTTGTAGATTATCTCCCAAGTGGGCAAACCACTACTGGAGAGTATTATGCTAACCCCCTGGACCAATTAAACCAAAAGATAAGTGAAAAAAGGCCAGGTTAGCAAGGAAGAAAGTCTTCCATCAAGACAATGCGCACCCACACACATTTGCCATTGCCATGGTGAAATTACACCAACTAAGGTATGAATTGTTGCCACACTCACCTTATTCACGTAATATAGCTCTGTCAGACTTCCATCTCTTCCTGAAGCTGAAAATGTTCCGTGGTGGATGAAGATTTTCTTCAAATGAGGAATTGATAGCCGGAGTTACTAACTATTTTGCAGGCCTGGAGGAATCTCATTTTGAGATGGGATCAAGGCGTTGGAACATCGTTGGACTAAGTGCATTAGTCTATAAGGAGACTGTATTGAAAAATATAGCCTTCCGAATAGCGCTATGCAGCTACAATCAATTTGTTAAGTGATGAGTTTATATATATATATATATGAAATCTGTTTTAAGAATTAAAGTTCCAGTGTCGTAAGTACTTTTTTTATATTCCATTGTTCTATCTATTGAATATATGATCATAATAGTCTTTGTTTCCTATGGCAAAATGTATTAGCAATGCTCTTTCACATATTTGTTGCACCAGGAAGGAAAGGATAAGTCGCTTTTGAAGCAGGGTGAGAGGAATAAACAATAACGCAGTATCTCAGGTTCACGGGAGGGGAGTATCCTGAAGGGGGTAAAAGTCTCATTATTTTATTGCCACCCAGGTATGTATGTGAATCTCTAGATGGTGGTAACTTTGATTGCAGGAAGAAGTAGAGAAGACGACTGCTGTGGTGAGAGTTGGTGGACAACAATGGGACGTACCTGTGAATGACACGACAGACCTGCTGTCCAGATATGACGAACATCTCAACAGACTTCATAAATCTGTGCAGTTTACAGTGACACACCTCGACAAGTGTGCGGGTGACGGTGAGCCAGTGCTGCCCTACAGGACGGTTAACACAATTCAGTTTTATCTGACATTCATTCAGCACCTGCTGCTGTCTGTGAATTCAGTAGTTCCTACTGACACTGAAGGTAAGATTTGTTTACATGTAGTATCTTTGAGAGACTGTGCTCTATGAGGGTCATTTTCACAGTCATGATGAACAAGTTTTAAAAATCTTGATCTGTATATATCTTTCGTCTACTTTTCGACATAGTTACCAAGTTTCTCAGCACATTTCTGCTATCATGGTACCAGTTTTAATATGCCCTGTTTGTAGGAGTCTGTTGGTTAGCATATAGCCATCTGCGGACTACTGATTTCATATCCACATCCATCGCGAAGTGTTGACTGGTCAGGAATTTCTTCATGGGACCAAACAGATGAAAGTTAGATGGTGCCAGATCAGGACTGTGTAGTAGATTCTGGAGCACCTCCCAACCAAATGTGTTGACATTTTCACAAACAGAAGCAGCAACATGGGGGCGAGCATGTCATGAAGAAGTTTGGCATTTGTCATGAAGCGTACAACAAAACTTCACCAAAGTGTTCAGCAAAGTCCACCAATAAAACACCATGCATATCCCAGAACACTATGACAAGCACTTTCTCAGCAGATTGAGTCACGTTAGTGGGAAACCAGCATGTTTCCATCTGTTTTGTTTTGGGCGTGTAGTGCTACGCCCATGACTCATCACTAGTGACGATTCCTTGCAGACAGTCGTGCCCTTCTGCAGTGTAATGTGTTGTGGTCCAAGCTTGTCATCATTCGCTGACCTTTGTGGTTGTCTGTCAGGTTCTTAGGTACCCAGTGAGAATTAACTTTACGAAATTTCAGTACGTCATGAACAATATCATGTACAGTACCTCAGAGAATGTTGAACTGCTGTAATAAGGTTTGCAACTTCACTCGCCAGTCATTGAAAATTTCTGCTTCAATGACTCTGACATTCTGGTGCATTACAGCTGTTACTGGCCACCTGCAGACATTGCCGTGGTCCATAGAATCATCCCTATACAAGCCACACATGCCCCTGTGAAGTTCACTTGGTTTGTGCCCTTTGGCCTATAAATATAAAACTACAGTTCACTGTTCAAGTGTGGGCGAGAGTAGCATGTGCGCCATCTTTGTTGCATTGTTCGCACTTCTCTTGCTAGGGTTGCGCGT
This sequence comes from Tenodera sinensis, assembly GCA_030765045.1. Classification (NCBI taxonomy): domain Eukaryota; kingdom Metazoa; phylum Arthropoda; class Insecta; order Mantodea; family Mantidae; genus Tenodera; species Tenodera sinensis. The sequence goes on from JAUKNM010000015.1 coordinate 465,588, forward strand.
GAACAAAACTAAACCTTCTATAGTGAAAACTTCAAGCTATATCTGTATGAAATTTTAACATTCCAGCTGCAATACCACAGCAGAAAAAAAAGTGCATCACTTTTCTATCTGCTCCTGGATGTACAAGGGCGAGTCAAATGAAAACTAAAAATATTTTTCTACAGCTCCTTGATTACAGACTAAGTACACTATTTGAGAGATAAAATCGGAAAAATTCAATGCCACAGGTGGGATTTGAACCACAGACCCTCTGCTCACTAGGCAGGCGCTCTGACTACTAAGCTAGTATGAGTGACATTGAATTCTCCAACCGACTCGTATTGCTCCCAGAAAGCCACAGAGGGCATCTCACATCAGACAATTACCCCAAGGACGACTTATTATCATCATAAGTAGGGCTAGGAAGTTCATGCATTTGCATGTTTTTTTACAGGGGTTAAAAATGTATGCTTTTACGTTATGTGCACGAATTATGGAATTTTCAGTTATTGGGACATGATTTTATGGTGCATATAACTGCATATTTTCTTGATTTTGATAAGTGCATGTTATTTCAGTATTATAGCCCCTATATTGCATATTTTGATGATTTTTATGGTTTTTTTATTATTTTTTGCATCTGGAAAATTATTTTCATATTGGTAGTATTGCACATGATGATGCAACTAAAGAAGATTTCAATATTATAGCCCCTATATTGCATATTTTAATAATTTTTATGGTTTTTTATTATTTTTTGCATCTGGATAATATTTTTCATATTGGTAGTATTGCACATGATGATGCAACTCAAGAAGATTTCAATATTATAGCACCTATATTGCATATTTTAATGATTTTTATGGTTTTTTATTATTTTTTCAATCTGGACAATATTTTTCATATTGGTAGTATTGCACATGATGATGCAATTCGTTAGGTGGCGAAAACTAATGCTGAGTTATGTTGTCATGCAGTGAATCCCCTGTTTCTACCCTTTCATTATATGTATGTGCGTAGAGAATAATCAGTACGTTATCTGGGAGGTTTATATTAACAAATATAAAGTGCAGGTCAACGTTTTGAGCAGCACAATTGCCTGCCCACCAGCAGTTGCATCGTGGTCTTCAAACGTAAGAGTGTTGTGAACTGGTTGCCACCAAATTAAATTAGGCGTATAAAATGTTAAAAAGCTCTTCAAATGCTGAAAACAAAACCAACTTCGAGTGCTAGATTAATTAATTTACAGAAAGAGTTTTCGGGTGACTTAATATCTACAGATAGTAGGGTACTGTTTTATGGAGCGTGTGAGAAAAATATAGGGAGTGAAAAAAGATTTCAAATAGTTCAGCACATAAACACAGCAAAATATAAGGAGAATTTAATCAGAAAACTCGCAAACAAAGAACGTGTTCAAAAACAGCCAGTAGAGAGTTTAAGAAGTAGGGTTACTGAATTTTCCTATGACTTGTGCCAAGCATTTTTAGCTGCTCATATTCCCTTGTTCAAAATTAATAATCCGACATGTAAAAACTTTCTTACCAAGTACATTCGACAACATGTGCCTGCAGAAAGTACACTGCGTAAGACTTATGTAGGACATTGTTACAATAACGTATTGTCAAATATACAAAATCAATTATTATTTATTTATGCCAACAAACTTACTGTTGGTGTTTTTAAACACACAAGCCGTGTGTGGGCAAAGTTTAAGAGGTAGAACTGGAACTTAAAAATTCAATGCCACAACTAGTAAGTCACCATTGGGGTAATTGTTTCTGATGTGAGACTGCCTTTGTGGTTTACCAGGAGAAATACGAACTGGCTTGAGAATTTAATGCCATTCTGGCAGTTTGTCACAATAGCTCAGTGGTTAGAGCGTCTGCCCGGCAAGCGGAAGGTCTGTGGTTCAAATCCCAGTTGTGGCATTGAATTTTTAAGTTCCAGTTCTACCTCTTATACAAAATCAATTTGCGGATCAGTTTTTGTGGTTGTTGATGAAACCCGATTCTGAGCACCGTTCTGTTGTTAATGTAATCGTGGGTGCTTTAAATAATGCACAAAAGTCTACACCTTATCTTCTTAATGTGAGCGAATTGTCGGCCACTGGCAATGTAGTTGTGACCCAGTTTGTGATGGACTCTTTGAAATTACTATGGCCATGTGGAATCAAGTACGAGGTTACTTTTATTTGTTACTGATGCAGGTTCTTATATGGTAAAATCAGGACAAATTCTGAAATGTATTTTTCCTAACTTAATTCATATAACTTGTTTGGCACACGCTCTTCATCACATTTCTGAGACAATACGTGATTCTTTCCCATTGGTAGATAGATTTGTGTCCAGTATAAAGAGAATTTTTGTTAAATCTCGAGTTAAGTTGTTTAGATCAACACCACCTAATATCAGACTTCTTCCTGCACCAGTGTTAACTCGATGGGGAACATGGGTCGATGCAGTTTTATATTATGCTGAGCACATAGAAATAGTTGAAGAGGTTGTTAATTCATTGGAGTCGAAAGATGCTTTATCAATAGAAACTGTGCAAAATATTCTGTCGGGCAGTGGGTTAAAAGAGGATCTTAGTTTCATATCTGCCCATTTTTCTTTTTTAACAACAGCCATAACGGCATTGGAAACTGTGGGATCTCCTTTGCATGAATCACTTACTGTCTTTGAAAAAATAATATGTGATCTAAGTTCGGTTCCTGGTAGCATAGGACAAAAAGTGAAAGAGAAAGTGAATTATGTAATTTAAAAAAATTCTGGTTATAAACAGATGTGCGATATTCGAGACATCCTCGAAAGAAAACCATCTGTCACACCAAGAGACTTGACTCTCTCTGTGAAGCAGCTAACATCATTTAAATATGCCTCAATAACATCTTGTGACGTGGAGAGAAGTTTTTCACGTTACAAAAGTGTTTTGCGAGACAACATACAATGTTTCACAGTTGAAAATTTGTGCAAAGTGTTGGTTGTGAACTGCAATTTAGCAGTTATTACTAGCAGTGGGACCACTTCTGCTTCAACCTCTAAGGAATAAAGTAACTTTATTTATTATTTTACTTGTGTACTGCAAAGGAACATTGTTTTAGTTAAATAGTGCATATTTCTTGGCATATTTTCAAGTTTTTAAGAGCATATTGGCATGCATATTTCAGTGTTTTTTACGGCATGAACTTCCGAGCCCTAATCATAAGTATTCTATGTTCCAGGATTACATAACCTTCAGATGGTAATTATTATTTATTTATACCAACAAACAACTGTTGGCATAAATGAATGAATGAATAATTGAATAAATGAATAAATAAACACACTATTGTTTGCACCGTGTGAGTGGTGCAATTGTCAAACAATTCAATAATTTTCTTGTCAGATTTAGCATTTCCCAATAAGAACAAGTATCAAAGCATGACAACATACAAGGCTTTTAATCTGCTTAAGTAACATACTAGCTCACATTAATTTAACTGCAAATGCAGTCCTTTTGTTATTAAACCCAGGGCCAGGTGCATCTACATGAACAAATACATGACACAAAGAATTTTAAATTACGTGACCATTCGCCCCACAGGTTAATTTAAGTCAAATGTTTCTTTACCCCATTTAACTCAAAGCAAGGGCATTTGTTCACTGGCACAGGGGTAAGATGATCGCCAACTGTCCCACATTGTTACCAGGCCAAGCCCACCAATCAATATGATGACAGGGTCCAGGTATCTAAAGACTGCGAGCTGAAAGAGAACTAAGCAGTAGATAATCCTAACGGTGCAGACCTGTTCGGCCCTTAAAGCTGCAGCATCGAGCCAGACTAACTGTTATACAGTGACAACCCGAGGTGGTCAGGTGCTTTTCGGAGGACTGGGCGAGACTGTAACTAAAATTAAATATACTGGGGAAAGGAAACTTTCCTAAGCAATGGAAGAAAGCCAAATTAATACCTATTGTTAAACCAGGAAAGGAAAAGAGTTCAGAAGTAACAAAATTCCGACCAATCAGTTTACTGAATGTGGGAGGGAAACTACTAGAAAAACTTTTAATCGACAGAGTAATGTACCATGCACATTCACAAAACTTAATGAATAACAACCAATTTGGTTCCACTCCACAAACAAGCACAGTAGATGCTGCAATGACAGTTAAAAAATACATAAAGAAAATCCTGGAAGATGGTCACATGGTAATTTTAACCAGCCTGGATGTTCAGGGAGCTTTTGACGCAGCCTGGTGGCCGAGTATATTGTATACATTGAGGGAATTTTACTGCCCGAGTAACTTATACTACCTTGCTAAAAGTTATTTCAGTCATAGAAGTGCAGTTTTGACAGTTAATAATGTAAAACTTGAAAAAAAATGTAAGCAGGGGATGTCCACAAGGATCTTGCTGCAGACCAGGCTTTTGGAATTTGCAATACAATTCGCTCTTGAATATTGAATACTCGAGCCATACAAAGGTAGTGACATTTGCGGATGATTTATTAATTATAACTAGAGGTAAAACCAACTTGGAAGCCGAAAATTACAATAATGTAGACCTGAAAAAGATTGAAACGTGGGCTAAGAATAATAAAATTATTTTTAATGAGCAAAAGTCGAAAACAATGCTAATAACACGCAAACGTAGAGTGGAAAGGGATATAAGCATCTTTATCAATATCAGACAAATAAAACAAGTAGAAAACGTCAAATATTTGGGAATAATCATTGATAAAAATTTCACCTTTAATGATCACATTCAGTATGTAACAGAGAAAGCCAATAAATTGATATATATTTTATCTAAATCAGCAAAGCTAGATTGGGGACTGAAACACCAGGCGTTAAAGACTATGTACAACGGTGCAATTCTACCATTACTATTGACAGGAAATATAATGCAAATAAGTTTACAAGAGTGCAAAGACAAATAAATATCAAAATTGCTAAAGCATTCAGGACCACATCTACTGAAGCACTATCCATTATAACGGGACTTACACCTATTACAATTAAACTTCAGGAAATCGCCAATGAATATACAATATTGAAACAAAACTCTGAGAACAAATTAGACAAACCTGTAGAATATAGGAAATGGTGTCATCCAGCCGACATACCAATAATAAAAGAAATAAATCAGAATAAAACCTATGCACTGGAAATTTATACAGATGGCAGTAAAACAGAAGAAGGAGTTGGTTCTGGAGTAGCAATTTATCATCAGAACAAACTGAAATATCAGCTACAATATAAGTTAGATAAACAGTGCTCCAATAACCAAGCTGAACAATTTGCAGTGTTGAAAGCATTAGAAACTGTTCAAAATATTTACTTAACTGAAGAAGATAACAAAACTGCAGCGATATACACGGACAGTAGAGTCACATTACAATCATTGCATAACTACAAAATTCATAGTTACCTAACAGAAGCAATTAGAACAATGTTAAAAATTTTAGAAAAACAAAACTGGAATATAGAAATTGGGTGGGTCAAAGCACACATAGGGATACAAGGCAATGAAATTGCAGACCGACTAGCAAAGAGAGCAATTACAAACGAAGAGGAATGCAGCTATAATAGACTTCCAAAGAGTTTTGTTAGAAGAACGCTAAGACAAGAAAGTCTAAAACATTGGGAAAGTCAATGGCAAGAAATAACCAAAGGTCAGGAAACAAAGCAATACTTTCCGACTGTAGCAGACAGACTGAAGTTAAGGATAAATCTAACGGCAAACCTTACAACACTACTGACAGGACACGGAAGACTTAAAGCATACTACTATAGGTTCCACATCACAGACGACCCAAGTTGTTCATGTAATGACCATATAATTTATGACTGCAAAAATCTCGAAGAAAAAAGAAGAGCATTCAGAAGGAAAATAATTCAAAGAAGAGGAAAATGGCCACCAACTAAAGTCGAAATTGCTAAAAGTTATTTTAAAGAATATGTTCAGTATGCCAATGCAATTGATCTGACAAACAATAATTGAACTGTATAAATCTATATAATTATTCATGCTAAATTAATGTATGATTATCAGTTTACTTTGTAAGCAAACCCAACATGTAGTATTACATATTGTAATGGAACATGTAGAACAATAAAGAATCTTAAATATAAAAAATATATATATACTGGGGCTTCAGATAGGCCATTACGGATATAGTACATTGGGTAAATCATAAGCAATTTAGAGAATTTACGTTTCCACAAAACTGTGGATAACATTAGGCACAGATACTTAAACAACAATAAGTTTAACAATTCAAACCAATCTTAACAATCACAGAAGAGTGATAAAATGTGATATAGATTATTCAACAATAATAACATTATAAAATTCAAATCAATACAATAATGTTATAAGAAATAAGGCCTTGTATAAACAAATGCGCATGAACTCCCCACTGGCCGGACAACACAAAACACATAACACAACATAACTGGGTAACAGTTTGGGGAAGCCAAAGGGGAGCTAGGGGAGAGTTAGGTATGTACACTAACAAGTTGGTAAGGAGTAGAGCCATGCGATTCATGGCGAGCCGAATTGAAAGCTAATTGTAACCTAGGCAAATTAGTGTCCCACTTAGAATGATTATCATGGTGATAAGCGATTAAAGCCAATTAAAGGTTCCTATTGAACCTTTTGGCGTGGTATTTATAGGCTTAACCCCGCAACCAGAACAGAAGTTCCTGTAAGCAAACAAAGTAAATTGCATGCTGTTATCGGTGACTTTGTAACGGGGAGGGGTGGGGGGTGCCAAAGGTCACGAATATAGAAGACAAGACCTAATCACACCTCTTGCATTTGCTTTAGGTAAAGCGTTCATCCAAACGAATGTACTGAAAGAATCTATGACCACTAATGCATACGTATTCCCCTGGAGAGACCAAGGAAATGACCCCACAAAATATACATATAATTTCTCCAGGGATCTAGTTGAAACTTCTGATGTCAAACCTTCCCACACAGCACACTGGGTCGGTTTAGCCATCGCACACACGTAACATGATTTGACCCTATTTGCAATGTCCTTGGCCAATTTTAAAATACCCTAACCATGCGAAAATTACTGACTCATTCTCGAAGTATGTCCAGGTATTTCCAGCATTATGACCAAGTCTGTGTTGTTAGGTGTTTATACCTAACTTTGAATTTTGCTACTGCATAACCTATACTATTGGGAGAAGCATTTTTTCTCTTTCTTTTTAATTAACATCCTCTAACGTGGAGTTATATTGGACAGTGAGTGAATGAAATGGGGAAATGATGCTCAAATGAGCCCGAGGTCCATAGAGCTCTAAGTTACCTGACATTCATCTTCTCAGGATAAGGGAAAACCTTAGGAAAACCTTATACCGTTAGGTAACCCTAAGCGAGATTCGAACTCGCGACTTCTTGGATGTGAGACAGACACGCTACCACCATGCTGCAGAAGTAGGCTTTGGGAGAACTGATACATGTTACTGCAGCATATATTGGAACAGAAACTGTGTTCATTTTTTAAAACTATTGTTGAGAATTTTCCTCTTTGTACCTGTAATCTTCAAATAAAAAGAAATTAATGCAAAGATTTGTTATTTAGGTATTCTGAGAACCCCCATGCCAGCCATGAACAAGGAACAGCCATGGGACAGTAATAACATGCCAGTTTGGGCACAGGAGATCCTGAACCATTCCTGTGGGCGGCTTTGGGACAGGTTTATCCAGGCAACATGTGTTTCCAAGTCTGCACAGAGTGACCAGAGTGGAGCTCCATCAAGCGAAGGACCTTCACAACAGTTTCCACTACTGCAGGCTGTACTTTGCCAGAGCAGCGCACAGCCAACAGCTTGCATTGACAAATCACAGATGCCAACAATAATACAGTTGGATGATGATGATGATAATGATATATTTCCACCAAGTTTAAATGTGTCAAAATCAGTTGAACCGAAGGAGGCAGAACTTTTAGCAACACTAAGTTCTCAACCACAAAGGGTAATCACAAGCAACCCTCAAGCTTCATCAAAACAGGGTGGAGAAAACATTCAGAACGCCCAAAAAACAGCAAAAGCTCAAGAAAAGATGAATGGTGTTACAGAAGTATGGTCTTCAAACATTATATCTCAGCAACAGGCACCATTAAAACCATCACAACAATCTGTGCAACTGACTACTCCAGCGCAAAACACAAACAAATCTCAAGCAGTGCAGGGCAGAACTTCCATAACTCAGCCAATTCAAGTGAATAGTTCAGTGCAGGGCAGAACTTCCATAACTCAGCCAATTCAAGTGAATAGTTCAGTGCAGGGCAGAACTTCCATAACTCAGCCAATTCAAGTGAATAGTTCAGTGCAGGGCAGAACTTCCATAACTCAGCCCATTCAAGTGAATAGTTCAGTGCAGGGCAGAACTTCCATAACTCAGCCAATGCAAGTGAATAGTTCAGTGCAGGGCAGAACTTCCATAACTCAGCCAATTCAAGTGAATAGTTCAGTGCAGGGTAGAACTTCTATAACTCAGCCAATTCAAGTGAATAGTCCAGGGCAAAATACCAACTTATCTCTGATAGTGCAGGGCAGAACTTCCATAGCTCAGCCAATTCAAGTGAATAGTCCAGGGCAAAATACCAACTTATCTCTGATAGTGCAGGGCAGAACTTCCATAACTCAGCCAATTCAAGTGAATAGTCCAGGGCAAAACACCAACTTATGTCAAGCAGTGCAGGGTAGAACTTCCATAACTCAGCCAGTTCAAGTAAATAGTCCAGGGCAAAACACCAGCTTATCTCAAGCAGTGCAGGGTAGAACTTCCATAACTCAGCCAATTCAAGTGAATAGTTCAGTGCAGGGTAGAACTTCTATAACTCAGCCAATTCAAGTGAATAGTCCAGGGCAAAATACCAACTTATCTCTGATAGTGCAGGGCAGAACTTCCATAGCTCAGCCAATTCAAGTGAATAGTCCAGGGCAAAACACCAACTTATCTCAAGCAGTGCAGGGTAGAACTTCCATAACTCAGCCAGTTCAAGTAAATAGTCCAGGGCAAAACACCAGCTTATCTCAAGCAGTGCAGGGTAGAACTTCCATAACTCAGCCAATTCAAGTGAATAGTTCAGTGCAGGGTAGAACTTGCATAACTCAGCCAATTCAAGTGAATAGTTCAGTGCAGGGTAGAACTTGCATAGCTCAGCCAATTCAAGTGAATAGTCCAGGGCAAAATACCAACTTATCTCAAGCACTGCAGGGCAACGCTTCCATAACTCAGCCGTTTCAAGTGAATAGTTCAGCACGGAATACCAACTTATCTCAAGCACTGCAGGGCAACGCTGCCATAACTCAGCCGATTCAAGTGAATAGTTCAGCACAGAATATCAACTTATCTCAAGCAGTGCAGGGCAACGCTTCCATAACTCAGCCGATTCAAGTGAATAGTTCAGCACAGAATATCAACTTATCTCAAGCAGTGCAGGGCAACGCTTCCATAACTCAGCCAGTTCAGCTGTCTAGTTCAGCACAGAATACCAACTTATCTCAAGCACTGCAGGGTAACGCTGCCATAACTCAGCCGATTCAAGTGAATAGTTCAGCACGGAATACCAACTTATCTCAAGCACTGCAGGGCAACGCTGCCATAACTCAGCCGATTCAAGTGAATAGTTCAGCACGGAATACCAACTTATCTCAAGCACTGCAGGGCAACGCTGCCATAACTCAGCCGATTCAAGTGAATAGTTCAGCACGGAATATCAACTTATCTCAAGCAGTGCAGGGCAACGCTTCCATAACTCAGCCAGTTCAGCTGTCTAGTTCAGCACAGAATACCAACTTATCTCAAGCACTGCAGGGCAACGCTTCCATAACTCAGCCGATTCAAGTGAATAGTTCAGCACAGAATATCAACTTATCTCAAGCAGTGCTGGGCAAAACTTCCACATCTCAGCCGATTCAAGTGAATAGTTCAGCACAAAATACAAATGTATCTCAAGTAGGGCAGGGCAAAACTTCCATATCTCAGTCAGAAATGCAGCATTCTACATCTTCCAGAGCATCAGTGGCAAAAAATCAGGCAACAGAAATGTTGTCAGAGGTTCGTGAAGTATTAGAACCAGCATCTGCTCAAGAGAACGTACAAGATCAGTCATTGCAGTCGTCAGTGGCACATGATTTGGTGGAATCTATACAGGATGCTCAGAAATCAATGAAGGAGTGCTCAGGGTTAAGTGATCCAGTAGTGGAACACTCATATTCATTGGGGACATCAAGTTCAGCAGAATCTGCAAACAACACTCAAGAATCAGCACAAGGTTGTCAACGTACACAAGAATTGTACAAAAGGCTTGAAGATACACTTGAACGATTAAAAAATGAAGCAAAGAAAAGAGGAGATGGTCAAAAAACTGTTATCGAAAAAAGCTTTCCAGGAGAAAGGGACAAAACTTGTGAAAAACAGGAATCTCAAAGTGTTCTAAAGGAAACATCAAAATCTCAAGAAACAGCAAAACAAACTCTGGAACTGAATAGAGTTCAAGAGGAAACAAATGAAACAAGTTCAAAAGAACAGGCAAACCAACCTACTAATTTGCCAAAACAGACAAACTCAATCCAGAAATCTCAAGGGCAAATGGACAAAACAAATGAATTTCATACTTCAGAAAGGCATCAGACAGGATCAGAAGTGCAGACGTCAGCAACTGAAGCTGCAGCTTCTTCCAGCAGTGGTCAAGAGAGTTCTACAAAGTCAACTGAGGTGGGTTTGCATGCGTTTTATGACATTGCACATATACCAGCAATACTTTTTAAAATCTTTACATTTGTTTTCAAATCCTTAGTCTTAATCCATCACTTTTCAACATAACCTGTTTCCATACATTTTTGTGTTGTGCAAGTTTGAAAGTATCCTTATGATGGAACTCTGTCCAATTGCATAAAGACACTGCTGCAGTGCTTTCCGAGTATCTTCCACCATCTCATAGCATGGGTGAAGGGGTGCCAAGTTGGTACTGTTCCTCTCTGTCAAAGACCTACAAGATCTCGTTGCCAGGATCTCTTATCCTGTGTTTGGTGTCCGGACTAGCTCTAGCAAGAGGTCCTAATTTGCAGGGTATGCGTGAGTTGTGGTAGGAATGGAACCAAACAAAGAATTAACAAACATTTAACTTTATTTGCAAATTTCCAGATTTGTAGAGAACTGCTGACGATATTTAAATAGAATGTAACTTTGTAACTTCAACTACAACGTTATAACACTTTAACTTTGTCAACCTTTAGCAACTGCCGAATTATGTATATGCGTCAGCTTACGTATAAATCAGAAATTGCACGTGTACTGTTGGCTCGATTCAAGACGAGCGTGTTGCATTGCATTTGTTTATGTGTGGGCGACACGAAGGAAGTGATTTCCATTGGTCAACTTTAGAGCACGTCATGCTAAGATACGAATCAGCCTGTGTAATCGTTAGAGCTTTGCACGTACAACAATTGTAGCCTTATCACTCATTTAAATCTACCTAGGCTTCCATTCTTGAGACTTTAATCTATTCAGCTTTATTACGTCTTCCCCTTAACTATCGATTAGAATCTCCTTTTGTTTCTTTCTATTATCAATTACATATATTCACATTATAATTTCGGTTTCAAGGAGGATGAATATCCTGTAACACCAACTCCATACAATGTCACTAGTTAAACAGCAGGTTGTGTATAGACCTGAAGTAGAACATTCAGATTAACTTTTTTTTCTACTATATTCTTGTTATACTGTCTGTCACGAATTAAACATACATATTTGAGACGTTTGGAATTGTAAAAAATTATTATTTTTTTTTACAATTTATATTGTATTGTGTTTTTATATAAGAAAAGAAGCAAAATCCATGCAACTACAGTCAAATGATACCCCGTCATCATCCACGCATGCCATCACACTGATTATTTTACATGGGCCCTCCCCGTCCTTTACCACATTTAACACATTTAGCACATTTAACTGCAGTTGCCGAGACTCAAACTCACGACCTCAGGCTTTGAGTGCATGGCCAGTGCACTACGTGTTGCCTTAACGATCATGGCTATTCAAACCAGTAGGCTGAAGGTGTCCTAGACCGCCTAATCTAAACCGGTTTCAAATTAGAGGAAGAACGGCATAGGTAGCAAAATAATTTGGGTCTGAAAGGGTTAAGTCAGTGCCTCCAACATCTGCCAAATAGATGAGTAAGATAAATAATCCTGTTGAAACATGTGTAACATAGATCCTACAGATATTTATGTACCGTTACAAGGGGTAATTCTGGACGCTTTTTACGTATTTTTCTCGGTCAGCTGCTAATGATCAGACGTAGGCAGTTTGTTTAAATTTGTATAGATGTATTAATAATCAACGAACTGAATATATGCTGACATTAAATTAATTATGTACCTTGATATTTTAAAGTATAAAGTGTGTCCGAATTTACCTCACTAGTTGGGGTAACTTCGGACAGTCTATAATTTTTTATATATGTCCATAATTCCCCCAGTTAGGGGGTTAATTCGGACACACTATATTACATTATAGAAAAGGACATTTATAATGTATTGGTGCAGTTTTTAAAATGATTATTAACACATAGCAGCAAGAATAATGTTCTTCTCTGAAAGATGAAATACTGTGATAGCAGACGCGATTCCTATCTACAGGGTCGTGGTAACGATGGAATGCATAAATCAATGTTTTCTTTTTTACAACATATTTATTCATTAACACTTCGTTATTTTACACTCTCAGCACCATATTAAATATTCAAAAACCTTCACACTTAAATGATTTGGTAGAATTTACGCTGGATAAAAGTTTGGTGAAAGTTCCATGTCCACACGCTACCAGAACACGTCTTATCACCTTGAGCATACAGACGCTACTGAAACTAGTTCTCGGCGTCCTTCTGACGCAACACCGCCATTTTTGTATTCATCCGCGCAAATAGTTTTTATTATTGAACACAACAGACTATCTAGTAACAAGAAAACATTGGCTATCCTGAATATTAAAAATAAGTTCCTGATACACCCAAACAAGAACTAAAAATTTATACACTTTTAACAAACATTTATATGAACGATTTTCTATTGGGGTCTAATATTCTGTCTCAGTATAAAATTATATAGGTGTCATTTATTTAGAGATTAGATTACAAAAGCTAATACAAAGCTACATAAACACAAAGTTCAAAACATTAATAAACAAACTGGAACACTTACAGAGTGTCCTTATCAAAAACAAAAATGCCTCTTTTCTCCTCTGGTCTTTCATTACTGTGTCTTCGTCCTCTACATCCGGGAATGTGAACATCCTCTTGCTCCCATAATGGGGTCGCAAAAATGTTGCAACCATGTCTCGTGGTCCTCTATCAGTTACCACGCCAAGATACTCTCTAGGAAGTGTTCTGTTTCCAGACACGTAGTTGTACCTCACGACAACGAAAGTTTTGATGTCAAGAGTAGGTGCCGATGTTGGTGTGGAATCCTCTGCTGGCATGGGAGTATTCTGATCTTCCGAATTCTCATGACAATCTTGCTGGTTTTTCTCACTAATTTCCTTTCCAGCAAAATGATCAACCACAATAGATTTTCCAGGAGGAACATTCAGCTTGCGACTCCGTGGTGGAAGTACTGTATCGTACTGCTGAGAGTACCATCTCGAAACTGGAAGACCAAATGATGCCTTGTCAATTGGGTCTGAATGCTCTGGAAATTTGTTGAGGACCTTCTGTGGATCGAAAGGAATTAGACCCGTGGTGCAGAAACCACTTCATATGTTGTCTACTTTCTGTGCTTCTATCTTCACCAGTGTCTCTCTGAGAAGTGCAGGGAAGGCATCTCTAGAGATAGGGCCACGTGTGCACATTTTCCAGTTTGTCAGCACGTTTCTCCAAGCCTTTTTAAAGGGCCCAAAAAAACACACGTCTAGGGGCTGTAGGATGTGCGTGCTGTTCGGGGGAAGAAGAATGAATGAGATGTTGTGCTTCTCACATTGCTCAATCACTAACAGAGATACATGGCTTGACAAATTATCGCCAATCATGATTTTCCTTCCGCTTAGCTTTTTCAAATTAGGCAATTCCACTGTTAGAAACCAATCTTCAAAAATTGAAAGATCAAACCACCCACTCTTGTTTCTGTTGTATCTTGCATTCGGTGGCCCTCCTTCCTGCCAGGTGTCCCATAAATGCTCAGCCTTATATAGGATATATGGAGGAAGTAGTTTTCCATCTCCACTAACACACATCATGAGAGAAATGCTTGCTTTAGAGAAATCTATTATCCTCTCTGTATGCTTAATGCCCCTCTTAACAATCACATGTTTCCTTCCCGGATCATCACATAAATTTGTCTCATCACAGTTTATGATATCTTCTGGTGGAGTACCTTCTAAGGTCTCCCGCACATTATCAAAAGATCCCCTGACGGTCTCAAGGGTGACCTCTGCATGATCTCTTGTGATGTTCTCGGATAATCAAACTGAAAGAACGTTAGAATGCCTTTTCAAAAAGGACTTTATCCATTCAACGCCAGGGAGATTCTCGGTAAATCGTTTCTCCTTTCTTCCCATTCTGTCAAGGTATCCTTTTACAATGCAGCGAATGTCAGTTGAAGTGAGAGGGTATCCCCAATGAGATGCTCTAAGGACACCATGTACCAACATTTTCTCTTCTTCATTATCCAGGACAGATGGTGTTCCGATTGCTTTTGGATTTGTGCAATTCACTTTATTCTCTAACGTGGATCGCGGTATCTGAGAATACCTCTGTGCTTTTCAATTCAACATTTTCCCTGATTTAATTTCTTTTACTGCTTCATCAAGTTTCTTTTCTTCATAGTTGCAGTATATTTGGCTTCCCAATCTTCTTTTGTACACACATGGCATTGTCCAAATTTACCCCAAGGTTGAACAGATTTGCAAATAAATATGCAGGAAATTCAAACTATATACATAAACTCCACCAAAAAATCTTAGTGACGTCTATACATAACCAAGTGAACTGAAATCATTAACAGTGACTGGATTGTTAAACTAGACGTATGTACCAAGAAGTTATATCGACAACAGTACAAGCTAAAATGAAGCCGACAACAATGCCCACTGTCGGATGCACTATTCTTACTAAATACACGATTAACATGCCAAACTAAGCGTCGGAATGTGTCCTTCATACAGATGTCGCTAGCGCGGAAATTGTACTTCACTTGTTCTAGAATGACAAACTGTACAATAAAAAGACGTATTTTGTCCGAATTTACCCCAGTTGACAGTATGTACTGTTATTATTCTTCATAAATACGTCATAGGTACTGCACCATGATTATTAACTGACATTCCTTTCCTGCCGCAAATTGTTCACCATGGTTTGTGTATGGCAACCTGTTCATGACAGCATTTTTTATGACATTCTTGAGAATGACTCTTCACACAAGCATGCAAGAAACTGATATAATGTGTGAGAGGTAGAATCAGACTGAAAAATTCAATGCTTAGCCGAGATTTGAAGCATGGATCTTGCACTTAAACTGCAGCTGATCTAACCACTGAACTAGAATGGCATCTTGCCAGTATGACATCTGATCTTCGTTTTGCTCATACAACAGTAGGGAATCCCAATTCTGAGATGCATATCCATCCCAAGGGCAAATTACGTATAACAACATGCACTCAGCACTACCAACTTACGACACTGCTCTGGTCCTCTGTGTGCTTTGGCAAATCTTTGTTCGCTGTGGTGGTGTAACAACCTCAAAAATGCATATTTTGACTTGGTGACTATTAGCTCTGACTGACTCGGTTACAAAAGATAAGTGAAGTTTTGGTTGCTAATACTCTTCAATATTTGTTGATTTATATTGCTTCAAATAAATGCCAAAGATAAAAAATGGATTACACTACTTTCCAACCCAGATATAATCCCCCAGAGACCAAGGAAACCAGCGGTTGCAGCCTTCCGACTATTGACAAATCACGACTGCTTAGCAAGTCATCTCTACAGAATAGGTATCTCAGCCTCACCAATATGTGTCCGGTGTAACGATCCAGCAGAAATGAACGAAGACCACTTGAAGACCTGTGAAGCATTAAGATCAGAAGAAACTACAGTTCAAAAGTATTGGAAAGCACGAATGCTAATGGCTTCATTGCCAGATCCAAGGCACTAGAAAACAACATATTGCTTCAAATTTTTCATGTTTTAACTAAATGTTAGCAAACTTGGTATTACAGCATTTTTTAAATCTGTGGGTAAAACCGCCCTAATCTTCTGATTCAAGGCTTAATATTCACTACGTTTCCATGTGAATTGAAATATTGCATTTCCAACTTCTGGATGTAAAACAAATTTATTGACAGACTCAGTTCACAGTATTTCAAAATTCACTACACAATCCTTATTTTTCAAGATGAATATCTTTTCCAAACCAAGAACTGTCAGGTAACACTCGCACTGATCTGCTACACAGGCGCAATTCGCAGAACGCTTCATATACATCTTTCCTCACAAGCACGAGTGGAGCAACTTCTGCTCTCTATTACTCCCTCCCTGCCAGGCACGAACGGTATCTTATGTAGTTCTTTAGACAATGGAGAAGTTCTGGAAGTAGAATGGTCAGGAGTGGCTGTGAGAGAACAGTCCAGACACTGCAACGCTACACAATAGCTGTTATTTCTGGAGGCTCTATTGTCCCGGTGGTAGCCGGGTCTTTCAGGCAGGTAAACACTTCCGGCCCATTCTTGTTGCCAGGTGGAGATGAGGCCCCGACAAGCATTTCTTACCAGCTGTATCCGGGCTGACAGCCGGCACGACAATAATTAAACTTCTGGATTTATTTCATGATTAAATGATATGCCACAGCTGATTTATGTGTTTGTGTTTAATATTTATGAAATGTTCCTTTATTCTGGTTTGCAAATAACTTTTCGTCTTGCCCCTGTAATTCTGTGATCAGTTAAAGAGCTCAGTTGATTAATGTCAGATTTATTATAATTTGAAATGTTATACTTTTTAGCAAAACATGGCAGATTTTTTTTATATCATATTTATTCTGAGGGACAAATTATTTGATGTTCTTTAAAAATGTTTGTAAATTTTTATTAGCCCACGGATGTTAAGTAAACTTTTTAAAAATTGCGCCATCTTTATTTTCTTGAGGGTAGAAATTTCTTGATCAGCTTTTTGATATTCGAATTTCTCTATTTTTACTTTCTCTACTGGTAAGTAAAGTATTGTATTCCACCCAAAAATTTGATGTCGTAATTTCACCAAAAATATGTTTTGAGACCCCCTGAATAAAAAGCATTTTTAGAAAAAGGTCTGTGTGTGTGCATGTGTGTGTGTGTGCGTGCATATTTGTGTGTACAGCGTAACTCAAAAACCAAAGTTGATATTTAAGTGTGTCTTTCAAGGATGCGACATGTAGATTTTGAAGAAAATAGCCCCACACTAAACTACCCTTTACATGGAAAATTTTTCAAAAATGATGAATTTCTTGAAAATGGCTCTTAACGATTTTGATTAAAATATTGTATGCTTGAGATATTTTTATGGCAAATAAAATGTATATCTTGAATTTTCTGGCTATAGCTCCTGTAGTTGTATTTACTCTGGAAGACTTTTACATAACTGGTAAACCATTATAGATAGACCAAATCGGGTATGGGTGTGTGTGGGATTGTGCAGTGGGGTGTGGGCGTGGGTGTGTGTAGGGTTGTGCAGTGGGGTGTGGGGTGCCTGTGTGAGCATGGGGTTGTGCAGTGGGGTGTGGGGTGCATGTGTGGGCGTGGATGTGTGTGGGGTTGGGCAGTGGGGTGTGGGTGTGTGTAGGGTTGTGCAGTGGGGTGTGGGGTGCCGGTGTGGGCGTGGGGTTGTGGAGTGCAGTGGGCATGGGTGTGTGTGGGGTGTGGGGTGCATGTGTGGGCATGGGTGTGTGTGGGGTTGTGCAGTGGGGTATGGGGTGCATGTGTGGGCGTGGGTGTGTGTGTGGGGTTGTGCAGTGGGGTGTGGGGTGCATGTGTGAGTGTGGGTGTGTGGGGTGTGGGGCACGTGTGGGTGTGTGTGGGGTGTGGGGCACGTGTGGGTGTGTGTGGGGTGTGGGGTGCATGTGTGGGCATGGGTGTGTGTGTGGGGTTGGGCAGTGGGGTGTGGGGTGCATGTGTGGGCGTGGGTGTGTGTGTGAGGTTGTGCAGTGGGGTGTGGGGTGCATGTGTGGGCGTGGGTGTGTGCGGGGTTGTGCAGTGGGGTGTGGGGTGCATGTGTGAGTGTGGGTGTGTGTGGGGTGTGGGGTGCATGTGTGGGCGTGGGTGTGTGTGTGGGGTTGTGCAGTGGGGTGTGGGGTGCATGTGTGAGCGTGGGTGTGTGTGGGGTTGTGCAGTGGGGTGTGAGGTGCATGTGTGGGCGTGGGTGTGTGTGTGATGTTGTGCAGTGGGGTGTGGGGTGCATGTGTGAGTGTGGGTGTGTGTGGGGTGTGGGGTGCATGTGTGAATGTGGGTGTGTGTGGTGTGTGGGGTGCATGTGTGGGCAAGGGTGTGTGTGTGGGGTTGTGCAGTGGGGTGTGAGGTGCATGTGTGGGTGTGGGTGTGGGTGTGTGTGGTGTTGTGCAGTGGGGTGTGGGGTGCATGTGTGAGTGTGGGTGTGTGTGGGGTGTGAGGTGCATGTGTGAGCGTGGGTGTGTGTGTGGGGTTGTGCATTGGGGTGTGGGGTGCATGTGTGAGCGTGAGTGTGTGTGGTGTTGGGCAGTGGGGTGTGGGGTGCAAGTGTGAGCGTGGGTGTGTGTGTGGGGTTGTGCATTGGGGTGTGGGGTGCATGTGTGAGCGTGAGTGTGTGTGGTGTTGGGCAGTGGGGTGTGGGGTGCAAGTGTGAGCGTGGGTGTGTGTGGGGTGTGGGGTGCATGTGTGGGCATGGGTGTGTGTGTGTGTGTGTGTGGGGTTGTGCATTGGGGTGTGGGGTGCATGTGTGAGCGTGAGTGTGTGTGGTGTTGGGCAGTGGGGTGTGGGGTGCATGTGTGAGCGTGAGTGTGTGTGGTGTTGGGCAGTGGGGTGTGGGGTGCAAGTGTGAGCGTGGGTGTGTGTGGGGTGTGGGGTGCATGTGTGGGCATGGGTGTGTGTGTGTGTGTGTGGGGTTGTGCATTGGGGTGTGGGGTGCATGTGTGAGAGTGTGTGTGGTGTTGGGCAGTGGGGTGTGGGGTGCAAGTGTGAGCGTGGGTGTGTGTGGGGTTGTGCATTGGGGTGTGGGGTGCATGTGTGAGCGTGAGTGTGTGTGGTGTTGGGCAGTGGGGTGTGGGGTGCAAGTGTGAGCGTGGGTGTGTGTGTGGGGTTGGGTAGTGGGGTGTGCGGTGCTTGTGTGAGAGTGGGTGTGTGTGTGGGGTTGGGCAGTGGGGTGTGGGGTGCAAGTGTGAGCGTGGGTGTGTGTGGTGTGTGCGGTGCTTGTGTGAGAGTGGGTGTGTGTGTGGGGTTGTGCAGTGGGGTGTGGGGTGCATGTGTGAGCGTGGGTGTGTGTGGTGTTGTGCAGTGGGGTGTGCGGTGCTTGTGTGAGAGTGGGTGTGTGTGTGGGGTTGTGCAGTGGGGTGTGCGGTGCTTGTGTGAGTGTGGGTGTGTGTGGGGTGTGCGGTGCTTGTGTGAGAGTGGGTGTGTGTGTGGGGTTGTGCAGTGGGGTGTGGGGTGCATGTGTGAGCGTGGGTGTGTGTGGTGTTGTGCAGTGGGGTGTGGGGTGCATGTGTGAGCGTGGGTGTGTGTGGTGTTGTGCAGTGGGGTGTGGGGTGCATGTGTGGGTGTGTGTGGGGTGTGGGGTGCATGTGTGGGCATGGGTGTGTGTGTGGGGTTGTGCATTGGGGTGTGGGGTGCATGTGTGAGAGTGAGTGTGTGTGGTGTTGGGCAGTGGGGTGTGGGGTGCAAGTGTGAGCGTGGGTGTGTGTGGGGTTGTGCATTGGGGTGTGGGGTGCATGTGTGAGCGTGAGTGTGTGTGGTGTTGGGCAGTGGGGTGTGGGGTGCAAGTGTGAGCGTGGGTGTGTGTGTGGGGTTGGGTAGTGGGGTGTGCGGTGCTTGTGTGAGAGTGGGTGTGTGTGTGGGGTTGGGCAGTGGGGTGTGGGGTGCAAGTGTGAGCGTGGGTGTGTGTGGTGTGTGCGGTGCTTGTGTGAGAGTGGGTGTGTGTGTGGGGTTGTGCAGTGGGGTGTGCGGTGCTTGTGTGAGAGTGGGTGTGTGTGTGGGGTTGTGCAGTGGGGTGTGCGGTGCTTGTGTGAGTGTGGGTGTGTGTGGGGTGTGCGGTGCTTGTGTGAGAGTGGGTGTGTGTGTGGGGTTGTGCAGTGGGGTGTGGGGTGCATGTGTGAGCGTGGGTGTGTGTGGTGTTGTGCAGTGGGGTGTGCGGTGCTTGTGTGAGAGTGGGTGTGTGTGTGGGGTTGTGCAGTGGGGTGTGCGGTGCTTGTGTGAGTGTGGGTGTGTGTGGGGTGTGCGGTGCTTGTGTGAGAGTGGGTGTGTGTGTGGGGTTGTGCAGTGGGGTGTGGGGTGCATGTGTGAGCGTGGGTGTGTGTGGTGTTGTGCAGTGGGGTGTGGGGTGCATGTGTGAGCGTGGGTGTGTGTGGTGTTGTGCAGTGGGGTGTGGGGTGCATGTGTGGGTGTGTGTGGGGTGTGGGGTGCATGTGTGGGCATGGGTGTGTGTGTGGGGTTGTGCAGTGGGGTGTGGGGTGCATGTGTGAGAGTGGGTGTGTGTGTGGGGTTGTGCAGTGGGGTGTGCGGTGCTTGTGTGAGAGTGGGTGTGTGTGTGGGGTTGTGCAGTGGGGTGTGCGGTGCTTGTGTGAGAGTGGGTGTGTGTGTGGGGTTGTGCAGTGGGGTGTGCGGTGCTTGTGTGAGTGTGGGTGTGTGTGGGGTGTGCGGTGCTTGTGTGAGAGTGGGTGTGTGTGTGGGGTTGTGCAGTGGGGTGTGGGGTGCATGTGTGAGCGTGGGTGTGTGTGGTGTTGTGCAGTGGGGTGTGCGGTGCTTGTGTGAGAGTGGGTGTGTGTGTGGGGTTGTGCAGTGGGGTGTGCGGTGCTTGTGTGAGTGTGGGTGTGTGTGGGGTGTGCGGTGCTTGTGTGAGAGTGGGTGTGTGTGTGGGGTTGTGCAGTGGGGTGTGGGGTGCATGTGTGAGCGTGGGTGTGTGTGGTGTTGTGCAGTGGGGTGTGGGGTGCATGTGTGAGCGTGGGTGTGTGTGGTGTTGTGCAGTGGGGTGTGGGGTGCATGTGTGGGTGTGTGTGGGGTGTGGGGTGCATGTGTGGG
Organism: Tenodera sinensis; assembly: GCA_030765045.1. Taxonomy (NCBI): domain Eukaryota; kingdom Metazoa; phylum Arthropoda; class Insecta; order Mantodea; family Mantidae; genus Tenodera; species Tenodera sinensis. Next base: position 486,807 of record JAUKNM010000015.1, read on the forward strand.
CATGGGTGTGTGTGTGGGGTTGTGCAGTGGGGTGTGGGGTGCATGTGTGAGAGTGAGTGTGTGTGGTGTTGGGCAGTGGGGTGTGGGGTGCATGTGTGAGTGTGGGTGTGTGTGTGGGGTTGTGCATTGGGGTGTGGGGTGCATGTGTGAGAGTGAGTGTGTGTGGTGTTGGGCAGTGGGGTGTGGGGTGCATGTGTGAGTGTGGGTGTGTGTGTGGTGTTGTGCAGTGGGGTGTGGGGTGCAAGTGTGAGCGTGGGTGTGTGTGGTGTTGGGCAGTGGGGTGTGGGGTGCATGTGTGAGAGTGAGTGTGTGTGGGGTTGTGCATTGGGGTGTGGGGTGCATGTGTGAGTGTGAGTGTGTGTGGTGTTGGGCAGTGGGGTGTGGGGTGCAAGTGTGAGCATGGGTGTGTGTGGTGTTGGGCAGTGGGGTGTGGGGTGCAAGTGTGAGCGTGAGTGTGTGTGGTGTTGGGCAGTGGGGTGTGGGGTGCATGTGTGAGCGTGAGTGTGTGTGGTGTTGGGCAGTGGGGTGTGGGGTGCATGTGTGAGCGTGAGTGTGTGTGGTGTTGGGCAGTGGGGTGTGGGGTGCAAGTGTGAGCGTGAGTGTGTGTGGTGTTGGGCAGTGGGGTGTGGGGTGCAAGTGTGAGCGTGGGTGTGTGTGTGGGGTTGGGCAGTGGGGTGTGCGGTGCTTGTGAGTGCGTGGGTGTGTGTGTGGTGTTGGGCAGTGGGGTGTGCGGTGCTTGTGAGTGCGTGGGTGTGTGTGGGGTTGGGCAGTGGGGTGTGCGGTGCTTGTGAGTGCGTGGGTGCACACCTGTGCATGCCAATGAGCTGAAGTGCAACCTCGGATATCACATGTTTTTTAACAGAGCACTTCTTTTCCATTGAATATTCATTGTTACCATGAAACTCATGTTGCTTGAAAACACTTGGCTTTGGAGTCATAGCTTACCTTTCTAGAAGTCGTGCACATAATTATTCATAAGTTTTATATATAAATATGATAGATGTTACCAGTACGAAAAGTCAAACTAACATCATGCCTTTCTTTGTTACAGGAACCAAGATTGCAGACAAGGGATAAGCAAAGATTTTTTGATCTTATATTGCAAAAAGCAATCTCTCGAGCATATGAAAGGGAGAAAACAGTTCCAGCAATTCTTAAACGCAGAAAACGGGTACGCAGTTATGAAGACCTACCTTCACCAGGACTAGAAAAACATATTGAGTTGAGAATCAAAAGTGAACCTGTTGAGAAACAAAGTCGACCTTCAAGTGCTCCAAATGCAGGAGTTTTTGATGTGCTTCCGCCCCTAATGCCCATACCAAAGAACACTGCTGCAAACGCTCCATCAGGTCTATTGTTCACAAGTAAACTCAAGGAGAGACCCATTGGCAAAGAAATCCCTTCCAGTATAAGTACATCTATAAATAATGAAAACAGTGTAGCATCAGCATCGTCATCAACACTAAGTTCACATCAACCCAATACTACAGACAATATAAATATGTCTCATACCTTAGCTGCACAGAAAGATTCAAGTTTGGCAGGAAAGAGCTCTGAAAACTGTGCAGCACAAAACAGTTCACCTGCTACTACGAAAAGAAGTGAAGAAAATAGAAAAAGTAGTGAAGAAGCTCCTGCTGCCAAGGAACCTGCAGCATTCCCCAGGGGATTTATCAGAGTTCGACAGGATCTTGCTACGGATCCAGCCGTAAGAAGTGCTAGTCATAATTCAAAGCAGCCAGAACCAAGTAACAACTTTACAACTCAGCAACAGAAGCAAGCAAATGCACCAAACTTGGCACAGTCGTTCCTGCAGCCTGGTGTAACTGTGAGACTGCCAGTTTCAGTAGCCACAGCTCAACAAACAGGGTTGCCATTTGTACAACACACTCGTATGCCTGGTCTTGTAGCAAATCAACATCAGCCGTGGATGCTGAAGCAGCCGGGACTATTCCCTGCAACAACTAATGTTTCCCAAGCACTGCCATTAGGTGTAATCACAACAGTGTACCAGAATGTGCCACCATACACGCCCAACCAAACTCCTCAAAGAGTGGCAGCTACTTTCCCAGTCTCTGCCTTGGGGAATGGCAGTGCTGCTATGTCCAATTTATACCAAAGGCACCTTGGAATTGTTGTACCAGAATCAGAACATTTCAAAGAGCCTTGGATTAGTCAGTTGGTTGTTCAACTGCAGTCACTACAAAACGGGGCTCAGAGCTCTCAGGTGTATGGATTTCCTCAGCAGAAAAATACTCCAGTTTCTGCTGCTGCTGCTGCTGCCGTGATTCCAGGATCGGCAGAGCAGCTTAAGACTGCGTCACGATCTCACGGTGTTCCTGTGTCACAACAAAACACAAACACGCAGTATAATGGAACTGTACAGCCATCTACACAGCAGATTCGTGTACCAACATTCCCACTAGCTAGTATGAACAGAATGGCAGTATTACAGCAACAACAGGCCAATCCCAGAGTAGTTGGTATGCCTGTATCGTCACAACTGAGTCACCCTGTAGCAGTTTCCCAGCAGCTCAATGTCTCTAAAGTTAACTCAGCATATCCACAGCAAGCAAGCGTAATAACATCTGTTGTAAAAAATCCAGTCGTACCGCAAGTTTCTCAGCCTTCAGTATTACGGCCTCAAATGATACAAGTAGGGACTGGCACATCTACAATTCGAGTGCCATGGACTACAATATCAGTACCACAGTACCCGAAGGCACAAACAACAGCCCACTTCACAGGGGGCCCTAGAATGAGTGTGCCAATGCCAGCTGGCAGTAGTACAGCAGCAGCGCAGATGCAGCAAGCAAAGCCTGCCACAGCAGTAATGCAATCCACCAATACTGTGTCGCAAGCACTGCAGTCCAATGGAAGACCTCCAGTACCAGGCAACAGTGTGATATTGTCTGCTGCAAGTGGTACTCGTTTCCCAAATCCCACTGCAGTCTCGAAGGCTATGGTGTTGCCAAATCAGAGCACACAGCTGCTGGCATTAAGAGCGTGTGTTAGTGCTGCAGGAACTTCAAACATTAGTGTTCCTAGAGTGTACAAGCCTGCAACAGGACAGCGTGAGAAGCAACAGTTACTAAACGTGAGTACGCAGTGCAACACAGCTAGCAGGCCATCAGAAGATGGGCGAAGTGAAGCTGGACCGAGTACTGGAATAAGTGTGTTGCCACAAGTAGTACGAGCTATTGGACCAGAGCTGGGCGTCTTCATGGAGGAAGACGGTTTGGAAACTTCTGGGTGCAGAACTACTCCATGGAACTTTCCTATAGTAGTTCCGGATCACCATTTCATGGCAAAACAGAGCAATAAGGTATGTGTAAAGATACATAGAGTTTTTAATATGAGGGGTGTTCAATAATGCTCATACAACAATTTATTCTAAAAAATCACTCATACAGACTTTTGTCCCCCTCAAAATACTTCCCCCCAATGCAATGTATTTGTCCCACCTCCTTTGCCACTCCTGCAAGACATGCAGGAAGCCATTCCTTGACATCCTCTTCAGGGTCGTCTCTAAAACTTTCACTGCCTTGGTTTCGTTTTTGAACCGATGTCCCTTAAGTTCCTTTTTGGCCGTTGGTTTAAGAAAAAAGTGACACAGTGCCAGATCGGGACTATAAGGTGGATGGGGTACAGTAGGGTTGTACGATTGAGCAAGACTGGACCATGTATTTGTTTATTCTATGTTGGTGCACATGTTTCAGACACCGGCGCAGAAACTCCCTAAAGGTGCAGCAGCATTGGCACGGGCTGTAAGGTCAAACATGATCTCACTGATGGAGGAAAGTTCCCGAGAGGTACTGGGTGTCTCGGAAGAGAGATGGCAGAAGCTTCAAGCAGCAGTCGCAGATCCTAAACTTTTCAGGTACACAGATCTTTTACTTGCATATCTGAACGGCTATAACAGACCAAGGTTCGCTGCATGCTCTGCCAGACAAGTGCTCCTCTTCCTCTTAATTCCTTTGTGCCTGCCTTTTACAGGCAGTTAAATGTAACTAATTGGTTAAGGCAAGACAAAATAGATTCCCCATCCATTCAACACTAGAGAGGACTTTGAAACTCACCAACTGTGGTAAAGGATGGGAAGGGCCCACGTAAAATAATGGTGGGGTATGATATATGAAGTTGTGCAGCTAGACAATCAAGCGAAATATTGTCACTGATTTTCTTCATGGGGAGTCAGGGATGTATTTATCTTCAAGAATGATGCTCCATTCTTTACCTACACTTGCGATTTTATATCGTCTTGTTTAAATGATTTTATTACTAATTTGTAATTTGGTGGAGTGGAAAGATAAATGACTGTTAGATTTGTGTGCCTCTTTGCTAGTATATCAGCTTGTTCATTTCCAGCCAATCCTACATGTGCTGGAATCCATTGTAATACTATTTGTTTTCCTAGATTTTGTAGTATTTTTATCGAATGAGTTATTTCATTTATACCAGCTCCAGCATTTCCATGTTTCTCCATGAGAGAAGCATCTGATTGAAATATTGATGCTAGATGGACAATAACGATAATTTCCACAAATAGATGACAGATTAAATAACAGAAAACATTCAGCGAGTAAACTCAAGCTGTCATGAACAATTATTTGGCTTAAGGATTCGTTCAAATACTGCTTCATAACATTAGCAATTTTAGGATTTTTTTCCTGGAAATCACAATTTTCTATTTTTAGGGAATATTTTCTCTAAAACTACTTGACAGGAAGTAGTCTTGTAGACATTTTGTTTATGATATATAAATGTATAGTATTTCTGCTGGAGATGAACAATACTAGTTTCATAATTTTCTTAAAGTATAAAAACTAGTGTGAAGGAATTTTCAACATGCTAGGAAACTACATGAAACATACGAGAATCATTGTGAAAGTCTGAGCAATAAGTTAAAACATAATTTTAAGAGGTAGAACCGGAACTTAAAAATTCAATGCCACAACTGGGATTTGAACCACAGACCTTCCGCTTGCCGGGCGGACGCTCTACCACTGAGCTATTGTGACAAACTGCCAGAATGGCATTAAATTCTCAAGCCAGTTCGTATTTCTCCTGGTAAACCACAAAGGCAGTCTCACATCAGAGACAATTACCCCAATGGTGACTTACTATTGCAAGTACTTTATATCCCAGGATTAAATAACCTTCACATGGTAATTATTATTTATTTATGCCAACAAACTTACTGTTGGTGTTTTTAAACACACAAGCCGTGTGTGGGCAAAGTTTAAGAGGTAGAACTGGAACTTAAAAATTCAATGCCACAACTGGGTTTTGAACCACAGACCTTCCGCTTGCCGGGCGGACGCTCTACCACTGAGCTATTGTGACAAACTGCCAGAATGACATTAAATTCTCAAGCCAGTTCGTATTTTTCCTGGTAAACCACAAAGGCAGTCTGTGGTTCAAATCCCAGTTGTGGCATTGAATTTTTAAGTTCCGGTTCTACCTCTTAAACTTTGCCCACACACGGCTTGTGTGTTTAAAAACACCAACAGTAAGTTTGTTGGCATAAATAAATAATAATTACCATGTGAAGGTTATTTAATCCTGGGATACAAAGTACTTGCAATAGTAAGTCACCATTGGGGTAATTGTTTCTGATGTGATTAAATACGAACTGGCTTGAGAATTTAATGCCATTCTGGCAGTTTGTCACAATTGCTCAGTGGTAGAGCGTCCGCCCGGCAAGCGGAAGGTCTGTGGTTCAAATCCCAGTTGTGGCATTGAATTTTTAAGTTCCGGTTCTACCTCTTAAACTTTGCCCACACACGGCTTGTGTGTTTAAAAACACCAACAGTAAGTTTGTTGGCATAAATAAATAATAAGTTAAAACATATTGTCACCGCGCCCGCCGTATCTAATTGCCGACAACCGCAGTGTCACCCATCGCATTATTGTCGGCACTACCGCAAAGGAGCCGAAGGAAAGAGACGGAGAATGGCCGCATTGTTGGGCGCTTGCCGAAAGAGAGAAAGTGATAGAGGCTTCTAGAACTGTGTGCTTTGTGTTTCACCGCTAAATAAGTGAACGTTCCGGAAGCTTCCAGAATAGTGCCTGGGAGATATAAATAGCGGTAAAGTGTGAGAAGAGTCAGTCAGACGTAAGTGAGAGACGTACGTGAAGCGTTGAGTAGTGCCGACGGAGAACAGTCAGACGTATGTGAAGGTTGAGTAGTCGTGCCGACGGAGACGGACAGACGATGTGGAGAGTTGTGCCGACGGAGAAGAGTTAGTTCTTTGTGTTACGAATTCGGAGCCGTGCTGTTGGAGAATCGGAAAAGACTTTCTTGTTGTTGCAACGAGTGTACAAAGTTACTGTTTACGGAAATAAAAGTGTTTCTTTATCTCGACTACATCTGTCGTATTTACTTCACAACCAAACCCAAAAAGTCACACTGGTGTCAGAAGTGGGATTCGTCGAATTGCTTCTAGTATCGTTACATCGTCGTTAGAAGTTGCAACGTTAGAACCAAGATGGAGGGAGATTCGGAAACCAGGATGATGGCAATGATGAAAGAATTATTTGCCAAAATGGAAACGTCATACGACAACCTCGCTGCCAAAATGGAAACGTCATACGACAACCTCGCTGCCGTGCTGAAAGAGATGAAGACGGCAAACGATAACCTCGCTGCCAAAATGGAAACGTCAAACGACAACCTCGCTGCCGAGCTGAAAGAGATGAAGACGGCAAACGATAACCTCGCTGCCAAAATGGAAACGTCAAACGACAACCTCGCTGCCGAGCTGAAAGAGATCAAGATGGAACAACTCGGCGAACTGACTGGCGTGACGGAAGACGTGGAAGAACTCGGCGAAAAGGTGGTAGACCTCTGCCAGCACGTGGACGTCGTGGAGGACGACGGGGAACGTCTTGGCGCCCTGGTAGTAAGAGTTGACGAGAGCGTTAAAGTACTGGATGCCAGGGGCAGACGGAATAGCGCGGAGCCGGAGAGGGAGCACCTAGTGGCCGAGGCGACAGTCGCGCCCGTTTCGGATGATATGAGGGAAGACCTGGAACAACTCGGCGAACTGATTCGCGTGAGGGAAGACGTGGAACAACTCGGCGAACTGATTGGCGTGACGGAAGACGTGGAACAACTCGGCGAACTGATTGGCGTGACGGAAGACGTGGAACAACTCGGCGAACTAATTGGCGTGACGGAAGACGTGGAACAACTCGGCGAACTGATTAGCGTGACGGAAGACGTGGAACAACTCGGCGAACTGATTGGCGTGACGGAAGACGTGGAACAACTCGGCGAACTGATTGGCATGACGGAAGACGTGGAACAACTCGGCGAACTGATTGGCGTGACGGAAGACGTGGAAGAACTCGGCGAAAAGGTGGAAGACCTCTGCCAGCATGTGGACGTCGTGGAGGACGACGGGGAACGTCTTGGCGCCCTGGTAGTAAGAGTTGACGAGAGCGTCAAAGTACTGGATGCCAGGGGCAGACGGAATAGCGCGGACCCGGGGAGGAAGCACCTAGTGGCCGAGGCGACAGTTGCGCCCGTTTCAGATAACGAAAGTGTACGTCTCGGGGAAGACAAAGGGGCAGTTCAGGGACGTCGTCGGGGATCCTCTGGAGGAGTGTGTCGGGTACGTAACCAACCAGGATACGACGTGGAGGACGATCAGCAGGGAAGCGCACAAGCAAACGAGCATCACGCGAGAACCGACTTGGCATGTGACATGGGGGGACCGTCGGAGCCATCCAATCACCTGACGCATAGTGCCGTGAACGGAAGAAGGGTGGACATCATCGTGGGCGGCAGGATACAGGAGAGGCCGTGCCGAGCACGAGTGAACACGAGTGCAGCGGTGGACGTGACTCGCGCGGATGTGGTGGGGTTTGTTGCCGGACCCATCGGAAGCAAGGTGGCTGCGAAGGTGCGCCAGAGAGGTCGGCGGACACGGTACCCAATGAGCCGTTTCCAAGTGCGCAGGATGGCCCGTCAACACACCAGGAAGAAGGGCAACTGGACGAGGGCCCGCCAAGACCGGCGGTACTGTTGCAGAATTTCGAAGCAGGATGGCATACGTCGTCCTACCCGGACCAAGGGACACTATCCAACAGCGATACCTAGGATCGTGCCTCCTGGAGAAGAGGTTCGATGGGTTAGTCCACCGGGGCGCAAGGGAGATGCCGCAGTGATAGTGCTGGTCGGGACGACCAGCTCTGAGGAGGGAGCAGTGTCACCGCGCCCGCCGTATCTAATTGCCGACAACCGCAGTGTCACCCATCGCATTATTGTCGGCACTACCGCAAAGGAGCCGAAGGAAAGAGACGGAGAATGGCCGCATTGTTGGGCGCTTGCCGAAAGAGAGAAAGTGATAGAGGCTTCTAGAACTGTGTGCTTTGTGTTTCACCGCTAAATAAGTGAACGTTCCGGAAGCTTCCAGAATAGTGCCTGGGAGATATAAATAGCGGTAAAGTGTGAGAAGAGTCAGTCAGACGTAAGTGAGAGACGTACGTGAAGCGTTGAGTAGTGCCGACGGAGAACAGTCAGACGTATGTGAAGGTTGAGTAGTCGTGCCGACGGAGACGGACAGACGATGTGGAGAGTTGTGCCGACGGAGAAGAGTTAGTTCTTTGTGTTACGAATTCGGAGCCGTGCTGTTGGAGAATCGGAAAAGACTTTCTTGTTGTTGCAACGAGTGTACAAAGTTACTGTTTACGGAAATAAAAGTGTTTCTTTATCTCGACTACATCTGTCGTATTTACTTCACAACCAAACCCAAAAAGTCACAATATTAATCTTTGATCAAATTGTGTAACTTTAACAACCTGTTAAATAGCAAATAGCAAATGATTATCCGGGCTTGTGCGCTGCAGTCTATACTCTGTTCATCTAGAGATTAGAGGAGATATAAACAAAGCACCGGTTTGTATCACTCCACGGCCACGTGCATTGACAATGATGCAACATAGTCACCTACCGATACGCGCAGGTATAATATGCATTTTACACTACTAAAAGGATATATTTACTTGATCCAAATAACATATAGCACATGGAAATTAACTGCTACTTACGTCATCTCTGTCCACAATAACACTTTTTCATTTCCTGCTCACAATCTCGAAACCAATCTCCAGAAGTAGCTTGTGGAGGGAAGTTCGTTTTAAATCTGGAAGATCAGGATTAGAGTTTACTGCCAACAGCACTTTAAGGTGGGGGTTCATTGTTAACAAAGAACTGGTGAACTTTTCGATGGATTGCAGATCTCACAAATTCATCGTAACCTACATCCACCATTTATCTGGTACGTGGAAGCTTTTTGCTAGGATCTTCACCAATTGATGATTTTTCTTTGCGTGTGTTGTAAATACTTGCAACTGACACATCGGTAAACTCGGATGTTAATTTCATCACGTCTTCGATAGCAAGTTCGGGATATTTCGCTCAGAACTTGTTAAACACGTTCAATATTGTTGTCTTTTCACCACTTTGCAACGGTTTGCAGCACTTGTTTCACAACTCACTTGTTCCGCCATGTTACTTTCATACTGAATAATGCGCGTGCAGAATGAATTAGGCTGGTTACAGATTCACTTAACTGCATATTCTTACACTTTAACTATGTTTAGTACATTTAGTTCATGCTTTAGCAAACATTAAGTGACATTTCAGACCTTAGTAACAGTATTTCTTCAAGGGACTATTTAGACGGCGAAAGCGTCAAGAGGGTGCGCTGTGATCAAAACGCACGTGACTTTGTTTACGTCTCCTCTAATCTCTTGATGAACCGAGTATAGTGGAAAATCTCCTTCCAGATGTTTCATCCGAAGCTGCGTCGAACATCCTCAGCGATGAGATTTTCCACTATATAACGGCCCACAAGCCCAGTTAATCATTTTATATTTTATCTTAATCTTTATTTTTTACATTAACCAAGTATACTATCTTATCACCAGACTTTTCAACATAGTCTCCATTTCTTTGCAAGTTTGAAAATACTTTCCTAAAAATATTCTACTCTCCTAGTGCACTGAATCATTTTTTCCATGGCTGTACAAGAGTAGAGAAAGTTGTGTGAATGTAATACATGAGAGATTGGTTTGAGTGTGATATCTGTTGCAGGAAGAGTAACTGGAGGCTGATAAAGCCACCTGGTGGTATTAAAATTCGAAGGTACTTCAACAGAAAGAAACAGGAAGCAAACAAAGAGGTTTTGCCAGTCCAGGAGGCGCCAGAGCCAGGTCCCAGCGTAACTGTGCCTGAGGACAGCATAAGAGTTGGAGACGTGCTCCAGTCGGAGGTAGCAGCTTTGTTTGGGACAACTTCAGACAACCGTAGTGAAGCCGACAAACCTTGTGACTTTAGGATAAAAATAACTAAGAATAATGGTAAATATGAAAGCAGTGCTGTGGACCATAGTGCAGTAAGACAAGTAGAGTTTGATTCAGACAGTTCGGACAGCTGGGAACTTTACGTACCTCGAGCTAAAAGAAGGCGCATTATTTACGATGATGAGGAGCACGAAATTGAGAAGCCACCAATAAAAGTGTGGCAGTTGCAGCCTTACGAACTGGCACCGTATGTGTCTGTGACTAGACTGCAGCCAGAGTTCTTTGAGCCAGGTTGTGTGTACGACTTGAAGGATGTGAAGGTTGCTGCCATGGCCGAGATGTTGTCCACGGTGGTAAGGAAGCCTGGTACAGTTGGTACAAGGCTAAAGGAGGAAACGTCGCAGTCAATATTACCACCGTAGTTGTGAATCTCTGAATTAATTCCACCACCCAACACATGACCTTAACTAATTTTGTGTTGAATCTGTTATTCATTTCTATGTATCACATATTTGCTTGTTAACATAAGTTTGGAAATGTTATAGAGATGTTTTAAAAACAGTTCACAACATATCTATTCCAATACTTCTTGCAAGGGGGGAAGGCCCAACAAAAATGGGTTTCAAGTGGACCATTAAGTTGAGATTGTACATATATCCAGAACTAAGCGTTGCAGAAAGTTGCTCGACATTATGGGGCAAAGTAAATGCCATTTGTCATGTTTCATTTGGTCATTTTATTGTCAATTGAACTTTTTTAAAATTGGAACCTATCTTATGTTGTTTTGTCACCCTAAAATGTCCTCTAAATAAAAAATGACTAACAGTATTTACTTTGACCCATGATATCAAGCAACTTTGAAGACATTTCTTTGTGAAACAGTTTTGGAGATATTGCCGATAGAGTTGGATGTGTTACAGGAAAAGCACAAATCACTTGTCAGATATTTGCTGCTAACATCGTGCTGGGTAGTGGAATTATGGGTAAACATGTTATATATTTAGTATATACTCATGACACGCAATGTACAAAAAAGACTGATCAAGCTGTACAGAAAATTCATACGTTATAGTTAGGATTTTAATGTATTTAATATTCAAGCGTTTATATAATTAATAAATATCATTTTTTAAAATATGAATGAATGTTTTATTTTATCCCAAGTTATGCTGCATATCATACTGTATTACACCTCGTTGCCTGTTATGGTCTCTGTCTACGTGTTCCCTGGATGTACCGAACAGCAGGTCTTTGGTTTGATCCCCGCCGACCTTGGTGTCATAACCCCTGGTATTATAGGAATGGTAGTCAGAATATCTACTAAAATGTTGTAACAAAAACAACAGAGACTCAGTTCAATTACTTTTTCTCACTTTATTTTATTTTTCAAATATTTGAAAGCTTATATAATATAAAACTGATGAAAATGAAGTACTTAAAACAGTGGCGCATATTAATAAAAGGAAAAATATGTCAATATTTAGAAATGCATTTTGCTCCAACTTGTAATAATATTAATCAAAGGACTAATTTCGGAGAGGGTCCTCTCTATCATTCAGATATCAGAAAACCAATTTGGGTTCAGAAAAGGAAGGTCAACCCTACAAGCAATTGAACTCCTATTGAAGCACCCCAGAGGAAAACAGTACATTTTACATCATCTTCATCAATTTCACGAAGGCCTTCAATCTACTCAATAGAAAACTGGTAATTGAAAAATTGCATGAGACACTGGGAGGAAAACAATGTATGGTCAAACCTGATTAACACACTATTGAGCTGGAACGAAGACAGCCTTGCCATAGCAGAGCCAATTTTCCAAATAAATGGAGTGTTACAGGCAGGGGCAAAGCCTCAGGGGAGACGGTGCTTAGGAAGCTTTTGTCTCTGTTCCAGCATTTGCATGACTCTGCTACGGAGATGCAGTACGCGCTGCCTGTGTTGACGCTCGCCAGTCTGTGTGTTTTGTCATACTTAGAGCATGGGGGAAACAAGTGTGCCATCTGACAGCGATTTGTGAACTACAATGTTTCCATATACGCAGATTTCTCTGCCCAGTAGGCAGTCAAGCCTCCGTCTCCTTTGGTTGTGATTGGCTGTTGTGGTAATGGAATGAGACAAGCGCTCTTATTGGTTACCTTTCAAGCACATTTATATTAACAGTACACTACTGTATAAATAGCAGTTATTTTCTTTCTTCTTTCCCTGATTACCCTCTCCTTATGTAGGACGTACACCCTCTAGGACTAGCCTATGCCTAGGATCAGACCCCTGTCAGGGAGCAGAGGGACCTCTGGACCAGACAGAGTGAACACCTGGAAACAGGTTGTCAGCCAAGCGCCAGGTATGATAGTGAGGAAGAGGATGATATGAAATGCAGGCGAAATGGATGATTGGAAGGATGATAATGGAGTAATTGGTGGAATGAATGGCATGGGAAACCGGAGAAAACCCGCCCAGATATCACTTTGTCCACCACAAATACCACATGCAGGTCACACCTAGGTGATAGGCGAGCGTCTAACCACTCAGCCACAGTGCCCCCATTATACTTCCAGACTCAGGGAAGGATGAGGAATAGTCCTGGCTGGAGAAAACTTGCTACTCCCCTGCCGGGAATCGAACCCAGGACCCCTTGCACAGCAGGCTGGTGCTTGTACAAGCCTTGTTATGCTTACATGGCATTTTTATTCTTAGTTGAGACATTGTACCGTACTATGCACAATGAAGAGGAGCTCAGATTGTGAAACTATACCAGTTGTAGAATGCACGGGAGGTAGGAATTGCAAAAACAAGGAAAGGAAATCATAAATTGTATGTTTTAACGAGATATCTCTTGCTGTTTACCAGTTATGCAAAAGTCATCTAGAATAAACAGTACTACATGGGCTATAGCCAGAAATTTCAAAATATAAATTTCGTTTGTCACCAATATGTGTCCTGTGTAACGATCCAGCAGAAATGAACAAAGACCACTTGAAGACCTGTGAAGCATTAAGATCAGAAGAAACTATAGTTCAAAAGTATTGGAAAGCACGAATGCTAATGGCTTCATTGCCAGATGCAAGGCACTAGAAAACAACAACAACAACAATTTTGTTTGTCATAAAAATGTCTTAAACATGTCATTTTAATTGAAATCGTTAGAGCCATTTTCAAGAAAATCAAAAGTTTTAAAACATTTTCCAGGTAAAGTGGAATATTAAGCAAGAGAAAAGTGTAGTGAGATTAGTTTACGATAACATTTACTGTATTTTTCTTGTCATTTAACGTGTGTTCAAATTTTCGTAATGAATTCAGTAACTTGCATCACAATTAAATCTTGGCATTTATAAAGGATTAGTTCATTTGAGCGCAGGGTTAGGTTCTGCCCCAAAAAGCGACAGTGTTTAGGGGAATGCCTAAGACGAGGAAATAGCCAAAGTAATGTACGAGGCCATGTATACTGACCGGCACGTAACTTGGGATGTGCAGTGGCATTTACTGATGACGTCAACCATGTCCACCAATGGGAGTCACCTTTTTCTACTCTACTTACCTTGTGCAGCCGCAATGGAAAGAGTAACGTAGATCTCACCACAGCCAACAATCAGGCACTCCAACGTCCAGAGACACCGCAGCAGTTCCTGGAAACCCGAGGCGACGACTGTGCAAAATTCAGAGGAACAGCGGTTTAAGGGACAGAACGTACTCCTAAAGTACACTTCAAAAACATATGACTCGTTTACTGAGAGCGAATTCCGGGTTTCCAACCGATTTTACTAACCTTTAATAGAATATACATAAGAATGTATTTCAGTAAACGCCTTTGACAAAACGGACCAATCATATGAGTACATTAACAACATCAGGTAAAAACAAAATGGCGGATTCTTGTGCTTAGAGCCGGGCTGGCTGCAAAAAAATGACACCACGCCTTATCTACCATGGACCCGTATAGTGAAAACGCACAAATTATTAAATATCGGCTTATTTAAGTTTTGGTATAAACCACGCGTCATACAACTCAAAGAACATGCTTTTGTCATTTAAGTAATAACATTAAAACGCCCAGCAAAGGTTTAAAACAGTCTTAGAGGTTTAAATTACGCTCGAAAAGTCGCGAGGTGGCACCTGGCGTCCTGGCTCTAGGGTTTAAACTCGAGGTGTGCCTCCAAATAGCTGTGCGCTAACCTCCGGGACACGGGTTCGCGTCTCGACATTGTACAATTTTTTTTCTGTTTATCAAAACTTGGAAACCGAATTCACAATAAAATTAAAGTATCTGAGGGTTTAGGATATAATTTAAAACGTTTTTGGTTGTCTATAGGTATAATGACTTGTGCCCCATTGGACTGGCACGTTGTAGTGTGTTATTATGAATGCCGACTCCACGTGTATGTATGCTGCCGCACGACCATTCCTTCATCATGTATTCGACAGACAAGTACGTCGATATGCCTTTGTTCTACGGAGAAGCAAGAGCCAAGGTACAAGCAACTCAACATCTATACCAGGAGAGATATTCAACGATGCCATAAAGTAGAAATAAAAGAATTACGAATTCAAATGATAACAGCTTTACACATACTAATTGTTCAACTAACATTATTTGTAAATATTACGCAGTAAAAAAAATTAGTACATGCAGGGGATTGGAACCACGTTTTTAGAGATTTAACCGACAGGGGGCGTGATTTCGTCTACTTTCAACAGGACTCTGTAACAGCTCATACAGCCAATCTTTCGATGAGGAGAATTGAAACTCTGTTTCAGGAGAGAATTATTAGTAGAAATTTGTGGCCTCCTCGATCCCCCGATCTAACCCCCGTATGTACAACGCCGGTGGCCAATTTCAGCATCTCCGTGAATAACATTGGCAAGTAAAGCCTTGTTGTATGGTTTTATCCACGCTGTTTTATGACAGTGGTAGTCGGCGCGCGCGCAGACAAAACAGTCTTTTTGTTCAAAGGTTTCTCTTTTGTGTGTGTGTGTGTGTTTAGGAGTCTCAAAACGCATATTTCAGTTGAAATCTCGACGTTTAAGTTTTGGGTGGAATACAAAACTTCTACTTATTATATAGAGAAAGTAAAAATTGCATCGTTTGGAGAAAGTTTTCATCTCTGGAAGTAATTAAAAATATTTATGAATTGCATATTATATTTTAGACGCTGTTGTTGTTTAATATTTGAAATGAACCAGAGTTTTTAAAAGTTCTTCACATTTGCCTGAAGATTGTTCTGTTGCAGTCTCGCCAGGTCGTATGCTGAAACAAACAGAACATTTCACTTACTGAAACATTGCTGCTGAAACTGAACTATACTGTAATTCTGGACTTGTGGGGTCCGTGAAATTTCCCCTCAAAATGCAACCGCCCAACACACCTCTGTGCAGTACCACGTGACCGCCCAGCTAGCTCCCACCGTCACCGACATCTGCAACGACGCTATTGCTAACGGACAAGAATTACTGGTTTTAAGTTTTTTATTTCGCTCTTGAACATTCAATTCATATAATACAAACATAAAATCGAACGAAATGTGCAACACAAACGAGTAATTCGGCTTAAGTACAGTAAAAATGGATTAACTTCGAGTGCGAGCTTCTTTCATTAATTTTCGCTTCCACATGCCAAATAGATATTGCAGTTTTGAACAGTAGAATAAATGTCTAAGGATTCACAAACATAATGTTCATAATAAAAAACCTTTGTTACTTACTTCTGTCAATGTAATCTGTAAGCTTGTGTAGTAAACACTGCGCTGCATAATCAAATCTTCCGTCATTCGACAGAGTCAGCATCTTGGCAAAAAGCACTGCAACACAATAATTAATAATAAAACATTAATGCAATTAATCTGACATCTGAGGCAATTCAGTAGAGAGTAAACCAATATTCCTCATGCAAAAGAAGATTATAACAATTGTAACTTAGCTATATACCGCCCGCCTCGATAGCGTGATGGTTAGCGTGTCTGCCTCACGTTCAAGAGGTCGCGAGTTCGAATCTCGCTTAGGGTAAGTTATCCGGGTAAGGTTTTTTTCCGAGGTTTTCCCTTATCCTGAGAAGACGAATGTCGGGTAACTTAAAGCTCCATGGACCTCGGGCTCATTTGAGCATCATTTCACCCGTTTCATTCACTCACCGTCCGATATGACGTAATGTTGGAGGACGTTAATTAAAAAAAAAAAAATAAAAAAAAATAATACAAAAAAATTAGCTATATACATATTGTGTCATCATGAGGAATATTATAAGACGTGTGACATAACCTATAAATTCTCGAACAGAGTGAGTGTCAGAGAGTCGAATTATATTTGTATGGACTATTTCATAAATAAAATGTGAATTTAAATTCTGTATCTGACTAGTACATGTTAAATTATATAAAATATATTCATATCGATTAGTGTACGAAAACGAAATATAAATATAATAAAAAAATTATACATATATACTTCGATCTTCTCTTGTTGTTATAATGGGATACACTTGGCGACATTGACTAAACAAAAGCATGACTAGGTGCGAATTCGTGTATGATATTGATAACTTTTCGCCTCTGTGTATGAAGTATTCTGCAGAGTGTTTCGCACGACGATAATTTTGCGAGTGTAAGCAACACTATCCCAAATATGAATACCTCGAGTGGTATTTTACCGGAAATATATGTTTTGAGGCCCCCTGAACACACACAAAAAAGCATTTTTAGAAAAACGTCCACGCAACTGTCTGTCAGTCTGCGGACAGCATAACTAAAAAACGAAAAGTCGGTTAAAAACCAAAGTTAGTATTTAAGTTTAACATCTTTTAAGGATTCGCCACCAAAAATGTTGAAGAAAATAGCCTCATCCTAAACTAGACTTTACATGGAAATTTTTTCAAACATTTTGATTTTCTCGAAAACGACTGAAACGATTCTGACTAAAATGCCACGTGTTTGAGACATTTTTATGACAAATGAAATATATGTTTTGAATTTTTTGACTATAGCAGACATTGTCATGTTTACTCTTGATAACTTTTGCATAACTGGTAAACAGTAAGAGATAGAGCAAATCTTACTATACAAAAAATGCAGATCTTGCTTAAAAAATGTCCGAATATTTTTTTTTTTTTTTTTTGTAGAGTGAACCATTTCGGAGATATTTATTGTTATTTGTGTGAGTTTTGGAAAACAAACTTTCGTCAGATGGAACATCGTTATTTTTTTTATATATTAATTGTGCAAAGAGAATGGAATTTCAAAGTTTTATAATTTGTACAAATGTTTATTTCAACTAACACGAAGAAGATATAGAAATAAGAGTTGTAAGAGTAGAGAAAGTCATGTGAGTGCAGCACATCAGATTTTTGCTTATCTATTTCATGTTAATTGAGTTTGTAGAAATGGTTTTATCATAGGTACGGAGGTATAAATATTTGCTTGTGTCAGTTCCCGAGGTCCGGATTCAAACCCGCTACAAGGCTTCACTCGATGGTCACGTGACACATTTACGGCTCCTCAAAGATAACAAGCCCCACAATTAAGCGTCTCTCAGGCTCAATATAAAATGGGACCATGGCAGTTAAAGAACCTCCATAAATAAAAAAGTCAATTTAGCTTTTACTGTTATAGATAACTGCATATAATAGAGCGCACTATTTTCTGTCCAGAGTCGAACTGTTTGCGGAATATGAATCTATCTTAATAGAAACTTAATGATGGGTGACATTTCAGCAATTTCTGCATTTTTAGTCTATAAAATTCGGTGTCGGGAATTCACTGGAAGTATATCCTTTGAAGCCCCCTAGCAAAAAAAGCATTTTTAGAAAAAGGTCCGTGTGCGTGTGTCAGTCTTTAGGCATCACAGCCCAAAAACGGAAAATCGGTTAAAAACCAAAGTTGGTATTTAAGTTTAATGTGTTTCAGGGATCCGGCATGAAGATTTTGAAGAAAATTCCTCTAACTTGTCAATGGAACATTTTTCGAAAATGTTTATTTTCTCAAAAATGGCTCTAATGATTTTGATTAAAATGCCATATGTTTAAGATATTTGTATGACAAATGAAATGTAATATATGAAATTAAATATGAAAGTTGGGGTTTTAAATAAGAAATAAAATAAATAGACTGTGAATGTTATCTGCTTTGAAAAGAACTGCTAGATATTGGAATGTTCCAACTGTATTGCAGATGCACCAACGTCGGACATGAGGAGTTGAAACCGATTCCATTCTCAATACAATCCGCGTTTCCATATTGAATTCAATCCGGAATGAGATCGATCTCAACACGGAAGGCTCAAATGTAAATAATTCAATCTTTCATTTTGCTCACTTGATTTATGTTGGTAAACCTGTAAAAATATGTTTTCTGTGTATTTTAAGTATGTCTTGAGGTTACTGAGCAAGATTATAGAAACAATAAAAGTGACTATGTTGTTTCTATATATATCACTTTCAGTAAGAAAACAAAATTACGATCGTACAGCAAGTTACAGTAGAGGCTACCATATTTGGCAGATTGAAATCGATTTGAATAGGTAGGTGTTTCCATGCAACAAAATTTCGATCCGATCCCAGTTCAGATTCAGTTCGACGTGAATTCAGGTTTCCTGCAGTATTCGATCCGGAATGACAACGCAGCTGGATCATCAGCTGTTTTTTATGATTACGGAAGTGAAATTTTGTTTTAAAATTAATATTAGGTACATAAGTAATTATAGTATTTATTTTGATTGCGGACTTTTATTATTAGACTAGACTACCAGATGGCAGGCTGAGAACAGTCCGAGGTGTGTCATTCATGTACCTGCCCTTTTAGGGCTTAACCACTGTATGACGGGATTAGGATGTTACAGGATGGCTGGTGAAGAATGGGGATTGAGGGTTGCTAGGAGGTAGCATGGGTTTATGCTCCTCATCAGCATGCAACTACCGTTGGGCACTGCTGATGGGTGGTCCAAATATGGATATTTGGCGAAACATTTTGGACTTCCAAACTACTCTTGGAAGGACTGTAAGGAGCTCAGCTTACGCTATTGATGGGGTGGCTCCTGTGTTACCGGGGGTGCCCGCAAGCCATGCGGGGAACCCGGTGTCGCACAAGCGTGCGTTCTCTAGGGATATAGTCCCCAAGAGACCTAACCAGGGCGCTCCGATGTTGTGGAAACTGGTCGTAGAATTTAGTTGCCCGGCGCCTAATTTCGTCCTCCACGTACGGGAGGGACGAGGCTTCGTGCAGTAGTCTCGTAGGGAATCTGCGGCATACAGAATAGATTACACGAAGACCTCTATTCTGTATACGTTGCAGACGCAGGAGGTGGGTGTCTGCAGCCATGCCCCAGATTTAGCAGGCATACAGGAGGATAGGGATAATGAGAGCCCGAAAGAGGCGTAACTTTAAGGGAATTGGCATCCCCGACCACAGCATGGGGTACAGTGAGGCAATTGCCCCGCTGGTCCGCGCTGATAGGTCGTTGATGTGTCCCCGAAAAGTTACGCCCTTGTCGAGCTTTACTCCCAGGTAGGTAAAGGAATCTACCCACTCAATCCTTCGGCGAAGGTATGTGAATGTGGGGAAGTTGGCGGGAAAGCGGCGTTTGGTGAAAAGTATGGCGCGGCTTTTCTCCGGGTTGATGGACAATCGCCAACGCCTACACCACTCTTGGATGAGGCGGAGGAAACTAGCGAGTTCATATATAATAGGCCTCAAAGAAATCAGCTAAATATAGGTTATGGGAGTCAAAGTCAACTGCAATGACCATGGCTAGTTGATTATTTACTTTGTCTTCAACTGAAGAATTATCAATCATATCACTATCCTCAGAGTGCTACTAATATCTTTTATTTCACTTAGTTTTCGTTTAGTCAAGTTCACCATCATTTTACCTCGACTAAACATGATGAAGCGCAATTAAAATAAGCAGAAACTAGTAAAACCACGATCGAAAATTATAACACAACAAGAATATGTTGCGTATAGTTGGATTCAGCTGTTTGGAAATAGTTTCAGTGCAGCCAACATAACATATCTTAAATGCTGAGTATGGCATGATTTCTGAGACATAACCACTACTGAACATCATAGCGTGTGATATCCATGTAGCCATGTAGCGCATGCGCTCTGCATACCATGAATGTGAGCTACATATGGCGCCCATGGCAGTCAATGCGTTTGGCGAATTTTAGCTAACACTAGTTGGCAGCACTGATGTGTATATCGTAAATATGATAGAGATGTTTATGTAGCATATTCCTCCAATTAGTGTTCTTCTGGTATATTAAACATAGTTAAACATAGCATCGTTTTCCCTGCCATGCCACGTCGACGCTTGAAGCACATGAAGTGAACTGAAATGAAGGGAAGCGAAGGGAAGCGAAGTGAAGCGAAGCGAAGGGAAGCGAAGGGAAGCGAAGGGAAGCGAAGCGAAGGGAAGGGAAGTGAAGTGACTAACCTCCCACCCAACTGATTCTACTCACCCTTGATTGGCAGGCTGAGCCAGCGATAGTAGGGGTTCCTGTTGAGGTTATGTAGTGTGTTGTAGTACGCCTGAGTAAGACCTCGCCCTTGTATGGCTCTACTCACTGCAAACAAAGTTCAATCACCCATCAAAAACACTACATAAACTTTCTGCACAGTCGTTTGGGACAGTAGACGAGGTAAACATAACCTCACACTGTCTCAAAACACTGAACAAAGTATACTTTGTTTCAATGTGCAAATACATCGTAAAAACTAAACAGGCCTACAAAATAAATATTTTTTCTCCTAGTCATTAACTAAATAGAATATAATTTAGATTTTAGCCTAGAAATAGAAATATAAAAATGTGACAAAAGTACGAATATTTTAGAGAAAATATTACTGTAATATGAAAAATGACAAAAAACGTTACAAAAGCTAAAATATAACTATATGACCCATCAAAATTATAATTTAAGTCGTGTTTCGCGTATATTTTCCATAGTAAAAAACACAAACGAATAGTATGACGTCATAAACATCCCTGCTAAACCTTACACACACTTGAACATGTAACAAGCTTCTGCTGTCTTTTCCTTCTCCCTGTGGACAGTTTTCATAATTTATATCATTTATAAATTGTGGGCTCGTTATGAAATCAAATTTGGTCATAATTTCTAAACTACTGAAGGTAAATAAATGAAATTCAAAAGCTAACATTGTTACGTCACAATTTGAAATTTTCGTGCTACGTGCAATAATGTGAAGCTTTCTGTGGCGGATTTTCAGGAATTTGAGATTCACAATCAACACGTGGTTCAACGTCGGTGTGTGATCCTTCCAATAGCAGAGCACAGGGAGTTGGAAAATTGTATAGTCGCAACTTCTAGTCTACGTCAGTCCAAAGGGGATTGTTGTAAACTTACGATCTCTTCCACGAATGACAAACTCAGGAACTGCAAACTGCCTCCCTGTTGAGTAGAAGAAACACATACACGTATCTGTAATATTTCTCTTCTTAAAAACACATAGTTATATGCTGTCAGAGATATAAACATTAGTTACAGCTGTGGCAGGAATAAAATTATACCTTCAAATGAATTACTGAGAAAGTTTACGTCAAGTTGTACCCACATTATATCCTAGATAATGTAAATATCAAGGTTATGTTTCTCGCCTGTTCAAATCACGGTAAACAGGGCCACGGTCGATAAGCGGCAGTTGTTAAGAGGGATAAACAAGTGCCTACCCCGATAAGGACTATTGATACGAGTATACTCGTGTTACTAGTAGATATTCTCGGCGACTTAATTGTGTTGCTGAAAGACATTTGATATTTGTCACGTGGGATCGCATCTTAAATAGAAGTGTGAACCGAACTTGCACAAAAATCACACAGGTCTTGACTCCAGTAGTTTTCCTGTAGTTAAAAGGGCTATATGGTAATACGATAGGCTTTGAGCGATAGTAAATGAGGTTATAGTTGTAAGCCGTGTGAGGTTTCTGAAGAAGGCCATAGAGTTTACAATGGCCGAAAGCTCAATGTTTTTAAACCTCACACGGCTGATCACCCGAGAAGCTGTAATAAATTAGGTTATCGTTGCGATATTGGTTTGTTTACTTTGCAAATTGGACACAATGAGTAGAAAAGAAAACTTTAACACAGTGAATAGAACGTAATTATTAGTTTTATTCGTCAGAAGGAATGTATATACAACCTGTAGCATGCAGAGTACAGAAATGTAGGGGAAAGGAGAGACTTTGGAAGGAGTAGACGAATTATGAAAATGAAGTACATAAGTAAATAATATTTACCCTTTCTGGATAACGTTTACTAATTTTTAGTTTTTTTTTCTGCTCTGAAAAAGGCGTGTAAAGATAGTGTAATACACAACAGAGGCGGGTATAACCTCGTCATGTATATAGGTAGTAACTTAACCTCACTTGATCGTTTGGTTAAGATGGCGTATTCGTCAGAAATACTTTACCTCAATCCCCAGTGTGAATTATTGTCATTTATTTGAGTTGCGCAATAAACGAATGCAATATAACGCTACATGTGCGCAATAGTCGATAATATTACATGCATATTGCTAATGACATTATATATGTACAACAATTAGCGTTATAACGAACAAAGTGATTTAGCTATAACTATGGCTATGTTGTCAACAATTACTTTCATGTGAACTGCCATTGTTTCAGATGCATGTTGTTATAGTAACGTTAAGTTATTGGCGGCGAGCTCACCCGCCTTTCCCCCCTCCCCTCTCAGTGAGGGGCGGGGGGGGGGGGAAGTAGCTTCCCCTATGCGCAACATTTGGTCATGTCCCACCTCACGACCTATAGGATGTTTTCAGATTGGAGGAAAGCAAGGCTTTATGGAGTACTTTTGAAAGTAGATGCTATGTGATATTTTTGCTTACTTACGGGTACTACCAGGAAGTTGTGGGTGCCCACCCTGCTGTCCGGGATGTCCCCGGGATCCTGTAAATAACAACAGTACGCACTTAAGACCAAACACTCATCACAAGCTTATATCTATCATTTACTGTTTGGCGCATGCGTGTCACAAACCTCTCTAATGCTTGGTTACAGCGGATATGCTTCACGCAGCTGAGGTAGAGCGACAAAACGGTGTAAGAGAAAAGGTTGGACATCGCTGCTCTAGAGACTAACACGAAAATCTGACGTGTTGCACTCACATGTCTTTCTCTACTGTTGTACTAACCATTCTTACAAATTCTTATTCCTATATCTTCTTTGTGTTAGACTGTATAGAGCAAGCCATATGAGTGCAACCATAAGATTTTTTGTATTAATAGTTTATGTATTTCTTATAGTTACTGTTTGTCTATACAAAATAGAGTACATATTATTGCTTCAAACTTCTCCAGTAGTCAAAGTGATAGATAATAAAACTATAATGATCACGTCGGTTGCGAGCACCACGCTAGGATTACATCAGACATCGGTCGAGTATCCATAACATCAGAATGTTGACAAAGCAGGCAGGGGCTTTAATAACGCGGGCAATCGACACCCCATTGTTTGTCTGTTACGCTTAACTATAGTGGTAATTAAGACGCGCGTATGAAGGTTAGTAAATATACTTACTTGAAGATATTCCTGCTGGATCATAAAAATCTTCATTCTCGTCGAAATCTGCAAAAAAGACAAATGTTTTATTCTTCTACAGACAGCGAGTTTAATAAAATGCACTGTTTGGGGTGAGACCTAACTAATGACAGTTACAATACGGGGCTAGAGGCGTGGCGCTGGAAAGAGCAGGTAAATCTGGCCTCTTAGAAAAGCCACACTTAGGTTTATCTCTAAATTCTTAATTATTGTCCAATAGTCTTGTGTTTCTTTGTTACTAGCTGAAATACGCGGCCTTCTCCGTGGTTTAACGATTTATCTCTTCAACTTGAAGACTTAGGTTGTACTTGTCCAATATCCTTGTGTTTCTTTGTTACTAGCTGAAATACGCGACCTCAGCTGGTACCCCCAGACTCTGCTGACGCCTCCGTTGATTCACTTGGAATTTAAGGTAGGCATGAGTTGGAGATTTAGGGTGAGGTAGGATAACAATACACTGTATTGTCTTTTTCTTGTTTATTTTTGCACACATAAATGCCTCGATAAATGAGGGCAAATTTCTGTTATTCTGCCTTAAACCTTCCCAGTAATTACCGCATCTTTATGCCAATCCCTCACCTCAGAGACTGTGACGTTTTGGCGCGAAACTGGGCGTTCGTTGGTGACAGGTTTATCCTTAGCAAACTCCACCACAACAAGACTTGATGCTATATTTTTGAGCCACGCCACTTTCTGCCTGTAGCGTTACATGGGGGAGTTTCTTCCCCAGATGTGGCCTTGGGCGGAGTCAATACAACACGGAAATATCACAAAAGTTGTTTGTCCCTCTTTATGTATCGCACCCAGGTTTTTGCACAGATTACAGTCTAGTCTTATGACTATAGCAGTACATAAATTGAAGTTTTCGTCTTAATGACCAATAAAAGCTGATTGGACACATGGATATGGTAGTTACCTGAGAGGTCGCAGAAGTCGGGGTCCAGGCAGTAGACCCAGAGACGCGAGGGAGGGGGCCGCCATTTGCGTGATGGACCCCCAGCGTCGGCCAGAACCACCGTCTTGAGTGGCTCGTGTCTGGTGGGCACCTGCGCCCCGGCCAAGCACTTGCTGGGGTGTTCACACCGAGTTATCACACTGGGCACTTCTGGATAATCACCTGCAATCTGACAACAATCACGCATTCATTTAGTAATAAAATATTATAAATAATTGGGGAAACTTTATAACAAAATCTGATGTCTTGCACTCACATGAGTTTCTCTAACCATTCTTACAAACGGTTATTCCTATATCTTCTTCGTGTTAGTTGAGATAAACATATCCACAAATTATTGTATTGTTTATTCCCTTATAGGTACAAGGGGACTATGGGAATATTGTATGCTTTGAGCGACAGTCAAATCTTTTAAAGCTTTCAAATTCCATTCTCTTTGCTCGGTTAACATATAAAAAATGAACAACGATGTTCCATTTCACGAAAGTTTTCCGAAACTGACATATATATATATGCGAAATGGTTCACCCTACAAAAAAATTATTCGGACATAAATTCTGTTTTAGCAAGATCTACATTTTTGTATACCAAGATTTGGTCGTTCTCTTACGGTTTACCAGCCTTTCTGGGGTTGAGAGGCCGGAGTGCGCCCTGGCGGACACGTTCGGAGAAGTCTAGGTCCTGCGGATCATCTATCGGCCTCATAGTCCTCTCCAGGTATTCAGCAAACACATCGACTTTGGCTTGGGGTTCATAGACTTGAGTGCCTTGGAGGCGGAGGTATGTGGTCCACCTCGATTACGGAGTCCCTTGAAGATTTTCCACAAGTCGGCATCCTCTAGGTTCAATCGAGTCATCGTGTCCTCCCACGCGCGGACTTTGTGCTCGCGTAGCCGGAGACAAACCTCTCGGCGTAGGCGCCTTAGAATAGCAACAAAGGTATCTACCTTGTGGCACAGTTAATGATGGTGAGTGTCTCGGGACCCCAAGCGCGCCAAGACCCGCATCTACCCCTGATGGTATATTGCAGGTAACTTAAGACATATTCAAGAACGTACCAGTCCCTGTTCGCGGCCAGTGAGGATGTGCGTGGTGCTCTGGGAGACGGCGTGCTTGATGGACGTGCTCAGCGTGTCCTCGCCTTCCACCACTCGGTCCTTGCGCTCCACTGCAGTCTCAGATGCGCTACTCGCGTTTCCCTTCAAGTTCACTGATGTAGCCAAGGCACTCACTGACCCACTTTGTAGGGAAGTTTCCGCCTGGTGTGTGTCATTTGTTAGCGTTCGGTTGTACAACAGCGCCGCCGCTGAACTCGCTGACGTCGCGTTTTTATTGGAGGATGTGCTGGTCGCTGCAGAGGCGGCTGTGTGATTCTTGAACTTCGGCGAACCTACAACATTACACGTATTGGCTATTAGTACATTATATACTGGGTTTGATGGTCGGGTATGACGTCACCGCTGTCTGGTGAGCCTTTAGTTGGAACAAGTACAAGAATGACTACACAGAGTTCGCCTAGGTCGAGCCCCATCTGGCCCCATCAGGACCTTCTAGATTAACGGACCTGACACTGCCATCTAAGTTGTACAAAAATGGCGTCGGCTGGTGGGATTTATTTCTGAGGTGTTTCCACACGCTGTTTTTCGTATTATTTTCTATGTCTTCGAGTTATTGTTTCTTATAATAATTCCTATGTAAGTTTGTCTTCATATCAGCAAAGCGAGTGTTTCAAAAGTTTTATTTGGGCAGTATAGGAACAGGAATAAATGTAATAACGTTTTGACTGTGCCGTGTGCTATCCACGTGTTCATGTTTATTGTGTTCCATCTAGGACTATGGCTACATTAGCCGTATAGTGTGGTTAATTTATCTGTTTGCAAGTACAATTTGTGTCACGATTACAGTGGTGAGAGGTTGTTGAAGAAAAACTGTTCCAGTAGTGTATATTAATGTTGCCATACTACAACCTAACCTCAAACACGACAATGCACCGTAACTGTTGCATTCCCGGATGCAAATTAAAAATCAGAAACTTTCAGTTAAAACAAAAGGTAAATTACAACATAAAGCTTCTAAATTCAGTATTTAATTACAATAAATTGCAGCGTTATGTGTATTAGTTGCCGGTGTGTATATAACATGGTGAATAGTGTGAATAGTGAAAGACAATAATTTCGAGTGAATTCAATTAGTGGCATCTGCAACACCAACAGTTTGTTTCATGTAAGTAGTATGCTGCTCATATTTGTACATTATCTTTTGTCTTTGTAATTTAAATGTGTAGCTGTAGTTTAGAAGAAATGCGTTATGTTGCTGCATGTAAAACTGTAGACTATAGCAAAGTTTGGTAAATATTTACAAAATCGTCCGCTCGAGAAAACGAATGAAACATAGTGCAATGGATGCAGTTTTTATTGCTGATTACGATCTTGTAAGTTTTATTGTGCGCTCAAGCTTCGTGTTTTATTTATGAGAAAATTTCGTACGGTCGATGAAGTGGTTTTATTTCGCTTATGCGGCGGATATTTAGCTAATAAATGTGCATAAACGAGTGTAATATATGCTACAATGATTGATTAATGCATTTACGTTGAAATGATTGCATAAACACTACCCAAATTGTAAATATTTCGATAACACAGGACCCTGTCACCCCACTCATATGCAAAACTAACCTAACCTAAGCTAACACAATGTTGCTTTACAATACTGATTTAAGATTACGTATTTCATGTATTTCATTTACAGTGCTGTTTTACGGTTATTATTTTTAATATTTCATCTGCTTTTGTGGATTCCCCCTGTAAAATAAAGTGTCCTGAAGTGCTGAGTAATATGTTGTTGCAAACTGAGTAATCAAGTTCTCAGTAATAGTGAAAGCAAAATTTCACCCTAAAGGTTTTGAATTCAGTAGGTAGCTTTAGGTCATTCTAAATGGCAGCATTTGTATATCAGCCATCCAGTATAGTATGTTTTGTGTAGGTATATAACATTCTGCACATTGTACAAATGTGAAAAACAGTGTAAACAATGATTAATAATTCTGAGTCAACTCACTGTCAACACTTCTGTTTTATTTAAGTAACATGCTGCTTGCAGTTTTGTCTATCTTCTTTGTAATTTGAGTGTGTAATGCAGTTACATAATGGCATGTAAACCTGTAGATTGCATGAATGATATTTGAGGTTATATATTTCATTGCCCATGGTTTATCGTTTAATATTAAATGTCATTCTTTTTTGTTTACTTGAGTTTATGTTTAAGACAGTGTTTTTGTGTTTAACACAGCCCATATTCACAAAATAGGCGTGTTATTACACCACATTTTTATTTTACTGCGTTGAAATCGTAGCCTGTAGACGAGTTGTTTACAAGTAGTTCCCACCACTTTGGCCGCCATCTTGAATTACAGTGTCAGGTCCGGTATTTAGGAGGTCCTGGCCCCATGTTTGGTGTTCACAAAGCTTCCCACAGAGCGCGCAACACTATTTCCTTCTGGTGGTTTACTGGAACCGAAGCGGCGTCTATGCGGGTTTTCTCCGGTTTCCCCCATCATTCATTCCATCATCACCTTTCCATTCATTGATTCTCCTGCATTTCATATCATCCTCTTCCTCATTTTATGTACGCCGTGACATAATGAAGTACTGTAAAATAATCATGAACACCATTTAACATTTATGTTAGAATTCTGCAAATACTGTCTAGAAAATTATCAATGTTCATATCGTACTGATATCCTGCTTCAAAAATATACACTGGTTCATATTGCCGTCTATATGCTGCAACGTAATCAAATCTCTGTTTCCATATCATCATGGTATAGTCATGTAAACGCCTCAAACAGTCGCTAGGATGCAGCTCCACGTAAAAAATACACTAAAACAGCACCCGATATAGGTAGTGAGGTGAGATATGACCAATTTCCCTAGCTGCGCAGTGGCACTCTTCACCTGAGAGGGGCAAGATGCGCAAACATGTTTGCGCAAAAGTCATAACCTTTCTGTCCACGAAGGAGTGATGTTCGCCTTTATGATGAACAAAGCGATTTCGATGTAACTATGGCCAAGTGCGAAAATTATCTTTTTTCAGAATGAAAGAACCGAGTCAACGTTATGAGAAGAAAACAGTTGTGAGTTGCACTATCATGCAAGACTGTAGATTCGTGTTGTTATGCATCAGTTTTAGAAGTTGTAAATAAAGTGACAGAAGAAGTAATTGGGCGTTGTTGTCATTTTGTCAAAATAACTATCAGAATTACGAGCAGAACTGTTTGAAAAATGTATATAAGAATAAATGTAATATAGTAATAAGTAAATTTATTATTATTAGCACATTTAACTGCAGGAGGCAATGCATGTGCAAAGGTTGGTGTGGACAGTAGCGTTAGTATTAGGAATAGAGATGAAGGTAGGGTAGGGGTGTGATTAGAATTAAGGGTGGTGTGGAAGGTGTGATGTTGGTAGTACTGATAGTGATAGCAGTAGCAGTTGTGCAGCATGAAGTGAATTTTACACTCAAGCAAAAAGTATAGGTTTTATAAGAACAATGAATATAGTTGTTTGTTGATGACCTGACGATTACAAAATAATTTCTACTCAGGAAATGTTCCCTATTGCGTACATAGATAACGTTTGTGTTTATGGTACACAACAAATGGCACAGCATTTGTTTAATGACGTAGGCACACGTAGCTAATTAGAATAAGAAGATAACCGAGGAATTTTGAAATCAACGGGCTCATTTTATGTCCGTGTTCCATTTTATCAATCAGTACAGTTATAAACCCGGTATGAAATGTATTAAAAGTGATAATTTGATTGTCTATCGCTTACCTGTAGGTAATTGAATTGGCTAGCCTAGATATATGACAAAGAAATGAAACTCCAAGGTCAATGCCGTCATACAGGGACGTCTGACCTAACGATACTATATTCTCAAGTTCACCAAGAGTCGTATTCTCCTACTATTAAAAAAGTTAATACGAATTTAAATACTATATCTGGCCATAAAAAACTTAAATTATATAAAACTAACCTCAAATATATTCCTTCTTCTTATTTAACGACGCTCCTCAATACAAAGACTTATTCATTTAGCGTCCTCCTCCAATGTTTATACTAAATAACTAATTTGTCAATTTAGCACCCCTTAATATTTTAAATAAGATCTTTTTTGAGTACTACACTTTTAGAGTTTAATTTTACATTTCTTAATGTGTTTAATAATTTTGTGGAATACTAATTTTGGATTATAATTGAATGTATTTGTTATTTTAATAGGTCCCGGTATGCCGAAATTGTATGTAGAACTCAGAAACTCATTGATTTCATTCTTATATAAATTCTAACCTAATAATGTGTGCTCAAAGTTTCCATATTCACCACAACTGCAGCAGTAGGGACAGTCTTTCTTCTTCATCTTAAACAAAACTAGGAATAAGAGTTTTTAAGAATGGTTAGTACAAGGTGAGTAGAGAAAGTCATGTGAGTGCAACACACCAGACCAGTGACTGATGTTGTCAAGTTTGCCTAGTAGAAGTAGAGTATGTATGTATTCTACATGGAGGACGATGTTCTGACAGTCGTAAAGCTGCATCTTGTAGATATTTGGACATGTATATTGGTTTCAAATGATAAAGATAAAATGAACCAAGGCCGTATGTTGCGGGCCAATCGTTAAAGTTGGCAAGTAAGCTGTAATAAATCACAGGATTCATCTTGCGATGTTTTATCTCAAATGTCGATATCTGTTGTGGGTTAGAATTCGCTCCAAGCTTTTCTGAGCAACACACCATCCACATGTGAGTAATAATATTATTGTATTATTTTATTCATTCTAACCTATATCTACTTGCAGTGAGTTTAGTTTATAGCTCTGGAATAAAGAGAAATGTAACAATATTGCTACAACGGTAACACTCAAAATTTGTAGAAATTAAAATATTTAATATCGAAATTAATATACTATTTTAAGTTATTTTTATATAATTTAACATTTTCTAGTCAGATATAGTATCATTTACTAAATGGTCCATTATCGTCATTGAGTTAACCTAAAAGAAAATTTGACTAATGATGTTTACAACTTTGAATCTTGATTAACACTTAACCAATGTAAAGATGGGCTTAGAAATACCCATTGGTATTCTCCTAGTGCTGAAGAGCGCCCAAGAACTGTTGATGAACATATCGCCGTTATTTGAGTAAACATCTGATGAAATGAGAAAACTGCTGTCGATGCATCTTACGAACAGAACATAACCTAATCTCAGGAAAGTGCGACGTAAGGTGGTTTGCAGTTCGTTCAAACATAGCATAGCGTTACAATATACACCTACCATTACTGTTGATTGCTACACACGTTCGTTCATAGCAAAATTTTAGAAAAAGTTCGTGAAAAACTACCAATAAAAAACATAATTTTACATCATGATAACTAACACATGTAACAAAACTAACAACTGAGTATCTGGATGCAACACAGTTCTGACGTAGCATCTTGTGATTTCTTTTTGTTTCCAAAAATTAAATATAAAGGGCATGTGATTAATTTCATTAAATTAAATTGTGGAATATTTACTACGTTTCCATGGGGAATTCAAATAGATTTCAATCGATCGATTTAGTTTTATTATTTCTATAATCTCACAATATATTCTTATAAACATATTCATTAACCTCAAAACCTATTTACGTTGTTGTTTGGGGTTTATGGACGCACTATCACACTCTACAAAGAGTAGATCGCAGAACTTGATAAAGGGCATAAATCTCAGCAAAACAATTGGAAAACCAAAACTAATTTAGCCTGACAAAAAGATAAGTATGTGTGTTATAAACTCTGGGGGTGTGCCCCGCAGCTCCGCCCTTGCAAGTAACGGGAAAGGGTACTAATAGCCAAGAGGAATGTATGCAGGTGCATCGCCTGCAATTTCCAGCTCAGGTTATGATCTAGGTGTAACCCAAGAAATTTGACGGATCGAGCTAAAGGAAGAGGATTTTCCCCAATAGACATATTTGCATGTAGCAGAGGTGGGCCGCGTTTAAAGAAAATTGATACGCATTTGTCAGGGTGGACCGTCAGTCCTAGGTCATTGAGCTTCCCAAGTAGGAGGTGTAAATCGCTCTGAAGGGGTCGGAGACTGACGCACGGTATGTAAAGGGGTTTGGGAGTGTACAACTAAGTCGTCGGCATGTAAAAGAAGTTGGCTGTGATTAAACGGCAATGTACTTAATGTGTGAATGTATAGGATAAAAAGTAGAGAACTAATGGACGTGCCCTGGGGGAGACCTTGGGGATTGTAACATATAGCGAGGATGAAGGTAAACGTGGCGATTTGATGAAAAGTGTAAGTAGGGAAGGTGGGAAGGTAAAGTGGCGTAAACCTTGTACTAATAGGCCAACAGACACAGAATCATAAGCATATCTAAAAAGTGGGCCAAAACCCCTTGGTTCTGATGCCACGAGACTCGAACATCGTGGGTAAGTTGTAAAAGATTATGCGTAGTAGAAAAAGACTTGCGAAATTCATACTGTCCCTTCGGTCAGAGGCCAACGCGTTCCAGGTAAAAGGACATCCGCGAAACCAAGATTGCGAAGTGCGGAGGCGAGCACTATCGGTCTATAGTGTGCTGCTTCTTCGCCCGACTTGCCCGGTTTGAGGATAGGGAGCGCGTAAAAAGTGTTGCAACCTCCGGGAAAAGTTCCTGTGGTGAGGAAGTGAGAATAGCATACAGTAAGAGGTGGGTCGGAAAATGACGAATCATGTCGTAGGAAATACCGTGAGGACCCGGCGTAGAAGAGTGAGTGTGCCGTGGGAGAGCCATTTGTAGTTCGTTGATCGTCGCCGCGGAAATCAACTCCCGTCTCCCAGGAAGAAACCCCACAAAACTGTCAGGTGGGTCCTTCACCTCCGGACCCTCGGCTGCGTAGTCTGGGGTTACAGAACAGAGCGAATGCTACACGCATTCCACTGGAGTATGAATAGTGGTTTGTCCATGGAGTAAATAGGAGGTCTGTGGCTTTATCAGGCCCGCGAGTATACGCCCTGCCTCTTCGACGCTTCAGTTTCCACCAAGAGACGCAGATCTTCGAGTTGTCGGCGAAATGCGAGACTGTCTACCAATTGTGTTACAACGTGAGGTTTGTTGACGGGAGCATCCGCCTGGGATGTGGAAAGCTCGGAAGAGCACCGGGAATTCGAGAAACATATACACGCTTAGAGGGGCCTGCCTGTGGTAGGCGACCAGGTTTTTCTGAGGAGTAGGGGAGTGCGCGCTTGAGCCAGGCGAACACGTTTGGTGGTGCTGAAATATGGGGAGGTTTGTATTAATATTTTTAAACATAAAGACGCAAAGAAAGTTTAGTAACCATGGCGTCACGTGACTTCAGTGTTAATTTTATATTAACACTATTTTCTATGAAAACCTATTTAAAATATACAGGAGAAAAAGTTTTTACAGGTTCGTCAACATAAAAGCTTGGATTATTTCCGCTTGAGCCTTGCGTATTCAAATCGAGCTCATTCCGGTTTGAATCCAACATAGAAACATCATTGATATTCAGAATGTGATTCGACTGAAATCGATTTCAATTCCCCATGGAATCGTTATAAAGATCTGGTTTGCGAAGTGGCATCGTTGATTGAAGGACTAGTTCAAACATGAATTGATGTTAAATGTTTGATAAATGTTAGTAATATTTGAATGCCCAGCTGTGGCATTGAATTTTTCAGTTCCAGTTCTGACTCTCAAATATTTGAACACTTACCCAACGTCAACGAGCAAGCTAGCGGCAAAACCTGCAACAGAAATACAACACTCATGCAGCAGTTAGTAAAAAAGTTAAAATATACTGATTTAATCTACGTTAGCAACGTTTATCTATGATAAAATGTGAAAAACTTAGAAATAATGTAACTCAGGTTAATTTTTACGTTCTCTACTGGTAAGTAGGGGAAGTATTGTATTCCACCCAAAAATTCGATGTCGAGATTTCACCGGAAATATATGTTTTGAGACCCCATCCAAAAAAAAACATCTTTAGAAAAAGGGCCGCGCGCACGCGTGCGTGTGTCAGTCTGTGGACAGCATAACTCAAAAACGAAAAGTCGCTTAAAAACCAAAGTTGTTATATAAGTTTAATGTCTTTCAAGGATGCGACACTAAAATTTTGAAGAAAATAGCCCCACCCTAAACTACCTTTTAAATGGAAAATGTTTCGAAAATTTTGATTTTCTTGAAAATGGCTGCAAAGATTTTGATTAAAATGCAAGATATTTGTATGATAAATGAAATGTATATTTTAAATTTTCTGGCTATAGCCCCTGTAGTCGTATTTACTCTGGACGACTTTTGCATAACTGGTCAATCGTTAGAGATAGACCAACTCATACTATACAAAAATGTAGATCTTGCTAAAATACGCAATTTATGTCTGAATAAATTTTCTTGTAGAGTGAACCGTTTCGGAGATATTCCTTGTTATTTGTATCAGTATCGGAAAACTTCCGTGAAATGGAACATCGTTCATTTTTATGTTAAGCGTTGATCTCAAAGATTTAAAAGAGTTGACAATCACTCAGTCTACGGCATTCTAATATCCCCCTTGTACCTACAAGGAAATAAACAATAAAATAATTTGTACAAATGTTTATCTCAACTAACACAAAGAAGATATAGGAATAATAGTTTGTAAGAATAGTTAGTACAAGAGTAGAGAAAGTCATGTGAGTGCAACACATCAGATTTCTTATCATCAACAATTCATCATCATCATCATTATTATTATATCTTTGTTACGATTGCAGACTTAGAGTGTGCCGAAGTTCTAGAAGGTTTACAATCTAAACGTAACAAACATAACTCAAGCCTTTTAATCACGAATGGAATTATGAAATACTTATTTCAAATGTATAAAATCAGTTGGTACTGTGTCTCAGAGTAAACTAATTATTTATATTCCCACTTTTGAATAGTTAAAAACGGAGTTTATTTCATTTATATCAATACACACTGTCAAAAGTTTAAGAAGCGATGAAATATCACTGCTACAACGCGCAAGAATGTTATGCGGGTTGCGTACGCAGTACAGATGCTCTTCTGCCCGTCTCTGACATAGTTATACTTAGTTGAAAGCAACAAGGTCGACATTCCCCTGCCCAGCGACCATTTGTTAGCCATACAGATCTTGCCTGCCCTTCGTGGGAAAATGAACCTTAGCAGCAGTCCATTTCAAAAACATGTATTAGAAAAGCCATTAGTTAAGCTTTTCTACAAAGATTTTTGATGTTCTGAAAAAACTACAACCTTTTTAACGAAAAAGTAGAGTTTTCGTTTCGAAATGTGGAACTTTTTGAAAGAAAATAATTGATAATACAGAAACTAATTGAGAAACGTGCGAAATAGTATTTCGTATGTGGTTTTAAGGTTATGGGAAATATGAACAGTTGAGCGTTGTGTGTTAATAACTCACCAATAGTAAAATGGGAAGCAGGTGTTTGCAGCAAGCCATGACGATGTACAGTGGAGCTGTGGCGGGGAGCTGTTTCAAGAAGATGATAACTTTAATTACCACCCACCGACCACGTGGTAAGCACGTATGTATATCCAGGAGGCAGGTAGGTGCCTGCCTTTAATCGCCAGATAAATGCGCCTCTTTATCTCCCCTGACCCATGTTATTTAATAGAGATGACTTTTCTACCACGTAA
This sequence comes from Tenodera sinensis, assembly GCA_030765045.1. Classification (NCBI taxonomy): domain Eukaryota; kingdom Metazoa; phylum Arthropoda; class Insecta; order Mantodea; family Mantidae; genus Tenodera; species Tenodera sinensis. The sequence continues at coordinate 522,353 of JAUKNM010000015.1, forward strand.
ATAAAGACATCGCATTCCACCCAAAAATACTCCACACACACATCCATAAAACAAACATCAAAAACATTCTCAGAAAAGGCGATACAGAAATTTTACTTTGTATGAAGTTCCCTTTATTGCAACTGTTTCCACTTTCTCTGCTATGTAAAGCAGAGGAAGTATTGTATTTCACCCAAAAGTCAGGTGTCGAGATTCCACCGGAAATATGTTTTGAGATCCCTGAATCCCAACAAAGCATTTTTAGAAAAAGTTCAGTGTGTGTGTCTGTCAGTCTGTCGATAGCATAACTCAAAAACAAGAAGTCGGTTAAAAACCAAAGTTGGTATTTAAGTTTAATGTCTTTCAAGGATGCGACACGAAGATTTTGAAGAAAATAGCCCCAACCCAAAATACCCTTTACATGGACTTTTTTAAAAAAATGTTTATTTTCTTGAAAATGGCTCTAACGATTTTGATTAAAATGTCATATGTTTGAGATATTTTTATGACAAATGAAATGCATATCTTGAATTTTCTGGCTACAGCCCCTTCAGTCATATTTACTCTGGATGACTTTTGCAATGCTGGTATACCGTAAGACATAGACCAAATCATACTATACAAGAAATGTAGATCTCGCTAAAATACACAATTTATGTCTGAATCAATGTTTTTGTAGAGTGAACCATTTCGGAGGTATTCCTTGTTATTTGTGTGAGTTTTGGAGAACTTCTGTAAAATGAAACATCGTTAGTCGATTTTTTAACTCTTGACCGTGCAAAGAGAACGAAATTTGAAAGCCTTAAGAGATTTGACTATCACCTAAAGTCTACTCTATTCCCATATTCCCCTTGTACCTACAAGGAAACGAGCAATAAGATAATTTGTGCAAATGTTTATCTCAACTAACACAAAGAAGATATAGGAATAAGAGTTTGTAAGAATAGTACAAGAGTAGAGAAAGTCATGTGAGTGCAACACATCAGATTAATAGAAAAAGGTCCGTGTGTGCAGCGGCGGCTGGTCTAGTTTTACCTTGCTACGACATATCTGCATTCTTCCATACATGATCCGGATTTGGTAGTTTTTTAGTTAGTTACTGACCTCTTATACACTGCCTACTTATACACTTATACCTCATATAAGCTGCAAAGTGTAGCCGAGTGGTCTGTAAAACTAACACCTCAATGATCCCAAGAAGTCAAAACTTCGGCAATGCAGTGGATTTCATGTCAATATTTTCAATAACTTCAAATCCAGATTGTCTATTGAAGCCTGCCCAACATTTTATGGATATATATATTAAAATTATTTAAATCTATTTTAATTATTGATAGTGGGCAGGTTATGTTCCCGTTGCAGGTGAAACACCTTGTAGGCACTAAATAAACATGTCTTTGTGCCAAGCTATCTTTATTTTAGAGTTCAATCTAGCTCCGTTTAACTTCTAACACCATGTTTTTGTTAATTAGAGATCTGCAATAGAATTTAGCTTCAATGTCACCCGAGTTGAGATTTAATTCCGGGTTTGCGACCAAACTTCCGCAGACCAACCTCGTCTAAAATTAATAAAATGGCATTAAAACGGTATAAAAGTTACTCTAGTGTTCCCCATAGTCGAAAAGTTCCCCAATATTGCATCAGTGAAAGATATTTATTCTCGACTTTGGTCACCTGTAGTAGAAGATTGTTTATGTTACGGCTGGTAATATTTGGGAGCGCTATCTTAGCTTTGGTTAAGTTAGGTTAGGTTACGTTTGGCTTAGTTTCTTAGGTTCGGGGATCAAATCGAGTAAGGTTGGGGAATTTTGGAAATTTTTTTCATGGTTTGAGGCGTTTTTGGAAGCTAGAATTTTGAGTACGTATTTATACGTGCCTAACGGATATATTGGGATAATTTTTTTTTTCGACGAGGTTGGTCTGCGGAAGCTTACCCCCCACTGCCACCTGGTCCTAGATGAGAAGGGAATAATAATCTATGGGCGCCATTGTATTGTTCGTGTGTGCTTGTTATAGAGCATTATATGCAGTTATAACTGATGTTATTATTCTTGTGTTCGCAACACGGTAGCATAATAAATATACTGAAATATTTAGCGTTCGGAAGTAATTTTATCCAAAAGTGTTATTGCAGAACAACATTGGCGAAGCTGGTAGGTTCATCGTGTGTTGTGTGGTAACGATATTCAAGCATTATTATCGCTTCAAAGCAATAATGCTTTTTGTTATGTAGTTTGTCAGTACCGCTTTTTGGTGTAATGCCCAATGCCATTTAGTGCAACGTCGGCCAAGTTCAATTCTTCGTATCTGCCGGTAAGCAGTTTCCCCTATTAGGGCTCCCCTGGGGCCCACTACGGGTTTGGCGCACCCGGAGTCGCGAGTCACACTAACGCGGTACATCAGCTACGGGAATAAGAATCGTTTACGGCATATGACTTCCACGTAGCTCATATAACGCGTATTACGTTAATATGCAAACATTTGAAATGTGCCATAAACTTTTCACGAGTGCGCAATTTGTAACTTTGAAAGACATTCGGCATTTGATTCTGCCTCGAATACATACGATTGGCGGAAGTGGAAAACCGGAAGTAGCGCAGCTGGGTCGATAATAGAGGTGTACTGCGTTATCGACAGCATCGTTAGTTCACGAAACTCTCGCTTGAAACATCTGACATCAGTCCACATCGCTGACTCGCTGTGTTGGCAGGCCTGGCAGGCACTGATGGCGAGGGTGAGTGTTTGTTCAAGTCGTGGTTCAAGTTACACCAAAAATGTGCTATAAAAGAAAGCTTTCTAAAAAGCTAAGTTGGGTGAAGTACAAGCTCTGGGGATAGATACATCAACTCTAAAAGCAACTGTTAAGCTATTGTGGTAAGTTTTATTGACATTATATCTCTTTTCATCAGTTTTAATATGGAATCCAATTACGCAAAACTTGAGAACCATACAGGTGACTTGGCATTCCTCAGTATAGTGTTTAGTGACTAGAGACCACAGAAATTCGCAATAATACTAGAGTCTCGATTATCCGACCTAAGCTGCACCTGGGCAACGTCGGATAATACAAAATTAGATGGAAAATGGAGTAAAACATGGTAGGTATACTGTATTACTAAAACAATTGTTGGTTTTTCGGTATTTACTGAATAATCAAACCAATTGTACATGTAGTATTGAACAAAAGAGCAAAAAGAAGCTCCAAATGTCTTAAGAAAAGAAACTTTTCAATGAAGTCTGCTTGCTTGCTGAATGACGTTTAGATGATGCACATTAATAGCATTGATAATTTACTCCTTAGTGTTGTTAGCCTAGTATGATAACTAGGGCTCGGAAGTTCATGCCCTGAAAAACACTGAAATATGCATGCAAATATGCTCTTAAAAACTTGAAAATATGCCAAGAAATATGGACTATTTAACTAAAACAATGCCCCTTTGCAGTAGACAAGACGAGTTAGTATAAGTAATAAATAAAGTTACCTTATTCCTTAGAGGTTGAAGCAGAAGTGGTCCTGCTGCTAGCATTAACTGCTAAATTGCAGTTCACAACCAACACTTTGCACAAATTTTCAACAGTAAAGCATCGTCTGTTGTCTCGCAAAACACTTTTGTAACGTGAAAAACTTCTCTGCACGTCACAAGTTGTTATCGGGGCACATTTAAATGATGTTAACTGCTTCACAGAGAGAGTCAAGTTTCTTGGTGAAACATGGTTTTCTTTTGAGGATGTCTCGAATACCGCACATCTGTTTATAACCAGAATTTTTTTAAATTACATAATTCACTTTCTCTTTCACTTTTTGTCCTATGCTACCAGGAACCGAACTTAGATCACATGTTTTTTTAAAGACAGTAAGTGATTCATGCAAAGGAGATCCTACAGCTTCCAATGCCGTTATGGCTGTTGGTAAGACAGAAAAATAGGCAGATATGAAACTAAGATCCTCTTTTAAACCAGCACCAGACAGAATATTTTGCACAGTTTCTATTGATAAAGCATCTTTCGAGTCCAATGAATTAACAACCTCTTCAACTATATCTATGTGCTCAGCATAATATAAAACTGCATCGACCCATGTTCCCCATCGAGTTAACACTGGTGCAGGAAGAAGTCTGATATTAGGTGATGTTGATCTAAACAACTTAACTCTTTTAGGAGATCTAACAAAAATTATCTTCGTACTGGACACAAACCTATCTACCGATGGGAAAGAATCATTGTCTCAGAAATGCTACCAATATGAAAAATATTATAAAGATGAAAAAATAAAAAAAAAAGCATAAAAATCATTAAAATATGCAATATAGGGGCTAAAATATTGAAATAATATGCATTTATCAAAAATCAAGAAAATATGCAATTAAATGCACCATAAAATCATGTTCAAATAACTGAAAATTCCATAATTCGTGCACATAATGTAAAAGCATACACTTTTAACCCCTATGAAAAAACATGCAAATGCATGAACTTCCTAGCCCTAATGATAACACTTTTATATAAGACACAGTGATTAAAATGAACATCTGTAGCTTTGGTGACAAATTTGTTTGTATATTTGTTTGGTTGTGGGCTTTGCTCACACACGACTTGTGTGTTTAAAAACACCAACAGTAAGTTTGTTGGCATAAATAAATAATAATTACCAATCTGAAAGTTATTTAATCCTGGTATATAAAGTACTTACAATAGTAAGTCACCATTGGGGTAATTTGTCTCTGATGTGAGACTGCCTTTGTGGTTTACCAGGAGAAATATGAACTGGTTTGAGAATTCAATGTCACTCTGGCAGGTTGCCACAGTAGCTCAATGGTTAGCGCACCTGTCTGGTAAGCGGAAGGTCTGTGGTTCAAATCCCAGTTGTGGCATTGAATTTTTAAATTCCAGTTCTACCTCTCAAACTTTGCCCACACACGGCTTGTGTGTTTAAAAACACCAACAATAAGTTTGTTGGCATAAATAAATAATAATATACTACTCTTGTTCAAACTTGAGTATTTTTATAGACAAATAAAAAATCTAGTAAATCATATGCAATTGTACTTATCTGATTGAAAATAATAAAGAAATAAATTCCCATAAAGACCATAAGAATCCAATCAATACCCCATCATCAACTGTCATCGTCAATTTTTAATGAAAATCGTGTATGTGTGGTACGCTTCCAAGCTTTCAGATAAACAAAAGGAAAAATTCTATGAATGTAAATGAAGCATGTTTTACTAAAAGGTTGCTCATGTAAACAATTTTTCTTTATAAATTGTTCAAGGCTTTTTTTTTTATGGCTTCATAATATTATCATTGTGGTGCTTGTTGCAAAATAAAAAAATCTGATGTGCTGCACTCACATGACTTTCTCTACTCTTGTACAAACTATTTGTACAAATTCTTATTCCTATATCTTCTTCGTCTTAGTTAAAATAAATATTTGTACAAATTATCTTATTACTTATTTCCTTGTAGGTACAAGGGGAAAGTTAGAACACAGTAGGCTTTGTGCGATAGTCAAATCTTTTAAAGCTTTGAGATTCTGTTGTCTTTGCACACTTAACATATAAAAAAATGAACAACGATGATCCATTTCACGAAAGTTCTTTTTTCGAAACTCGCACACATAACAAGCAATATCTCTGAAAAGGTTCACCCTACAAGAAAATTTATTAAGACATAAATTGTGTATTTTAGCAAGATCTACATTTTTTGTATAGTATGATTTGCTCTATCTCTAATGGTTTACCAGTTATGTAAATGTCGTCCAGAGTAAATACGACTACAGGGGTTATAGCCAGAAAATTCAAGATATACATTTCATTTGTCATAAAAATATCTCAAACATATGACATTTTAATCAAAATCGTTGGAGCCATTTTCAAGAAAATCAACATTTTCGAAAAATTTTCCATGTAAAGGGTAGTTTAGGGTGGGGCCATTTTCTTCAAAATCTTTGTGTTGCATCCTTGAAAGAGATTAAATTTAATACCAAGTTTGGCTTTTAACCGACTTTTCGTTTTTGAGTTATGCTGTCCACAGACTGACACGCAGACACACACACGGACCTTTTTCTAACACTGCTTTTTTTTGGATTCAGGGGGTATCAAAACGTGTATTTCCGGTGAAATCTCGATATCAAATTTTTGGGTGGAATACAATACTTCCCCTACTTGTCAGTAGAGAGAGTAAAAATTGCCAGATAAAGATTTTAGAGTAAAAATGTTTATATAATAAAACCCTACCTGAAGTTTTATCATAGTGGTAATTAAAGTTTTAATTTACCTTCATTAAAAATTGCATTTGAAATTATTCAACTTTTTAAAAATAAAATTTCTTTAATTCACATTTTAGTTAGCTGTAACAGTTATGGCAGAAGTATAAAATTTATTTATGGTTTAATTGATAATACTTTTAGGTCATTCATTTCATTTAGAAGTTACAATTTTTAAAACAATTTAAAAAAAAAAGTTTACCTGAGGTAGCATTGAACGTGGATCGCCTGCAGCAAGTGAGGTCACTACAAACTCAGCCAGTTCGCTGTGCTGACGCTATGAAAGCATTGGCAAGTATGTGCGCTGCTCTTTTTCTCAGAAACTACTGGCTAGTGTGTTATCCTGCAAAGTCTCGTCCCTCATCCCTCAGTCAACGTTCTTACTGCTTGACCTGATTTGACAACGTCCTCATGCAAGTATTACAGTAAAACTCACAGACATTACACAGGTTGCTTGTAATGTTGCAGGTGCCTTATAATTAACACTATTGGGGATAATTTTTCAACTGTTTTGGGTGCTTTACAGTTAACTGCTATCAGGGTTAATTTTTCAGCTTATTTGCTCTACACATCTAATGTGGGAGAACTATTATCAAAATACAAAATGACTCAAAGTAAATACCGTATTTTATTGCATAAGGCCCCCCTATGATTTTTCATCACTAAAAGTTATTTACCTATTAAACATCGCATAATTCCATCTCCTAGTTCGTTCTTATTGGAGCGGCCTTCAAATGACTTCATAATGGACAACAATCGACGTAGCAGTGCCTGTCACGGACAACAATGAACGCAGTGCTTATCATAAATATACTCGTATTGCCATTGAAATGTGAAGTTGCAGACGTGTTTCTAAGTCAGTTTGTTACAAGTCGTCATATTGTTAAGAGTTTTTAAAAACAATGATATTTCTTGTGCCATTAATGGTTCTGACGACATGTGAAATAGTGAAAATGAAGATGTGTTATCTGAGCCAGATATAAATGAAAATAGTGATGATAGTGACGAAAGTGAGACCGCAGAATAGTCAGTGAAAAGAAATAATGAAACAATACATTGTAGGCCCAATGAAACCGTGGTATGTATCCAGTTCATCCACAAATTACTGTATACCTATATAACTTTTACATAATACTACATGGTTTCCCTTCCTTTCTGAATTCCTAGAAGCACTACTCACATAATTCCCTCCCCAGTGTTTTCAAGCAAATTTTTCGAGAAAAAAAAAGGGGGGGGGGAGAATTACGCAATAAAATATGGTAGTTGTCAACATTGTAAATTACTTTGAGGTATTTTTAATATGTGATATTGCCTTGAAGGTTATCTGTCATATTTTAAACACATGAGAAGGCTGAATGCTTGTCTAGGTATCCCAACAAAATAATGTGACTGATAATAGCGTGGATGTAATGGGCCAAAGATCCATGGTTCAAGTCCTGGATGTGACATTGAATTTCTCAAGCATGACTCAACTTTCTAAGTAGTGCGTTTATTGGTGAGAAAACAGTTTGAGGTGTGTGGGGTGGTTTGAACAATGGTTGATGGATTTAAAGGTGATGTTTAAAATTATATACATATTTTATGGTATACACAATACGTTTATTTGTCCGCAGACTTGTTACTGAAACTGAGAATAGCAACAAGAGTTATGAAATGGATATCAAGGAAGAATATGTTCCCTCGGATGATGCAGATTCACAGAATGAGGAAGGGTTGTTTATAATGAAGAGAGACGGTGATAATGTGACAATCAAAACAGAAATTAAATCAGAGACTGCTACATGTGGCAACAACTGGGAGATAGATAACAAAACAGGAATTGAGGAACAGACTCTGGTTTCAGACTTTTGTTTACAGAACGAGGGAGAACTTCTGGAGAATCCCGTAATGAAGGATAAGAAATACAATGTTGGTCCTGAAGTACAAATAAAAGAGGAGCCGTGGTGGCTGGAAACAGAAACGTCAACTGTTTGTGATGACATTAAGGTAAGTTATGTAGAAATATACTTAAGCTAAACTGTTTTTTGTTAAAAACCTTTAAATTGTGGGTAAATGTTTACAAACTTGGCTGCTCAAGCAAACAAATGAAACATAGTGCAATGGATGCAGTTTTTATTGCTGATTACAATTATGAAAGTTTTATTTGGCGCTCAAGCTTCGTTTTTTACTTGTGAGCAAATTCCGTACTTACAATGCAGCAGTTTTATTTCGCTTATGTGGTATATATTTAGCAAATGTTTATAAACGAGTATAATATATGCTAGACTGATCGATTGATGCATTTACATTGAAATTGTTGCATAATCACTGCCCAAGTTGTAAATATTTCGATAACACAGGACCCTGTTACCACACTCATACATACGCTAACTTAACCTAACACAGGCAAAACTAAAACGAAGCTTGACTGCTAAATAAAACCTACAAAATTGTAATCTGCAATAATAATTTTAACATAAGTACATTAATCATTCTAGCATATATTACACTCATTTATAAACATTTATTTGCTAAATATCTGCCACATACGCGAAATAAAACTTTCAAAATTGTAATCAGCAATAAAAACTGCATCCATTGCAGTATGTTTCATTCGTTTTCTCAAGCGGTAGATTTGTAAACTGTTACCAAATTATGTAATACAAAATAAGTAAAAGTATGAGGTATTTTGTGATTGGTGCAGTATTTTGTCACATGATGTATTCAAAGAGTTGAAAGTAACGATGGTGATAGTTGTTGAAAATAATGTAAAACTTCAGAAACATTTTGTGAAAATAATAGCACAATAGCCTATAATAATGTCAGAAGTTACAATTAGTTGAACATGATATGAAGAATTACGTGAACAGTAAATCAAGTAAGGAGATATTGAGTGATTTGAAGAAGGTAGACAACCAAGTTGTAAAGATGTAATAAAGGTTCAAGCATGTGAACACCATGTGGTGTACAGGAGGGTTGTACAGCATTATGAAACAAAGTCGAAGGTGACGTGTAACGTGGTTCTAGTGGCAATAGCCTGCCTATTTTGGGGTAGTTTCCAAACACAGTAATCATATTACAGGATATGTGCTACAGTATACTGTCTTCACATGTGGACGAGTGATCTGAGAAATGTTTGTAAGTGTGGCCATACCACTTGCATGGGGTGCAGGAATTAAGCGATGTTCATGTCCTCTGTTTTGTGTATGGTCAAGGCCACATTTAACCTGCATACCTGGGCAGGTCATCAACAAGTGTTGTATATCCAGCTCCCGCCACGTGCCACTCTTTCAGTAAACGCTGCATGGTAGATGAAAGCACACCTACAACAATGGAAAATAATTGTGTACAACAAATCCTCTTTCTCTTGCTTTACTGCTATTAACCTCTTGAGTGATGGCCATTTAAACGTCTGCGAGCCGAGAACTGCTAGCATTTAAATTGTTAAATGCGCTTCATATATACACAGCTGTATTTTGTGTAAATATTAAGTTATTTTAATGAAACAAAAACTGGTATAAAACTCGTTATTTGCAGTATAAATGTACGTCATCAGCAAAGTTGAGTTGTATTTACAAAACGTTGAAATGGCACAATTTTGTTTCACTGTGGTGAAAAGTCAACTTTGCTCTGTCGAACACATCTAATATAAGTTCTCGGAAGGATTCAGTAAAGAAACACCCATTGTATGTGTGGCTTATGCGTCAGCATACTGTGTAATAAATCGCTACTGCATGCGTGGTCTCTTGAGTCACCAGAATAGATCAACATTGCAACTTTTGCTTACGCGAGTTTCGTAACTTAGTAGAGTCCGTTTCTTTCTTTGTTGAAATACATACGTATTCTTTCCTGCTTGTAGCTGAAGGGAGAAGTGGTATAAAAAGGTGTTTTTGCACCAACTGGATATAACCATATACAATTGTTTGGGGATTTGGACAGCTCTCTAAACCCACACAGGACAATGACCGACCTTGACTACCGACTATAAATAACTCGCAGCCTAATTGAACAATACCACGTTGGGGGTTGAAAATCCAAAACCCCTGCACCCCTCAGACTTCAAGGAAAACATTATCCTAAAAGGATATCAACAGCAAGACTTCAAGGAAAACATTATCCTAAAAGGATATCAACAGCAAAGAAGTCCCGCCCATCTCGAAAGTGTTTCGTGTGCTGCAAGAAGGGAATTCGCGAATGTGGAGATGTACCTACCCTTGTGTGTTTATCCCTGTTTTGAGGTAAATCACTGCAGAACGAACATATTAAGGTAAGCCAATAAAGTATATAGACCTTACTAAAATGTTTCATAAAGGGAAAATTATAATAAGTTGAGTTGGATAAGGGATAAATAAGGGTTAAATGCTTAAACGCACAGGACGCCCATATCGCTCATCCGCCATTTTAAATGGACATGATTTCACGTCGATATGCCTCAAGAGGTTAAGCAGCCCACAATAATGCAACTGACAGTGACTCATTGTCATCATTCTATCCTTTTAATTTCACCAGAATCAGTAGCCTACCATTTGTGAATGTGAGTTTGTCACTGTGACAGACGTCATCTGTTTGTGTGGATTCCATGCAGAGACAGTGGTAACCGGACACGTGTAGTTCCAAGAATTGACTCTGGGTTCTGCTCAAAGCTAGAAATTGCTGAGACTGCAGTTCCAGCATGAATGAGAACATTCTGGTAATTGTCACAGTGTTATATACGAGTGTGGACAGCAAGTGAATGAGTTGTGTAACAGTCACATTGAGTTAACAAGTGAACTGGTGTTAGTCCTTTGTTACATTAGTAAACGAGTTTATTACTAGATTTTACCATGCCAACTTATTGTTCTGGCTCAAGATTTCATAGACACAGATGGAGCTGTTATTCAACGTAAAGGTGAACCATCCAGCCTTCAAGGGATTCCTTGAATAATACACAAAGATGTCAATGCTGAATGAGAGTACTTTAAGAAAAAACTACATGGAGCCTGTTTACCAAGAAACCATACAAAGAATCAAGGAGAAAGTGTCTGATTGTGCTGTGAGAATCGTGGATGAAACCAGACTCAATGGAACGATATGCTTTGAACATTTTAGTTTTTCCCGTAGCAGGGGAGAAAGTTAAGCCCATGTTGTTAAAAAAAGCTGCAGAAAGCCAATGCCAGTACAGTAATGCAATCAATTATGGACTTTTGTCAAAAACTCTGGCCTGCTGGTATGAAGTTTGATAAACTTCTTGTGGTTACGGACCAGGGTCCATTCATAGTTTCAGCTGTTAACCAATTGAAGCCTTTATTTCCTAAGTTGAAGCATAAGGAACGAATACGACATTGCAAATCAGTTCATCTCTGCCCTGAAGAAGATTCTGCTGAAAGCTCAGAATCGTGTTGTGGTCTACAAGGAAACCACTGGCCTGCCCCTTCCAAATTTCCCTGTCATTACTCATTGGGGATCTTCGATCGAGTGTGCGGCTATGTTGTGTGAGAATTTTGACAAAATTAAAGAGTTTGTGCTTTCTTTGGATCCAGCCAATGCAAGTGCAATTTCCAAGGCACAGCAACTTCTGTTACCGAAGAAAATACACAATTTGCAGACAGAATTGTATTGTGTAAGACTTGAAGCTTTCACTGCGATGATTATTGATTAGAACTTCTCGGGTTACCAGCCGTGTGATGTTGATGAAGTTGCTTGAGCTTTCGGCCATCTGAACTCTGTGGCCTTCATCAGGTGTCCATAGTTACAAGTACCTGACTGCAGCTCAGCTATTAACCTCTTAATGGATATGGGCGTGAAATCACGTCCATTTAAAATGACATGAGCGATATGGGCATGTATACACGCCCTGTGTGCTTAAGCATTTAACCCTTATTTATCCCTTATCTAACTCAACTTATTTTAATTTTTCCTTTATGAAACATTTTAGTAAAGTCTATATACTTTACTGGCTTACCTTAATATGTTCATTCTGCAGTGATTTACCTCAAAACAGCGATAAACACACAAGGGTACGTACATCTCCACATTCGCGAATTCCCTTCTTGCGGCACACGAAACACTTTCGAGATGGGCGGGACTTCTTTGCTGTTGGTGTTATCCTTTTAGGATAATGTTTTCCTTGAAGTCTGAGGGGTGCAGGGGTTTTGGATTTTCGACCCCCAACGTGGTATTGTTCAATTAGGCTGCGAGCTATTTATAGTCGGAAGTCAAGGTAGGTCATTATCTTGTGTGGGTTTAGAGAGCTCTCCAAATTACCAAACAATTGTATATGGTTATATCGAGTTGGTGCAAAAATACCTTTTTATACCACTTCTTCCTTCAGCTACAAGCAAGAAAGTATATGTATGCATTTCAACAAAGAAAGAAACAGAGTCTACTAAGTTACGAAACTCGCGTAAGCAAAAGTTGCAATGTTGATCAATTCTGATGACTCAAGAGACCACACATACAGTAGTGCTTTATTACACAGTATACTGACGCATAAGCCACACATACAATGGGCCGACTACTGTTTCCTTCAGAGAACTTACATTAGATGCGTTCGACAGAGCAAAGCTAACTTTTCACCACAGTGAAACAAAATAGTGCCATTTCAACGTTTTGTAAATACAACTCAACTTTGCTGATGATGTACATTTATACTGCATATAACGAGTTTTATACCAGTTTTTGTTTCATTAAAATAAAGTAATATTTACACAAAATACAGCTGTGTATATACAAAGCACTTTTATAGCCCTGTGCTGGATATTGGGTAGCAGTTCTCGGCTCGCAGACGTTTTAAATGACCATCGCTCAAGAGGTTAAACTGTTAGAAGAACAAGATTTGGAAAAGGAGAAACTGGGATATTCTTACTTCCGTGAGGGAGCATTTAGATGGTTTTGCCAAACACAAACTTGAGTTTAGTCTTCAGAGGAATCCAGACATTGAGGATACCTGCCACATCTTCAGAATTGCCATTCCGAGTGAATGCAAGATTTGCTCCACTGATTTCTGTGGGTGTCGAAAGAAGCTTCAGCATCTACAAAGACATTGTGTCTCCTAATAGAAACAGATTATTATTATTATTATTATTATTATTATTATTATTATTATTATTATTATTATTATTATTATTATTATTGTTGTTGTTGTTGTTGTTGTTATCATCATCATTATCATTGTTGTCCGTGCTGTTGCCTGCCCACGAAGCTGAAGCATTTCTGTCTTAATTTTCCTAAATGCTTGGCTAATTGAAACACATTCTGATTTATGAAACATTCTGTATTCACTAAAGCAAAGAATTAAGTACTTTCGCCATTTCATAGTGAAATGTCAGGAGCTTTAACATTGTATGCATTATTCTGTTACAGAATGACGACCTCCCTCCAGTAAAATCTTCAAGGTAAGACCTGATCCTTTTCAAGTACAAGTCGTCTGTTAATTCTTATATAACTATCACATCACATGTTGTAGCAGATGTGTTCTTGGACTGATACAAATAACAATATCAAATTAATAATTTAAATTTGTTGTATGAGTCCACAAATACTGCAGAAAGCTTATGCGCTTTTAAGAGGATGGATAAAAAACAAACCATATTTTACGTCTGTACCACATACCCATACTGACTGGCACCTAACTTGGCGGTTCCTTGCGCAGAACACAGAGACACGGCTTGTATAGCTGCGTTGCCATATTGTCACATGTGCAGCAAGTTTCTTGTGCCACAGCAAACTTCAGCTAAGTACGTAAATTAATTACAATGAGTTAAAATTTACTAAATATGGAATTAATTATAGGGAAAATGTTTTACACAGAATTTACTTAAAGTTTTTTTTCAAGTAGGTAATTACGAAATAAAAAATGTGTTTTGGGTCGTATTTATTAAAATTACGCATTTCACATAATTATTTTATTTAAATTTTAAACGGTAAAATAGTGTTGAAATACTGAAGCAATTTACCAATGAGTGAAACAATCAATATCCTCTAATGAGGATGTATTTTCAGTTTTCTGTCTCTTGACATACAATGAACAACCAGGCATTTTCATTTTGAGTCTTTTGCTTCTTTCAACGTACAGTGAATAACCATATACTTTTCCATATTTTCAGGGGTCATTGCTTGTGTCCTATCAGATAAAATGTTCTTATAAGCAGTGACTTGCTTTCTAGAAGACTGTAGGTGTTTGTTGCATATATGAAGAGCACTTTTGATATGTTGTTCCAATTGAGATTTCATGGAACAGCCAATTCTTTTACTGCATGCTTGACAGACTTTTCAACTTTTCCGTCGATTATAAAGGTGCTATCTAATTTCATACATGAATTCAACTTGCGGGGTAGTGAGGACGCAACTGGTGCCATTTTACTAAGACTTGCAAGAAACTAACTGCAGTATTATCACCTTGCCTTACTGATGTCCAGCGGCTCAGTTTGTTTCCCCTCAGCTATCATATGCCGACTACCATGACAATGGTAACAATAGTGACAATCAATTTCTCCAGTTCTTGTAAATACCCAAATTGCTAAGAGAAACGTGACACTGGAGCTCAACATTGTCGAGCGGCACCTGCTTTGATATAAGCGGACAACAATCAGAACGAGGCGAGGCGGTTATTATCGCATTCTTGATTTAACTTGCATCCTATTTTGCAGATTGATTTTTGTTGCTTTCAGCAAAGCTTGTGAAAACAGTAGTTTATAATGTGACTACAATATTTTTTAAAAAATAATAAAATTGTAACAAAACCCAGAAAATATGTACATTTTATGTAACATCATTAAAATATGTAGAAACGTGCAAAATATGTTAAATAAAAATTTGTAAGGGAGCCCCAAATGACGTAATTCGCCAGCATTTTTACTTCTCATTGAAACATTATGCAGCATTTAAAATATGTAGTTACATAAAAATCTGGGCTCTACTGATAATATTCCCTCATGGACAATTCTTTTTGCCGTTCTGAGACCTATGGTGCAAGCCTCAGCACATTTGCCAATGCTGCATAATGGCCTGCCTGTCAGCAGACGCCTCTCTTAAAGAAGGAGTGCACTGTATGTGTTATATCCCTCGCTTCTTTGTGCTTCTTTTTGTTTCCTTCCATCATGTACACTAAGTACCATGCATTTATATATTAATTGTAACACACGCACTATCAATGGTGAGCATAGCTTTCTCTATACGAGAGGCAACAACGCACTGAATCCCATTGGTTGACATCATTAGTAAAGGCCACTGCACATCGTATCTCACCCACCAATTTAGCTGCCAGTCAGTATAGAGAAAGTAGTATATTGCCCACAAAAATTCAATATCAAGATATCATAAGCATTTTTAGAAAAAAAAAATGGTTTCTGTGAGAGATAGATCAATCATAATTAAAAAATGAAGTGTGTGATAAATATCACTGTCAGTGTCAAGTCAATAATATGTAATACACAGGTTTTCAAGAAAATTCTCCCTCAAACTGCCTCTAATATTGAAGATTTTTCTGCATTTAGGATAATCCCCACCCAACCCTTGCATTACAATTTGGTAGTTTTATAATTTATAGAATGTCTCTTGACAGCTTCATTTTAAATATTAACAATTTAATGTTTATGTTTAATTTTTATGGAAATAGCCATTTGTTTTTCTCCTAGTGTCATACAAACACTATGATCAAGAACCATGAGAAACTCTTCATCCAATGTATTTTTGATAATCACTTTGTGATGGATATATTTTCTTGCCAAGTATAATCAACAAGAAATTCCTTGCAAAACTACTTTGAGCAGTTGTGCTTAAAGCAAATCTGGAAGTTAATTTAATTTTCAGTGCATGTAACAAACATTGCCTGTATGAGAGGTAGAATCGGAGCTGAAAAATTCAATGCCACAGCTGGGATTTGAACCATAGACTGGCTTTGTGGTTTACTGGGAGAAATACAAATCCCAGCTATGGTATTGAATTTTTAAGTTCCGCTGCTACCTCTGAAACATTGCCCACACACTGTTTGTGTGTTTAAAAACAACAGTAAGTTTGTTGGCATAAACAAATAATAATTGCCTGTTAGATTGTTATTACCATTAATATGTTTAGCATTAAACAATTTGTGTAATTATCTAATGATAATGTATTAGCAAACTTGTTATAATCAAGGCCCAGAAGTTCATGCATTTGCAAGTTTTTTTCCTCTGTTATAATTACAATTCTGATAAGTACATGAATAATGAGTTTATAAGTTTATTAAACCCAGTTTGATGTTGCATATAAATGCATATTTTGACTTTTCTGATAAAAGCATCATATTTCTATCATTTTAATATTTTGTGGCATAAAAGCGTCTTTTTTTATGCAAGATTAAATATGTTGCAATCGTGAACTCAGCAGCTTGTAAACAAACATGTTGGGGAAATGCGACAAAGAAAACAAAAGCGAACTTAAGTAAAACCAATTGGGGCAATGTTTAAGAAACAAAGTAGATCAATTTTCTTCCAATTTATGTGGAGCATTTTTAGCATCAGATTTACTGCTTTGGAAACTTACTGATCCTAATTTGAGAAACTTTCTTCATAAATGTAATAAACTTGAAACACTCCTGGTCCGTACACATAAATTGTACCCCAAATAGAAGCTATACCCAAAATCCCAGCATTGAAAGGCGCAGTCCAGGTAACTTACGGTCAGATACAGCAAGGATGAAAAAAAAAAATCAAACTCGGTCCAAATTTAACTCACTGACTTAGATGTCTGCACTGGTGAGAGGTCAAGCTGAAATTCCCCAGCCAGGACCAAACCCTGGTCTAGCAGGTGGGCTTAACGCAGCACTACTCGCGGTAGCAGGCAGAATTAAGTGTATGAGAATACAACCTAGCGGAAAACTTGTGAATTAATGCAAACAAAAATCTCAAACTCAAAATATGTGCGGTCGCCACAAGTTGGTGTCATTAACAACCAGGAACCAGTATTTTTTTATCTGCGTACTTTTCAGGGCTACGTAAAGCTACTACCTCAAACTCTGTTTGTTTATAGTGAAGTATACGAAGCATGAATTATATTTTCAGGTTTTTCAGAAGATAACTATTTGAATAATATATATTTTAAGTACATTTCTATTGGCGTATTTTTAAGTTTTAAAGCATATTTGCATGCATATTTGGTAACTTTTTAGGGCATGAACTTCCGGGCCCTAGTTATAATGAAAAACATAGCTCCTTTACACAAAGAGCTTGTAACTAAAAGTGTCACTTAATTCTGAGCATGTTCCTATTGTTAGCAAACATATTTCCAGAGTTTATTCGCTGGTTATTATATTAATTGATGCTAATTCCTCTGACATTTCAGGTTATGTACAGAAACAGTTTCTGGTGATGGTGGAAAATCACCATTGTTCTTTGCTGAAGCCTTAGGAAGAGACACTAACTTCTGTAATGGTAAAGATCATCTTGAATATGAGCCTCAGAAGATTTATGTCAAAGAATTGCCAACTGCAGAAGAATATGTTGTCTCAGAACAGTTTGGTAAACGCAGTGATGAGGTGGGAATATTAAGACCTTTACTCTTGGAACAAGAGACTTTGGTTCCCAAGGTTAAACGTCCACACCAATGCAACATTTGTAATAAGAGCTTCACTCACCTGTCATATTTGAAAACCCATCATTTGATTCATCAGGGTAAGAAGCCACACCATTGTGATACTTGTTGTAGGAGCTTTACTGACTCGTCAAATTTGAAAAGGCATAATTTGATTCATGAAGGCAAGAAGCCACACCAATGTAAAACTTGTGGTAAGAATTTTACTCTCTTGTTACATTTGAAAAAACATAATATGACTCATGAGGATAAAAAGCCGCACCAATGTAACACTTGCGATAAGAGTTTTACTGACTTGTCAGCTTTGAAAGCACATAATTTGATTCATGAGGGTAAGAGGCCATATCAATGTAAAACTTGTGATAAGAGCTTTACTCAGTTGTCAACTTTGAAAATGCATAATTTGATTCATGAGGGTAAGAAGCCACATCAGTGTAAAACTTGTAATAAGAGTTTTATTTGGTTGTCACGTTTGAAAAGACATAATTTGGTTCATGAGAGTAAAAAGCCACACCAGTGTAAAACTTGTGATAAAAGCTTTACTCAGATGTCACATTTGAAAAGACATAATTTGATCCATGAGGGTAAGAAGCCACACCGATGTAAAACGTGTGATAAGAGTTTTACTCAGTTGTATAATTTGAAAGTACATAATTTGTTTCATGAGGGTAAGAAACCACACCAATGTAAAACTTGTTATAGAAGTTTTACTCTCATGTCAACTTTGAAGAAACATAATTTGGTTCACGAGGGTAAGAAGCCACATAAATGTAAAACATGTAATAAGTGTTTTACATACTTGTCAACTTTGAAAAGACATGTTTTGATTCATGATGAAAGTGAATATAAATACTCTTGATTTGAGGGAGCTGCTTTTTATGCTGCTGTAATGTATAACCTTTTCAGAATTTAATCAAAAGAAAAGTGAGATTTTTTTTATTTACCCTTCTAAAAAACAAATCAATGGATATACTTCGCTGTGTTTATGGAGTTTAGTATGCTGATTCTCAAGGTATCTCAAACTGTTTTCCTCTCCAGTTCGTCAATCACCGGGACTGTGCGGGTAATTGCTCCTTGTTACTTGAGGATGTGCCTTCGTCCAATTCTCCATTCCTGATTTAAAGCTGTAGAGGTTAAACAGGTTTGTGTTTCAGAAAATAAACCTGCGAAAGACAAGGCTCTAACCCCCGGCAACTAGCATTTCTAAATTTCACAGTAAACGAGGAAGCGCTCTTGGCTATTCTTCACTTGGACATTAGCGCTGTATCATATGGCAGCTAATTTCACAGCAAGGCGGAATTCGTTAGGACCTTTAGAAATGGTTTTAAAATTGCCTTCAGTGGGGAAAATGGAACTATTCGCTGCTATACATGAACAAGAGGACTATGATGCACCCTCGCCGCCACGTGAATGGCAACGCCCCGCAGAAATATCTAAAACTACAGAAGCCAGTCTTCAGAGTCTACACTGACGCGAGCAAAATAGCAGACAATTTTGGAGCTGCAGCAGGGGTGCTCAAAGACGAACTCATCCATCAACTAAAAAACATTGGATGGAACTGCTCAAACAACCAGGCAGTATTGAAAGTGCTAAGAGCTTCAAAACAAAGACCTGACGATAGAAGAAAAGACAGCAGCAGTTTACTCCGACAGCAAAGTAACCTTGGCTACCTTTCTGCACAACTCAGTCGTGGAGGACCTCACAGCCACTGAAACACCTCTGCAACAAAAAGCAATGGAAAATCCACTTCCAGTGGGTTAAAGCTCACGTAGGAATACCTGGAAATGAGATGGCTGATAAACTGGTCAAGATGGAGATGCCAATCGTTTATAATAAGATTTCCAGATCTATGATAGAAGGGAGGACATGGACAGTGGCAGAATAGATGGACCAGTACAGACAAAAGGGCTCTTTGTAAAACCGTCCTCCCCTATATCAACATACCATTTGACGAAAGGATGTTAAAGTTGGAGCCTTACAACCTACTTATGGCTCATTAACCAGTTTAAAATCATTACGTCATTGACAGTTTGTTAGCCATTCATAGACACAGTGTCCTTAGATTACCATCCTCTTCACCAGATCTTAACCCAATAGAGCTTATCTGGGCTGATATAAAACAATGGGTAGCTGGTCAGAACACAACGTTTAAGTTAGATGGTGTGATGAAGCTTTGCCAACAGCATGTTGATGATATTAGCGTGGAAAAGTGGGAAAATGCCTGTCAACACGTTATAAAGCTGGAGGACAAATATATTGAACAAGAAGGCCTGTTTGAAAATGTCAGAGTTTTGTAATCCAAGGTGGTGGATTTAGTGACAGTGAAGGCGAAGAAGAGAATGGACTTTGCCAATTGGGTATAAGAGATCACCACCAACTACCAGCACCATTGTTTAAAATCTCGAATCCCAGTGTCAGGTCAGAGGCACAGCTGTGGTTAACAGCAGCAAGGCGAAAGTAAACCTTCAAATAATATTCTTGTATTTGTAAAACCCGCAAGCTTTGAAAGACGTGCAAGAGTAAGAAGGAAGTGAATCTGTTGTCACAAGGCCATTGGTAAGAATAATGTAGGTATTAAATAAATGCATAATACCCTCAATTAAATCACGACATAACCTGTACTTGTATTACTTGTTCATTTATTTTCAATATAGAATTGTGTTGACGCATGGTATGGACCTGACTAATGTTACTTTTTGCAAATCAACTGTAGTTCGAATCTAGTCTGCTTATGTATGATATTAATCATAAATAGTTTGTGAATACTGAGGCGATATTTTCTGCGTAAGCTCTGGTATGGTTTAATGTAAGTAAGTTTATTTTGTCACTGCCATACAATGGACACGTCAATAGAAAGAAGATACACTTATTTATGCAATTCATGTAAGGAATAAAAGCATTTGTTTATAAGATAATCCTTTAAACAAGTTTTAAATCTGTTTTTGGTATCATTAATACGTTTATCCAGTTCACCAATGGTACTTGCTGATATAGCCATAGACACATCATCAGCATATATTATTAATTTATAGGGCTAGGAAGTTCATGCATTTGCATGTTTTTTCTTAGGGGTTAAAAATGTATGCTTTTACGTTATGTGCACGAATTATGGACTTTTCAGTTATTTGGACATGATTTTATAGTGCATATAACTGCGTATTTTCTTGATTTTGATAAATGCATATTATTTCAATATTGTAGCCCCTATATTGTATATTTTAATCATTTTTATGGTGTTTTTATTATTTTTTCCATCCGAATAATATTTTTCATATTGGTAGTATTGCACATGATGATACAACTCACAAAACTTTCAATATTATAGACCCTATATTGCATATTTTAATGATTTTTATGGTTTTTTTTTATTATTTCCATCTGAATAATATTTTTCATATTGGTAGTATTGCACACGATACAACTGACGAAGATTTCAATATTATAGACCCTATATTGCACATTTTAATGATTTTTATGGTTTTTTATTATTTTTTTCCCATCTGGGTAATATTTTTCATATTGGCAGTATTGCACATGATGATGCAATTCGTTAGGTGGCGAGAACCAATTTTGAGTCATGTTCTCATGTAGTGAATCCCGTTTCCACACTTTCAGTATATGTATGTGCGTAGAGAATAATCAGTGCATTATCTGAGAGGTTTATATTAACAAAGATAAAGTGCAGGTCAACGTTTTGAGCAGCACGATTATAGCAACGCTTGCCTGTCAACCAGCAGTTGTATCGTGGTCTTCAAACGTAACATTATTGTGAACTGATTCCCACAAAATTAAATTAGGCGTATAAAACGTTAAAAAGCTCTTCAAATGCCGAAAATAAAATCAACTTCGAGTGCTAGATTAATTAATTAACAGAAAGGGTTTTCGGGTGATTTAATATCTACAGATAATAGGGTACTGTTTTGTGGAGTGTGTGAGAAAAATGTAGGGAGTGAGAAAAGATTTCAAATAGTTCAGCACATAAACAGCAAAACATAAGGAGAATTTAATCAGAAAACTCGCAAACAAAGAACCTGTTCAAAAACAGCTAGTAGAGTATTTAGGAAGTAGGGTTACTGAATTTTCCTACGGCTTGTGCCAAGCATTTTTAGCTGCTGATATTCTCTTGTTCAAAATTAATAATCCGACATTTAAAAACTTTCTTACCAAGTACACTCGACAACATGTGCCTGCAGAAGGTACACTGCGTAACACTTATGTAGGACATTGTTACAATAACGTTTTGTCAAATATACAAAATCAATTAGCGGATCAGTTTTTAGCAGGTCATTATATGGTAAAATCAGGACAAACTCTGAAATGTATTTTTCCTAACTTAATTCATATAACTTGTTTGGCACACGCTCTTCATCGTATTTCTGAGACAATACGCGATTCTTTCCCATGGATCTCCCTTGCATGAATCACTTACTGTCTTTGAAAAAAACAATATGTGATCTAAGTTCGGTTCCTGATAGCATAGGACAAAAAGTGAAAGTGAATTATGTAATTTCAAAAAATTCTGGTTATAAACAGATGTGCGATATTCGAGACTTCCTGGAAAGAAAACCATCTGTCACACTAAGAGACTTGACTCTCTCTGTGGAGCAGTTAACATCATTTAAATATGCCCCAATAACATCTTGTGACGTGGAGAGAAATTTTTCATGTTACAAAAGTGTTTTGCGAGACGGCAGACGATGCTTTACTGTTGAAAATTTGTGCAAAGTGTTGGTTATGAACTGCAATTTAGCAGTTAATACACTTCTGCTTCAACCTCTATGGAATAAGATAACTTGATTTATTATTTATACTATCTCGTCTTGTCTACTGCAAAGGGACATCAAATGTTTTAATTAAATAGTGCATATTTCTTGGTATATTTTCAAGTTTTTAAGAGCATATTGGCATGCATATTTCAGTGTTTTTTAGGGCATGAACTTCCGAGCCCTATTAATTTATCACTATCAATGTATTGATCCAGATCGTTAACATAAAGTAGAAAAAATAATGGCCCCAAAATGGACCCCTGATGCACACCTATATTCAAAGGGTAGTCCTTTGACGAATGGTTTGACATTTTTATAATCGCTTTGCGACCACTGAGGTATGATAAAATTAAGTTTACAATACAACCTCTTATCTCTAATTTATCTAGTTTGATCATCGAAAAAGTGTTATCAATGCAGTCAAATGTACTGAACAAGTCAAAAAAAAAAAAAAAAAAAAAAACACACACACCAGAAACAAATAAGTTTTTGTCAAGGCTGGAATGAACATGATTTATAAAATCAATACAAGCTGTTTCAATCGATCTACCTTTAGTAAAAACATGCTGGCACTTAGATAAAAGATTATTTGAATTAAAAAAAGTGCACACTTTATTGTGTAATAATTTTTCAGTAACCTTAGAAAATGTGGAAAGTGTGGATATAGGTCGATAATTATTAACATCAAAAGGATCACCTTTCTTAAGAATTGGCGAAATAACAGATTTTCAAATTATCTGGAAAAACTCCAGTTGGAAAGATAAGATTATTGAGATAGACAAGGGGTAACACAA
The DNA here is from genome assembly GCA_030765045.1 of Tenodera sinensis. Classification (NCBI taxonomy): domain Eukaryota; kingdom Metazoa; phylum Arthropoda; class Insecta; order Mantodea; family Mantidae; genus Tenodera; species Tenodera sinensis. Next base: position 545,683 of record JAUKNM010000015.1, read on the forward strand.
TGTCATTGTTTATATATTTTAAAATTCTACTAGTCATTCCATCAATACCTATTGAGTTAGAGGCATTCAAATTATTTATAACATTTAAAATTTCAATTTCATCAACAGGCATAAGTTGCATAGATTTTAAATTAATTTGACCTGTAGTGCAAACATCAAAGTGGTGAAATGGTCCGAGAGTTTGTTCTCAACAAGAGTGGAAAAATGATTAGCAAATTCATTTATAATAAGTGCATTATTTTCAATAAGATCACCATTTATATTTAGTTTAGTAATGTTATTTTTATTAGCTCGTCCAAGTTCAGTGTTTACAACATTCCAAACAGCTTTATTTTTGTTTTTTGAATTATTAATCACTTTGGATACCTACTCCTTTTTAGTTGTCATAATTGTTTTTTTATATTCACGCAACAATGAGTGATAAAGAGAACTAAGATAATCAGATGGAGTGGCCTTTTTGAGATCAAATAGACTTATAAGTTTATTTTAATGATATTCTGTTATCCATTTTTACAGACAGACAGACACAGACACAGACACAGACAGACACAGACAGACACAGAGAGACAGACAGACAGAGAGACAGACAGACACAGACAGACAGAGAGACACAATCCAAAGATTGTTGGTATAACATCAAGACGTGGCCCAGGATCACATGCTAAGATTAAGCTTCTTTGCAAGCTGTGCAAAATAATACTGTCATTTTGTCAAGGAAGTCATTTAAATTTACAAACTTCAGTAAAGAAAGATGTGATAAAACCACTGTTGAAATAAAGAAGCAAGTTTATGGTAAATAGGTGAAACTAGAATTTTGCATTTACAAAATTAGAGGACTTTAGAGTTGCTGAGAATGAGTAGAGAATCTATTAAAAATAATAGGATATTTTATAGTTAGTGATAGGGGATATGTAGCGCATTGACCAAGATACTTAAAATAGATTTGCGCACACTTTGAACGATGTATTGCACTGTTTTACTGTACAAATATTAAGAATATATCTTCAGGAATAATAAGTTACACACATAATATGTAATTTATTTCTGCAAATGTCTTTGAGTTGCATTTTATTGAGACAAGGTGCAGAAAGTGAAGCAATCAAATGAAATTATCTGCAGCTACTTCAACCAAGGGACTATGGGACGCGATTTTTTATAGTTGTCGGTCTGTGCCAAAGTTTCGTTTTTCCGAGAAAAGCCGAAGTACGAAAGACATACTTGATGTCTCTATGTGTACCGGTAATGAAACTGACAGACCATCGACGAACAATAGTAAATCTTTAGGTTGGCAATAGCATAGCGAAACAAGTGCCAGACTAGTTAAGTCCAGGGGGGCCTCTTCCCGCTTCCCGCGCAATCGCCCTTCCTAGAGCTGTCTGCTGATGACGTCACACGGGAGTCTCGCAGTACCGATATTCACACGTGCAGCTTACATTTTACGATACAATTCAAATCCCATCGTACTATCTAAGTATCTCTACTCTACTTTCCTTGTTTTCTGACATGAAATGTCAACGCAGGCGTTTTAATTGAACAAAACAAAGCTCTCATTGTGTTATATTTTGTAAAACAGAAATGAAAATTATCTCTAGGTGGAAGGAACAACCGTGTGCCACATAATCGTGCAATTATTACTTTGTTAAGAGCTTTCAACACGCTTTTTTCACTTTCTTTAGGATTAAGGTTATATTTGCAACGCAGCCCTTACTAAAAGGCCTTTTAATAATGTAATAAACGAAAACAGAATGTGATATTGACATTCTTTCCCTATTAAGACAGTATTTTATTGACTGAGCTGTTTTTCTAAGAATAGCTGTGTGGCCACTCTTTTTCAGCAATATGAAAATGCAGTGCAGAGGAAAATGAAATAAATAACACAATTACGAGAGCTATTATTTTTGAAAATACCAATATACTTGAAACGGAGAGAGAGGGGGGGGGGGGAGAGAAGTTTTGTCTATCGCTTTCAGCTATGAATCCTTTATAATGTATAATGAAATTTTATCTATGTTAACATGAATATATAGAAGGATAAGCGCAAGAGTGAACCAAGAAAATAATTTGTATATAGCACAGCAAATTTTTATCATGGAAATATATGCTGTGCATATTTTAATACATTAAACAACTATAAATAATTTTAGTTATACATACTGCGCGTTTTCATAGATGACCTCAGTGATCAAAACTAGAGAAAATCTGATTTGAGGCTGTAAAATAATGTGATTAATTGCAAATTACGTTTATTTGTGAAATATCATCAACGTATTGTATAATTGCAAGGTAATTCCAGCATCTTGCTCCTTTTCTTTAAAATGGGAAAGAAAATATTGCCCGTATTTCCCGAATGTGAAAGAAGCACTTCATAGCTATACAGGAAGGGTCATTAGCCTTTCGTTCATGTTATACCTGAATTTCAGTACGGTGCACACCCTTTGACAAAACAAAGGTCATTGTATTTCGCTTCCTTTTATCTTTCTGTTTATCTTAAAAGGATAGTCTTTGTTGATGCTACATGTTTGGAAGTACAAGTGTGTGAATTCTTGTTAAAAATGAATGTTTCTAAAAGCAAGTTTAACTGTGCTGTTGCTCAGTGTGGCAATAGAGGGACAAAAACTTCGGGAGTGATGTATCACAGATTTCCAAAAAAATGACAAAGTGAGACGTACGTGGATATCTCGTTGTAAGCGAAGCGATTAGTTCAACGCCAACAATGCTCCAGTGTGCTCCGTGCATTTTCGTCCTGAGGATTATCAACGGGACTTACGGAATGAATTATTAGGATTACCTACAAGGAAAATTTTACGTGCCGATGCGGTGCCGTGTTTGCTGATTCCCAACTGGCATGGTGACACGCTCCCGGGTTCGAGCTCAGAAAACAGCACAAGCACCAGCCAAACTAATGAAAAGGTATGTAATGTCAAAACGTAATTGTTTATTTGGGTATGTTTACTGAAAGTAATATATGAATGTGTCTTATTAAGAGCATATACATATCCTTCTCTTGTTTCTCGTTTGGTTTTGCAATAAAAACTTATATTTCCGGTAATAACTTTAAATGTATTAAGGGTATCATTTCTTACCGTTTCACTATTTTCACTAATCCAAAAGATAAAGCCAGGAAGGTGTGGGTTTTCTTTGATGTTTCTCACCTTTTAAAGTTACTGCGAAACCATTTTCTGGATGATGGTTTGCCGTTAGCGGATGGAACTCAAATGAACAAGAATCTTATAGAAGATCTTTTAGAACTTAAAACAGGGGATCTATCTATAAGCTATCATATCACTCCAGCACATTTAAGTTTAACTGGCAGATCCAGACAGAATGTCAGAATGGCGGCCCAGTTATTTTCTAAAAGAACAGCTCAGGCAATAAAATACTGCCTTAATAAGGAAAAAGAAGGCACTCTCTTTCAGCTAGTAAATGATGCCTTCGATGTTCTGAATTCTAGGATTCCGAAGGACGAGAAAACAATGCTCAGAAGTGGATATGGGCTGAATTTAAGAAGCCAGGAGAATACTCTGCTCCGGTTTATGGATATCGTGAGCGGAATTAGAATTGGGCGTCATAAAGGATTAGTCCAATTTCAGAAGGGCTTCATTACATCCATAAAGTCTCTTCTGGGATGACATGGAGAAATGAAAAAGTTAAACATGTCATATATATTGACCTCTAGGCTTAACCAAGACTGCCTGGAAAACCTTTTCTCCCTTATTCGAGGACTGGGTACATTTTATAACAATCCCTCACCCTTTGAAGTAAGAAACAGAATACGCCTACTGCTTCTTACAGGCAACAACAAAATTCCAATTTCCGATGGAGCATCAGTGGAGGCGATTAATCAGACAAACCAGTCTAAACAAGACTTCGATTGTGACACTCAGTTCTTAGATTTCATTTCTACCGAGCTGTGCATGGGCGTTGCTAAAGAAATTTCGGCACCCACTGAACATGAGGAGGCAATACTACTAGAAGATACGAGTATAAACGATACTTCTGAAATGGAAGATTTTAACACAGACGCTATATAGTATCTTGCGGGTTACATTGCATACAAATGCCGGCCTTTTGACAGTACTTTGGGAAGCAAAGACAGTGACTATAATTTGCCAAAACAAGTGCCACAAGACTGGATTACAGTTATTTCAAAGGGCGAACTTGTTCGGCCGACTGAACAGTGGTACCAAAAGTGACGGAATTTGAAGTTATATTTGCGGGATCCCATGGCTTTAATGTTTCAAAATGTGCTGGAGTGATGAAAGCGCTTACTGGCATGATTTGCTCTAAATTTCCTGAATTGGATGAAAGAATTGTTTCCCTATACGTCAGGACCCGCACTTTCATTAGGATACGGCATTTAAATAAACTAACAAACTGACAAAAACGAACGCGAGGAAGTGTCAGCAGTGGGCGTCAGCTACTTCTTCTGCAACAACATGAGCAAATGTGAGTCTACTTTTAAGATCAAACAATAATTTGTTACTTATTATTTTGACTGTAGTTTCGGTGGCGGTGGTAAAATTGGTTTGTAATTAGTAGAATGTGTTGGTGAACGTTTCTAATGTGTTTTCAGTTAAGGTATCTTTTCTATCACATATCATTGTATTTTTCTACACTTTATTAATTATTGCTTAAGTGTTTACGCACTGGAACTGTCAGTCAATGCTTTGAATGGTATATGTCGAAACGGGTTTGAAGCGCTCTATTGCTGTCTGAAATGCGCGCGCTCTGAGACCTCCGTGTGACGTATCTTGCCGCCAACCAATGGCAGGAATTGTGCCGGAGTGGCCTACCTTCTTTCTCTAGTTACCTTGAGTTAAGTCGTGTTCTGTGGCGCCAGTGGACAAGGCAAGACAGGAGCTTTAAAGGTATGTGTGTGACAGATTAAAATAGTTCATGCTGAAAAAGTAACAGATAAAATATATTTGTGGATGGAAGTAGGAAGAATGAGTGGAGTATTAGGGCCTGTCGACAACTATGACATCAAAGTAGAAATAACATCGCAGTATCGAAATACAGCGCGTGTTGGATTAGGTTAGGGCAGTGTGTGTATATGAGGTGGATGACAGCTTATTTTGAAATGTTTCCGCAACATGTTGGCCGGTAGATCTAGAGGGCAATTTATGGCTATGAGGGTCCTGTGATATGAAATACACTCTGAGTTAGGTCAGGTTCGTAATGTGGGCTCTTCTTTAGATTAGGTCACTTGCCAATTGCCGGCCAGATTCCCACATCCCATATAGCGGCTGGCGCGAGAGATCATCTAGTTGTGTTTTATCACTGACAATACACCTAATTACTATTATTTTGCTCTTCTAATAAGCAAGATAAGAAGGAATTGAAGTGCTCGACTACCTCGCCGCTTTGCCAAGTAGTAATATACACATTTTCCTTCTTTAAATCAACGTTCTGCAGCAATTACTTTATAAGGAAGGTAGTTTGTACAAGAATGAGTAGAGAAGATGATAGGATAGTTGGAACACGATCCAGAATCAGTTGTGAGCATGTGCAGTACGTAAATAGGATTGCAACATGACAAAAATCCAGTCAGAACTGGTTCAGAACCAGTGAAATTGGCTCTTGGACAATAGGAACTGCAAATTAAATTGTGAACTAGTTCTGAGCATGCTCGATTGCGCATGTACGTAAGAAAATGTTGGTATTAGTTCAGAAGCACTTGTTGGAACAAACCTCATGTGAGTGCAGTATGTATCTGTTCATATAAACAGTTGAATACACTGTGCCTTTAGCTGTTAGGAAACTTGAGATTGTCTTTACTCATTGATTTAAATATTACGTGTATGTGTTTTTATATTAATGTAGCCATGAAAGCGTAAGTTGTGAATTTTGTTATGTCACAGGTCTACAGTGAAGATGATTACTCCAAGGTTTGAACTGAAACAGTCTGAGAAGCTCGTAACAGTTATCATATATGCACCTTACGCCAACATAGCAGATACAGAAGTTTATGTAGATGAGCATGACTTCAGGTTTTTTTCATCACCATATTATTTAAGGTAATCTCTTTATAAAGTATTCATATAAACTTACACCAGAGGAAAGAATTTATTTGCAACACTGTATTTACTCGATTATGAGACCCAGCAAGCTTTGCAGACAATTTTAGAAAAAAATATATATAAGAAAATGTTAAACATGTTACTTTGAGACAGGCTATAATTCCTAGAAAAACAGTTTTTCACACTTTCTTTGTTGCTGTACATAAAGATGGATAGCCAAGGACAATGTTTAACTTTCACTTGTTTGTAAAAAAAAGAGAGGAATAGAGTCAACCTTCACTGATTAGTAACTTCAACCCTTCTACCTGCTTTCTTAGTAGTAAAACAAGGTGTTTGGTTACAACTGCAGGAATTTTATTAAAAGTGAGTTATCTTGTATGAGGTGCATCCAGAAAGTAAGTCCTGATTGCGTCCAGAGATGGCACCACCTGTCGGGTCAGTCTGGGTGGCTCAGTTGGTTAGACGCTGGCCTACTATCCCAAGGTCGCGGGTTCAAACCCGGCCCAGGCCGATGGTTTTTAAGTGTAGATTTACTGGCATGTAAAAGAACTCCTGTGGGACGAAATTTCGGCACACCGGCAACGCTGATGTGATCCTGGCAATTGACAGCGTCATTAAACAACAAAATAATTTAAACCACCTGTCGGATAGGAATGCGCAGGAGTAGAGAGGAAGTATGTGGGAATAATGCAGTAAAGTTTGACTGTTGTGATAGCGGTGGTTACCGCTCTCTGCTGGGAGAAAATGACTGTTCTGATATTGTCTCCCAACAACTGCGAGGTTCGTGCTGTCATCTGAAATGTCCAGCAGAGATACATTGTCATATGGACATGACTGTATGGTAAGACAATGTGCAGGACAAACCCATATTCACAACAAAGACTGTAGTGACCGACTTTCCCTTGTGACACCAGACGTATTGGAAAGTGTATGGAAAGCAATTCAGCAAAACTGGCACCTCACAATTTCAGCACTCTCTTCCCAATTCCCCCAGATGTCTTGGGCAGCAAAACATTTCCACGGCGACACTGAGGGGCTGAATGAACTGACTTCATGCCTCTGGACATTGGCGGCAGACTCCTATATCTTGGTGGTGAACCGTTATGATAAATGACTATGTTGAAAAGTAGCCAGTAAATCTATGTAATTATTCCAATAAATATTTCTTGCTTAGTGATGTTTTTGTTCTCTTTATTAGCCGTCGGGACTTACTTTCTAGATGCCCCACATACCTGTTTCTGTTAATGGTGACATAAATTTAAGAAAAGGCTTTGCTATAGGCTTTAAGCTAGATGTTTTGGAATTTGCTGAAAAATATTGTATATGAGCAGTGGGTCAAGAGTATTTGGTACAACTAAATATGATTCATTACGGCAGAAAAAAGTAAAGAACAACATTTCATTTCAGGAAAGTTTAAGTATTGCAAATCTCACACAAATATTAAGGAATATCTCCAAAATGGTTCACTCCATAAAAAATGTATTGGTGTTTTAGCAAGATTTACATTCTTTGTATAGTAACATTTGGTCTATCTCTTACGGTTTACCAGTTATTCAAAATTCATAAAGAATAAACAGGTCTACATAGGCTGTAACCAAAAAATTCAAAATATACATTTCATTTGTCATAAAAATATCTTAAACATATGGCATTTTAATCAAAATCGTTAGGGCCATTTTTGAGAACATAAGCATTTTCAAAAGATTTTCCCTGTAAAGTGTAGTTTAGGGTGGAGGAGTTTTCTTCAAAATTTTTGTGTCACATCCTTGAAAGATACTAAAATTAAATACCAACTTTAGTTATTATTTGTTTATGCCAACAAACTTACTGTTGGTGTTTTTAAACACACAAGCCGTGTGTGGGCAATGTTTGAGAGGTAGAACTGGAACTTAAAAATTCAATGCCACAGCTGGGATTTGAACCACAGACCAGGACATAAAGTACTTGCAATAGTAAGTCACCATTTGGGCAATTGTCTCTGATGTGAGACTGCCTTTGTGGTTTACTGGGGAAAATGCGAACTGGTTTGAGAATTCAATGTCATTCTGGCAGGTTGTCACGTAGCCTAATGGTTAGAGCACCCGCCTGGTAAGCGGAAGGTCTGTGGTTCAAATCCCAGCTGTGGGATTGAATTTTTAAGTTCCAGTTCTACCTCTCAAACCAACTTTAGTTTTTAACCGAGTTTTTGTTTTTATGTTATACTGTTCAGACTCGCACACATAACTTGAACCTTTTTCTAAATGTGGGAGTCATTTGCTGCTTGGCCTGCTTGGTCGGTTCCTTCTGATGAGACTTGCAGGTGCGTTACAGGTCCAGGGAAGTTATTCGAAAATGATGTGGTTTTCTCTTATAAATTGTTTTTGTTCATGTCGATTACATTTCATAATCACTGATCTTTACAATATTTGGTTTTATTTCAATTAAGCAAGGTATAAAAGCTCTTAATTTTTGTTGAAGTTATTCTGTAATTATTTTCGTCTTAATTGCATATGTTTTACAATCTAAACGATGTCGATTCCAATAATAGTTTATTATAGTTTAGACTCAATTTATCCAATAGACCATTTCCTTTTAATAATTTTCGTTGCATAAAATATTGAGCAACAGGTTTATCTTCTTTATGTATGCTTGATATATGTTGCTATGTGTTGTTAAGTGACAGTCTGGGTTCTTCAGCTGTTCAAACCACAGAGCTGTAATGCCAGGGCATTGCCACGCTGTATATCCATAGCATACCAGATATAACAGAGGTGTAATGCCAGGGCATTGTCATGCTGTATATCCATAGCATACCAGATATAACAGAGCTGTAATGCCAGGGCATTGTCATGCTGTATATCCATAGCATACCAGATATAACAGAGCTGTAATGCCAGGGCATTGCCATGCTGTATATCCATAGAGCATACCAGATATAACAGAGCTGTAATGCCAGGGCATTGCCATGCTGTATATCCATAGCATACCAGATATAACAGAGCTGTAATGCCAGGGCATTGCCATGCTGTATACCCATAGCATACCAGATATAACAGAGCTGTAATGCCAGGGCATTGCCATGCTGTATACCCATAGCATACCAGATATAACAGAGCTGTAATGCCAGGGCATTGCCATGCTGTATACCCATAGCATACCAGATATAACAGAGCTGTAATGCCAGGGCATTGCCATGCTGTATACCCATAGCATACCAGATATAACAGAGCTGTAATGCCAGGGCATTGCCATGCTGTATATCCATAGAGCATACCAGGTATAACAGAGCTGTAATGCCAGGGCATTGCCATGCTGTATATCCATAGCATACCAGATATAACAGAGCTGTAATGCCAGGGCATTGCCATGCTGTATATCCATAGAGCATACCAGATATAACAGAGCTGTAATGCCAGGGCATTGCCATGCTCTATATCCATAGCATACCAGATATAACAGAGCTGTAATGCCAGGGCATTGCCATGCTGTATATCCATAGAGCATACCAGATATAACAGAGCTGTAATGCCAGGGCATTGCCATGCTGTATACCCATAGAGCATACCAGATATAACAGAGCTGTAATGCCAGGGCATTGCCATGCTGTATATCCATAGAGCATACCAGATATAACAGAGCTGTAATGCCAGGGCATTGCCATGCTGTATATCCATAGAGCATACCAGATATAACAGAGCTGTAATGCCAGGGCATTGCCATGCTGTATATCCATAGAGCATACCAGATATAACAGAGCTGTAATGCCAGGGCATTGCCATGCTGTATACCCATAGCATACCAGATATAACAGAGCTGTAATGCCAGGGCATTGCCATGCTGTATACCCATAGCATACCAGATATAACAGAGCTGTAATGCCAGGGCATTGCCATGCTGTATATCCATAGCATACCAGATATAACAGAGCTGTAATGCCAGGAACTTGCCATGCTGTATACCCATAGCATACCAGATATAACAGAGCTGTAATGCCAGGGCATTGCCATGCTGTATACCCATAGCATACCAGATATAACAGAGCTGTAATGCCAGGGCATTGCCATGCTGTATACCCATAGCATACCAGATATAACAGAGCTGTAATGCCAGGGCATTGCCATGCTGTATACCCATAGCATACCAGATATAACAGAGCTGTAATGCCTGGGCATTGCCATGCTGTATACCCATAGCATACCAGATATAACAGAGCTGTAATGCCAGGGCATTGCCATGCTGTATACCCATAGCATACCAGATATAACAGAGCTGTAATGCCAGGGCATTGCCATGCTGTATACCCATAGAGCATACCAGATATAACAGAGCTGTAATGCCAGGGCATTGCCATGCTGTATACCCATAGAGCATACCAGATATAACAGAGCTGTAATGCCAGGAACTTGCCATGCTGTATACCCATAGAGCATACCAGATATAACAGAGCTGTAATGCCAGGGCATTGCCATGCTGTATACCCATAGCATACCAGATATAACAGAGCTGTAATGCCAGGGTATTGCCATGCTGTATATCCATAGCATACCAGATATAACAGAGCTGTAATGCCAGGGCATTGTCATGCTGTATATCCATAGCATACCAGATATAACAGAGCTGTAATGCCAGGGCATTGCCATGCTGTATATCCATAGCATACCAGATATAACAGAGCTGTAATGCCAGGACATTGCCATGCTGTATACCCATAGAGCATACCAGATATAACAGCTGTAATGCCAGGGCATTGCCATGCTGTATATCCATAGCATACCAGATATAACAGAGCTGTAATGCCAGGGCATTGCCATGCTGTATATCCATAGCATACCAGATATAACAGAGCTGTAATGCCAGGGCATTGCCATGCTGTATACCCATAGCATACCAGGTATAACAGAGCTGTGATGCCAGGGCATTGCCATGCTGTATACCCATAGCATACCAGGTATAACAGAGCTGTAATGCCAGGGCATTGCCATGCTGTATACCCATAGCATACCAGGTATAACAGAGCTGTGATGCCAGGGCATTGCCATGCTGTATACCCATAGCATACCAGATATAACAGAGCTGTAATGCCAGGGCATTGCCATGCTGTATACCCATAGCATACCAGGTATAACAGAGCTGTAATGCCAGGGCATTGCCATGCTGTATATCCATAGCATACCAGGTATAACAGAGCTGTGATGCCAGGGCATTGCCATGCTGTATATCCATAGAGCATACCAGATATAACAGAGCTGTAATGCCAGGGCATTGTCATGCTGTATATCCATAGCATACCAGATATAACAGAGCTGTAATGCCAGGGCATTGCCATGCTGTATACCCATAGCATACCAGATATAACAGAGCTGTAATGCCAGGAACTTGCCATGCTGTATACCCATAGAGCATACCAGATATAACAGAGCTGTAATGCCAGGGCATTGCCATGCTGTATACCCATAGCATACCAGATATAACAGAGCTGTAATGCCAGGAACTTGCCATGCTGTATACCCATAGAGCATACCAGATATAACAGAGCTGTAATGCCAGGGCATTGCCATGCTGTATACCCATAGCATACCAGATATAACAGAGCTGCAATGCCAGGGCATTGCCATGCTGTATACCCATAGCATACCAGATATAACAGAGCTGTAATGCCAGGGCATTGCCATGCTGTATACCCATAGCATACCAGATATAACAGCTGTAATGCCAGGGCATTGCCATGCTGTATACCCATAGCATACCAGATATAACAGAGCTGTAATGCCAGGGCATTGCCATGCTGTATACCCATAGCATACCAGATATAACAGAGCTGTAATGCCAGGGCATTGCCATGCTGTATACCCATAGCATACCAGATATAACAGAGCTGTAATGCCAGGGCATTGCCATGCTGTATACCCATAGCATACCAGATATAACAGAGCTGTAATGCCAGGGCATTGCCATGCTGTATACCCATAGCATACCAGATATAACAGAGCTGTAATGCCAGGGCATTGCCATGCTGTATACCCATAGAGCATACCAGATATAACAGAGCTGTAATGCCAGGGCATTGCCATGCTGTATACCCATAGAGCATACCAGATATAACAGAGCTGTAATGCCAGGAACTTGCCATGCTGTATACCCATAGCGCATACCAGATATAACAGAGCTGTAATGCCAGGGCATTGCCATGCTGTATACCCATAGCATACCAGATATAACAGAGCTGTAATGCCAGGGTATTGCCATGTTGTATATCCATAGCATACCAGATATAACAGAGCTGTAATGCCAGGGCATTGTCATGCTGTATATCCATAGCATACCAGATATAACAGAGCTGTAATGCCAGGGCATTGCCATGCTGTATATCCATAGCATACCAGATATAACAGAGCTGTAATGCCAGGACATTGCCATGCTGTATACCCATAGAGCATACCAGATATAACAGCTGTAATGCCAGGGCATTGCCATGCTGTATATCCATAGCATACCAGATATAACAGAGCTGTAATGCCAGGGCATTGCCATGCTGTATATCCATAGCATACCAGATATAACAGAGCTGTAATGCCAGGGCATTGCCATGCTGTATACCCATAGCATACCAGATATAACAGAGCTGTAATGCCAGGGCATTGCCATGCTGTATACCCATAGCATACCAGATATAACAGAGCTGTGATGCCAGGGCATTGCCATGCTGTATACCCATAGAGCATACCAGATATAACAGAGCTGTAATGCCAGGGCATTGCCATGCTGTATATCCATAGCATACCAGATATAACAGAGCTGTAATGCCAGGGCATTGTCATGCTGTATATCCATAGAGCATACCAGATATAACAGAGCTGTAATGCCAGGGCATTGCCATGCTGTATATCCATAGCATACCAGATATAACAGCTGTAATGCCAGGGCATTGCCATGCTGTATACCCATAGAGCATACCAGATATAACAGCTGTAATGCCAGGGCATTGCCATGCTGTATATCCATAGCATACCAGATATAACAGAGCTGTAATGCCAGGGCATTGCCACGCTGTATATCCATAGCATACCAGATATAACAGAGCTGTAATGCCAGGGCATTGCCATGCTGTATATCCATAGCATACCAGATATAACAGAGCTGTAATGCCAGGGCATTGCCACGCTGTATATCCATAGCATACCAGATATAACAGAGCTGTAATGCCAGGGCATTGCCATGCTGTATACCCATAGAGCATACCAGATATAACAGAGCTGTGATGCCAGGGCATTGCCATGCTGTATACCCATAGAGCATACCAGATATAACAGAGCTGTGATGCCAGGGCATTGCCATGCTGTATACCCATAGAGCATACCAGATATAACAGAGCTGTAATGCCAGGGCATTGCCACGCTGTATATCCATAGAGCATACCAGATATAACAGAGCTGTAATGCCAGGGCATTGCCATGCTGTATACCCATAGAGCATACCAGATATAACAGAGCTGTAATGCCAGGGCATTGCCATGCTGTATATCCATAGAGCATACCTGATATAACAGAGCTGTGATGCCAGGGCATTGCCATGCTGTATACCCATAGAGCATACCAGATATAACAGAGCTGTGATCCCAGGGCATTGCCATGCTGTATACCCATAGAGCATACCAGATATAACAGAGCTGTAATGCCAGGGCATTGCCATGCTGTATATCCATAGCATACCAGATATAACAGAGCTGTAATGCCAGGGCATTGCCATGCTGTATACCCATAGCATACCAGATATAACAGAGCTGTAATGCCAGGGCATTGCCACGCTGTATATCCATAGCATACCAGATATAACAGAGCTGTAATGCCAGGGCATTGCCATGCTGTATACCCATAGCATACCAGATATAACAGAGCTGTGATGCCAGGGCATTGCCATGCTGTATATCCATAGCATACCAGATATAACAGAGCTGTAATGCCAGGGCATTGCCATGCTGTATATCCATAGCATACCAGATATAACAGAGCTGTAATGCCAGGGCATTGCCATGCTGTATACCCATAGCATACCAGATATAACAGAGCTGTAATGCCAGGAACTTGCCATGCTGTATACCCATAGAGCATACCAGATATAACAGAGCTGTAATGCCAGGGCATTGCCATGCTGTATACCCATAGCATACCAGATATAACAGAGCTGTAATGCCAGGGCATTGCCATGCTGTATATCCATAGCATACCAGATATAACAGAGCTGTAATGCCAGGGCATTGCCATGCTGTATACCCATAGCATACCAGATATAACAGAGCTGTAATGCCAGGGCATTGCCATGCTGTATATCCATAGCATACCAGATATAACAGAGCTGTAATGCCAGGGCATTGCCATGCTGTATATCCATAGCATACCAGATATAACAGAGCTGTAATGCCAGGGCATTGCCATGCTGTATATCCATAGCATACCAGATATAACAGAGCTGTAATGCCAGGGCATTGCCATGCTGTATACCCATAGCATACCAGATATAACAGAGCTGTAATGCCAGGGCATTGCCATGCTGTATACCCATAGCATACCAGATATAACAGAGCTGTAATGCCAGGGCATTGCCATGCTGTATACCCATAGCATACCAGATATAACAGAGCTGTAATGCCAGGGCATTGCCATGCTGTATATCCATAGCATACCAGATATAACAGCTGTAATGCCAGGGCATTGCCACGCTGTATATCCATGGCATACCAGATATAACAGAGCTGTAATGCCAGGGCATTGCCATGCTGTATATCCATAGCATACCAGATATAACAGCTGTAATGCCAGGGCATTGTCATGCTGTATATCCATAGCATACCAGATATAACAGCTGTAATGCCAGGGCATTGTCATGCTGTATATCCATAGCATACTAGATATAACAGAGCTGTAATGCCAGGGCATTGCCATGCTGTATACCCATAGAGCATACCAGATATAACAGAGCTGTAATGCCAGGGCATTGCCATGCTGTATATCCATAGAGCATACCAGATATAACATAGCTGTAATGCCAGGGCATTGCCATGCTGTATATCCATAGAGCATACCAGATATAACAGAGCTGTAATGCCAGGGCATTGCCATGCTGTATATCCATAGAGCATACCAGATATAACAGAGCTGTAATGCCAGGGCATTGCCATGCTGTATACCC
Organism: Tenodera sinensis; assembly: GCA_030765045.1. Lineage (NCBI taxonomy): Eukaryota > Metazoa > Arthropoda > Insecta > Mantodea > Mantidae > Tenodera > Tenodera sinensis. The sequence goes on from JAUKNM010000015.1 coordinate 560,868, forward strand.
ATAGCATACCAGATATAACAGAGCTGTAATGCCAGGGCATTGCCATGCTGTATACCCATAGCATACCAGATATAACAGAGCTGTAATGCCAGGGCATTGCCATGCTGTATATCCATAGCATACCAGATATAACAGAGCTGTAATGCCAGGAACTTGCCATGCTGTATACCCATAACATACCAGATATAACAGAGCTGTAATGCCAGGGCATTGCCATGCTGTATACCCATAGCATACCAGATATAACAGAGCTGTAATGCCAGGGCATTGCCATGCTGTATACCCATAGCATACCAGATATAACAGAGCTGTAATGCCAGGGCATTGCCATGCTGTATACCCATAGCATACCAGATATAACAGAGCTGTAATGCCAGGGCATTGCCATGCTGTATACCCATAGCATACCAGATATAACAGAGCTGTAATGCCAGGGCATTGCCATGCTGTATACCCATAGCATACCAGATATAACAGAGCTGTAATGCCAGGGCATTGCCATGCTGTATACCCATAGAGCATACCAGATATAACAGAGCTGTAATGCCAGGGCATTGCCATGCTGTATACCCATAGAGCATACCAGATATAACAGAGCTGTAATGCCAGGAACTTGCCATGCTGTATACCCATAGAGCATACCAGATATAACAGAGCTGTAATGCCAGGGCATTGCCATGCTGTATACCCATAGCATACCAGATATAACAGAGCTGTAATGCCAGGGTATTGCCATGCTGTATATCCATAGCATACCAGATATAACAGAGCTGTAATGCCAGGGCATTGTCATGCTGTATATCCATAGCATACCAGATATAACAGAGCTGTAATGCCAGGGCATTGCCATGCTGTATATCCATAGCATACCAGATATAACAGAGCTGTAATGCCAGGACATTGCCATGCTGTATACCCATAGAGCATACCAGATATAACAGCTGTAATGCCAGGGCATTGCCATGCTGTATATCCATAGCATACCAGATATAACAGAGCTGTAATGCCAGGGCATTGCCATGCTGTATATCCATAGCATACCAGATATAACAGAGCTGTAATGCCAGGGCATTGCCATGTTGTATACCCATAGCATACCAGGTATAACAGAGCTGTGATGCCAGGGCATTGCCATGCTGTATACCCATAGCATACCAGGTATAACAGAGCTGTAATGCCAGGGCATTGCCATGCTGTATACCCATAGCATACCAGGTATAACAGAGCTGTGATGCCAGGGCATTGCCATGCTGTATACCCATAGCATACCAGATATAACAGAGCTGTAATGCCAGGGCATTGCCATGCTGTATACCCATAGCATACCAGGTATAACAGAGCTGTAATGCCAGGGCATTGCCATGCTGTATATCCATAGCATACCAGGTATAACAGAGCTGTGATGCCAGGGCATTGCCATGCTGTATATCCATAGAGCATACCAGATATAACAGAGCTGTAATGCCAGGGCATTGTCATGCTGTATATCCATAGCATACCAGATATAACAGAGCTGTAATGCCAGGGCATTGCCATGCTGTATACCCATAGCATACCAGATATAACAGAGCTGTAATGCCAGGAACTTGCCATGCTGTATACCCATAGAGCATACCAGATATAACAGAGCTGTAATGCCAGGGCATTGCCATGCTGTATACCCATAGCATACCAGATATAACAGAGCTGTAATGCCAGGAACTTGCCATGCTGTATACCCATAGAGCATACCAGATATAACAGAGCTGTAATGCCAGGGCATTGGCATGCTGTATACCCATAGCATACCAGATATAACAGAGCTGCAATGCCAGGGCATTGCCATGCTGTATACCCATAGCATACCAGATATAACAGAGCTGTAATGCCAGGGCATTGCCATGCTGTATACCCATAGCATACCAGATATAACAGCTGTAATGCCAGGGCATTGCCATGCTGTATACCCATAGCATACCAGATATAACAGAGCTGTAATGCCAGGGCATTGCCATGCTGTATACCCATAGCATACCAGATATAACAGAGCTGTAATGCCAGGGCATTGCCATGCTGTATACCCATAGCATACCAGATATAACAGAGCTGTAATGCCAGGGCATTGCCATGCTGTATACCCATAGCATACCAGATATAACAGAGCTGTAATGCCAGGGCATTGCCATGCTGTATACCCATAGCATACCAGATATAACAGAGCTGTAATGCCAGGAACTTGCCATGCTGTATACCCATAGAGCATACCAGATATAACAGAGCTGTAATGCCAGGGCATTGCCATGCTGTATACCCATAGCATACCAGATATAACAGAGCTGTAATGCCAGGGTATTGCCATGCTGTATATCCATAGCATACCAGATATAACAGAGCTGTAATGCCAGGGCATTGTCATGCTGTATATCCATAGCATACCAGATATAACAGAGCTGTAATGCCAGGGCATTGCCATGCTGTATATCCATAGCATACCAGATATAACAGAGCTGTAATGCCAGGACATTGCCATGCTGTATACCCATAGAGCATACCAGATATAACAGCTGTAATGCCAGGGCATTGCCATGCTGTATATCCATAGCATACCAGATATAACAGAGCTGTAATGCCAGGGCATTGCCATGCTGCCATGCTGTATATCCATAGCATACCAGATATAACAGAGCTGTAATGCCAGGGCATTGCCATGCTGTATACCCATAGCATACCAGATATAACAGAGCTGTAATGCCAGGGCATTGCCATGCTGTATATCCATAGCATACCAGATATAACAGAGCTGTAATGCCAGGGCATTGCCATGCTGTATACCCATAGCATACCAGATATAACAGAGCTGTGATGCCAGGGCATTGCCATGCTGTATACCCATAGAGCATACCAGATATAACAGAGCTGTAATGCCAGGGCATTGCCATGCTGTATATCCATAGCATACCAGATATAACAGAGCTGTAATCCCCCCAGGGGGACCTACTACGGTAGGTCCGGGTTTGGCGCACCCGGGGCCCCGAGCCAACTGACTCCCTCGGTGTGGGCTCCTCTTCGTGGTGAGGGAGTCAGTCAAATCGCCCACCCACGTGTAGGCCGTGCGTGGAGACCCGTGTCGGTGGAAAGGTTTATCCTGGTGGTTGAGGGGTGCGTATCTGAGCTCGGGACAGTTTTTTCTGAATCTGGGGAGGGTGCGCATTTCCGATACACTGCTTTGGTTTCTGCTTCACCTAAACGGGAGGCTAGGGACTAACCCACCCCTAGTCAATCGGCCAGGACTAGGTATTGCACCGAACTCCAGGGTGAGTGGGACGGCGAGCCCGCTATATCCCCTGTGTAGCCCTGTCATCCCAGTGGGATGACCCCTTGTTGGGCTCCGTGGTGGGTGGGGAGCACTGGGGGATGAAATTTATAGCCTTTTTTCTATGGCACACCAAAACATTAAAAGAAAACGACAGGTTAACGATGAAAAAGAGGTATGCGTAGCGTCCACAGCTCGTTACCTAGTAATCAATAGGACGGAAGAGGGACAGTCTTTTTTGAAGGTGAACCCGTTTGTCATCCAATTAGGTCTAGATAAAATAGCCGGTCCAGTCAAGTCATGTACCCGTATTCGATCAGGATCACTACTTGTTGAAACTTACACGTCCACCCAGTTCGACAAGTTGCTGAAGGCAAAACTACTCCACGGATACCCGATCCGTGTCGAGAAGCACCGGAGCCTTAACTCTTCCAAGGGCGTCATTACCACCCACTTGTTGGACGGTATGCCGGAGGAAGAGATTCAGGGTTACCTGGCTGATCAGGGAGTAACCTCTGTTTCTCGAGTCCGAACAAAGCGTGACGGAGCGCTAGTAGATACCCGTACGCTTTTTCTTACCTTTGACCGACTCGATCTCCCTCCGAAGATAAAGGCTGGCTATGAGGTCATTAACGTTCGACCGTATATCCCCCGCCCTATGCGGTGTTTCCAATGCCAACGATATGGCCATACTCAGACCTCTTGTAAAACCTCTGTTCCTGTTTGTGTCACCTGTGGCAAAGATGCCCACGAAGGAGCGTGTCCATCTGCTCCTAGCTGTGTTAACTGTAGAGGTGCCCATCCGGCGACTTCCCGCGATTGTCCACGTTACCTGGACGAGAAGGCTATTCAAGAGCTGCGGGTCAAAGAGCGCTTATCGTTCTCTGAGGCCCGCAAACGCCACCTTGCTCGGCAGCCGTCGATACTCAAATTTGGTACTTTTAGTTCAGTAGTGTCCACCCCAGTACCAAAGCGGGATGTAGGTACTCAAACCTCCCCTATAGCCAGCACCACCAACACACCTTCTCGTGCACCATCCACAGCTACAGCCTCAACCAGTACCAGCTCCAAGACTATCCCTACTAGCCCTCAAACCCGTAAGTTCCGAATTGAACCTAAACGCAGTGACTTTCTCAAAGACCCAACGACCTCTGCCAGTGGGAAGTGTGCTCTTCCTGCCACTTCCCCCTCTCCTCCCCGGCGCTCATGCTCTCAGGACACCAGAGGGCGTAGTCGGGTGCCACGGGTCTCACCAACTCCCGTTACCGTAGGCAACCGGTACACAGTCCTATCTTCTGCTACTGGTGACACAGAGCCTCTTCCGTCCGAAGAGCCCATGGAGCAAGAACCACCTGCTCCAAAGAGCCCTAGCCCCACGCGCTGCCAGAAGGGCAAATTAAAGCGCCAACCGTCGGTCAAGTGACCCTAGACGACAGCTTATCCCATTTGTCCTAGGATGTCCATTATTCAATGGAATATACGTGGCATACGTGCGCGTAGAGCTGACTTAACATCAATTTGTAATTCGCTGTTCCCTACTATTCTGTGCCTGCAGGAGACCAAGCTTCGCCAGCAAGACTCTTTCACGTTTTCTGGGTTTATTCCGGTGCGTTATGACCTCCCACCGGAACCCGGTACTCCTGCACATGGAGGTGTCATGCTCCTCGTTCGCAACGACGTTTTTTACCAGCCAGTCATGCTCACCACTCCATTGCAAGCTGTTGCTGTTACTCTGAGATTACCTGGCTTTTCTTTTACTCTCTGTTCCCTTTATCTACCGCCTTGCTCCCCCTTCGCTATAGGGGACCTGTCCCATCTAGTGTCCCAGCTCCCAACACCCTATCTTCTCTTGGGAGACTTTAATGCCCACCACCCTCTTTGGGGTTCACCTCGGGCGTGCGCAAGGGGGACCGTCCTAGTCGATTTTTTCACACAGAAATCTCTGTCTCTTCTAAACACTGGTGAACCTACTTTCCTTTCTGATTCTACTGGCACTCTCTCCCACCTGGACCTCTCAATTTGCTCAGCTCAGCTTGCACATCGTTTTGAGTGGAACGTCGTCTCTGACACCTTCTCCAGCGACCATTTTCCATGTAGTATCAGCTTCCTGTCGCACCACGTATCTTCGCCACGTGTACCATCCTGGCGACTGAACAGAGCGAACTGGCCCCTTTATACTCGTTTGGCTGTTTTTGACGATCGCTTCTTCGCAGACATTGACCAGATGGTGGCCCACCTCACATCCGTCGTTGTTGCCGCGGCCGAGCGTGCCATACCTCGGTCGTCTGGGCACCCGAGACGTTTGCCGGTCCCTTGGTGGACCGACGAATGCCGAGCGGCCGTTCGTGCGCGACGGGCGGCTTTGAGGGTGTTTCGGCGCCACCCTACACTTGAGAATCTGGTCGCTTTTAAGCGATCTCGCGCCAGAGCTCGTCGCATCATCCAGGCGAGTAAGAGGACATCCTGGCTCCGTTTTGTTGAGTCATTTAATCCATCCACGCCCTCCTCTGTCGTTTGGGATAAGCTTCGCCGTGTGGCCGGCAAAGCTTTGTCGGTTACCGTACCTGGCCTACGGATCCAGAACACCACCATTGTTTGCCCTAGAGCTGTCGCTGACACTCTGGGCAACGCCTTTGCTGATGTGTCAGGCTCTTCACACTACCACCCGGATTTTCTACCCATCAAAAATAGCGTGGAATCTCATAACCTTTGCTTTAACTCTACCAACCGGGAGAGTTACAACGCCTTTTTCACCATGCCGGAGTTGGAGCGGGCCTTGGGCTCCTCCAAACCCTCCGCTCCTGGGCCGGATGGTGTCCATCTTTTAATGTTGCAGCACCTGTCATCAGCTGGCAAACTCTTCCTCTTAGATGTGTATAACCGTATGTGGCGTACAGCAGCATTTCCATGTGCTTGGCGCGAAGCCACCATCGTCCCGATTTTAAAACCTGGGAAGGATCGCCATCTACCTTCCAGCTATCGTCCGATCTCCCTCACCAGTGTGATCTGCAAGGTGATGGAGCGCATGATCAACGGACGATTGACGTGGTGGCTTGAATCCCAACATTTGCTGTCCAATGTTCAGGGCGGTTTTCGTCGCTTCCGTTCAACGGTCGACCATTTAGTCTCACTATCCACGCACATCATGGACGGTTTTCTGAGGAAGAGCCAAACGGTTGCTGTATTTTTCGATCTAGAGAAGGCCTATGACACGTGCTGGAGGTATGGCATTCTTCGCACCCTCCATAGATGGGGCATTCGTGGCCGACTGCCCCTTTTTATTCGGGAGTTCATTCGGGATAGAGTCTTTCGCGTACGGGTGGGTTCAGTTTTATCTCGTGTTTTTAATCAAGAGAACGGAGTACCGCAGGGCTCGGTACTCAGCGTCACACTATTTGCTATTGCCATCAATCCCATTGTGGAGTGCGTTCCTGCTGGTGTGTCATCTTCCTTGTTTGTGGATGACTTCGCCATTTACTCTAATTCTCGGCGGACTCATCTTCTTGAGCGGCGCCTCCAACTCTGTCTTGATCGCCTCTTTATTTGGAGTGTGGAAAACGGCTTTAGGTTCTCCGCCGAGAAGACCGTCTGCGTGAACTTCTGGCGCCGGAAGGTCTTTCGCCCGCCTTCTCTTCACCTCGGTCCAGATGTTCTCCCTTTTGCAGACGAGGCGAAATTTTTGGGATTGGTGTTTGACAGGAAGCTTAGCTGGTCCTCTCATATATCATATCTGAAGGCCAGATGTGACCGTTCTCTTAGTGTTTTACGTGTTTTAAGTGGCACATCATGGGGAGCTGATCGGACTGTTCTTTTAAGATTATATCGTTCTTTGGTCCGATCTAAACTTGATTACGGTTGTATTGTGTATTCATCAGCTCGGCCGTCCGTTTTAAAACGTCTTGATCCCATTCACCACCGTGGTATACGACTGAGTATTGGCGCCTTTCCTACAAGCCCGGTTCTCAGCCTATGTGCGGAAGCTGCGGAACCCCCGCTTTCTTATCGGCGGGATGTTCTTCTCTGCAACTACGCTTGCAGACTTTCTAGTCTGCCAGAACACCCGTCTTTTAGTTCGTTTTTTAATGATACTTTGGACCGCCAATACTCATCGAGCTCCCTGGCCCTGCTCCCTCCTGGCGTTCGATTTCGTTTATTGCTTCGGCTGTTGGACGTAGATTTACCGGCGACATATCCCAAGGGAGAAACCCGATTTCCCCCGTGGCTTCGTCCGGTGACGCACATTGACCTAGGTTTGCTGTCCATGCCGAAGTCGTCGACGCCAGATTCAGTTCTTCGTTCGGCCTTTTTACACGTGCAGGCGCAGTTAGGACCCGGTACTTTTATTTACACTGATGGCTCCAAGGACGATCGGGGAGTAGGATGTGCTTTTATTCATGGCCGCGAGAGTTTTAGATTTCGTCTTTTACCGCAGTGCTCGATTTTTACGGCAGAGCTTTTTAGTATTTACCAAGCTCTTTTATATGTTCATCGGCAGGCCTTCCGGCGCTGCATTATTTGTTCTGATTCTTTAAGTGCTCTTGAAAGCCTACGGACGCTGTACAGTTACCATCCCTTGGTGCAGCGTGTCCAGGACTACCTTCATGCCCTCGCCAGTGCTGGCACTATCGTCTCCTTTGTGTGGGTACCTGGACACGTAGGCTTGCAGGGAAATGAGGCTGCCGATTCTGCGGCAAAGGCAGCAGTTTTAGCACCCAGGATTTTTAGCTCTTCCGTTCCCTCTGACGATTTTGGCGCCTTTTTACGTCAGGCCCTCCTCTCACGGTGGAGTGGTACCTGGCATGATGTTCAGGGGAATAAACTTCGGGAGGTGAAATCGCTCCCTGTTACCTGGAGGACTTCCTCGCGTGCCTCCCGCCGCGAGGAAGTGATTTTAGCTAGATTGCGTATCGGGCACTGCCGTTTTAGCCATGGTCACCTTTTATCCTCTGACGCTGCACCACTCTGTGCTCATTGTCATGAGCCTCTGACGGTGCGGCATGTTTTAATTCAGTGTCAGCATTCAAGCCAGCTCCGTGACTCACTGGGCCTGCCAGCCACCCTGGCTGAGGTGCTGGCAGACAATACAGGTGCTGTGGAGCGTGTGTTACGTTTTATGCGTTTCAGCGGAATGTGCTCTCGTGTATGACTGATACGGATCATTTGTGTTTTTATATTTGGGTGATGATGCGAGATTTTATCAATTAATGTGATCCTGCGCTTCCGTTTTCGCTAAATGTGCAGTTGCTGACACTATTGGTGACGGTTTTAATGTTTTTATTGTTTTTAGTTGTAGACGTGATTGTCTAGTTTTTACTCTTTAATGCTTTTAGTGTTGTTTGGGCGCTAATGACCATAGCAGTTGAGCGCCCTAAAGCCATATTCATTCCAGAGCTGTAATGCCAGGGCATTGTCATGCTGTATATCCATAGAGCATACCAGATATAACAGAGCTGTAATGCCAGGGCATTGCCATGCTGTATATCCATAGCATACCAGATATAACAGCTGTAATGCCAGGGCATTGCCATGCTGTATACCCATAGAGCATACCAGATATAACAGCTGTAATGCCAGGGCATTGCCATGCTGTATATCCATAGCATACCAGATATAACAGAGCTGTAATGCCAGGGCATTGCCACGCTGTATATCCATAGCATACCAGATATAACAGAGCTGTAATGCCAGGGCATTGCCATGCTGTATATCCATAGCATACCAGATATAACAGAGCTGTAATGCCAGGGCATTGCCACGCTGTATATCCATAGCATACCAGATATAACAGAGCTGTAATGCCAGGGCATTGCCATGCTGTATACCCATAGAGCATACCAGATATAACAGAGCTGTGATGCCAGGGCATTGCCATGCTGTATACCCATAGAGCATACCAGATATAACAGAGCTGTGATGCCAGGGCATTGCCATGCTGTATACCCATAGAGCATACCAGATATAACAGAGCTGTAATGCCAGGGCATTGCCACGCTGTATATCCATAGAGCATACCAGATATAACAGAGCTGTAATGCCAGGGCATTGCCATGCTGTATACCCATAGAGCATACCAGATATAACAGAGCTGTAATGCCAGGGCATTGCCATGCTGTATATCCATAGAGCATACCTGATATAACAGAGCTGTGATGCCAGGGTATTGCCATGCTGTATACCCATAGAGCATACCAGATATAACAGAGCTGTGATCCCAGGGCATTGCCATGCTGTATACCCATAGAGCATACCAGATATAACAGAGCTGTAATGCCAGGGCATTGCCATGCTGTATATCCATAGCATACCAGATATAACAGAGCTGTAATGCCAGGGCATTGCCATGCTGTATACCCATAGCATACCAGATATAACAGAGCTGTAATGCCAGGGCATTGCCACGCTGTATATCCATAGCATACCAGATATAACAGAGCTGTAATGCCAGGGCATTGCCATGCTGTATATCCATAGCATACCAGATATAACAGAGCTGTAATGCCAGGGCATTGCCATGCTGTATATCCATAGCATACCAGATATAACAGAGCTGTAATGCCAGGGCATTGCCATGCTGTATATCCATAGCATACCAGATATAACAGAGCTGTAATGCCAGGGCATTGCCATGCTGTATACCCATAGCATACCAGATATAACAGAGCTGTAATGCCAGGAACTTGCCATGCTGTATACCCATAGAGCATACCAGATATAACAGAGCTGTAATGCCAGGGCATTGCCATGCTGTATACCCATAGCATACCAGATATAACAGAGCTGTAATGCCAGGGCATTGCCATGCTGTATATCCATAGCATACCAGATATAACAGAGCTGTAATGCCAGGGCATTGCCATGCTGTATACCCATAGCATACCAGATATAACAGAGCTGTAATGCCAGGGCATTGCCATGCTGTATATCCATAGCATACCAGATATAACAGAGCTGTAATGCCAGGGCATTGCCATGCTGTATATCCATAGCATACCAGATATAACAGAGCTGTAATGCCAGGGCATTGCCATGCTGTATATCCATAGCATACCAGATATAACAGAGCTGTAATGCCAGGGCATTGCCATGCTGTATACCCATAGCATACCAGATATAACAGAGCTGTAATGCCAGGGCATTGCCATGCTGTATACCCATAGCATACCAGATATAACAGAGCTGTAATGCCAGGGCATTGCCATGCTGTATACCCATAGCATACCAGATATAACAGAGCTGTAATGCCAGGGCATTGCCATGCTGTATATCCATAGCATACCAGATATAACAGCTGTAATGCCAGGGCATTGCCACGCTGTATATCCATGGCATACCAGATATAACAGAGCTGTAATGCCAGGGCATTGCCATGCTGTATATCCATAGCATACCAGATATAACAGCTGTAATGCCAGGGCATTGTCATGCTGTATATCCATAGCATACCAGATATAACAGCTGTAATGCCAGGGCATTGTCATGCTGTATATCCATAGCATACTAGATATAACAGAGCTGTAATGCCAGGGCATTGCCATGCTGTATACCCATAGCATACCAGATATAACAGAGCTGTAATGCCAGGGCATTGCCATGCTGTATATCCATAGCATACCAGATATAACAGAGCTGTAATGCCAGGGCATTGCCATGCTGTATACCCATAGAGCATACCAGATATAACAGCTGTAATGCCAGGGCATTGCCATGCTGTATATCCATAGCATACCAGATATAACAGAGCTGTAATGCCAGGGCATTGCCATGCTGTATACCCATAGAGCATACCAGATATAACAGCTGTAATGCCAGGGCATTGCCATGCTGTATACCCATAGAGCATACCAGATATAACAGCTGTAATGCCAGGGCATTGCCATGCTGTATATCCATAGCATACCAGATATAACAGAGCTGTAATGCCAGGGCATTGCCATGCTGTATATCCATAGCATACCAGATATAACAGAGCTGTAATGCCAGGGCATTGCCATGCTGTATACCCATAGCATACCAGATATAACAGAGCTGTAATGCCAGGGCATTGCCATGCTGTATACCCATAGAGCATACCAGATATAACAGAGCTGTAATGCCAGGGCATTGCCATGCTGTATACCCATAGCATACCAGGTATAACAGAGCTGTAATGCCAGGGCATTGCCATGCTGTATACCCATAGCATACCAGATATAACAGAGCTGTAATGCCAGGGCATTGCCATGCTGTATACCCATAGCATACCAGATATAACAGAGCTGTAATGCCAGGGCATTGCCATGCTGTATACCCATAGCATACCAGATATAACAGAGCTGTAATGCCAGGGCATTGCCATGCTGTATATCCATAGCATACCAGATATAACAGCTGTAATGCCAGGGCATTGCCACGCTGTATATCCATGGCATACCAGATATAACAGAGCTGTAATGCCAGGGCATTGCCATGCTGTATATCCATAGCATACCAGATATAACAGCTGTAATGCCAGGGCATTGTCATGCTGTATATCCATAGCATACCAGATATAACAGCTGTAATGCCAGGGCATTGTCATGCTGTATATCCATAGCATACTAGATATAACAGAGCTGTAATGCCAGGGCATTGCCATGCTGTATACCCATAGCATACCAGATATAACAGAGCTGTAATGCCAGGGCATTGCCATGCTGTATATCCATAGCATACCAGATATAACAGAGCTGTAATGCCAGGGCATTGCCATGCTGTATACCCATAGAGCATACCAGATATAACAGCTGTAATGCCAGGGCATTGCCATGCTGTATATCCATAGCATACCAGATATAACAGAGCTGTAATGCCAGGGCATTGCCATGCTGTATACCCATAGAGCATACCAGATATAACAGCTGTAATGCCAGGGCATTGCCATGCTGTATACCCATAGAGCATACCAGATATAACAGAGCTGTAATGCCAGGGCATTGCCATGCTGTATATCCATAGCATACCAGATATAACAGAGCTGTAATGCCAGGGCATTGCCATGCTGTATATCCATAGCATACCAGATATAACAGAGCTGTAATGCCAGGGCATTGTCATGCTGTATATCCATAGCATACCAGGTATAACAGAGCTGTAATGCCAGGGTATTGCCATGCTGTATATCCATAGCATACCAGGTATAACAGAGCTGTAATGCCAGGGCATTGCCATGCTGTATATCCATAGCATACCAGGTATAACAGAGCTGTAATGCCAGGGCATTGTCATGCTGTATATCCATAGCATACCAGATATAACAGAGCTGTAATGCCAGGGCATTGCCATGCTGTATATCCATAGCATACCAGATATAACAGAGCTGTAATGCCAGGGCATTGCCATGCTGTATATCCATAGCATACCAGATATAACAGAGCTGTAATGCCAGGGCATTGTCATGCTGTATATCCATAGCATACCAGATATAACAGAGCTGTAATGCCAGGGTATTGCCATGCTGTATACCCATAGCATACCAGATATAACAGAGCTGTAATGCCAGGGCATTGCCATGCTGTATACCCATAGAGCATACCAGATATAACAGAGCTGTAATGCCAGGGCATTGCCATGCTGTATACCCATAGCATACCAGGTATAACAGAGCTGTAATGCCAGGGCATTGCCATGCTGTATACCCATAGCATACCAGATATAACAGAGCTGTAATGCCAGGGCATTGCCATGCTGTATACCCATAGCATACCAGATATAACAGAGCTGTAATGCCAGGGCATTGCCATGCTGTATACCCATAGCATACCAGATATAACAGAGCTGTAATGCCAGGGCATTGCCATGCTGTATACCCATAGCATACCAGATATAACAGAGCTGTAATGCCAGGGCATTGCCATGCTGTATACCCATAGCATACCAGATATAACAGAGCTGTAATGCCAGGGCATTGCCATGCTGTATACCCATAGCATACCAGATATAACAGAGCTGTTTTACCTTACTCGTAATTCAACATAGTTTAACACCAATTGAGGCCCTTAGAATAGCAAAGGCGTATGCGCCAAAAGCTAGTTTTGAGAAAAATGCGATTGAAGTTTTACTATGCAGTACGTATTAAAATCATCTATAGAGAGATTAAAAATTGCTCAGATGTGAAACTAATGCATTAATACTGTTAATTACGAATGTAAAATGTTATTTGGCATGTACTTAAGATTTCAGTAGGTTAATTTCATCAACAATATAATTCAGATAACGTATGCTTTCATGCACGTTATAACCAAAATGCCTACTTGTAAAGTTAGCATTTTCAAGCAATACTCATACTAATATTGGTAAATATTTGTTTTAATACTAACAAACAATACTTCTAAAGTGAATATAAAGAAGCAAGTTAACAAAAGTATGGCTAGGTCACTGAAGATGTTAAACTGCTGTGCTGTGCCGTGAGGAACCAGAGTAAGTTAGCAATGTGAAGTATCGTCACCCGCTGCTGCCTCTTCTTCTACCTCTGGTTGTGCCTTTACTACATGTTTGCTTTTCTAACTTACTTGTTCTTCACCTGTATTTCTTTTCTTCTTGGCCATATGCATTTTCCATTGGTTTATCTGCATGTGGCACTTTCTGGGAAGACTTACATGGTGAGAAATAGAATCACTGTGTCACTCATAGTGCCTAATAAAAGTAAATCACTACGCTAAATGCACTAAAGGTTTGTTCAATGGTATTGTTAGTAAACAACACAACTCTAGAAACATAATGCTAAACAGAAGTTAAACCGAGAGCTGCAAGCCACTCAAACATGTTACAGCTTTCTTTAAAAGCAACAGACTAAACTAAAGAAATACCCCGCACAGGCAGGAGTACATCTAGGCAAAAGTTATTTACAAAACCGCAAAAATGTTTGAAAGGTTGAGGAATAACTATTTATGAGGGGTAAAGACCTGGAAATAAACAGTACCCTCTTATAAGTGATTTATTGATATATTCTGTTAAAGAGCAGCTGTCACAGCATAGCAGCCGACTCCGGTTGGCAGGTTGGCTCATACGCCTTTGCTATTCTCGAGATTTGGCTGAAGCACGTTAGGTCCAACACCATACTGTATTCAAATGGAGAATTCGTTCATGTCTAGGGCGTGTCAAACATGCACAATTAACAGGCGTTACAGAGTAGGCTTCATACTATATGTTGCAAGAAAAACATGCCCTTGCTATTCTAAGCACCTCAATTATGAACTAAGAACTCATAAATTATAATAATAGAATTAAAATGCAACAAAAATTATGAATTCTGGGTGTGAACTAACATTATTGCCACATTAATTTCAGGTTGTGTTTACCAAGAGCAGTGGTGGAGACAGATTCTTCACAAGGTACTTATGATGCTGATGAGGGGAAATTTGTGATAGTAGTAAACAAACAGACAGAAGGAGAACACTTTCCAGACCTGGACCTGATAACGTCACTTCTTGCACCACCTAAACGACAGCACAGCAACTCTCCAGGCATTGAAGTTCTGTGTAAGTGTTGCAACATCTGCCTCTTAATTTATGTTTAACAGTATTAGGAACTTAACCACTTAATCCATAGTGGCCAAACTTATTTTAAACTTCACTTCAATCATTTTTGAATGTATCTGTTCCACAACACATAGGAACACACCATTGCCATTTTGAATAATGGACTGATACCAAACTCCCCCACGGGGACCTACTATGGTAGGTCCAGGTTTGGTGCACCCGGGGCCCCGAGCCAACTGACTCCCTCAGTGTGGGCTCCTCTTCGTGGTGAGGGAGACAGTCAAATTGCCCACCCACGTGTAGGCTGTGCGTGGAGACCCGTGTCGGTGGAAAGGATTATCTGGTGGTTGAGGCGTGCATATTTGAGCCCGGGACAGTTTCCGATACACCGCTTTGGTTTCTGCTTCATCTAAATGGGAGGCTAGGGACTAACCACCCCTAGTCAATCAGCCGGGATTAGGTATTGCACTGAACTCCAGGGTGAGTGGGACGGCGAGCCCGCTATATCCCCTGTGTAGCCCTGTCATCCCAATGGGATGATCCCTCGTTGGGCTTCGTGGTGGGTGGGGAGCACTGGGGGATGAAATTTATTTAAAGCTTCTATGTCTACAAACACACCGAAGAGACGACAAGTCAACGAGGAAAAAGAGGTCACCGTAGTGTCAGCAGCTCGGTACCTAGTTATTAGTAGAATGGAAGAAGCTCAGAGTTTTCTGAAAGTGAACCCCTTCGTCATCCAGGCAGACCTTGATAAAATAGCAGGTCCTGTTAAGTCTTGCACCCGACTTAGAAGTGGTTCACTGCTGATTGAGACTTTTACAGCCACTCACTTCAACAGAAAGCCAAACGCGATGGTGCGCAGGTGTCTACCTGTACTCTCTTCCTTATGTTCGATCGACTTGATCTCCCATCGAAACTTAAGGTGGGGTACAAGGTTATAAATATTCGACCATATATACCACGCCCAATGCGTTGTTTTCAGTGCCAATGCTTTGGTCACACTAGGGTATCTTGCAAACTTGCTACGGCTGTTTACACTATGTGTGGAAAGGATGCCCACAACGGAGCTTGTTTAACTGTTTGATGTATAAATTGTAGGTGTCACCATCCAGCGACTTCCCGCGATTGCCCACACTTTCTGGACGAGAAAGCCATCCAAGAGCTGCAGGTGAAAGAGTACTTATCTTTCAATGCCTTCTGGTTCTGCCGCTTCCAAAATAATATCTGTTGGTACTGAGCCTCGTAAATTTAAAATGCAGCCAAAGCGCACCGACTTTTTGAAAGATCCTAAAACCTCAGGCAGTGACCAATGTACTTTAAAAGCTAGTTCTCCTTCACCTCCTCGGAGATCCATATCTCAGGATGCCCGGGGGTGCAGTCGAACTAAGCATCACTCTCCTCATTTGACTATGGGCAATCCTTTTGCAGCACTGTCTTCCCTCTCCGGTGCTGCTGAGCTTCTTCCCTTGGAAGAACCAATGGAGGAGCCTCTACCTCCTGCAAGCCCTGGCCCCACACTCCAGGTGAAGGCCAAGTTGAAGCGCCAGATGCAGCCCAAGTGATTTTAAGCAGTGCACTCTCTTTCCCTCCGGATGTCCCTCGTTCGGTGGAATACATGTGGCGTACGCACACATAGAGCCGAATTACAGCTTTTAACCAAATCGCTAGTTCCTATTGTCTTGTGCTTACAAGAGACCAAACTTCGCCCACAGGACCTCAAACATTGCCCACACACGGCTTATGTGTTTAAAAACAACAGTAAGTTTGTTGGCATAAATAAATAATTATTATTACAATTTACTTACTATGAACTGGTGAGTTATTCAACATAAAGTTAAATTGATTTTAGATATCCACTCACCTATGTGAAAATTGTTGCATTCGTTGAATTTTTCTATTTAGTAAAATGCTTTCTTTCTTAACTGTTTATACAGAGTTGTTTTTAATTTTAAAATACATGGTGAGGTGGCATGACCTGGAAGTGTATTATACATATTAGTCCTAGATATTTGTGACTATTATGCACTTTTGATAATGTTGAATACTCATAAGTGTTTACTTCTCATAACCTTGACTCATTTCTTTAACTGTCTTTCTTCACTTTCTGTGTCTCTCATACACTAATTCCACAAATACAGAGGTTTATTTGTACACATTAAGATGGAGCAGAGTGCAACAGTGGGGAAGATTCAGACCAGAATGAGGATGATGGCTCAGAATGGTTTGTGGAGCAGCATTTGCCCCCAGAACCAAAGTTGTCACTTGATGGGCCCAAATATGGTTTTGGAAACCATGCATCTGGAGTTTTTAAACGTTTTGAGGTAAGTTGTTTCACAGTGGCACCAAGTTGGCAGTTTAAAACCATACCACAGGAATGATATTCAACTCCCTATTTGCTTTATCAATAGATGTTGTAAGTGCTTAACTGTTATTTGAATGTGCTTATTGTTAATTTATGACATGAGTAATACGTTTTATTATTTGTTTATGGATATACTTCTATGTTGATGATAGTTTGTTAGGCTAAATGCCAGGTAAATTTGGGATAACTGCCCAACTTTCAGTGACAAACTCTGCTGCCATCCTCAGAGTAACACCCAAATTTGACCTGACTGTTAGGCCAAGAAACTATCATCAATAACCGATGCCGGGAAAGCTTCAAATCATTAAGTATTTTTATGTGATACTCAGGGCATTCAGTGCGCTGATGGCACTGTTATCATGTTTATATATTTTGACACTGGGATCAGCGCACAACAAAGGATGGATGGTGTCAAGTTACTTTACACCACGTGCCGGGCTGGCAAGTGGGCAAAGGTATTCAGCTCATGTAACTGTGTGTACTTGATGGAGGGTGTAAAGGAAGAAGTGAAGACAGAAATATCTGAGATAATGATGGAGCTATTGGTGAAGATGAACAGGGAACTGGTTGGTATGAAGGAAAACATGGAAGAATTCAGTAGGAAGGTGGGAGAGCTCTGCCACACCATGGACCTTGTGTAGGACATGAGCACCCTGGAAGGAAGAGTTGATGGCAGCATAAGGGGTGGATGGGATAGTGCAGACCTGGGGAGGGAGGGCCTAGTGGCTGTGATGACAGTTACCCCATCTCGAAGAATTGAAGTGTATGACATGAGGCCGGCAAAGAGCTAGCACAGGGACATCGTCGAGGATCCCCTAGAGGAGCATGTTGGGGATGTAGTCAATAAGGACATGCTATCAAGGACTGTCATCAGGGAAGTCTATGAGCAAACGAGGAATGATTAAGAACCGACATCGTGTGGGACATGGAGGAACCATCCAATCAGGTGATGTTGGTTGTCATAAATAGAAGAATAGAAGCTGTACTAGATGCGAGTAGACACAAGTGCAACCATGACCATGATTTGACTGATGTGGCAGACGAGGTTATACTGGTACTGGAAGCCCTCAGAAGCCATGAGTCGACGGTCGACGAGCATCTGGAGGAGACCATGGTTGGGCCTGCTAGGAGATGAGGGTTCTGTGACATGGACAACACAAGCTAACACCCCAGAGCATCTGGAGGAGGACATGGTTGGACCTGCTAGGAGATGAGGGTTCTGTGACATGGACAACACAAGCTAATACTCCAGAGCATCTGGAGGAGGCCATGGTTGGACCTGCTAGGAGATGAGGGTTCTGTGACATTTACAACACAAGCTAACATCCCAGAGCATCTGGAGGAGGACATGGTTGGACCTGCTAGGAGATGAGGGTTCTGTGACATGGACAACACAAGCTAACACCCCAGAGCATCTGGAGGAGGCCATGGTTGGACCTGCTAGGAGATGAGGGTTCTGTGACATGGACAACACAAGCTAATACTCCAGAGCATCTGGAGGAGGACATGGTTGGACCTGCTAGGAGATGAGGGTTCTGTGGCATGGACAACACAAGCTAATACTCCAGAGCATCTGGAGGAGGCCATGGTTGGACCTGCTAGGAGATGAGGGTTCTGTGACATGGACAACACAAGCTAATACTCCAGAGCATCTGGAGGAGGCCATGGTTGGACCTGCTAAGAGATGAGGGTTCTGTGACATGGACAACACAAGCTAACACCCCAGAGCATCTGGAGGAGGACATGGTTGGACCTGCTAGGACATGAGGGTTCTGTGACATGGACAACACAAGCTAATACTCCAGAGCATCTGGAGGAGGCCATGGTTGGACCTGCTAGGAGATGAGGGTTCTGTGACATGGACAACACAAGCTAATACTCCAGAGCATCTGGAGGAGGCCATGGTTGGACCTGCTAGGAGATGAGGGTTCTGTGAGATGGACAACACAAGCTAATACTCCAGAGCATCTGGAGGAGGCCATGGTTGGACCTGCTAGGAGATGAGGGTTCTGTGAGATGGACAACACAAGCTAATACTCCAGAGCATCTGGAGGAGGACATGGTTGGACCTGCTAGGAGATGAGGGTTCTGTGAGATGGACAACACAAGCTAATACTCCAGAGCATCTGGAGGAGGACATGGTTGGACCTGCTAGGAGATGAGGGTTCTGTGAGGTGGACAACACAAGCTAACACTCCAGAGCATCTGGAGGAGGACATGGTTGGGCCTGCTAGGAGATGAGGGTTCTGTGACATGAACAACACAAGCTAACACTCCAGAGCATCTGGAGGAGGCCATGGTTGGGCCTGCTAGGAGATGAGGGTTCTGTGAGATGGACAACACAAGCTAACACTCCAGAGCATCTGGAGGAGGACATGGTTGTGCCTGCTAGGAGATGAGGGTTCTGTGAGGTGGACAACACAAGCTAACACTCCAGAGCATCTGGAGGAGGCCATGGTTGGACCTGCTAGGAGATGAGGGTTCTGTGAGGTGGACAACACAAGCTAACACTCCAGAGCATGTGGAGGAGGACATGGTTGGGCCTGCTAGGAGATGAGGGTTCTGTGAGGTGGACAACACAAGCTAACACTCCAGAGCATCTGGAGGAGGCCATGGTTGGACCTGCTAGGAGATGAGGGTTCTGTGAGGTGGACAACACAAGCTAACACTCCAGAGCATGTGGAGGAGGACATGGTTGGGCCTGCTAGGAGATGAGGGTTCTGTGAGGTGGACAACACAAGCTAACACTCCAGAGCATCTGGAGGAGGCCATGGTTGGACCTGCTAGGAGATGAGGGTTCTGTGAGGTGGACAACACAAGCTAACACTCCAGAGCATCTGGAGGAGGCCATGGTTGGACCTGCTAGGAGATGAGGGTTCTGTGAGGTGGACAACACAAGCTAACACTCCAGAGCATCTGGAGGAGGACATGGTTGGACCTGCTAGGAGATGAGGGTTCTGTGAGGTGGACAACACAAGCTAACACCCCAGAGCATCTGGAGGAGGACATGGTTGGACCTGCTAGGAGATGAGGGTTCTGTGAGGTGGACAACACAAGCTAACACTCCAGAGCATCTGGAGGAGGACATGGTTGGGCCTGCTAGGAGATGAGGGTTCTGTGAGGTGGACAACACAAGCTAACACCCCAGAGCATCTGGAGGAGGACATGGTTGGACCTGCTAGGAGATGAGGGTTCTGTGAGGTGGACAACACAAGCTAACACTCCAGAGCATCTGGAGGAGGACATGGTTGGACCTGCTAGGAGATGAGGGTTCTGTGAGGTGGACAACACAAGCTAACACCCCAGAGAATCTGGAGGAGGCCATGGTTGGACCTGCTAGGAGATGAGGGTTCTGTGAGATGGACAACACAAGCTAACACTCCAGAGCATCTGGAGGAGGCCATGGTTGGACCTGCTAGGAGATGAGGGTTCTGTGAGGTGGACAACACAAGCTAACACTCCAGAGCATCTGGAGGAGGCCATGGTTGGACCTGCTAGGAGATGAGGGTTCTGTGAGGTGGACAACACAAGCTAACACCCCAGAGAATCTGGAGGAGGCCATGGTTGGACCTGCTAGGAGATGAGGGTTCTGTGAGATGGACAACACAAGCTAACACCCCAGAGCATCTGGAGGAGGACATGGTCGTGCCTTCCAGGTGCTAGGTGCACCGAGGAGTACTTGGGGTGGACAGGAGGGCATGTGAACGCATCTGTGTGATAAAGTGATACAAAACTAAGCAGAGTGATTGAACTCAAACATGAATACTGCACTATTAATAGTAATTCTCTTCTTAATATTTAAAATGCATATATCTGAAATAATGCACTCACATGACTTTCTCTACTCTTGTACTAACCATTCTTACAAACTCTTTTCCTTTATCTTCATGTTAGTTGAGATAAACATTGTACAAATTATCTTATTTCTAATTTTCTTGTAGGCACAAGGGGTATATGAGAGTACAGTTGGCTTTGAGTGTTAGTCAGATCTTTTAAAGCTTTGAGAATCCGTTCTCTTTGCATGCTAATATGAAAAAATGAATAACAATGTTCCATTTGATGAAAGTTTAAGATTTCCAAAATTACACAAATAACAAGGAATATCTCCGAAATGGTTCACTCTACAAAAAATTTGTTTGGACATAAATTGTGTGTTTTAGCAAGATCTACATTTTTTGTAGATCAGTAATGTGCAGAAATCTATAGTTAATCTACCATTTTATGTACCAGCTGAAAGATAAATCAACTCTGAATTCAAAAAAATTATTGCAAAATATTACTATGAAAAATCAGAGAATAAAAGATGGGAACTACCAAATATTCAAACAGTAATTCCTGAGTATCCTCGAAAAACAGCAGTTGCAACCTTCAGGTTGATTACAGGACATGATTGTCTGGCAAAACATTTAAACAGAATTGGGATATATTCTTCACCACTGTCCTCTATGTGATCTGTAAGAGGAAATGGACCGAGACCACCTTCAAATTTGCCCGGCCACTTCTAGTGCCCCATCCATCAGTGAAACAGAGCAAGAGGATTAATGACTTCATTGTCAGAAATCCAGCATTAAATTCAAATTTCTTTATCTCTCAGATTCAAATTTCGTTGCTCATGAAACTTGTAATACAAGCATGGAGCATTGTCAAATGCTAATACATGAATAAAAAGTACATCATGGCACATAATTAGACTTATGGAATACAGATATGGAATATTGAATATACAAAAATACATTAACAGTACACATTAATTTAACATCTCTTCTAACCTGTATGGGCACTTTTCAATTAGATAATTCTTTAACTCTTTAGCAAAGGAGTTTTTTCTTGAGTGCTCTTTTATAGTTCTTGGTAGGGCATTATATAATATCATTCCCATTACAATCAGATCCTTTTTGGTTGAAGCCTTATTTAAGTGCGTTCTATGGTAATTTTCATTCCCTCTGGTGTTATATGTATGGATATCTGTGTTTTTAGTAAGCGATTTGTTTTGAATGAGTGTAATTCCTTTGTATACATAAATAGCAACAATTGTCAATATTTTATTCATTTTAATGAGTGGCGTAGACGTGTCTGTAGTCTTTAGTTGAAAAATATGAGGTATGCATGTCTTCTGTAGCAATAGTATCGTGTTTAATTTTGCTACCCCACATCCTCGCCAAATTTCAATACCGTATTCCAAGTGCACGTATATTATTCCCTAAGGTAAAGCCAGCTACAACATTTTTTGTATAGTAAGATTTTGTCTATCTCTTACAGTTTACCAGTTATGTAAAAGTGACCAAAAGTAAACAGGTCTACATAGGCTATAAGCAGAAAATTCAAAATACAGATTTCATTTGGCATAAAAATATCTCAAACATATGGCATTTTAATCAAAATCATTTGAGATATTTTTGAGAAAATAAAATTTTCAAAAAATTAAAGGGTATTTTAGGGTGCAGCAGTTTTCTGGCTTCATTGCCAGATGCAAGGCACTAGAAAACAACTTTGGTTTTTACGTGACTTTTCGTTTTCAAGTTATGCTGTTCATTGACACACACACACACACACACACACACACACTCTGGATTCAGGGGTCTCAAAACATATATTTCCGGTGAAATCTCAACATGAAATTTTTGGGTGGAATACAATACTTCCTATATTTATTATAGGTAGTAGAGAAAGTAAATATGTAACAGGTCCAACTGTCAGAGAAAAGCTTGCTTCATTTATCAGTATGACCATGGAAGGGTAATAGTTGACAAAATCACTCCAGTTACATTTTTTCTTACTTTATTTTCTTCCAACTGAATACACAAATACCAGTTCTCTTTTACTGATGTTAACACAGTCTACAGTCTTTCATGATATTACAACTTGGGATCTTTTTTGTCACAGTGGTCCTGTCCTATGGTTTCAGTGTGGCCTTCAAATGGCTGATTAACACTCAGCGTTGTGGCTGGAGACAACCTGCTGAGCAATGTTCAGTGCGGTTTTCGTTGCCATCACTCAGCGTCGACAATCTGACATGCATGGAGGCTTATATCCAAAATGCCTTTCTCCTGAAGCAGCATGTTGTGGGTGTCTTCTTCGATCTGCAGAAGGCCTACAACAGCACCTGGGACTATGGGATTCTCCGTGTTCTCCATGGCTACGGTTTACGATGTCATTTAGGTGGCTTTCTTTTTAAGTTTTCAGAACAATGGAAACATGCTCTCACAGGAGAGTATCCAGGAGAATGGTGTACCCCAGGGGTCGATTCTCAGTGTAATGGTTTTCACCATTGCAATTAACAGTATTTTTGGTGTTGTTCTTAGTGGAATCCTGATGTCACTGTATGTTGACGACTTTGTGATATTCTATCGTTCTTATAGTTTAGCACATATTGAGTGTCAACAGCTGCTGACCATACATCCATTGCAGACTGCGCCCTTTGCACTGACTTTCAGTTATCACGCACGAAAACACTGTGTCTCCACTTTCATGAACTTTGCGGTGTATACCCTCCTCCTGATGGTCATTTGTGTGGCACACCTCTGCCATTTGTTCTGCACCTCACTTCAAATGCAAAGTCACCTGGGAGTACCATATACGTCATCTTTATGCTTCCTGCAATCATTCACTTACAGTGCTCTGAGTTTTATCTGAGATATCTTGGAGTAGCGGTGATATTGAGGTTGTATCCCTCACTGGTCCACTCCAAAGTCAACTGTGGCAGTTTTATCTGAGATATCTTGCAGTAGCGGTGATATTGAGGTTGTATCCCTCACTGGTCCACTCCAAAGTCAACTGTGGCAGTTTTATCTGAGATATCTTGCAGTAGCGGTGATATTGAGGTTGTATCCCTCGCTGGTCCACTCCAAAGTCAACTGTGGCAGTTTTATCTGAGATATCTTGGAGTAGCGGTGATATTGAGGTTGTATCCCTCGCTGGTCCACTCCAAAGTCAACTGTGGCAGTTTTATCTGAGATATCTTGGAGTAGCGGTGATATTGAGGTTGTATCCCTCGCTGGTCCACTCCAAAGTCAACTGTGGCAGTTTTATCTGAGATATCTTGCAGTAGCGGTGATATTGAGGTTGTATCCCTCGCTGGTCCACTCCAAAGTCAACTGTGGCAGTTTTATCTGAGATATCTTGGAGTAGCGGTGATATTGAGGTTGTATCCCTCGCTGGTCCACTCCAAAGTCAACTGTGGCAGTTTTATCTGAGATATCTTGGAGTAGCGGTGATATTGAGGTTGTATCCCTCGCTGGTCCACTCCAAAGTCAACTGTGGCAGTTTTATCTGAGATATCTTGGAGTAGCGGTGATATTGAGGTTGTATCCCTCGCTGGTCCACTCCAAAGTCAACTGTGGCAGTTTTATCTGAGATATCTTGGAGTAGCGGTGATATTGAGGTTGTATCCCTCGCTGGTCCACTCCAAAGTCAACTGTGGCAGTTTTATCTGAGATATCTTGGAGTAGCGGTGATATTGAGGTTGTATCCCTCGCTGGTCCACTCCAAAGTCAACTGTGGCAGTTTTATCTGAGATATCTTGGAGTAGCGGTGATATTGAGGTTGTATCCCTCGCTGGTCCACTCCAAAGTCAACTGTGGCAGTTTTATCTGAGATATCTTGGAGTAGCGGTGATATTGAGGTTGTATCCCTCGCTGGTCCACTCCAAAGTCAACTGTGGCAGTTTTATCTGAGATATCTTGGAGTAGCGGTGATATTGAGGTTGTATCCCTCACTGGTCCACTCCAAAGTCAACTGTGGCAGTTTTATCTGAGATATCTTGGAGTAGCGGTGATATTGAGGTTGTATCCCTCACTGGTCCACTCCAAAGTCAACTGTGGCAGTTTTATCTGAGATATCTTGCAGTAGCGGTGATATTGAGGTTGTATCCCTCACTGGTCCACTCCAAAGTCAACTGTGGCAGTTTTATCTGAGATATCTTGCAGTAGCAGTGATATTGAGGTTGTATCCCTCACTGGTCCACTCCAAAGTCAACTGTGGCAGTTTTATCTGAGATATCTTGCAGTAGCGGTGATATTGAGGTTGTATCCCTCACTGGTCCACTCCAAAGTCAACTGTGGCAGTTTTATCTGAGATATCTTGGAGTAGCGGTGATATTGAGGTTGTATCCCTCACTGGTCCACTCCAAAGTCAACTGTGGCAGTTTTATCTGAGATATCTTGGAGTAGCGGTGATATTGAGGTTGTATCCCTCGCTGGTCCACTCCAAAGTCAACTGTGGCAGTTTTATCTGAGATATCTTGCAGTAGCGGTGATATTGAGGTTGTATCCCTCACTGGTCCACTCCAAAGTCAACTGTGGCAGTTTTATCGGAGATATCTTGGAGTAGCGGTGATATTGAGGTTGTATCCCTCACTGGTCCACTCCAAAGTCAACTGTGGCAGTTTTATCTATGGCTCAGCATCTGCCTCTAAACTTTGCATTTTAGACACTGTCCATCACATTGGTATCCGTCCTGCTACTGGGGCTTTCTGCATCAGTAGAGTCGATTGTCTGTGTGCCGATTCTGGTGAACCTCCACTGTCTGTCCAATGCTCATTTGGCTGCTCACTCAGATCATCCTTCTTTTGGCTCTTGTTTAGAAAAGGTCTCATAGACTTGCCGGCCAAATTCTAAGTCCGAAGCTACTTACTGCGCATGCACCGACAATGGTTACCAGAATCGCCACTAGGTTGTGCTCAGTCACTAGCAGACGATTTTCAAATCTGCCAACATTGCTTTTTCAACTACAGTAGTGTTTTTTTTTTTTTTGCCAACACATTGCACACAAATGCACTCGCACATCTTTGCTGCCAGAGACATACTGCCAATATATGTGCATTATTGTGTACATTACCCTTATTGCCTTGTTACGGAGCCCCATGCGCTGGGATGGCACAGAGGGGGGACTGTAGGCTTCGCCCTAGGGCACTACCCACTAAAAAAACTCCACCGGAAGCGCTGGGTTCACTAATTAATTTTTGTTATGGGTATAGCACGGCATCACATTCCCTGCATAGCATTTGGGTTCTCAGCAGGCCCTCGTCGTAGAGGAATTGCATACATTCTTCCTCATTATAACACAAAGGTGCTAAATCTACTATCCTAATGAAGCGATTCATTGCACCCTCACAACTTGCTTCTAACAAGGTCACTAGCATACTGCAGGGTCCCACTAAAACATTCAAATTTAAGATTGACAACAAATTAATGGAGAAATAGTGCTGTTGGTAGTGCTGAATTAACACTGCAACTTCGGCGACTTTCATAAGAACTCGTCCACATTGCCGAGTGAGACTTAGCCGAAATTCCGACCAAGTGCTCGCAGGACCTTTTCTAAAGAATATCCCTTCTTTTAGTTCTGTGTTATGTCCAGACCTCACCCACAGTTATATATGAAATACCACTATATCCCCTCTGAGTGGTATAAGGTTTTGAGAACTGCTCACTGCACATGACCTCTTAATGCATAGCATAGAGTGATACTCTTTCGGCTGCTATGCTCCCTGGCAACTCCATCGTGCAAAGTTGGCTACCCCTACCTTATCTTTTCACCGCACTTATGGATACTGGAATTACACTCCGGTATTTACCAACGATTGACAGGTGGGGGATGCTACAGGCTGTAGTTTCATGTACAGCGGTGCAGCTCACAAGTACCGACTTCCAGACAACAGTTCCACATTTACTGCTGAGCTGTTTGCAATCTTTAATTTTTTATCTCCATTTTCGTTCCTGAAAGTTCGCTCTTCAGGCCCTGCAACAGTTTCTCAGCACATCGGCATTGATTGTTAAAATTCGGACACTCATATCACAGTTAGTAATTTGCGGATCCCAGGCCAAGTGGGTATTCTCGGTAAAGAGGAGGCAGATGAGGGTGCTAAGGCTGCATGTCATCTGCCGGGGTTTTCCATACGCAGTCTCCAACACTACTTCTCTTGCCATATGTTATCACTCTGACAGCAATCATGGTATATGTTGGATGGCACTAAGTTGCAGAAGATCAAGGACACTGCACAACCCTGGATGACACCTTCAGGGATTTCAGACGGGCAGAAGTCGTTCTAGGCTGCTTGAGAATAGGACACATGATTCATGCACAGCCATTTTTTGCATGTTGATCTGGCACCTGTCTGTTCTACCTGCGGTGTTCAACTTTTTGTGACCCATGTCCTCTTTGATTGTGTGCAATTTGCTCGTGAGTGCCAGTTCCACTCTGAAGTCGATCTTAGGCGACAACCCAGTAGCTGTACATACAGTGCCAGCATTGGCTTCTTTAACCAACTTTAACTTGTGTTTATTTTGGACTTCTTGGACGTTTATCTCATTTTAACAGCCTACCTTATAGACGACTTTTCCTTTTTACCAGTTTTAAGTTCTTACGTTTTAGATGAGCTTCTACATTTTAACTGTTTTAACTTTCATCAGTCTTTAAATTTCCCATTTTACCATTTTAACCCATGGTGAGTTTTCCTGTTTTTATCTTTTTGACTTGGGGCCCTAATGACCTAGCTGTCTATGGGCCCTTGAACCATACATACTCTCTCACCCACCCCCTTTCAGCAACTTTTACAAACATGCTGGCCGCTGGATGCCTCTTGAAGATTCCTTTGTTATGCAATGCACTCATTGTTAGACATGATACACAAACAGTCACATGAGGCACCCTGACCTTGGACACCTATGTTTGGTCGCCGCCCTGGTATGTGGTGTGAAGTAGTTTAGCCCCCACTATGCTATGCCTGCTGTCACAACATTTGTGAACTATTCTGTAAATTTATATATATATATATAAAACAGGCATTTTTCCATCCTCCATAAATGTTGTCACGTTACTTTCTGGATGAGACTCGTAGTGACATGGGTAGCAAGCACTGTAAACTTTGTCTACAGGATGAGGCACTGTGTATCGTGGATATCAGTGACCCAGACTGCACACCAGAGAGTGAGCGACATGCACTGAGAATGCAGCAGGAGAAGAAAGACTTCAGTGATGACCACTACATGGCAGACTTTGCAGAGCAAGCTGAGGTGGTTCAGCCTGTGTTGGAGTACACCACACTATGGAACAAGAAACAAACACAAGGTAGCATTTGTATTATTCATTTTAACATTCAGATTTTACAAAAAAAAACAACAATGGAATTCAACAACGTGCCTAGTTTGTATAGACTACACGAAACTACATGATATGGTAGACCATATGAAGTGATGGCACAATGCTACAATCAAGTCGTTATATTGCAACACTAAGATAGTAATGGATAATGAAGTTAAGGGAATGAGACATGCCCATGGTCTGTCAGTCATATCTGAATAAAATAATGGAATGAAGAATCAAATGTAATCACTTTAATAATACTAATTTTGATACACTTGTATTTATATCATATCATCTCCACAATCATCACCAACTTAACCATAACATCACCATCATTACCACCATCATCATGATCAACATCATCACCAACACTACCATCATCTCTATCACCATTTGCATCATGACCATCATCACCACCATAATCACCCCCTTCACCAGGACCATCACCCCTTCACCACCGCCACCACCACCACCGCCACCACCACCACCACCACCACCACCACCACCACCACCACCACCACCACCACCACCACCACCACCACCACCACCGCCATCTCCTGTTAACTTATAGGCAGGAAGATAGCAAAATACATTTCACGAACATTCATAAAAGAAGAAAAAGACAAGCAGTAGAAATGTTTTTAGGAATGTGAGAGAGTGAGTGTCAAAGAATCTGGGTTTCTGTGTTTATAATACAAATCAAAGCAGTTTCGAGCATGAAATGAGAGTAAAAAGGACATTATCATTTGTTGGGGTGAAACATACACAAACTGTTGCACAATCTATTAATGTGTTTACCCATTTATAAAGTATTAGTATTGGTGCTGTCTTTGCTATTATTAATGAATTGGGCTGTGCTATGAGACTCGTTTTCTATCTACAAGGTCGTGGTAACGGATGGAATGAACGTACACTTGGGTTTAACTTTAGTCACACATTTTATTTGCACCTTCTTGTTCACAATTTTTAAATCACATCACAGTAGAAAGTCTTATGTTAGCGGATCGACTTCCCTAACGTCGCCAAAATTTAATTAAAGGTCTCTAAACACTTAGTAAATTCACTTTTACTATTTCATGACGCGTACACATAAAAATACGTCCATCTACCTCGGAGATACCCATGCTAGTGAACTATTTCTTGGCGTCCTTTTGACACGACACACCGCCTTTTTCAAGCTTCATCCGCGGTATTCATCCGTG
This sequence comes from Tenodera sinensis, assembly GCA_030765045.1. Taxonomy (NCBI): domain Eukaryota; kingdom Metazoa; phylum Arthropoda; class Insecta; order Mantodea; family Mantidae; genus Tenodera; species Tenodera sinensis. The sequence continues at coordinate 590,298 of JAUKNM010000015.1, forward strand.
CAAATAGTTCTTTCTCGTTAGGGAAGTGATCCCAATTATCGTCTCCTATTTTTATTATGGAACACAAACAATTCTAATATTTATACACTTTTAACAAACATTTACATGAACGACCTTCTATTGGGGTCTTCTAATATTCTGTCTCTGTATGTATGCATCTATTTTTCCTAAATTATTTGTTGTACTCCAGGAGAATACTTGCAGTTACGGGCCTAAAGTTAAAGCCAGATGTGTAACGATAAAAAAGTAATTGTGAAGGCAATGAAATGGAGAAAAAAGACCGAAAAACAATTGAATTTTTTAAGATGTCTCCCAGGTCCATGAGGAAACTTTAAACTTTGGATAAGCCTTCCTGGCAGTGGAAATCTCTTCTTCGCCGTCTTAACTTAAATTTTGATATCTAAATAGAGCATTCTGTTCAAAGTCATTCAATAGAACATTTTAAAAATGCAGTCATTTATTCATTACCAAATGTCATCTCCAAGGTTCAGGGACATGGTCAAATATTCATGGTTTTCAACCACACATACAACGGAGCAACCCTCCTAGTCCATTGTACCTGCTAAGCTCTGTCTCCAAACAAGTGTGAGAATATGTGAAGATGATGTGATTATTTGTTGTGCATGATGCCAAGTAAGCTTGTGTCGTACTCACTTTATCACCACCAGTCACTCCACCTGTGCTTTCATCCCTGGAACACACTAACTGGGACAGTCATCTCTGCACATTCATAACACTGAACTGCTGTTAACAGATCATGTGTTACCATCCAAAATATTCCAGCATTGACTTTGGCTTCTCGTTTTTGGAACAAGAGCCTCTTATAGAACAAAGATAACACAGTAAAATTATTGAGGTGTTTGCGATGTGAAGATATTGATATTCCTTATTAGTGTAGAGTAACTGGACCAGATGAAGGATGTTCCTAACAAGGAGTATCTGTTAGACAAACCAGTAGTGTACCTGGGTAGTTGATATACTGTTGTATTATTGACTATGTTACACAGACGTGGAACTGAGTACAGAGGACCTGGACCAGATGAAGGACCTGCCTAACAAGGAGTACCTGTTAGATAAGGATATAAGGGAAGCAGCGTACCTGGGAGTGGTGGATATACTGGCTGCTTACTGTTACGACCATCGCACCACCGAGGGTGAAGCTACTGTTGAGAGTGCGTGGACTATCAACAAGCTCAGTAGCACACTTTCTTGGTTTGAGGTGAGTAGGCTTGACTTACTTCTCCTTCTACTGTTGCTTCAGCCTAATTTGCCATTGAAAGTTGCTTAATTGTTGTTCAGAATATTCCTCTTAATGATCAAAATAGAGTTGCATGCATTTGTACCATTTGTCATAACATTTATACTTTGTCTACAATGTATAGTAAGTAGGGGAACTGCTGTATTCAGCCCAAAATTTCAATGTCTAGATTTCACTGGGGACTGCCTCTCCTTAACGCAGAGACCCGGGTTCAGTCCCCGGTACCAGCACGGGGATTTTATTCCCTCTGGGAGGTCTGGCACGGGGTGCACTCAGTCTCTTAAGGTTCCAAGGGGACCAATTGAGGAGCTACTTGATGGAAAAGTAGCGAACCCGGCTTGTGAAGACCGCATTACTGGCCGGGAGGCATCGGGGCGCTGACCACGTCCCACCCTCCAGTACTGCACCCCACAAATGATGCCCGTAGTGGGCCGAGATGGAGGACACAGCGACTGGGTGGTAAGGCTTGGCCCTTCATGAGCTGTTGTGGCACTGAGAGCTTACTTTTAGTTTTTTAGATTTCACTGGAAATTGTGTTTATACTGTGCTGTAAACGTCAGGCAATACTGACAGACTAGTAGGGCCACACTAACCAGATAAGAAGCATTTTTGTGAGCACCTTGTTTCAATTCTGAAACAAATCAAACAAGACAAGGAAATGTGTGAAAGTATAGTATGCTGGACAGGATTTATGTTAATGAAGAACAATCCAACGATGCTTGTTTAGTTTTCTTGTATTACTTAACACTTCTCACAAGCAGATGTTGGATACCATTCACAATTGACCGCTTCACATTCCTCTAAAGGCAGTGTTGCCATGGTTATTAGTTTTTCTGAAGTGTTTCGAGCATGAACAACTTGGTTCATCATGAAATACCATTACGATCAACTTATGTGTACATTCCGGCTCATGCACATAGATCAATGATTTGTCACTTGTTACAATCTTATAGATGCCTTTGGAAGCACTGCCTTTGTATTTCTTGAACTTTTGTGTGCACCAATTGACACAAGCGTGGTTTTGAGATAATGTGGAATGTAACGAGAGCAAATCTTTTTCACACAAGATATTGATGCAGTATTTTATACATGTGAATGAATGGTGGCCATGATTAAAGTCTTGCACTAGCGTTTCATAGTGGCGAAGGATGGAGCATCATTGTCTAATGTGAAAGTAAGTACATCGATACACTCTTATCTTGATAACCCGCGTCAAAAGTTGTAATAAATCATCACGTGATAACTTTTAATTTGTGTATGTTTTATTATCGCTCTGCTGTATGCATTTGTCCTCTTACTTGTTTAATGCGCAAGTACCACACAAAGGACACACACAAGCTTAAAAACAGTACACAAAAATTTGAAAAGAAAGGCGAGGAGATGTTCAGCCAATGAGAATGTAGAAGCATACAAGACTGGAGGTGGACCTAAAGCATTGCCAAAACTGGGAGATTTGGATAAAAGGGTGTTTGCGATGATCACGAAAAGAAATGTAGACGACTCAGATGTGGGCTATGCAGGAAACAGTAGTAATTACATCCATTATTATTTATTTATGCCAACAAGCTTACTGCTGGTGTTTTTAAACACACAAGCCGTGTGTGGGCAATGTTTAACAGGTTCAAATCCTGGCTATGGCATTGAATTTTTCAGTTTCTGATTCAACCTCTTAATTACAACCATTTTCATAATTTACAGCTTTACCAGACACTTCCTATAGCTAATAATATAAGGTTGATAGAATGCATAACAATTTAGCCTATATGAGTAATAGAACTTGCAGAGTCCGCTGTGTGTGATCAGGCATACTTCCAGCCCACAGGAGACAGGAAATCGTTAATGTGACTGTGTTAATATAACACAACGTACACACAATAAATTAAATAGCACATGTGAAACAATAAATATAACAATTTAATTATGCCAACAAACTTACTGTTGGTGTTTTTAAACACACAAGCCGTGTGTGGGCAAAGTTTGAGAGGTAGAACTGGAACTTAAAAATTAATTGCCACAACTGGGTCTTGAAGATTTATATAGTCAGAATAATAATGATAATGGTGATAAAAGTGAGTGTCCTCTGGAAGAAAGGGTGTAATTGCAACAAGAAGATGGTTGGTCTGGGTGGCTCAGTTGGTTAGACACTAGCCTAGTGATCCCAAGGTCGCAGGTTCAAATCCGGCCCAGACCAATGGTTTTCAAGTGTGCTTAAAAACCTCAGCTCCATGTCAGTAGATTTACTGCAATGTTGATGTGATCCTGGCAATTGACAACGTCGCTAAACAGCAAAATAATTTTAAAATATGGATGGGGTTGCGTAAAGGTGATATTGGATGTTCCCTTGCTGTAGGGAACTTTGGCCAATTTCATGTAACATTGAAGTTACCATTTCTTTTTTTCAATCAAAATCTTGTTTGAAACAAAACATTGTTCAATTCTTCAAACAGATCCCTCCTCCCTTGTAATATTCTCTCCTTGCATTCATATTGATGGAGATACTGAAGGTAAACATATAATTATTGTTAAACTGCATTTTCGATTATTTCCCAAGGTTTTCATTGAAAAGCACTCCCCATTGAGAGGCAAACATGTCGAAATTGAGCTTGGTGCAACAGAAATATGACTTTACCGTGGTGCACATGGCTCTAAGTATGTCTGGAATACTGAGAAGCTATGACTTGCTCATGTTTATCTGTTGCAGAACTTCAAGCAACTAGAAGATGTGGTGATAGCGTTTGTGAGACGAAGTTTGTGCTATCCTCTGTTCAGGAACTGGGACCTTTCTGTAAAGGTTTTGAAGGATGTGGAGTCAGTTCTCAGACTTGGTGAGTAGTCGTGCGCATGCATATTCCAAGATCTTCATGTTAGTTGAGATAAACATTTGCAGAAATTTATTATCTTCTTGAGGGTACACGGAGAATGTGGGAATACAGTACTCTTTGAGCAATAGTCAGATCTTTTAAAGCTTTCAAATTCCACTCTCTTTGCAGAGTTAACATACAAAAAATGAATAACATGTTCCATTTGACTGAAGTATAAGTTCTCCGAAACTCACACGAATAGCAAGGAGTATCTCTGAAATGGTTCACTCAACAAAAAATTGTATTTATGTATATATACATAAATTGTATTTTAGCAAGGTCTACATTTTTTGGACCAAGACCATGTTCAAATATGCCTGGCCACTTCTAGTGCCCTCCCCATGCATCAGTGAAAAATATTGGAGAGCAAGAGGATTAATGACTTCATTGTGAGAAATCCAGCATTAGACAACAACATTTTTTGTACAGTAAGATTTGGTCTATCTCATAAGGTTTACCAGTTATGCAAAAGTCATCCAGAGCAAATAGGACCACATAGGCTATAGCCAGAAAATTCAAGATATACATTTTATTTGGCATTAAAATATCTCAAACATATGGCATTTAATAAAAATCGTAGAGCCATTTTTGATAAAATCAAATTTTTCGAAAAGTTTTCCATGTAAAGGGTGGTTTAGGGTGGAGAAATTTTCTTCAAAATCCTTGTGTTGCATCCTTGAAAGATAGTAAACATGAATACCAACTTTGGTTTTTAACAGGCTTTTCATTTTTGAGTTATGCGGTTCACAGACTGACATACACGCACGAGCGCACGTGGACCTCTTTCAAAAAATGTTTTTATTTTTTGGATTCAGGGGGCCTCAAAACATATATTGAATGTTGAATTTTTGGGTGGAATACAATACTTGCCCTACTTACTGTACATAGTAGAGAAAGTAATAATGGATGTGCAGTGGCTAATCTCGTAAACCATTTGACCAATCACACAGAAAAGTTTTGTGTGCGCTATCCATTTTACTATGCAGTGTATTACATTCACATGGAACACTCCATATTCTCTACTTGCCCTTCAGCATACATTTCATACAATTTTCTATATGTTTGAAATAGAAATGCAGCTTATTACATTGACATGCTTTTCTTTTACATAACACAGTAAAGTGCCCTTCTGTAGTCCCTCTTCTACAAACAATTATACAATTTGCTATATGTTTGAAATATAAATACAAATGTATTATATTCACATGGTTTTCTCTACTCACTCTTTTTTACTTTCTCTACTGGTAAGTAGGGGAAGTATTGTATTCCACCCAAAAATTCGATGTCGAGATTTCACCGGAAATATATGTTTTGAAGCCCCCTGAATCCAAAAAAAAGCATTTTTAGAAAAAGGTCCGTGTGTGTGTCTGTGTGTCAGTCTGTAGACAGCATAGCTCAAAAACGAAAAGTCGGCTAAAAACTAAAGTTGGTATTTAAGGGTGCAACACCAAGATTTTGAAGAAAATAGCCCCACCCTAAACTACCCTTTAGATGGAAAATTTTTCGAAAATTTTGATTTTCTTGAAAATGGCTCTAACGATTTTGATTAAAATGTCATATGTTTGAGATATTTTTATGACAAATGAAATGTATATCTTGAATTTTCTGGCTGTAGCCCACGTAGTCCTATTTACTCTGGACGAATTTTGCATAACTGGTAAACCGTTAGAGATAGACAAAATCTTGCTTTGCAAAAAATGTAGATCTTACTAAAATACACAATTTATGTCTCAATAAATTTTCTTGTAGGGTGAACCATTTCGGAGATATTCCTTGTTATGTGTGAGTTTCGGAAAACTTAGAACTTTAGCGAAATGCAACAACGTTGTTCATTTTTTTATATGTTAATCGTGCAAAGAGAACGGAATCTCAAAGGTCAAAAAGATTTGACTGTCGCATAAAGCCTGCTGTATTCTAATATCTCCCTTGCACCTACAAGGAAGTAAGCAATAAGATAATTTGTACGAATGTTTATCTTAACTAACATGGAGATATAGGAATAAGAGTTTGTAAGAATGGTTAGTACAAGAGAAGAGAAAGTCATGTGAGTGCAACACATCAGATTTTTACTTAACACATTCACACTTCCTTCTGTACTCCTTCTACGAATAACTCATGCAGTTTTCTACATGATTGAAATAGAAATGCAACGTATTATATTTACACAGCTTTCTCTACTCTTTTCTTGCTTTAGTTATTGTGGTTGTTTAACAGTGTGTTTCCATAGTGCATAGTTTGTTTATTCTTTGTTCTTTATAGTATCCTAAGGTTGGACTGTTTAAGTGTATGAAGTAAACCACGGCCAATGCTAGTGATTATAAAGCTAACCTTAGAGACTCAGTGATATGTATAAGGAGCTGAACACTAGGGTAATCTTACTGAAAACCTCTAGGCTACAAAACATACTTTAGATAAATATGAAAGACCACAAGCACCCACCACAATATACAGTAAATGGTCACAGCTTGACTTATACATAAGCATTTCACTATCAATGTGCAAGCTGCTAGGTTCACAGAGTATTGTAATATATTCCTTATTGTTGATGCCGACTGTCGAAGATGGTTCAAGTGCAAAAAGTGTGAAAATTAATAGACATGAAGCAGCAAGGAATGTGAACTATTTAGTTAGCACTCACCGTGTCAATAACTGTCAATTGTCTAGAGTTGTTTGTTTCTGTAGTTATTGTAACAAGTACAGTGATATTTTTTAGAGGTGGCGCGTGACCTTGTCACTCGCGCATATCCGAGCATCACGCAAAGCGATGGTGGGGGTAAGTTTCCACCAGCAGCCAGCTGGCTAGTAGGCTGGAAGTCGAAGAGGTACTAACCAGACACCCCTTTTATCTTGCAATAGACAAGTGGACTCTACCATGAACCTACTGCGCAACATTACGACACACGCCACCTCTAAAAAATACCTCTATACTAAATGTTCACACATATTTGTTATCACTTGTAAAGAGAGTGATTTTAACTTTTTTCAGGACAAATTATGGACTTGTTCAGTAGTCTAATAATATCCAGTCCTAATTAAAGCTTCTCGGGTTACCAACTGTGTAATATATATAAAATTGTTTGAGCTTTCAGTCATTTCAAGCGCCATGGCCATCATCAGGAAATGGTCCCCCAGGAACCTACTTTGGTAGTTACAGGTTTGGCATACCGAGGATCCCAAGCTACTCGCCGTCATTATCATCCCTTCATATCCATCGGTTTAATCCACGTTTTCATTAGTAATAGTCTCTTCCCCTTCTAGTTTTGTTGTTTTTATATAGGTTGTATATACGTGTCAATCATATACTGATTCTTCTGACACATTTTTGTCTTATTACTTTAGTAATGTTGTTGTTGGCTAATGCTGGATTTTTGACAATGAAGTCATTAATTCTCTATAACTATAAGCTATAGATTTTAGATCTATAACTATAGATTTCTGTACACTGCTGGTACAAGAAAATCAGCTTTCTCATTACCACTCAGTCCACAGTGAGCTGGTATCCATTGGAAGACTAGGTGTTTTTGAAGTGCGGTTAGATGGGTAAGGATTTTCCAACATTCTATAATTGTTTGATTTTTTGGTGACAACTTGGAAGTAATTGCTGTAATTGCTGCCCTGGAATCTGAGAGAATAACTGCTTAATTAAAATGTGAAATTCTGTACAAGAGATTTTGTAGGGCCATTCGAATTGTTTCAATTTCTCCATCAAAGTTAGTAGTTCCATAACTTAAAGATTTGTAATAGGAAAAGAGGTGACACGTGACTCCAGCACCTGCTCCATCTTGGTTTGATATCAATGATCCATCAGTATAAATATGGAGCCATTCGTGTTCTGGAAATCTAGTATGGATTGTCTCTAATGCCAATAATTTTAGAACACTAGTTGGAGTATCACTTTTCTTAACTTCTTCTGTCAGGTGTAAATAATATGTGATGTCTAATGTATGTATTGGATTGACTTTAGATATGAAGTTTTCCTTTGAATTAGGAAGGTGTACGTCCTTCTTGATGTCTTGAATTTTGGAAAGAAAGCTCTCCTGAGTCTTTAGTGCATGTGTAAAATTTCTCTTGTGCCATGTATTGAATGGGAGTCTGATCAACTTTTCGTGTTGAATAAGAGCCGCTTTTTCTATTTCATATTCAATGGCGTATTGGTTGGTTAGTATTTCCATAGCTGCTATTGGTGTGGTTTTGATAGCACCAAGAGATGGAGAAACACAAATTGTGATAATGTTATCTTTTTTGAGTGTTATAGTTTGTTGTATCAGTAGTAGGGAACAGAATATAAATAAGATTGTGTTGATTTATGTTTTTAGGAAAGAAGCAAGTAGTGAAGTGTTTCCTTGATATACGACAGGTGTTCAACAAGAGTGAGCCACGGTACATCCTGAACCAGCTCTACATACAGGATTACTGTGTCTGGCTGCAGAAGTGCAGCTCAGATAGATTTACCTCTCTCGCTGATTCTCTAGCCCAGGTTAGTCTTACAACTTGCAATAAGTGAAGCTAGCTTTTAGTCTAGAATTTGTTTTTACTTTAGATTCTTGTTGCTTCACTGTTAATAGCTTCATTATTTTCTTATTCTGCTGTACTTCTCAAATGGGAAGAGTTCTGATCTGCAGCCAATGAGATACATTTACGTGCACAGCATTACCCCCACTCTTTTCATATTTCAAGCCCAACTTAAGGGGAAAGCAATATAACAACACAGCCGGACTCTGATTGTTTGCCAGTCTGGAGGCACTCAAGGACAAACCCTTTCCCATTTGAAAAGCACAGTAAATACTGCTAGTTGGCGTGAAACTGGGTTGCAACTGTTTTTCTTTATGTAATTATCCACATTATATATTCCAAATTTTATACTATCTATATCTCTAGTAATTTTGAGGTCCAGGAAAGGTAATGTGTTGTCTTCTGCTTCAATTGTAAACTTTATATGGTTGATTTAATTTAAAAGGTGAGTTAATTAATAACACTGAACAACACTTACAACATATTTTTCTGGGACGCGTTTCGAAGGTTAACTTTCCTCCATTATCAACCGAACAATAACTGGGTTTCCATGGTGTTTCATGGTGCAGATGGTGATGCTTCTTCTGGTGTTTCTTCTGGTGGCGGTTCAATGAACTTACTGAAAATGTCTCTCTGAGGAATGTCGAAATTAAATACTCGGTTTCTATTTTTTAAAATAAAGATTTGTTCCCATGTCCCATGTCCAAACAACAAAAAATCATGACATAAAGCTAGAACCGAAACTTCTTAAACACATAACCGGAAAACAAGAACTGTCCACATGGGAACAAATCTTTATTTTAAAAAATAGAAACCGAGTATTTAATTTCGACATTCCTCAGAGAGACATTTTCAGTAAGTTCATTGAACCGCCACCAGAAGAAACACCAGAAGAAGCATCACCATCTGCACCATCAAACACCATGGAAACTCAGTTATTGTCCGGTTGATAATGGAGGAAAGTTACCTTCGAAACGCGTCCCGGAAAAATATGTTGTAAGTGTTGTTCAGTGTTATTAATTAACTCACCTTTTAAATTAAATTAATTATAACAACACTGTTTTCAAACTTCTATGAAACGAAGATATTTATATGGTTGTCCTGTAGGTTTAATAATTTCAGAGTCTTCTTTTTGTTTTTTGGGATTATGGTAAAGATTTCATCTACATATCTTCTCCAAAATTTGAACATATGTGGAAAGGAATTTACTATGTGAGTTTTGAAAAAGCTCATGTACCTCTCTGCTAAAAACGGTGACAATGGGCTCCCCATTGTTAAACCTTGGGATTGTCTGTAGAATTTATTGTCAAATGTGAAGTAATTATTCTTTGTGCAAATTTCCCTAAGGTCGCTTATTTCTGTGGGGTTTATTGTAGTCTGTGTCGACCATCTCCTAATGAGTGTAGGTATTTTTTCCACCAGGATGCTGGTGAAAAGAGATTTAATGTCGAAAGAAACCATTATGTGGCCTTCAGGGATATTGCAGTCTGTGTCGACCATCTCCTAATGAGTGTAGGTATTTTTTCCACCAGGATGCTGGTAAAAAGAGATTTAATGTTGAAAGAAACCATTATGTGGCCTTCAGGGATATTGCAGTCTGTGTCGACCATCTCCTAATGAGTGTAGGTATTTTTTCCACCAGGATGCTGGTAAAAAGAGATTTAATGTCGAAAGAAACCATTATGTGGCCTTCAGGGATATTGCAGTCTGTGTCGACCATCTCCTAATGAGTGTAGGTATTTTTTCCACCAGGATGCTGGTAAAAAGAGATTTAATGTCGAAAGAAACCATTATGTGGCCTTCAGGATATTGCAGTCTGTGTCGACCATCTCCTAATGAGTGTAGGTATTTTTTCCACCAGGATGCTGGTAAAAAGAGATTTAATGTTGAAAGAAACCATTATGTAGCCTTCAGGGATATTGTAGTTCTGTAGGTATTTTATGAGTTCCAAGGAGTTCTCAAATTTTGTGTAAGATTTTAGCTTGTTTACTAGCCATTTAGCGATGTGGTAATGCCTTTAATGATGGGTCTCGTGCTATTGTCCTGTTTGTGTACTTTTAGTAGGCAATATAATCGTGGCAGTATGGGATTAGAGGGATTTAGGTTACATTTTCTGTTGCTGATAATGTGTAAAGCTTTATTGGTTGATGTGGTATATGTGGTTAGAGGATATTTCGTGATTACTTAATATTCTGCACTATCTAGCACAAGGTTAACCCTTTATGGTCGTATGTCGATATATGATCGACACGACAGTAATGCCTGTATGGTCGTATGTTGACAGCAAAGCTCTTCACGTTTTCTCATCTTAGTTACAAGAAGTAACGCTTCTGACAGCATGTTAAAGGCATCATAGTGTTCGTGGAAGCTTTACCCAGCCTATACTGCCATCTGTTCGGAAATTATTTTAACTATTTCAACATACAGAGGAAATGTTTTTGTCTGGGATGCACAGTATTTTGCAATGGCTTCTAGCACGTATAAATCAGGTCCTTCTGGGATTAGAAAACGAAAGTTTGATGTTGTGCGATGAAGATGTGAAAGAATTAAGGTTAATGATTCAATCTGAGTTGGATGCACTGAGTGATGATGATGTGGACAATGAATTTGTAGAGGAGAATGATGTGCAACTATCCGGTGCTGAGGAGTCCGTAAGTGAGAGTGAAAGTGACACAAGTGCTGCGAATGTTGCGTGTGCCGATACATGGAAATTGATAGGCAAAACTGACCAGAAACCCAAAGAATATACCTTTTCCAAGAATGTAGGTCCAAAACTGAATCTTGTCTTTGATGCTGAGCCAATTGAGTGCTTTATTTTTTACTGATGAGCTAATATCTCAAATTGCTAAGGAAACAAATAGATACGCGAGAGAAAAAATTGCTGCGTTACAATTGTTCCCACGCTCTATTTGGTAAACTTGGGCTGATGTGTCTATAGTAGAAATGAAAGGGCTTTTGGGGATAACATTGAACATAGGGCTTGTTTCACTTCCGGAACTAAAGGATTACTAGTCCACTGATAGGACAACTGAAATAAAGTTTTACCGTGATGTTATTCCTCGGGATAGATTTTTGCAGATTTTTTGGATGCTACACGTAGGGGATGATTCACAGAATATCACTGCTCCATCCCTTAGAAGAACCAAAAAGGTTCATGGTGTAATTGAATTTCTGGAAAGAAAAATTCAAGAACACTTTACCAGGCAAAAATATTGCCGTAGATGAATCTACTGTGGGTTTCAAGGGCAAAATAAGTTTTAAAACGTACAACCCTAAAAAACCCACAAAATAGGGTATCAGGATTTTTGTTTTGGCAGACAGCGATACTGGCTATGTTCACAGTCTTATTCCCTACTATGGAGAGTAAACAGCACAAATTTGTAATTTATCGTATCCTGAAAAGCAATTCAGTACGAGAATTGTACTATCTCGATAGATCGCCTTGGAGTTAGTGGCTATCATTTATTTACAGATCGCTATTTTAGTAGTGTAGATTTAGCACAGGAGTTAGACAGGCATGAATGCCACACCATGGGCACTATAATTGGCAACCCAAAACCTGTGAAGCAAGGGGTTTTGAAAAAACTGAAATGTGGCAAAACCAGTTCTTACCGGAATGGCAACATGTTGGTTATGGGATGGAAAGACAAAAGAGTAGTCTTGATGATTTCTACATTTCATGATACCTCTATGCAATTTTGAAGGGAGGAACAAGGAATGATGTAGAAAAACCGCTGTGTGTACTTGATTATACCAAACACATGGGAGGCATGGATTGCAGTGACCATTATTGTGCAACATATGCTTTTATTGTTGAGGTGGTGGCGCAAATTATTTTTCTGGTGCCTGGAAGTAGCAACAGTAAACTCGTACATTTTGTACACGGTTCAAAATTCCCAGGCAAGCACCCATCCCTTGTCCCATGTAAAACACAGGAGGTCACTTGTCAAGAGTCTGGTGAAAGGCATAAGCAACCCAAGGCCAACGTCACATCCCGGTACGGCTGAGAGAGAGAGAGAGAGAGAGGAAAGGCTAAACAATGCACCACATTTTATATACCACTTTGAGGAAAAAAACACAAAGACTATATTGTCTGCAGCAATCGAAAAGTCAAGGGGGTGAGAAAACAAACCTATTTCTGCTGCAACACGTGTGCAAATAAACTGGCCATGTGTATCGGCGAATGTTACGAGCACTATTACACGCTTGTCTATTATAAAAAGTAATTGTTCTGTCATAATGAGAAGTGTGTGACGTGTATATGTGTGCATAGTGTTCGTGTGTCCGTTTACGTTTTATATACATTACTATTTATGGTCGAGTGCTATTTCATTGGTACATGTTTTTTATGACATGGATACTTTATCTCGGTCTAAAGTGTTTACAAACTTAAAACAATTAAAAAATCTCCATATTAGTGGACAGTGTAAGCAGCACAAACTGTTCCAGTGCATCAACAATTCTCCGTTTAGCTCAGCTACGTTTGATAATCATCTGCAGTGTAGGTAAGTACAGTAACATAGGCCACTTTTGCATGAAGTTTTGTTCCCATTTGCGTAGCTCTAGCAGCAAATTTAAAGCTCCGTCCAGGTTATGGAAATTTCTTCCCAGGACTATGTCCGCAAAGGGTTAACCCTATGTTTGTATTCTTCTTTATCCAAAATACTTGTACCATTGAGACTGGCTGAGTTAGTGTTTGTTTATTGCACCATTGAGAAAAGCTGAGTTAGTGTTTGTTTATTGCACCATTGAGAAAAGCTGAGTTAGTGTTTGTTTATTGCACCATTGAGAAAAGCTGAGTTAGTGTTTGTTTATTGCACCATTGAGAAAAGCTGAATTACTGTTTGTTTATTGCAGATTTCACTAAGGAAGGAAGATATTGATTTTGAGCTTGTGGAATTGGAAAGTGCTGTGAGATTGGTGCAACAAGAACAACACTGTGCAGTAGTTAATATGACAGATGCATTGTCGGCCATTTCATTACCCTCATCACAAAACAGGTATTTGGTTTCATACTTGATATTCATAGGGATGTAAGATTTAAAGCTTTCACGGCGCACGTTATTTATTACAGTTTCACAGGCGATCAGCCGTGTGAGGTTTAAAAACATTGAGCTTTTGGTCATTGTAAACTCCATGGCCATTCTGACGAAGGCCATGGAGTTTACAATGGCCAAAAGCTCAGTGTTTTTAAACCTCATACCGCTGATCGCCCGTGAAACTGTAATAAATTCATAGGGATATTTACTATATCACTTAACTAATACTTGCAATAGTAAGTCACCATTGGGGTAATTGTCTCTGATGTGAGACTGCCTTTGCGGTTTACTGGGAAAAATACGAACTGGTTTGAGAATTCAATGTCGTTCTGGCAGGTTGTCACAGTAGCTTAATGGTTAGAGCACCCACCTAATAAGCGGAGGGTCTGTGTTTCAAATCCCAGTTGTGGCATTGAATTTTTAAGTTCCAGTTCTACCTCTCAAACTTTGCCCACACACGGCTTGTGTGTTTAAAAACACCAACAGTAAGTTTGTTGGCATAAATAAATAATAGACAAGTAACATGTTCAAATTTAATATGTATAAATATGAGAATCATTTATATTTAATATTAAAAGTGTAGGGAGCATAGGATGGATAGAGTTTGCTTCCGCAACATTACAGGAACTATTTAGCGTGTAGGATGATTTCATAGAGTGCTCCATGGGAAATGGACGTATGTGTGTATGAATACAAATGCATTATGTAAGAAGACGCTAGATTTTTTTCCTTAGCGTCGTAGCATCTAGAGAGAGAAGACACGTTTTGTGTCTTGTGCAGATGTGGACGCTAAAAGTGATTTAAAACAATTAATAATGAGAAGAAACCATTAAGGAAGTAGATTTATGAGCAACGAAAGTTAATTAAAGTGTTACGCGTGTAATCAACAAGAACGGTGCAAATAAAAGTGTTATAGAAAAGTTATATCCTGTGTCCACATTATTTCACCCTATACCACGACTTGAGATACTAAAAGAGTCTCAAAGCTCATCTTATGCAATCATTTATTAAAGAACAGCACCATATATAATGTAATTACCAAAGTTATATTTCTCAACTTATGTCCCAATGTTATTCAAATGGAGAGGTAATATACCCAAGGCTTATCATAACCCCTTACAATCAATACTTTGAAATTGATAACGATAGGTAACCAATAGGCCACAGTTGCTATGTCTGTAATTAGGAGATATAAACAATTACTCCAATAGGGTACTAATGATATATGTGTCGATGTAGGTGGACGCATATTTGTGCTGCGGAAAGTAAAAAAATTTTGTCTGCAATCCAACAACTGAATTATATTGCCGAAGGACATCTAATTGAATACTGTGGGTAAATATTCATTATGCACAATTATCTGATAAATATTCCAAGATATGTATGAAAGAAGAGAGCATTTAACTTATACAAAATGACAAAGGTTTTCAAAAGAATAGCTTCATGACCTAAAAGTATCAATATTTGTAAAAGAGTGAAGATTTTCGTTATACTGTTACAAGTTTGTCACAATAAAGTTGAATTGTAATATTATTGCAAGTATAATAACTATGGCCCTTATTTATCTACTTGACCCATGAGTGCCCTGAAGATAAGAGTCTTAATTACAAAAATCTGATGTGTTGCACTCACATGACTTTCTCTACTTTTGTACTAACCATTCTTACAAACTCTTATTTCTATATCTTCTTCGCGTTAGTTAAAATAAACATTTGTACAATTTATCTTATTGCTTATTTCCTTGTAGGTGCAAGGGGAATATTGGAATCCAGTAAGGCTTTGAGCGATAGTCAATCTTTTAAAGCTTTGAGATTCCGTTCTCTTTGCACACGTAACATATAAGAAAATGAATAACGATGACCCATTTCACGAAAGTTCTAAGTTTTCCGAAACTCACACACATAACAAGGAATATCTCCGAAATGGTTCACCCTACAAGAAAATTTATTGAGACATAAATTGTGTATTTTAGCAAGATCTACATTTTTTGTATAGTATGATTTGGTCTATCTCTAACGGTTTACCAGTTATGCAAAAGTCGTCCAGAGTAAATACGACTACAGGGGCTATAGCCAGAAAATTCAAGATATACATTTCATTTGTCATCAAAATATCTCAAACATATGACATCTTAATCAAAATCGTTAGAGCCATTTTCAAGAAAATCAAAATTTTCGAAAGATTTTCCATGTAAAGGGTAGTTTAGGGTGGGGCTATTTTCTTCAAAATCTTCGTGTCACATCCTTGAAAGACATTTAACTTAAATACCAACTTTGGTTTTTAACCGACTTTTCGTTTTTGAGTTATGCTGTCCATAGACTGACAGACTGACACACACACACACACACACACACACACACACACACACACACACACACACACACACACACACACACACACACACGGACCTTTTTCTAAAAATGCTTTTTTTTTTATTCAGGGGGCCTCAAAACATGTATTTCCGGTGAAATCTCGACATCAAATTTTTGGGTGGAATACAATACTTTCCCTACTTACCAGTAGAGAAAGTAAAAATGCACTACAATTTAGTGGGCAGCATTTGAAACACTTGACTAAAATATGTTGTTATTGTTGTTGTTGTTTTCTAGTGCCTTGCATCTGGCAATGAAGCCATTAGCATTCGTGCTTTCCAATACTTTTGAACTGTAGTTTCTTCTGATCTTAATGCTTCACAGGTCTTCAAGTGGTCTTCGTTCATTTCTGCTGGATCGTTACACAGGACACATATTGGTGAGGCTGAGATACCTATTCTGTAGAGATGACTTGCTAAGCAGTCATGATTTGTCAATAGTCGGAAGGCTGCAACAGCTGTTTTCCTTGGTCTCTGGGGGATTATATCTGGATTGGAAAGTAGTGTAATCCTTTTTTTATCTTTGGCATTTGTTTCTATTTCTTGTAGGTATGAATGAGAAAATTTTTTAATGATCAAGCGTTTTATTGAGGAATATGAGAAATTGAATTTAGACTTTTGTTTTATTGTTGTGCCTTTCTTTGCAAGTGAGTCTGCAGCTTCGTTCCCCATGACTCCACAGTGTGCTGGAATCCATTGGAGATGAACAGTCTTATTAACTTTTTGGAGTTGTGTTAACATTTTGTAGCATTCTCTAATTTTTGTTGACTTCTTTGTAGTATTTGAACATATTCCCTGAATTGCAGCTTTAGAATCTGAAAGAATTACTGCCTTGTTAAATTTATTTTAAGGGAAGATTTAATAATTGTCGGAGAGCAATGTATATAGCCTCTACTTCTCCATCATAATTTGTTGTGTCTCTGCCAACAAAATGATAAAAGGAAAAATGTGAACACGTAACTCCAGCTCCAGTAAGGTTTTCCTTGGAGGATCCATCAGTATATATGTGCAGCCATTCTTCTGTGGGATACCTAGTATTGATTGTTTCCAGAGCTAGAAGTTTTTGTATTTCTTTTGGTGTGTCTGATTTACTTATTTCCTCTATTAATTCCAAACTGAAGGTAGGTTGCAATAATTCCAATGGATTTTCTCTTATAAGTAGACTTTCTCTGGTGTTAGGAATGTTCAATTTGGATTTAATCTGTGTTACCTTTTCTAGGAAACTACTAGATTGAAGGGGGGAGGTTCTCTTCTGTCCATTTAGAGTTTGGCAGTCGTAACATTTTCTCGTGTTGGAGCAATGCTTGTTCTTCTATTTTTGTTGTTATTGATGGGGTCCGTGTTAAGGGAAGCATGGCATCAATAGGTGTGGATTTAACTGCTCCAGTGATTAGGCGAAGAGCCTGATTTTGTATTTGTTCAAGTTTATTGATGTTAGCATTTGCTGCTGTTATTAAAGCTTCAGAACAGTACAAGAGGTTTGGTTTAACATACATTTTGTATGTTGTGTTAAGGACTCTCCTTGAGCAGCCCCATTTAGCACCAGCTAACCTTTTCAGGATTTGCAGTTTCTTTTCAACCTTTTCTGAGATGTTTGTTATATGTTTTTTCCAACTTAGTTTTCTGTCGAAAGTGATGCCTAAGTATTTGGCATCATCAACTGCTTTGAGTGGTTTACCATTATAATTTATGTTAATATTAACTGATTTGTATTTTAGTGTAAATAATTCATAATTATGTGGCATTGAATTTTTAAGTTCCAGTTCTACCTCTCAAACTTTGCCCACACACGGCTTGTGTATTTAAAAACACCAACAGTAAGTTTGTTGGCATAAATAAATAATAATTACCATCTGAAGGTTATTTAATCCTGGGACATAAAGTACTTACAATAGTAAGTCACCATTGGGGTAATTTGTCTCTGATGTGAGACTGCCTTTGTGGTTTACCAGGAGAAATACGAACTGGCTTGAGAATTTAATGCCATTCTGGCAGTTTGTCACAATAGCTCAGTGGTAGAGCATCCGCCCGGTAAGCGGAAGGTCTGTGGTTCAAATCCCAGTTGTGGCATTGAATTTTTAAGTTCCAGTTCTACCTCTCAAACTTTGCCCACACACGGCTTGTGTGTTTAGAAACACCAACAGTAAGTTTGTTGGCATAAATAAATAATAATTACCATTTTAGACTATGTTATTATTTGCAGCAAGTTGTTTAAATAACTGGTTTCACAGTATGTTTGCTGTATCATTGGTGCCCCACTTTTTCCACTGTGAAACTACGTAGTTACATGCAAATACTAACACAAGTGGGGCTTATAGTCTCTTAAGATATCTTTAATATTTGTAGAAGATTGTCTCCGTTGAACAATAAAGGTGCATATTAATGTTTTATTTCAGGGAACCAGAGTCGTCATCCAGTGAAAGTGACAGTGAGCAGGACCTGGACTCGGATGATCTTAGTGAGTAACCAAGGACTACCCCTATACGCCCATGACACAGGAGCCCTTCTGGGGTGCAGTGTCCCAGTACCTGCAGTCTTCTTGACCAGGCCTAATGAGGCTGAGTGTACCCCATACCAGGTCTCCGAATAGAACCTGGGTCTCTTGTTTGGTAAGCAGCTGTTGTACCACCACGCTAAGGAGATGGTCTTAACTAAATACAATTAAGAGTTGGTATTATAAACATGGTTTAAGCTATAAGTTAACGTTTCCTTCCATTTTATAAAGCGTGATGTTCAATAAGGAAATTGAATCTATTAACAGTGAAGTAACAAGATTCTAAAGTAAGAACCAAATTAGAAACTAAAAACTTCACTTATCTTAGTAATATAAAAATGACAATGTTTCGAGTTGACTCCAACTCATTCTCAAAGCTATACAAACAAATTCATTTCCATAGATACTGATGTCCATTTTAATCACTAATCTCTGAAAACAAAAATCTATAAATACAATCTGTAGAAGGTGTTTCAAAATTCATAACACGGTTCCTGTTTTTTAAAATAAGATAAGTGAAGCTTTTAGTTTCTAATTTTGTTCTTACTTTAGAGTGATGTTCAGTTTAACTTGAGGAATCAAATTATTCAGCTTTTATCTGTTGAAGATAATTGAACCATAGCAGTGAATATACAGTGTTTCCATTCTCTTCTCTAAAGGTGTGCAAAGTTACACAGTCAGAACTTGCTTTGCCTTGTCAGTAATCAAAGTTAAATTATATGTGGAAGCAAGGAATCAAATATAATGAAGAGATGATGCAACTTGATTGGTAATGTTGCTGATGATTTAATAGAAACTGATGTTCATGATACAAACATATGTACAAGATTGTAAATGTACAGATGCTGTTGACCACATATTCCAGGAAACAGTTCCAAAATTGAAACCTTTTAAGCAGTCCCATACAAAGTACTCCTAAATTTGAATTGATTTCCAAAACGTTACATCCATGAATATGCTTAATATTGTGACAAAATGACAAAGTCAGTCTAGTTACTTTTCTATCACTTCATTACCTTCTAAAATGTTACCACAAATACACAGTTTTCTTCCTGTCATTAACACAGTATATAATCTTTCAGGCTATCACAATTTACAATCTTTACTTCTCATAACCTTGCTATGTCCTTTTAGTGTCTCTGTTCACTTTCTCTGTCTCTCATGCACAAATTGCAATGCTGTAATCACTAGCGATGCTCGTTGAATCTTTGCAGAATACACAGCTGTCTTGTACTCACTGGCCAACTATTGTCTGTAACTTTAACTCCTTATATACTGGGGATGAAGTCACACACATGCAGCTAGAAGTCTTAAGAATGTTCTCAAAACCCCCTTTGCTTTTGCCGTCTCGATTGTTGACAGTCACATGAGGCAGCCCAGGCTTGTGTACCAAGCCCAACTTCACAATATTTTTATTTATAAAGCCAGTTAATGATAATTGATTGTTGTAACACACATTTTATCTTTGATTTGGTTATAAATGGAAACTATGGCGGTCTACAAGGAGGGAATGTCATACTGTACTGGCACGTTGTCATGGTAGCAGAAGAACCATGGCTCTTATTCCAGTTGTAACAGTGAATTTGTATTATTTTATTTACATGCCATATACCACACAGGATTTTCCAAATCTTGGCCTCACATAAAGTGAGTTTTTCTGTGTACAATGAATATATTATTTACTGTATGCATAGTTGATGCGGAGGTTTTTAAAGAAAAAAGAATTCTTCTATTATTATAGAATTATGATAGAATGTTATAGAATATTGTGATTAATTTAAGCTTGATATTATCGAAAATGTTGTGACTTTTTCCTTTGAAGTTATTGTGTTTTGTGTATTAAAATGGTAAAATGTCACAAAGTGTAACATGCTTGTTATATTACTATATTTGAAGATTATATTTATTATGTTACATTCTATTATTGTTTTTGTACATTAATGTCACTATATATTGCTTTCATTATATCACATTGTTTTTATTCTTTTTGTGTATTTGACAATGCTATAAATTCCATCGAATTAATATGGCCAAATCTAAATGTATTAAATCTTTTGTATAAAATAATTTTGATTGTATAAAATTTGCAAATATTGTAACTAAGCTCTGACAATATCAGACATTCTGTATTGTCTATTGACAATAATAAACTACTACTATGACTTTCGCAAATCTTTTTCTACTACACAATCTCTTACAACTTACCCACGACGTTCAAGTCTCGTGACATCATAACCGAGGCATCTTGGCCCACTTTTTAGATATTTGCCATGTTCCGTGTCTCTTGGTGCATTAATACAGGGCTTATGTCACTTTACCTTCCCATCTTCCCTACTTGCAACTTACCCACGATGTTCAAGTCTCGTGATATCATAACCGAGGCATCTTGGCCCACTTTTTAGATATTTGCCATGTTCCGTGTCTCTTGGTCCATTAATACAGGGCTTATGTCACTTTACCTTCCCTACTTACAACTTACCCACGACGTTCAAGTCTCGTGACATCATAACCAAGGCATCTTGGCCCACTTTTTAGATATTTGCCATGTTCCGTGTCTCTTGGTCCATTAATACAGGGCTTATGTCACTTTACCTTCCCTACTTACAACTTACCCACGACGTTCAAGTCTCGTGACATCATAAGCAAGGCATCTTGGCCCACTTTTTAGATATTTGCCATGTTCCGTGTCTCTTGGTCCATTAATACAGGGCTTATGTCACTTTACCTTCCCTACTTACAACTTACCCACGACGTTCAAGTCTCGTGATATCATAAGCAAGGCATCTTGGCCCACTTTTTAGATATTTGCCATGTTCCGTGTCTCTTGGTCCATTAATACAGGGCTTATGTCACTTTACCTTCCCATCTTCCCTTCTTACAACTTACCCACGACGTTCAAGTCTCGTGACATCATAAGCAAGGCATTTTGGCCCACTTTTTAGATATTTGCCATGTTCCGTGTCTCTTGGTCCATTAATACAGGGCTTATGTCACTTTACCTTCCCTTCTTACAACTTACCCACGACGTTCAAGTCTCGTGACGTCATAACCAACGCATTTTGGCCCACTTTTTAGATATTTGCCATGTTCCGTGTCTCTTGGTCCATTAATACAGGGCTTATGTCACTTTACCTTCCCATCTTCCCTTCTTACAACTTACCCACGACGTTCAAGTCTCGTGACGTCATAACCCAGGCATTTTGGCCCACTTTTTAGATATTTGCCATGTTCCGTGTCTCTTGGTCCATTAATACAGGGCTTATGTCACTTTACCTTCCCATCTTCCCTTCTTACAACTTACCCACGACGTTCAAGTCTCGTGACATCATAAGCAAGGCATTTTGGCCCACTTTTTAGATATTTGCCATGTTCCGTGTCTCTTGGTCCATTAATACAGGGCTTATGTCACTTTACCTTCCCTTCTTACAACTTACCCACGACGTTCAAGTCTCGTGACGTCATAACCAACGCATTTTGGCCCACTTTTTAGATATTTGCCATGTTCCGTGTCTCTTGGTGCATTAATACAGGGCTTATGTCACTTTACCTTCCCTACTTACAACTTACCCACGACGTTCGAGTCTCGTGACATCATAACCAAGGCATTTTGGCCCACTTTTTAGATATTTGCCATGTTCCGTGTCTCTTGGTGCATTAATACAGGGCTTATGTCACTTTACCTTCCCATCTTCCCTACTTACAACTTACCCACGACGTTCAAGTCTCGTGACATCATAACCAACGCATTTTGGCCCACTTTTTAGATATTTGCCATGTTCCGTGTCTCTTGGTCCATTAATACAGGGCTTATGTCACTTTACCTTCCCATCTTCCCTTCTTACAACTTACCCACGACGTTCAAGTCTCGTGACATCATAAGCAAGGCATTTTGGCCCACTTTTTAGATATTTGCCATGTTCCGTGTCTCTTGGTCCATTAATACAGGGCTTATGTCACTTTACCTTCCCATCTTCCCTTCTTACAACTTACCCACGACGTTCAAGTCTCGTGACATCATAAGCAAGGCATCTTGGCCCACTTTTTAGATATTTGCCATGTTCCGTGACTCTTGGTCCATTAATACAGGGCTTATGTCACTTTACCTTCCCATCTTCCCTTCTTACAACTTACCCACGACGTTCAAGTCTCGTGACATCATAAGCAAGGCATTTTGGCCCACTTTTTAGATATTTGCCATGTTCCGTGTCTCTTGGTCCATTAATACAGGGCTTATGTCACTTTACCTTCCCATCTTCCCTTCTTACAACTTACCCACGACGTTCAAGTCTCGTGACATCATAAGCAAGGCATTTTGGCCCACTTTTTAGATATTTGCCATGTTCCGTGTCTCTTGGTCCATTAATACAGGGCTTATGTCACTTTACCTTCCCATCTTCCCTTCTTACAACTTACCCATGACGTTCAAGTCTCGTGACATCATAACCAAGGCATTTTGGCCCACTTTTTAGACATTTGCCATGTTCCGTGTCTCTTGGTCCATTAATACAGGGCTTATGTCACTTTACCTTCCCATCTTCCCTTCTTACAACTTACCCACGACGTTCAAGTCTCGTGACATCATAAGCAAGGCATTTTGGCCCACTTTTTAGATATTTGCCATGTTCCGTGTCTCTTGGTCCATTAATACAGGGCTTATGTCACTTCCTTCCCATCTTCCCTTACAACTTACCCACGACGTTCAAGTCTCGTGACATCATAACCAAGGCATTTTGGCCCACTTTTTAGATATTTGCCATGTTCCGTGTCTCTTGGTCCATTAATACAGGGCTTATGTCACTTTACCTTCCCATCTTCCCTTACAACTTACCCACGACATTCAAGTCTCGTGACATCATAACCGAGGCATTATGGCCCACTTTTTAGATATTTGCCATGTTCCGTGTCTCTTGGTCCATTAATACAGGGCTTATGTCACTTTACCTTCCCTACTTACAACTTACCCACGACGTTCAAGTCTCGTGACATCATAACCAAGGCATTTTGGCCCACTTTTTAGATATTTGCCATGTTCCGTGACTCTTGGTCCATTAATACAGGGCTTATGTCACTTCCTTCCCATCTTCCCTACTTACAACTTACCCACGACGTTCAAGTCTCGTGACATCATAACCAAGGCATTTTGGCCCACTTTTTAGATATTTGCCATGTTCCGTGACTCTTGGTCCATTAATACAGGGCTTATGTCACTTCCTTTCCATCTTCCCTACTTACAACTTACCCACGACGTTCAAGTCTCTTGACATCATAACCAAGGCATTTTGGCCCACTTTTTAGATATTTGCCATGTTCCGTGTGTCTTGGTCCATTAATACAGGGCTTATGTCACTTTACCTTCCCTACTTACAACTTAACCACGACGTTCAAGTCTCGTGACATCATAACCAAGGCATTTTGGCCCACTTTTTAGATATTTGCCATGTTCCGTGTCTCTTGGTCCATTAATACAGGGCTTATGTCACTTTACCTTCCCTACTTACAACTTACCCACGACGTTCGAGTCTCGTGACATCATAACCAAGGCATCTTGGCCCACTTTTTAGATATTTGCCATGTTCCGTGTCTCTTGGTGCATTAATACAGGGCTTATGTCACTTTACCTTCCCTACTTACAACTTACCCACGACGTTCGAGTCTCGTGACATCATAACCAAGGCATTTTGGCCCACTTTTTAGATATTTGCCATGTTCCGTGTCTCTTGGTGCATTAATACAGGGCTTATGTCACTTTACCTTCCCATCTTCCCTACTTACAACTTACCCACGACGTTCAAGTCTCGTGACATCATAACCGAGGCATTATGGCCCACTTTTTAGATATTTGCCATGTTCCGTGTCTCTTGGTCCATTAATACAGGGCTTATGTCACTTCCTTCCCATCTTCCCTACTTACAACTTACCCATGACGTTCAAGTCTCGTGACATCATAACCGAGGCATTATGGCCCACTTTTTAGATATTTGCCATGTGCCGTGTCTCTTGGTCCATTAATACAGGGCTTATGTCACTTCCTTCCCACCTTCCCTACTTACACTCAATCTTCTGACAGATCGCCGCATTTACCTTCATCCTTGCTATATGTTACATTCCCCACATTTCTGTTACCGAGGTCTCCCCAAGGGCACTTCCCTTAGTCCTCTCCTTTTTATCCTATACATTCACACATTAAGTACATTGCCATTTCAGCACAGCCAACTTCTTTTGTATGCCAGTGATTTAGTTTTATACTCCCGAACCACTTTACATACTGTGAGTCAGTCTCCGACCACACTTCAGGCCGAACTGGACCCTCTTCTTGGGACGCTCAATAACCTCGGACTGACGGTTCACCCTGACAAATGCAAGCTGCCCACCTCTGCTGCATGCCAATATGTCTATTGGAGAAAATCCTCTTCCTTTGGCTCGAACCGTCAAATTTCTCGGTTTGCACTTAGATGATAACCTGAGTTGGAAATCGCAGGCGATGCAATTTGATTCATCCCTCTTAGCTACTAGTATCCTTTTCTGTTATTTGCAAGTGTGTAGCTGGGGGGCACATCTTCAGAGTTTATATCACATATACCTATCTTTGTCGGGCTAAATTAGATTACTGTTTGATAGTTATTACTCATCCCCCTAAGGTGTGGCATAGGAAAGTAGACTCTGTCCTCTATCGCATTGGCAAAGCCATACCTGGGGTAGGGGGCAAACCTTCTATGGAAAAGGTGTTTTCGGAGCTGGGCATGCAACCTCTTCTGCAACGGTGGTTAGACCTTGCAGTCCATTTTATTGTCAAATTATTCCAATTCTGAGAAACGCCATTGTACTCGAAACTCTTGTTAAATGGACGCTTACCGCTTTACCAAGTAATTGCTTCTATTCCTTATCCTATGATTTACTGGTTTTTCTGAAATGTTGAGCTTTGCTGCACGGCTTATATCTGATCACATGGCTTCTCATCTACCTTCCCTCACAAAGTGTTCTCCATGGTGTAAGAAATCCACTCTCAGTAGAGCTGCAATCTCTTTGATCTCAAACATCCGACTTGGCGTTGCCATTACATTGCCCTACTGCCAAAGGTCCTCCCCAAATTGTGATCATGGTGCCTACAGCGATATCAACCATTGCCCCTTACATACACTTTCTGCACACTAGCCCACCATTATGGCAATGGGCCATGGAACATATTCTGTCTGGTTTATAGTGCTGATACCCGTTTGCCCAGGCTACTACTTCTTCCCTTCATGATTCATCACTTCTTTTATTTCCTCTACTCTATTTCGATTCAATGCAGACATTGATTGCTCTTGCATAGAGTGTGATAGTGTGTCCATAAACCCCCAAACAACAACAAAATGTGATGGAAGACATCATAAAGAATGTTAGCAGTTCAAGAACGGCGGCGCCGTGGCCGAGCGGTTAGCGCGCTTGCCTACCACCTAGGCGGCCCGGGTTTGACCCCAGGGACACATGTGGTATTTGTGGTGGACGAAGCAGCGTCAGGGCGGGTTTTCTCCAGGTGCTCCGGTTTCCCCTGCCATCTCATTCCAGCGGTGCTGCATCTTCATTCCATGTATCATCAGTGTCACCGCCTGCGGTGCCGTAGTAGTAAAAGCGGGCATTAAACACAACAACAACTTCTTCAAGAACTTGCAGCAATTGCTAAGATAAGTGAAGCTTTCAGTCTCTAAACTTGTTTTTATTAGAAGATTTGATCTATCTCTTATTGTTTACCAGTTATACAAAGGTTATCAGGAGTAAACAGGACTTCATGGGCTATAGTCACAAAATTTAAAATATGTATTTCATTTGTCATAAAATAACTTAAACATGTGACATTTTAAGAGGTAGAACTGGAACTTAAAAATTCAATGCCGCAACTGGGTTTGAACCACAGACCTTCCGCTTGCCGGGCGGACGCTCTAACCACTGGCAGTTTGTCACAATAGCTCAGTGGTTAGAGCGTCCGCCCGGCAAGCGGAAGGTCTGTGGTTCAAATCCCAGTTGTGGCATTGAATTTTTAAGTTCCAGTTCTACCTCTTAAACTTTGCTCACACAACGGCTTGTGTGTTTAAAAACACCAACAGTAAGTTTGTTGGCATAAATAAATAATAATGTGACATTTTAATTAAAATTGTTTGGCATTTTTGAGAAAACAGAAATTTTCAAACAATTTTGCATGTAAAGAACTGGCTTGAGAATTTAATGCCATTCTGGCAGTTTGTCACAATAGCTCAGTGGTTAGAGCGTCCGCCCGGCAAGCGGAAGGTCTGTGGTTCAAATCCCAGTTGTGGCATTGAATTTTAAAGTTCCAGTTCTACCTCTTAAACTTTGCCCACACACGGCTTGTGTGTTTAAAAACACCAACAGTAAGTTTGTTGGCATAAATAAATAATAATGTAAAGAATAGTTTAGGGTAGAGGAATTTTCTTGAAAATCTTTGTGTCATATCCTTGAAAGATATTAAACGTAAATACCAAATGTGGTTTTTAACCAACTTTTTGTTTTTCAGTTATGTTGTCCACAACACCTTTTTCTAAAAATGCTTTTTGTATTCAGGGGCCCTCAAAACATATACTTGGAGTGAAATCTCAACACCAGATTTTTGAGTTGAATATAATACTTTCCCTACTTGGATACGTAGTAGAGAAAGTAAAAAGGAGTTGGTTGTAGTGTTGTTTAGAAAGAGGCTGTCTTCAGTAGGTTTATAATTTGTTTAAGTAAGGAGAAATGCTGCAAAGATAAGCAAGTCATAGTCCATGTTGACCACACAAAGGTCACAACCTTTGCCTGCTCTGTGATATGGTGATAAACCAGCATTATGTAGCGCACACTCAACGAAACAGTAAGTATTTCCATCACAATAAATATGAGTACTAGTTACTTTTGTGAAGTATCGTTTACAATGTTTTATGGGCATTAACACTATTTTAGTATATTTAATAAAATGTATTTATTGTGGAAACAATATGCTTAAAGAAAGGGTCATGTGGTCTTTGGAACACAATACATTTACAAACATTGTATTTTAGTATAATAAAATGTATTTATTGTGGAAACAATATGCTTAAAGAAAGGGTCATGTGGCCTTTGGAACACAATACATTTACAAACATTGTATTTTAGTATAATAAAATGTATTTATTGCGGAAACAATTAGCTTAAAGAAAGGGTCATGTGGGCTTTGGAACACAATACATTTACAAACATTGTATTTTAGTATAATAAAATGTATTTATTGTGGAAACAATATACTTAAAGAAAGAGTCATGTGGGCTTTGGAACACAATACATTTACATTGTTATAATCTACAGTTCAGGATGAAGCTAGTTTCATACTCGTATGATAATTTAAGGTAAAAATGAGTGAAGAAGGTGATTTTTATGCTTCATCAAGAGAAAGTTTAAAAGTGATCCAAGATGCAGCCGTGGGATGCAGTATTTATATCCATGACTGGAGGGGAGGTCTGTTGTGATTGATCCGGATGGGCAACGTGCTGGACCAATGTTGGTGGCCTGTTGTGATCTGCTGGCACAGTGAAGTGAGACAGAAAGGAATGATTCAAGGTTATGAGAAGAAAACAGTTGTGAGTTGTAATATCATGGAAGACAGCAGACTGTGTTGACATCAGTAAAAGACAACTTTGTATTTGTGTAATTAGTGTATGAGAGTCAGAGAAAGTGAAGAAACACAGTGAAAGAAGTGAGTC
Source organism: Tenodera sinensis (assembly GCA_030765045.1). Lineage (NCBI taxonomy): Eukaryota > Metazoa > Arthropoda > Insecta > Mantodea > Mantidae > Tenodera > Tenodera sinensis. The sequence goes on from JAUKNM010000015.1 coordinate 618,540, forward strand.
AAGGTTATAGAAGAAAACAGTTGTGAGTTGTAATATCATGGAGTACAGTAGACTGTGTTAACATCGTAAAAGAGAAGTGTGTATTTGTGCAAAAGTAAGAGGGAAATAAAGTGAGATGTATATTTGTAGTTGAAGGTGGTACCTCTGTTTGTTTTAGCTATGTTGAGAGGTGCATCAGCAATTGTGTCAGCGCTGCTGTACGTGCAAGTGGCTGGTTATGTAGATCAGTGTCGGGTGTTGCCCAGCTGGGACATTGAGGGTTTTCAGGTGATAGCCCCTGGAAAAGTGACAGTCATTGCACTCATGGACTCTTCCTGAGAAATGTGTTACAAGCAGGCTGGATTGTAAGTAACTATACTATTTGCTATGCATGAATTAAATTGTCTGTTTAGTATGTTCACAAATAGAACATAGCTTTCTCATAGGTATTTGCTTTTAGACATCATATTAACATATTATTCTGCTATTTAGAGCTTTTAAATTATTGCTCTTTATACAGTAATGTATTGTTAATTTAGAATTTCTCTTCATATATCTCAATTCAATTTGAATTAATCCCTTTAAATGCGCTAGAACGGTAACCAATAAGAGCGTTTGTCCCTCAACTCAAAAACATTCCATTACCACAACAGCCAGTCACAGCCAAATGAGGCACAGGCTCGACTGTCTACTCGGTGGAGGAATCTGGCTACAGAGAAACATTGTAGTTCACAAACGGCTGTCAGATGGCGTGCTTGCTTCTCCCATGCTCTAAGCATGACAAAACACACAGATCAGCAAACATCTACCACAGGCAGTCCAGTAGCACAGTTGCGCAAATGCTACAATAGAGCTGAAAACTTCTTAAGCAGGAAATACCAGAATCTGGTTAATGCAAAAGTTAAATTTTACTTCGCAGAGTTTCTAGCGTCTGTCTCCCATGCCTACCTTATCTGCCCTGTCTACCCTGTCTATCCTATCTACCCTGTCTATCCTGTCTGTCCTGTCTACCCTGTCTCCCCAGTCTACCCTGTTTCCCTTGTCTACCCTGTCTCCCCTGTCTCCCCAGTCTACCCTGTTTCCCTAGTCTACTCTGTCTATCCTGTCTGCCCTGTCTACCCTGTCTATCCTGTCTGCCCTGTCTACCCTGTCTCCCCAGTCTACTCTGTCGACCCTGTCTCCCCTCTATCCTGTCTCTCCTGTCTCCCCTGTCTACTCTGTCGACCCTGTCTCTCCTGTCTACCCTGTTTCCCTAGTCTACTCTGTCTATCCTGTCTGCCCTGTCTACCCTGTCTATCCTGTCTGCCCTGTCTACCCTGTCTCCCCAGTCTACTCTGTTTCCCTAGTCTACTCTGTCTATCCTGTCTGCCCTGTCTACCCTGTCTATCCTGTCTGCCCTGTCTACCCTGTCTCCCCAGTCTACTCTGTCGACCCTGTCTCCCCTCTATCCTGTCTCTCCTGTCTCCCCTGTCTACTCTGTCGACCCTGTCTCTCCTGTCTACCCTGTCTCCCCAGTCTACTCTGTCGACCCTGTCTCCCCTCTATCCTGTCTGCCCTGTCTACCCTGTCTATCCTGTGTGCCCTGTCTCCCCTGTCTACTCTGTCGACCCTGTCTCCCCTCTATCCTGTCTACCCCGTCTACCCTGTCTCTCCTGTCTACCCTGTCTCCCCTGTCTACTCTGTCGACCCTGTCTCCCCTCTATCCTGTCTACCCTGTCTCCCCAGTCTACTCTGTCGACCCTGTCTCCCCTCTATCCTGTCTGACCTGTCTCCCCAGTCTACTCTGTCGACCCTGTCTCCCCTCTATCCTGTCTACCCTGTCTCCCCTCTATCCTGTCTGCCCTGTCTCCCCAGTCTACCCTGTCTCCCCTCTATCCTGTCTGCCCTGTCTCCCCTCTATCCTGTCTACCCTGTCTCCCCAGTCTACTCTGTCGACCCTGTCTCCCCTCTATCCTGTCTACCCTGTCTACCCAGTCTACCCTGTCTCCCCTCTATCCTGTCTGCCCTGTCTCCCCAGTCTACCCTGTCTCCCCTCTATCCTGTCTGCCCTGTCTCCCCTCTATCCTGTCTACCCTGTCTCCCCAGTCTACTCTGTCGACCCTGTCTCCCCTCTATCCTGTCTACCCTGTCTACCCAGTCTACCCTGTCTCCCCTCTATCCTGTCTGCCCTGTCTCCCCAGTCTACCCTGTCTCCCCTCTATCCTGTCTGCCCTGTCTCCCCAGTCTACTCTGTCGACCCTGTCTCCCCTCTATCCTGTCTACCCTGTCTCCCCAGTCTACCCTGTCTCCCCTCTATCCTGTCTACCCTGTCTACCCAGTCTACCCTGTCTCCCCTCTATCCTGTCTACCCTGTCTCCCCAGTCTACCCTGTCTCCCCTCTATCCTGTCTGCCCTGTCTCCCCAGTCTACCCTGTCTCCCCTCTATCCTGTCTGCCCTGTCTCCCCAGTCTACTCTGTCGACCCTGTCTCCCCTCTATCCTGTCTGCCCTGTCTCCCCAGTCTACCCTGTCTCCCCTCTATCCTGTCTACCCTGTCTCCCCAGTCTACTCTGTCGACCCTGTCTCCCCTCTATCCTGTCTACCCTGTCTCCCCAGTCTGCCCTGTCTCCCCTCTATCCTGTCTACCCTGTCTCCCCAGTCTGCCCTGTCTCCCCTCTATCCTGTCTACCCTGTCTCCCCAGTCTACTCTGTCGACCCTGTCTCCCCTCTATCCTGTCTGCCCTGTCTCCCCTCTATCCTGTCTACCCTGTCTCCCCAGTCTACTCTGTCGACCCTGTCTCCCCTCTATCCTGTCTGACCTGTCTCCCCAGTCTACTCTGTCGACCCTGTCTCCCCTCTATCCTGTCTACCCTGTCTCCCCAGTCTACTCTGTCGACCCTGTCTCCCCTCTATCCTGTCTACCCTGTCTCCCCTCTATCCTGTCTGCCCTGTCTCCCCTCTATCCTGTCCGACCTGTCTCCCCAGTCTACTCTGTCGACCCTGTCTCCCCTCTATCCTGTCTGCCCTGTCTCCCCAGTCTACCCTGTCTCCCCTCTATCCTGTCTGCCCTGTCTCCCCTCTATCCTGTCTACCCTGTCTCCCCAGTCTACTCTGTCGACCCTGTCTCCCCTCTATCCTGTCTACCCTGTCTCCCCAGTCTGCCCTGTCTCCCCTCTATCCTGTCTGCCCTGTCTCCCCTCTATCCTGTCTACCCTGTCTCCCCAGTCTACTCTGTCGACCCTGTCTCCCCTCTATCCTGTCTACCCTGTCTCCCCAGTCTACTCTGTCGACCCTGTCTCCCCTCTATTCTGTGTGCCCTGTCTACCCTGTCTCCCCAGTCTACTCTGTCGACCCTGTCTCCCCTCTATTCTGTCTGCCCTGTCTACCCTGTCTATCCTGTGTGCCCTGTCTACCCTGTTTCCTGGCTGCCCTGTCTCCCCAGTCTGCCCTGTCTCCCCTCTATCCTGTCTGCCCTGTCTCCCCTCTATCCTGTCTGCCCTGTCTCCCCTCTATCCTGTCTACCCTGTCTCCCCAGTCTGCCCTGTCTCCCCTCTATCCTGTCTGCCCTGTCTCCCCTCTATCCTGTCTACCCTGTCTCCCCAGTCTACTCTGTCGACCCTGTCTCCCCTCTATCCTGTCGACCCTGTCTCCCCAGTCTACTCTGTCGACCCTGTCTCCCCTCTATCCTGTCTGCCCTGTCTCCCCTCTATCCTGTCTGCCCTGTCTCCCCTCTATCCTGTCTGACCTGTCTCCCCAGTCTACTCTGTCGACCCTGTCTCCCCTCTATCCTGTCTACCCTGTCTCCCTAGTCTACTCTGTCGACCCTGTCTCCCCTCCATTCTGTCTGCCCTGTCTACCCTGTCTATCCTGTGTGCCCTGTCTACCCTGTCTCTCCTGTCTACCCTCTATCCTGTCTGCCCTGTCTACCCTGTCTCCCCTGTCTGCCCCGCCTACCATGTCTCCCCTGAGACTTCGTTCCTGATTCTTACAAACACTTATTCTTCTATCTACTTCATCTTAACACCAATAAACATTTGTACACTTTATTTTATTGCTAATTTTCTTGCAGGTAAAAGGGTAATATAGTAGTCTTTAATTAATAGTCAAATGTTTTTGGAACTGGTCACTATGTGATGATTTGGAAATTCCATTCTCTTTGTATAACGAACAGATGAAAAAACGAATAATAACCTTCCATTTGAGAGCATCTATAGGTATTGAAAAATTCTGACAAATAACAAGGAATATCTCTGAAGTGGTCCACTTCACAAAAAAGGATCATTTGGACATTATTTGAATGTTTTAATGAGAACTACATTTTTTGCATAGTAAGATTTGGTCTATCTCTTACGGTTCACAGTTATGCAAAAGTCATGAGGAGTAAACAAGACTACATAAGCTATAGGCAGAAAATAAAAGGCATGCATGTCATTTGTCATAAAATAATCTTAAACATACGGCATTTTAATGAAAATCATTAGAGCTATTTTAGAGAAAATCAACATTTTCAAAAAATTTTCCATGTGAAGAATACTTTAGGGTGGGGGAATTTTCTTCAAAATTGTTGTGTCACATCCTTGAAAGATAAACTTGAATACCAATTTTGGTTTTTAACCAACTCTTTGTTTTTGAGTTACATTATTCCGAGACAGACAAGCTGACATTTCTCTAAAAATGGTTTTTCTTTACTCATGGAGCTTCAAAACATATATTTCTGATATGTGGAAATTGAATTTTTGTGTGGAACACAATACTTCCTCTACTCATTAGTACGTGGGCGACCGAGCTTTGCTCGGCATTTTCCCCCTGTTTTTGTGAAATGTTGTTTTTTTGGAAGAGGATACTTATTTAGATAAACCTGAAAGGCAAAATGTTAACTAATTAAAAACTTTTGTCGTAATTGTTAAGAGTCATTTCTGAATTACAAGAGAAACAGAAATACATACAAATGTTTCACAAACACCATCATGTCAACTCCTGAACTCAGGCCTCCCCCATAGATATCCACCTAGTTTGAGGTTTGAGGTTTTCGTCGAGCATTTGTTCCATTATGGAGTTCAATTCTTTGGTGCTGTGTCAACTCTAACTCCCAGGGCATTAACATGTTGGCCAAGGTCCTTCATCTTTCCATCGAGTTCTTCCATGGCCTCATTAATCCCGGCCAGTCGCTCGTTAGTATTCTCCGATAGATCTATCTTCATATTGGACATCCCCATCTCCATCTTTTCTGTGTTGGAGTTTACATTTTCAATTTGGCTTCCATTTCGTCCATTTTTGTTTCCATAGCTTACATTTTTCCAATTCAGCTTTCATATTTGTTTCCTCTGCTGCAATCTGGAATTCATTTCATTTCCCATTATGTCCAATCTTGGCTAACATTTGTTTCATCAACTGCTCCATATCATGCTTTTTGTCGCACTCCTGACTCCAATTGTGATTACTTTTTTAATTATTTTTTTATTTTTTATTAAAACACCAGAATGACACTAAGCAAAAGCACTGTTGTACAATAAGAAATGCTACAGGAAGAAAAGGTAGTTGATAAAACCATGTGAGTGTGCTATGCATTTCTGTTTCAATCATATAGAAAATTGTATGAATTGTTGGTAATTATTCGTTGAAGCGGGAGTAGTGAAAGAAATGTGATTGTGTTTAGTAAAAGAAAAATGAGTAGAAAAACCATGTGAATATTATACGTTGCACTTATATTTCAAATGTATGGAAAAATGTATAGATTGTTTGTAGAAGAGGGAGTAGTGTGTTAGGTAAAAGAAAAGAAATGTGAACGTAATACGTTGTGTGGTAAAATGGATTGCATAAAAACCTTTGCCATGAAAAAACACTTAGATATGTCAATTTTAATGGCAAACGGTCAACTTGTGTTGGAGTTTACTCACTCTTCAACATGCAATATGTATAAGCGTTGGTATGTATGAAGTTGATAAATGATAGAGAATAACATGCGAATTGTTACATAAAACAAAAGTGAGTAGAGAAAATAGTATGAATGTAATACATTGTATTTCTGTTTCAAACATATAGCAAATTGTATGTTGAGGGCAAAGTAGCGAAAGAAGACTGATGGTGCCTCGTAAAGGAAGAATTAGTAGAGGAAATCGTGTGAATGTAATACATTGCATTTATACTTCAGTCATACAAAATTATATTAATTGTATGTTGAAGGGCAAACAGACGATACAGGAATGCGCTACGTAAAAGAAAAGCAAGTAGAAAACCATTTGAAAGTAATATATTGTGTAGTAAAATTGTTACCATAAAAGCTTTCTCCATGAAAAAATACATATATGTGCCAAATTTCGTGGTGATTGGTTAAGTGGTTTTCGAGATTAACAGTTGGATATATACAAACATCCAATTTGTATATTGTATAGACTTGCTGTGGCACATTATGGTTGCATGGATGAGAAATGAGCAAAAAAGTTGAATTTTGCAATGCTTGTGGGTATACAATATTTTTTGTTTTTCCATTGTTTGCATAGATATAAAGGCTGTCTGGTTTGCCGACATGGGAACATGCAACATACAATTGTCCAATCTGCATCTAAATCTAAACCACGCAATTCTAAAGATTGACCTGGAGCTTCATTGATTGTGATTGCAAATACCAATCGAATTGGGAACTGTAATCTTTAAAATTTAAATGGTGTATCGGTCAGGATTATGGGAATTTGAGGAATAAGGACAGCTTTGCCTTTAAAAGGCCCAGTTGCTTCCACTACGTTCGTAAATTTCTTAACTGCGAGCCTCTTGCCATTACAGAGTTTTGGCTGATTGACATTACGCAACATGATAATTGGCACATCTGTTTCCAATTTTAATGTGTATTGTGGCATTCCTGGCAGATCAAGAGAGTTCAAAAACTTCCACAACGGTGTCTTATCAATTTATATATAATTTCCTCACTTTGAATGCTGGATTTTATAAAATTAAGTTCATAGACAACTTTATTCTTTGTGGCCAAAAACAGCTTGTTCACTGATCCAGTTGTGATTCCTATAATTAATTTGAATATTAGGAAATACTTTTTCGATAAGTTCTAGTTTTGATGTTACTAAAGTACAAAAATTATTAGGAAATGATATTTACCTTGTTTCATCTATTGGCAGCTGTCCGTTTCCAATGTCTTGTGGAGAAAATACCTCGGCTGATTTGTCGTTTTGAAGCTGGACATGCAAATCTCATAACGATCGATCCATAGCTTCAAGCAATTTTTTATGTACCATTGTGCATTCATCCCAAACAATGACTTTACATTTTTGTAATACTTTTCCCCTACCAGATGCTGTGGAGATATTGCACTTGGGAGTCGCGATGGTTTGTATGTTCAATGGCAAGTTCAGAATTGAATGAGCAGTCCTTCCACCTGGTAACAACGTCACAGCTATTCCAGACGAAGCGAGAGCTAAGGCTATGTTATTCTTTGACCGAACCGTTGCCAGAGTCAATCGGTTCCTCCTGGCATATCCCAGAAGAAGGTCCCCAACTCTGTAATTTGTCATTTGCGTTATGTGATCATAAATGCTCTTCTGTACACGCTGTTTGATTGGACATATGACTGGTGCTACAACTTTGTTCATGACACAAATCCACATCAAATGAAGCAGCTGCAGCTCTGTTTGTTGCTGGCATTCTTAATTGAATAACAACTTCATTGCAATAGTTAAGCATTTATCTTCAATATTTATTAATGTTTCGTTGTAAATGCCTTCTGTAAATTCCATGGCCATATTGGCATTTTCTAGCTGTACTCTATGCAAAATATCCTTGGCCATATGCGATCAATATCTCTCCCATAACTCTGTGGGAGATGAAGGGAAGCAAGAGATCAATATAATTGTGAATAATGTGCGAATTTGGTTTGGATGTGCAGTGTTGAATGTGTCAGTAATACATATATCCCATTGCTGGTCATTTTCAGAGCTTGACACACACTGCGAAAAGTGGCATGTATAACGCCATCAACAATTTTCAATTCCTGGAAAGATCTAGGACCAGGCACATTAACTAACAGCATGTGAAGATAGAAACGTTCATCTTGATTAGGATGCACTGTATAAAGTGTACCAATTGTATTTTCTCTGAAAATGCCAGGTTGACCATTGACTGGTTCCCCTTGTCTGCATCATATGAAAAAAAGATCTATCTATTGGCACGTAGCGGTAATGACCGTTGCAAAAGCTTTTTTCTCAGGTATGTTACTGACACAAGAAATAGATAAAAACAATCTTTGAAGCGGTTTATATATCGTTTCAAAATTTGAACTAAATTGATGCAGAACTTTTTGAGTTTTTGAAGCATACACAAACCAACATAACATTTTTATATATATAGATAATATGAATTCTTTGTAGAAGAGTGAGTAGAGAGAGATGTGAATGTATTACCTAAAAGTAAGTTGAGAAATCACTGCGAATGTAATATGCAGTATTTCTATTTCAAACATACAGAAAATGGTATGACTTATTTGTAGAAGAGTGAGTAGAGATAGAGATGTGAATGTGTTACCTAAAAGTGAGAGGAGAAAACAGTGTGAATGTAATAGCATTTCTAATTCAAACATACAGAACATGGTATGACTTATTTTAAAAGTGGGGATAAAAATTTTTTGGTGTAAAATCACATTTTTTAATGGAAAATTGTTTATAGAAGACTGAGTAGAGAAAGAGATGTGAATGTGTTACTTAAAAGCAAGTAGAGAAAACAAAGTGAATGTAATATGTAGCATTTCTGTTTCAAACATACAGAAAATTGTAATACTTCTTTGTAGAAGAGTGAGTAGAGAGAGATGTGAATGTGCTACCTCAAAGTTTCGTCCGATATGACACAATGTTACCTAAAAGTGAGAGGAGAAAGGACTGTGAATGTAATAGCATTTCAATTTCATAAAGAACCTGGAATAATTTATTTTAAAAGTGGGGATCAAAATGTTTTTTAGTGTAAAATCACGTTTTTATAGAAGAGTGAATAGAGAAAGAGATGTTAATGTGTGATCTAAAAGTGAGTAGAGAAGACAGTGTGAATGTAATATGTTGCATTTCCATTTCAAATATACAGAAAATGTATGACTTATTTTAAAAGAGGGGATAAAAATGTTTGCTTTTTTTTTTGTTGTAAAATCATGTTTTTTTTTAAATGTATGTAGAAGAGTGATTAGAGAAAGAGATGTGAATGTGTTACCTGAATTTGAGTAGAGAAAACAGTGTGAATGAAATATGTAGGATTTTTATTTCAGGCATACAGAAAACTGAATAATTTGCAGAACAGGGAATAAAAGCATGTTTTTTATATCTAAATCCACATATTTTCAAGTCAAGACACCAAAGTAAATAAACTTAAGAAGTAAAACCTTACCTGAACACAAAATTTGATCAAAATCTATAGAACTGTTTCTAAGAGACATAATATATGCAAGAATTGCTCTGCATAAGAGGGAATAACAAATTCTATTTTTTGTGTAAAATTGTGGCTTTTTAGGAAAGACGCCTATATATAGGTAAACTTTTAAAAGCAAAATCTTATATATCATATATATACAAAATTTTAACCAAAACTTTAGAGTCCTTTCTGAAATACCGGGAATATATATACAAGAATTGCTCAGTAGAAGTGGGAGTAAAAAATCTTATTTTTTATATAAAATCACATTTTTTCAGGAATTACTCCTATATAGATAAACTCAAAAAGCAAAACCCTATCTGAATACAAAATTTGATTGAAATCATTAGTGGTTTCCAATTTGTGCGGGATATATATGTATATACAAGAATTGCTCGTTTAAGTATATTAGATAAGTACTGAGTATCTAACAGGACCTAAATGATTTTGTTAATGTACCCTCAAACAGGATGCAAGATCTCCGAGCCCGCTTGATCTATGGAGGATTCCCTCAAGTTGAATTTCGTATCCTGAACACTGAAGCAAAAACCAGTGAGACAAATGAAGGGTTGTGGCGCCTAAGGTATGCAGCAGGACATCCCATAATACCAGTCCTGCAAGAAACACCTACCAACATTCTGTGGCACGACCTTCTGGATGGGGCCCTAGATCACATCCTGGTACTGGACAGGTAAGCACTGCTGCTGCTTGTACAGAACTATATCCTGTTTGTTCGAGCTTAAGTTTGTCCAGCTCTTGTGATTGGCTATCAACTTTGTTCCTTATTTCATTAATTATATCTTTTTGTTCTAATTTAAAATTTTCTATACTTTGAGAATTTTGCCTAATTAGTTTAATTTGTTCATTAGTGATCTCAGCCATTTCAGATTTCATCTGACTCAATTGACTGGTTAAATCAGATCTCATCTGATCTAACTGACCATCGAAATTACTCGTTTGGTTAGCTATTTCAGATTTTAATTGACTCTTTGAATTCTTAATTTGGTCAACCATTTCTTTGAACTTTAATACCATGCTGTTCATGTCTGTATTTCGTACACTGTTGCCTTCACCGCTTGCCTGGTTATGGTCATCTTCCATCTTAAAAGATCTTGTAATTTTTCCACTATGTAAAAACATGCATAAACACAGTAGCAAATAATATGCACTGACTTACGTTCTGTCTCTCCTTAAATATGTATATAACGATATCCTACTGGTTGGAATTTTCATTCCTAGACATCGTGTTGTCGTGTAGTACTGCTTCCTTCCCAGGGCCTAGTCCAATCCTCTTCTTTTTTCGAACCACGGTCGTTAAGTTTCAAAATATGTAGTGGGTGTCAATATCTTCCTTTGAATTCTTCCCTTTCGTGCCGTACTCGTTGGGTGCCAAATATGCAGTGGTCGCATTACTCTCTTCCTTCTTTGCTCGGCTTGCCTAGTCAGCTCTATCCGATGAGACTTGCGGGTGCAGGGAAGTTGCTTGGAAATGATACGACTTTCTCAATAATATTTTATTAATAATGCTTCTGTACAATAATTGGTCTTCTTCAAATGAATTAGGTACAAAAGCTCTCATTCTTTTATTACATATATTCTTTAACTATATTAATTCTCCTTCTCTATAATTTAATCTCTGTTGCTAATTGTTGTTATCCGTCGTTAGATGAAAATGTTTGGTAACATTTGCTCATCATTTGTTTGAACCACAGAAGCTGCAATATCCGGACATTGCCATGCTGTTTATTCATAGCATACTTAAATATAAATGAGAGCTGTTTACCTAACATATATATAATTTAACATTCATTCTTAACAACTCTGAAATTATTATACATATAATAAAATTAAATATAACAGAAAATAGTGAATCGGGTTGTGACCTAAAATTACTGTCACACTTCTATCCACGAAAATTAATAATGCATTGTTTCTTTTACATGCCATTATTCACGGATTATTTGTTCTTTTTACTTATTCCAGAATAATTTGTGCATTTCTGTTAGCAACTGTTAGTTGCCATAGATTCACATCTTGGTCATGCGACGGTAATAACACAACTATACTGAAAAGTTTGACTATTGATTCGTGTTGGTAACCAAGCTTAGCAATGTTTATTTCCTTTTTGTTTTTCTCTTAACTAATACACATGATTACTGTTGGCTATGCTTTTATATTACCATACCAAATAGCTTTGGACATAATTTTTGGTTAAATTACTACATTTATTAATGAAACTACATTACTGCATTACATAACAACATAAAACAATGGAACTAAACACAAAACTCTTTTATTGAAGAACTTACTAATAACATTACATGAGAAAACAAAGTGAGTCATGCCAAAGAGATCATTAAAGAAGAGCAACTCCTTTTCACAGTCCGTGTATCATGAGTCGCCAGACAAAATGTAATGAATATAACATAAATTAATACCATAGTAATGAATATAAAATATATGTAACAAATATCAGCAAATTTCACCTGAATTAAATGTTCTGGGCTAAACTTTCCCTTACATAGGTAATTGTTCCTTGGATGGTTAACGAGAGAGATGAATATGATTCATTTCAGGTGCAGAAGGTTAACCTACCAAGTGATAACACCCTGGAGTATCCTTCACTTTCCTTATGTGAAGGCAGCCATTTTGTCAACCTATGAAGATGACCCTTGTGGTGGTCCTTGCACAGAAAGCTTGGTGAGTACTTCAGATTCATCTTTAACATGATTATGTATTCTGTGACACCGGCTGTAGCACACAAAAGAGGATGGCCAGGGCAAGGCCCACTGGTAGTGTGTGTATCAAGGTCACACTGTCTCCACACTGGTGTTGTACGAGGTGCATCCAGAAAGTAAGTACTGATGACCAATGAAGGGAACAAAAACATCACTAAGTAAGAAATATTTATTGGAATAATTACATAGACTCACTGGCTACTTTTCAACATAGTCACCACCATTGTTGAGGCATTTATCGCAAATGCTGCACCATTAATTGTATGCCCAAGTCATAGGATTCTGCGCCAATGTCCGCAGCCACGAAGTCACTTCATTCTGCACCTCAGCGTTCTGTGAAAACATTTTCCTGCCAGAAAACGCTTCATGAGATGGAACGATGAAAGTCACTTGGAGCGAGGTCGGGGCTGTAGGATGGATGTTCGAAGACCTACCATCCAAACTTATTCAACACATTTCGTTTGGCATTGGCTGTATTGGGTCTTGCATTGTCATGCCTAAGCGTAATATCTCTTGTCAACATTTCATGTCTCTTGTTCTGGATTGCCCGCCTGAGTTTATGCAACGTCTGGCAATATCAATCAGCATTTATGGTCTCCCCTTGCAGTAAAAAGCCACACAAGAGGACACCACGTCGATCCCAGAAGGCAATGCACATGATTTTTTGACAGAGATTGTCTGCTTGAATTTGATCTTCGCAGGTGAACCACTATGCCGCCAATGTATTGATTGTTGTCTTGGCTCTGGTGTGGCATCCCCAGTGACAATATTGCCGAGAAACTGGTCACCTTCCGCTGCGTATCGCTGTAGGAATGTCAATGCTGCGGCCAGACGTTTGCTTTTGTGTTCATCTGTCAGTTGTCTAGGCACTCATCTTGCACACACTTTATGAAAACCAAGCCACTGGGAGACAATTTCGTGCAAAAGCGAGCGAGACATCTGGGGAAACTGACAAGAGAATTCTGAAATTATGAAGCGCCGGTTCTACACAATTGCTTACTGCACACTATCCAACACTTCTGGCATCACCAGGGACGGTCGGCCATTACGGTCTTCGTCGTGAATATTGGTTCTTCCTTCCATGAATTGCCTGCACCATCATCTTACCTTACTGTCATCGATGTCTTAGTCCTTACACTTGACACAATTGGCGATGGATCTCTGCTGGAGATTGCTTTTGAGCATGCAAAAATCAGATGACTACACGAACCTCGCAATTGGCAGGAGACAATGTCGGTGCAGCCATTTTCTCCTAGCACAGAGCAGTAACTACTGCCGTCACAAAACTGAAACTTTACTGCAATGTTACCACATACTTCCTCTCTTCTCCTGCGCATGCACATTCCTATCCGACTGGTGGTGCCATCTCTGGACGCGATCGGAACTTACTTTCTGGATGCGCCTTGTATGTATCAAAGGTCAGGCTTTCTCCACACTGGTAATATGTGTATCAAAGATAGTCAAGGTCAGGCTGCATCGCACAACTGTTGTGAACATGTGGCAACAATCACAGCGGCAGAACCAAAAGGGTTCTCTAAATCATTTGAGAGGTGTCTGGCAGCTGGCGTATTTGTAGAAGTTTGAGAAAAGACCTAGTTATGTCAGCCGCACTGTATAAGGAGCTGTGGCAGCGGGAGTGAGTCAATTCAACTTTTAGTTTTAGTGTGTGTTGCGACTGCATGTGTGTGGGTGAACCTGTGCATTGTGCAGGAAGTTAGCAAAGCAGTTGATGAGTGATGAGTGATTGTGTCATCAAAGTCAGCATCATCAACTATAAATGTAGTAAAATTGAAAATGTTCTGATCATTAGATTCTGCGATACAAGTTTCTTAGTTCAAATAAATTAATTGCATTGATATAATATTTTGATAATGTTCGAAGTTGGCAAGATCAAATTTCCATGTTGGTGTGTGTGATTGATGTTGAATGACAATTGGGAAATGATCACTTCCAAAAGCTTCCTCTGCTACAAACCATTCAAGTTTGTGCGCTGAAGCGAATTACAGAAGGATAAGTCAATTGCACTTAATGTCTTAGAGGCGTTATTAAGGTGAGTTGGATGTAGTAGTACTATATTTTATAAATTAATAAGATCCTCTATTATTTTGCCTCTTGTATCTAGTTTATATGACCCCCACATGAATCTGTGGCTGTTGAAATCTCCTACGAGGAGAAATGGCTTAGGGTAATTCATCAACTAACGATTTCATGGATAGTAAATATATAAGAATTAGGAAGATATACGTTATAAACTGTCAGTGCTCCTTTAGAAAACAATATTTTTGTTGCAATCACTTCAAATTGAAACTTTACATTTAAGATTAATTTTTTGATACTATAATTGTTATTAATATAAGCAGTTACTTCCACTTGCGTGTTCTGTTGAGGTTCTATTCTTTGTATAAACTGAGTAATCATTTATGCAAGCTTCATAACTTCGTTTAAAGTTGGTTTCTTATAAACGTATTATATCGGATGTAAGTTTTGTACAAAGTAGTTAAAGGGATTCTTTTTATGGCCTGAAACCATTTATGTTCCACTGAACTATTGTACTGGATGAGTATGTTATGCAGAAAGTAGTAACCACTGCCATCCTTTTGCATAGTGGAGAGGTCAGTATATGTCTGCAGGGTTGAAAAACGTTGTTTCATGCCTTTGTCTTTTAATAGGTAATAATACATTTTCAGGAAATCAATCAGGGCCTGAACATCTGTATTTTCTAAGTATTCCTGCACAACAGCTACAGGATTGGAGCTACCTTTAGTCCTTTCCGGAAGTCTTTTTAGCTGTATATAGTTTAATGGGTAGCTGTTGGACAAACTCTCTTTTAGAGGGGCAAGTTGAGACTCTAGATCCTTGTTGTTTGGGCTTTTTGGTTTGTTCCGGATTTTCACTTTCTTTACTTTCTTGTGCTTTAGAATTCAAAGTTAGACAAACCAGAGAAATGGCTGGTGTCTGCACACCGATGCACTCTTTGTATTAATTGCAATGAGCGTGCCTTCCAACATTTGCTTTGAATAGTAAAGCTGTGATTTGCTATAAACAATGAGATGTTTGCATTTTGTTTTTGTGTTGAGTATTTGTTTCTTGGATTAAGATTGTGTGCCTTACTAAGATAAACACAATTTTTGTTGTTGATTTTGCCGCAAATACTTGAAGTAGGTGGGAGGCAGTAGATAATGACATTAACTTGTCTAGTGCTAAAAGGAAGCACCTGAGCAAAAAACTGTCCTTAATAAAAAGTGTTTAAAATAATGTAACCTATCAGCTCCCAAAGTTTGTCGGTCTAATTTTGGGACGTTATATACTGAATGTTCCAAAAAGTCACAGACAACGCTTAGTATGTTGTGTAGGACAGCAATTTGATTGGTTTTCAAATATGAACCCTGATCTGGAAATGCACGGTTTGGACGCTGTAGCGCTCTCAAGTGGGAGATAGGAGAATGTTCACATTTTGTCAATAAACACAACATCAAGCTGTCTACATTACAACTGGTTTTGGAACTGTGTACCTCCTGCATCATTGCAGAGTCTATATCGGTGGTGGCCATGCACCTCATGTACATGACCCAATACGTGCAGCTATCTCTGAAGATGATAGATCGCTCTGTGGACTCGAGCAATAAGGTACTCCACTGATGTTACAGGAGTGCCATGCATCATGCTCTTCATACAACTCCACAGGAAATATCGAGAAGTGTCATCTGGTGACCAGAAACTAGTCTACCTCTACCAACCCAACTATTTGAAAATGCAGTGTTAAGCTGATTCTACATATTAACATTGAAGTGCGGAGGAGCTCAAGTCAGGAATTTCTGCAGCTGTGTACTGGTACGTGTTGCCCTGCTGTTAAAAAATGTTTCTATACTGGAAATTACATAAGTACCTAGTGCAGTAGGATACGTACCAAGGACCCTTTAGTGCATGCTCAGGAATGTTCTTATGCTCAAGTACACAGATGGCTACTACCTTCCATATGGAGATACCAAAACGAATGTTAACAA
The DNA here is from genome assembly GCA_030765045.1 of Tenodera sinensis. NCBI lineage: Eukaryota > Metazoa > Arthropoda > Insecta > Mantodea > Mantidae > Tenodera > Tenodera sinensis. The sequence continues at coordinate 634,635 of JAUKNM010000015.1, forward strand.
ATTGTCACAACCGTTGGTTCTCAAACTTCTTCACTCTCCAGTGTCCAAACCATGCATTTCTGGACAGGGGTTCCTATTTGAAAACCGAGCGGTTTGCCATCCTGCACAACATACTAAGCATTGTCTGTGTTTTATTTGGGACACCCAGTATATGCATTTATTTATTTATTAATTCAATTGTTCTTTTTTCTTTTTTTTGTTTAACAAAAAGCAATATCCACACAAGTATAGTGAAATGCATGCAAGTGTGCCATTGTGGACCGAGCCTTGCCATGCTTTGAATGGATGGCGTAATGCCTTAGCAATCATGTGCATTTGAATCAGTTAAACTGTGAAGGGGATATAAATACCAGTATAGAAATTACAGTAAGAACACCATATTTAACAACATAATTTGTGCATTTGAGGGTGTAAAAAAGGTTTGAGATTTAATTAGCAACCGTTGTGTGGGCTGCAAAAGATAATTTGTTTTGGAAATACATATGGATATCAACAGGTGGTGTTTTCAGGCACTTTAACAGCAGTGGAATGTTAGACAGTAGTGCATGGACTTGTTGTAAACACATTTACTGTTTATATTAAATATTAAATTAACTTAAACAGCATATTCCATTTCATACAGACTGTGAGTAATACTATATGCTTGGGTACATATTTACATATGGTGTTAATATGTGCATTTACAGATTATCAAAATTGATACTATTAGTGAATCTACTGAAATTCTTAATGTGTTTTTGAGTGAGTGTGTTGGGTTTAAGGGCCCGCCGACAACTTGGTCATTAGGGTTAATGTGATTTTGTATAAGTTCTTGTTTATTTAGTGTCCAACTTCCACCTGCCATTGTTATTGCTTTCTTGAAGTCTTTTGTTTCCTTGTCTAACGCACTACATTAAACATCAGATGATTGTTTTGGCTACACTGACACATTTTCAAGTAATAGTGGTACACTTCAGTTTTTCTTTTGTCACTAATGGTGGGAAAGAAGGATTTTGTAGTTACCCTTTTCATGTCTGTGGCCATTCTTGCTGCTATGTTTTGAAATTTAAGAGCTTTAGTTGATGAATTACTTCACTTGATACAAGTGATTTGGACAGCCCCACTCTCACCTTGTGTTTCTTGGTTTTCTGTAGTCACTAGGCAAAAGATGGAGTGGTTTCTCATCTTTCCATCTTGTTTAAAGTAAACCTCTTTAGGTAGCTCCACAGTGCACGAGGTGTCCCTCTCACCTGTGCAACATCCTCATTTTCTGTTACTCTGTGCTTACTTTTATGTGGTTCATATTTTCTCTGATTGAGTATGTTTTGTTGTGTTGTACAGGAGCAGAACATAACAGATGATTTCTCCATGACGAGTACTAACTCTACACTGGATGTGAATGAAGTGGCCAGCATAGCAGCCAATAGTAGCGGGGAGACACTAGAGGTGTCATCTAGTGCGGAATCTCCTGCTCCTTCATTGGAACAAACGACAGACATGGCAGAGAACCTTGTCATTGATGAGCCATACGAGATGAACAATGCAACACTAGCGCCCTTGACTCAACGAACTGACGGAACTGTTCCCATCAGAGTTGTGATGCATGTGCCTCATATGCACAGACACGTCAATGGGACTGTTACACAGCACGAGTATCTTGAGCTGCAGACTGGCAACCCAGATTACCACGGACATCTAGCAAATGACAACAATATAGTTGTGGAGCAAACACACAAACGCAAGAAATACAAGGGTAAGTCAAGCCTTAAGCCAGAGATTATCATGAGAAACATCATATGACCTAGCTGTCAACGGGCCCTTAAACCCTAATTACTCACTCATTCATATGGTGCAGAGCAAGAGGCACACTGTCCAATTACATTTATCCGCACTATTTCATAAATAAAATACCTATGAATTTAAATACTATATCTGACCAGAAAATGTTAAATTTTGTAAAAAAATAACATAAGATATACTCATTTTAATTAGTGAAGCTCGGTTTATAGAGCACTGCCAACTGAGGAAAACAAAACCCAGAATTACATGTACTTTGATCTTCTCTTGTTCTTATAACTAAAAACCACTTTATAATTATTATTTATTTATGCCAACAAACTTACTGTTGGTGTTTTTAAACACACAAGCCGTGTGTGGGCAAAGTTTGTTTAAGTTCCAGTGCTATCTCTCACCACTTTATAATTTCAAATTAATGTCACTTTAGTTGTAATATTAACAAATAACTCTTTTCTGGAAAAATATATGAATTATTAAAAGGTCATTGTTGAAAACACAGTGGTCAAATTGAAATGGAGCAATATTTTGATTGTAATGTGTAATAAATAGTTTTTCTGCTATTTGTGGGATAAAGTTAGGGACACTGACTATACAATGACAAGGGATACTTTAATTAAGGCCCTGCAATGAAATGTCATATAGGACGGTGAATGAGTGAACTTATAAAGCTGAAAGTTACGGGGCACTCGTATTCTCTGAGATTCAAACTCAGGACATACATACATACATTTATTTGCATTCCATAGATCCTACAATTTGCCTTGGCAACAGGATGTGGAACATGTCAATATGTTATACAATATTTACAATAGACAGGATTAATATTATAAACATAAAATGATCTAATGGTTACATTAGATGTTGTTAAATTCATTTATGGTATAGCATGAATGCTTAAGAAGATATTCCTTTAGCTTAATTTTGAATACCTTATCATTACAGGTCCTTAACTCATTAGGTAGCATATTAAACATTTTTATACATTGGTAATGCACTCCTTTTTGGACACATGTGAGGTTAGTTGATGGTATATGAAGTTCAGATCTAGATCTTGTATTGATATTGTGGATGTCAGAATTAGTAGTGAAGTAGTTTTTATTTTTTATGTAGAAGTTCATCAGTGAATATATGTATTCTCCGGTAAGGGTTAATATTTCTAGGTTTTTGAAAATGCTTCTACACGATGTTCTTGGATGAGAGTGTGATATAATTCTGATGGCCTTTTTTTGTAAGATGAAAATTCTCTTTGAATTTGTTGAACCTCCCCAAAAGAGTATACCATGTTTCATTACAGAGTGGAAGTACGCAAAGTAAGCTAATTTTAATGTATGAGCATCACTGAAGGAGGACAGAAGTCGTAATGCATAGCATGCGGAGCTCAGTTTAGGGGCAATTTCATCTATGTGGGTTTTCCAATTTAGGTGCTTGTCAATCTGTATACCTAAAAGTTTAGAAGCATTTTAATCTTGAACAGCGTTACCATGTATGTCTATTGCAAAGTTATGCTGTGCGGCATTAATGGTAGTAAATTTTACAATATTTGTTTTATTAACATTTAGTTGCAAACCATTTGCATTGAACCAAGATTGCATTAATGTTGTTATGTGATGCGAGGTTTCTTTAAGTCCATCTAAACTTTTATGCGAAATTAATAATGTTGTATCATCAGCAAATAGAAATACTTGTGCCAACTTGTTTAAGCTTGGTGCAAGATCATTTATAAAAACTAAGAAAAGTAATGGTCCTAAAATAGAACCTTGGGGAACTCCTTGTTTTATAACTTTACTCCTTGAATAATCAGGTATATTTGAATTAGGTTTCGATATTTTCACTTTTTGTACCTTGTTTGTTAAGTATGAGTGAAACCATGTTAATGGAGTTCTCTGAATGCCATAATATTTTAATTTGTCTAGCAGGATTTGGTGGTCTACACAATCAAAAGCCTTAGATAAATCGCAGAATACCCCGTTTACATGTTTTCTTTGATTTAATGATTCTAATAACCCATTAGTGAATTTGTAGATAGCATTATCAACTGATATTTCCTTTCTAAATCCGAATTGTTCAGGGACTAGAATATTATTTGATTCTAGGTACTGCTGTAGCCGGTTATACATAATTCGTTCAAAAATTTTTGAGAATGTGGGTAGTAGAGATATTGGTCGATAATTATCTATTTTGGTCTTTTCTCCTTTTTTTATATATAGGACCTCTTGAATATGAGACAGGCACACTACCAGAATCACTTAAGTTTGTCAAAGAACATAATAATTCTCCTAACACTACTTTCAGACACTCTGATAAGTTTGTAGCAGACAATAACCCTGTTCCTTTTTCATAAATGTATAAACATTGCTTTTAACTTGTCCTGTTTGCACCTTGTTTACTAGTTAACTCTTGGAGGTGCTGTCTGTCTTGGAACCACTAAGAGTGCACTATCTCTGTACTTGTTTACTTGCTTGCAACTGTCAACTGTTCGCAAATGGGCTACTTGTCCAGGTATCACTGCTCTCTCTCTGCCACAGTAAATGAACACATCTTACTAAAGCATGAGTAACGTGCACTATACTCAGAGCTTGTAATTCAACAATAGTGAATACGTACACTTAAATTTTAGTTGTTCAATAGCTGAATGAGAACACACCCACTTGCCCTACAGCTATTTAAGAGACTTATTTCATTAATGTACCAATTTTCACAATTGGAACATAAATTCTTACCCCCTGATGCCCTAAGCCTATGAACCACACAAGTGATGACAGTGTCTTTAATAAAAATAATATTATGTACCTTTTGTTTCAGCAGGACATAAACGTAAAGAGAAGTTAAAATCTGAAGCTATACAAACAGAAACACAGGAGAGTAATAATTATGAAGACACAAAACTCAAGCATCACAGAGACAAACAAAAACCTCAAAAGAAGACTCAAAATACAAAAAGTGGTGTGCAAAATGCTACTGAAGAAGCATCAGCAGCAGCAGTAGCAACAACAGCAATAACAACAGCAACAACAGCAACAATAACATCAGCAACAATAACATCAGCAACAATAACAGCAGCAACAACAACAGAAGCAACAACACCACTCTTCCAAGATGATACAACACTAGAAGCAGTTGAGGTTAACACTGAGGTGTATACACAGGAAATACCGCAGGAAATTCAGGAGCACTATGATTATAGGAACATGCCTTATTATAAACACTTACATAAACCTGCAGTGAGAGTTACTGAAGCTGCCACTGTAGCGCTGCAGGAGGAAACAGTCTCGCCTGGTAATAATAATAACATAACCTCTGATAAGGATCACAGAAAATGGGAATCTCACACTACTCCTGAGGAGAATGAAAAGGTTATGGTGAATACATCCAATAGACTACTCACTGAAACACCTAGTTCCGACCAACACAACACTAATACACTAGACCTCAACTCCATTGATAGTACTGAAGAACAACACAATAAGTATACAGTAGAAAAGGAGGAGATGGAAAACCAAGCCACCACAAACAATGGACTCGACAGTGAAGACGAAGATGAGAACAAAAAACAAGTGATACAACATTACAGTCAGCTTTTGAAATGGATTCACTACAATCTTCCAGACTGAACTGTAATCTCAATTTGATAACTTGCCATACTAAGTCGGCACATGACAAATAAAATAACATATTTTATGTAATTCCAGCATTAAAATGGCTTATTGTAATGGCATAAATCATGCAAAATTACCTATTTCATTGACTGACTCACACATTCACACTCACTGACTCACACATTCACACTCACTGACTCACACATTCACACTGACTGACTCACACATTCACACTCACTGACTCACACATTCACACTCACTGACTCACACATTCACACTCACTGACTCACACATTCACACTCACTGACTCACACATTCACACTCACTGACTCACACATTCACACTCACTGACTCACACATTCACACTCACTGACTCACACATTCACACGCACTGACTGACAGACTCCTTCACAGACAGACCATCTCACTAATTAATTCACTCACTCACTGACACACTCACTGGCTCACACACTCACTGGCTCACACACTCACTGGCTCACACACTCACTGGTTCACACACACTCACTGGCTCACACACTCACTGGCTCACACACTCACTGGCTCACACACTCACTGGCTCACACACTCACTGACTCACACACTCACTGACTCACACACTCACTGACTCACACACTCACTGGCTCACACACTCACTGACTCACACACTCACTGACTCACACACTCACTGGCTCACACACTCACTGGCTCACACACTCACTGGCTCACACACTCACTGGCTCACACACTCACTGGCTCACACATTCACTGGCTCACACACACTCACTGGCTCACACACTCACTGGTTCACACACACTCACTGGTTCACACACACTCACTGGTTCACACACACTCACTGGCTCACACACTCACTGACTCACACACTCACTGGCTCACACACTCACTGGCTCACACACTCACTGGCTCACACACTCACTGGTTCACACACACTCACTGACTCACACACTCACTGACTCACACACTCACTGGCTCACACACTCACTGACTCACACACTCACTGGTTCACACACACTCACTGGCTCACACACTCACTGACTCACACACTCACTGACTCACACACTCACTGGCTCACACACTCACTGACTCACACACTCACTGGCTCTCACACTCACTGGCTCACACACTCACTGGTTCACACACTCACTGGCTCACACACTCACTGGCTCACACACTCACTGACTCACACACTCACTGGTTCACACACTCACTGGCTCACACACTCACTGACTCACACACTCACTGGCTCACACACTCACTGACTCACTCACTGGCTCACACACTCACTGGCTCACACACTCACTGGCTCACACACTCACTGGCTCACACACTCACTGGCTCACACACTCACTGGCTCACACACTCACTGGCTCACACACACTCACTGGCTCACACACCCACTGGCTCACACACTCACTGACTCACACACCCACTGGCTCACACACTCACTGGCTCACACACTCACTGGCTCACACACTCACTGGCTCACACACTCACTGGCTCACACACTCACTGACTCACACACTCACTGACTCACACACTCACTGGCTCACACACTCACTGGCTCACACACTCACTGGCTCACACACTCACTGACTCACACACTCACTGACTCACACACTCACTGGCTCACACACTCACTGACTCACACGCTAACTGTTCTCAAGTTTTCTTTCACGTAACATCAAAGGATCTAATGGATGTTTTTACAAATGTTTATACCCTGCATGTGTGTGATAAACGACACTGGGACAGAAGTATTTAATATTTCATTAGGTGAATGTAAGTAAATAATTAAGATACTATCAACATGAACAAATATTTATATTTCATAGTACTAGGGATGCTTGCAATCTGTACAATGTTAAGTTTAGTTAGTATACAAGATAGTAACCACAAACATTCAGATTATACTCATATTTTATATAAATTAAAGAATTACTGAAAATACATTTAAAGGCTGTACGTGGTGCAGCAACAAAAGCTTATGACTACTCCGTCTGAAACCAATATGGTGGATAGAGTATGAGGTTCCTTTCATGCTGCATCTGTATGTACAGCTAGAGAAGCAAAAGTGTATAAATCTTCAGTATATTTGTAAATATTAACAATAAAACACTTGATAAAATCATCTAAACTTTAATATATTGTGACAAGTGAGAAGAGTAGAGGATAGCTCGCCTTGGTAAATAGATGTCAATTCATAAAGTATCAGGAGTATAGGATAGATCATATCCGAAAATACCCATTTTGGTTACCATGACCGAAAATACCCATTTTGGGTACCATGACCGAAGATACCAATTTTGGATACCATAACCAAAGTTACCTATTTTGGGTACCATGACCAAAGATACCCATTTTGGGTACCTTGACCAAAGGTGCCCATTTGGGGTACTGTGACCAAAGGTACCCATTTTTAATACCATGACCGAAGGTACCCACTTTTGAATACCATGACCGAAGGTACCCATTTTTTGTACTTGGGGAGGAAGGCACGGATACAACATGTATGAGGCCAGGGACACAGGGAAGTAGGCAGGGATGCAGGACGTATGTGGGTAGACAGGGATGCAAGAGATACATAGGCAAGGACAAAGGGAGGTAGGCAGGGGACAGGATATGTGTAGGTACGGAGGTAGGAAGGGATGCAAGAGTTGTGAGGCCAGGGACATGGTGTGGTAGGCAGGGACAAAGGGGTATCTACGCAGGGGTAGGCATGGATGCAAGAGGTATGTAGGTCTGGAGAAATTGAGGTAGGCAGTGACGCAGGAGGTGTGTAGACAGGGACACATGGAGCTAGGCGGGGATGCAGGAGTTATGTAGGCAGGGAGTAGGCAGATATCTAAGTGATGATATGTAGGTAGGGAGAAAGAGAAGTACGCAGAGATGCAGGAGATATGTAGGCAGGGATGTAGGAGATATGTAGGCAGGGATCCAGGAGATATGTAGGCAGGGATGCAGGAGATATGTAGGCAGGGATGCAGGAAGTATGTAGGCAGGGATGCAGGAGATGTGTAGGCAGGGATGTAGGAGATATGTAGGCAGGGATGCAGGAGGTATGTAGGCAGGGACGCAAGAGGTATGTAGGCAGATATCTAGGTGAAGATATGTAGGTAGGGAGAAAGAGAAGTACGCAGAGATGTAGGAGATATGTAGGCAGGGATGCAGGAGGTATGTAGGCAGGGATGCAGGAGATATGTAGGCAGGGATGCAGGAGGTATGTAGGCAGGGACGCAGGAGATATGTAGGCAGGGATGCAGGAGGTATGTAGGCAGGGATGCAGGAGATATGTAGTCAAGGACGCAGGAGATATGTAGGCAGGGATACAGGAGATATGTAGTCAGGGATACAGGAGGTATGTAGGCAGGGACGCAGGAGATATGTAGGCAGGGATGCAGGAGATATGTAGTCAGGGACGCAGGAGATATGTAGGCAGGGATACAGGAGGTATGTAGGCAGGGATGCAGGAGATATGTAGGCAGGGATGCAGGAGATATGTAGGCAGGGATGCAGGAGATATGTAGGCAGGGATACAGGAGGTATGTAGGCAGGGACGCAGGAGATATGTAGGCAGGGGTAGGCAGATATCTAGGTGAAGATATGTAGGTAGGGAGAAAGAGAAGTACGCAGAGATGTAGGAGATATGTAGGCAGGGATGTAGGAGATATGTAGGCAGAGATGTAGGAGGTATGTAGGCAGGGATGCAGGAGATATGTAGTCAGGGATGCAGGAGATATGTAGGCAGGGATGCAGGAGGTATGTAGGCAGGGATGCAGGAGGTATGTAGGCAGGGTTGCAGGAGGTATGTAGGCAGAGATGCAGGAGGTATGTAGGCAGAGATGTAGGAGATATGTAGGCAGGGACGCAGGAGATATGTAGGCAGGGATGCAGGAGGTATGTAGGCAGAGATGTAGGAGATATGTAGGCAGGGATGCAGGACATATGTAGGCAGGGACGCAGGAGGTATGTAGGCAGGGACGCAGGAGATATGTAGGCAGGGATGCAGGAGATATGTAGGCAGGGATGCAGGAGGTATGTAGTCAGGGATACAGGAGGTATGTAGGCAGGGATACAGGAGATATGTAGGCAGGGATGCAGGAGATATGTAGGCAGGGATGCAGGAGGTATGTAGGCAGGGATGCAGGAGGTATGTAGTCAGGGATGCAGGAGATATGTAGGCAGGGATGCAGGAGATATGTAGGCAGGGATGCAGGAGGTATGTAGTCAGGGATACAGGAGGTATGTAGGCAGGGATGCAGGAGGTATGTAGGCAGGGATGCAGGAGGTATGTAGGCAGGGATACAGGAGATATGTAGGCAGGGATGCAGGAGGTATGTAGGCAGGGGTAGGCAGATATCTAGGTGAAGATATGTAGGTAGGGAGAAAGAGAAGTACGCAGAGATGTAGGAGATATATAGGCAGGGATGCAGGAGATATGTAGGCAGGGATGCAGGAGATATGTAGGCAGGGATGTAGGATGTATGTAGGCAGGGGTAGGCAGATATCTAGGTGAAGATATGTACAGAATGGAGGATGAGCGTATTCCAAAGAAAATGTAAAAGGGGAAAATATTTTCATGAAGAAGGAAAGGCAGAACAAGGTGGATGGGAAGATCTTACTGCAATGGGAGTCACATGATACAAGGGAATGGAAGAAAATAGTAGTAAAGGAAGGTCAAGGCCAATCGGCCATAATAGAGAAGATGCAGGTTTCAAAGGAACTGCTCAAAATGGTGACCTATCAATGATGAGTATTCCTGGTGCATTGAGAATCTCTGCAATAACGCGGACAACCAGCGGCTACTCAGAATCAATTAATGATGACCCACCCCAGAAAGAGTCATCAGATGTGAGAAGAAGCAAAAGTGAACAATATGTTGCATATGATGGCCGTATTTTGCTATTTTAAAGCAAACACACAACATTGCTCTCAAAATAAAAAGGAAAGGGGAAAGAACTTATCCCCTCTTCAGGGTTTGAACTCGATTTCTTGGGTTTATTAGCTCCACAGTCAGTCAGTATAACCGTGCAGCCAATGCACATGGTTTAGAGCCGTCCTATATTTCTGTAGCCGCTCGCCACAACCTGTTATCTGCTGCAGTGGCATGCAGCCACCTGTTAGATGTCTAATTTAAGTGCTTTTGATAAACACTACAATTTAGACAGCAGACAGGCTTTACTAACTTCCTAATAAGCACTATTTCGATTACAGTGGATAATATTGATATATTTCTTTCTGGTTACGATTTATTGGTCACAATCTCTAATTACTTTGAATACGTATAACTTAGTAACTTGATGACGTAGACCATTGGTTTCCTATCTCAAATTGATTGTCTATGAAGCCTCAATTACCAGTCAAATTCATGCAGTGTTATTCATTTACAGCCAGTATATTGACGGTATCTGGGTATCCATAGTATCCACATTTGTCAATAGGTATCGATAAGTACCATTGTCTCGATAGGGATAGATCTTATCCACAGCTATCGATAGGTATTAACAGGTGTGAATAAGTATTGTATAATATTGATACATATATATTGATAAGTATATTTAGGTATCAATAGTCTCCTCAAGCATTGATAGTATCGACAGTTATGAGTAGCTATCGACTGGTATGGATAGAGGTCGATGTTTCGATACGGTTGCAAGAAAATCAACGATTATTGATAGCTATCGATGTGCATCGATAGGCTTAGGCTTAGGAGTCTTATGGTGTTTGTGGATATCGATAGGTATCCATAAGTATCTATGGCATCGACAGGTATCGATGAGTATGCATTTTAGTGATAGTATCAATTAGTATCGATAGCTATTGATTGGTTTCAATAGTTATCAATGGGTATCTATATGTGTCGTCAGATATCAATAGATATCCATAGTATTGATAGGTATCGGTATGTATCAATAAGTACCTATAATATCGACAGGTATTGATATGTATTGTTAGGTGCCGATAAGTATTGATAGGTGTCGATAATATAGATAGGTATCAATAAGTATCAATGGTAGTCGCACGATAGCTGCTAGCTGTATTTTTTCCACCTAAAATGGGTCACATTGTCACTAATAGCACTAGAAGCCAGATGTACACACAAATGTCTGTTTACCACAAAGTTTAGAAAAACTGTCAAAAGGAGGAATAATTTTACATCGTGACGACAAGATAGACACACAACAAACCTGAGTAGGTAGGTAGTATTTGGATGTCAGCACCCACCACACAGTCCTGACTGATTTACAAAAATCAAAGATAAAATGTGTGTGAAAATATATGAAGCAGTGCGGGAACATTATAAAAACAACCTGGTTGTTTCTCAAGTGACATCATGTTTTAAGGACTGTTTTCGAACATATGTTGATGTTAGATGGGAATATTTTGAAAAAAAACAGAATCATTTAACATTTTTAAAACTAGTTGTTTGATTTTCTACATATTATGAGATATCTGAGGCCCACATTCGGCAGGTTGCTGGTTCGTTCTTGACTGACCAATGGGAGGTTGTTTCCCCAGGTTGCCGGCCAGGTGAATGTTGGCAAGTATTTCACTCTTCTTCCCGTTAGGCTTCTTTCAGGGTTGGAACAAATGTGCTCCGTCGTGGCAATGTTCCGGCCACCCTTGGAATCCATCCTCTTGGGGGAGAGGGGGGGGGGTGTGCCCCGGTTGAGGTGATAAGTTCCCTCATTCTACATATATTCATCGTAAATAAACAGTTACTTATTTGTATAAAAAACAGATGTTGCTTTTATTAAACAATATAATTACAAAAGATAAGGAGAAGTTTAAGACTTTTGAATTTTTTTTATCTCTTTGCTCTAAAACCTGTAACAAAAATATAACTTACTATGTTCCAACATTTTATGTTTTCATCCTCCCTAATGTTAAAATTTTTGTTACAAAATAATAATATTGTTATCACATATTTGCGTGTGCTCGCTCCCGTTCTTCTTCATCTTGTTTGTGGGAGCGAGCGAGTACATCAAGTCAGCACATACGACGACAGCTATGGACACCAACACACATGTATGACGTCATCAATCAGACGTCAGCTCGCCGGTCCGTCGGTCATCATTTCTTCCCTCCTGAAAATAACAATTCAAATTAATTGTTGTGGCCATAATTAACCTTTGTACCCTGTTTGGGGTGATGACAGTAGAAGCTCTGTATATATGGTCAACATGTAATGGACCTCACTATGACACTTCTAATCACCAATCAAAGGTGCACCAGTTAATCACAGCACTACTAGCGCCAATCACAAGGTCCGCTGCATGTATGGATCAATAATAGGTCAATCTCGGGTTCAATCCCCTTGTCATGCACTCAACTTAAACACATTAATAACAAAAGAAAGTTAATAAATATGCATATGTTATAAATAAATAAAGTAAAACGTAATACTTTACCCTTCTTTCCTCCTTTATCACCTCCCCCTTTTCCTCCTTTGTCACCACCTCCTTTTCCTCCTCCTCCTCCTCCTGCCTTTTTCTACAAAAAAGCAACAGGATGTTAAATGTCAGCTGATACAGTGGCGGCTCGTCACCATACATTTTCACTCTTTACAAAATGGTATATTGAATCAGCTCTGAAAATATGAAACAGCGCTTGCTGCGTAAATTATCAATAAATTGTGCAACTGCAACCACTCTCTCCATATAATGATGATGATGATGATGATGATGATGATGATAGTTGATGGCCTTATGGTTTTAGAAGTTATTTTGTTGTTTCATGACGCTGTCAATTGCCAGGATTAAATATACCTTGCCGGTGTGCCGGAATTTTTATAAGAATTGTATTATTGTATGTTGTGGTAAATAGTTAAAAAAAGGGAATAAAACTCACTTCAAATGATATAATGGAATAATTTAGCCACAAATTTACATCAGTGTGTGAGATATGAGGAGGAAGACAGCTACAAATTATGTCTGAACGCCATTACAGGGTGGAAGGGAACTTACTGCAATATACAAACACTACAAACAAAAAAGTATAATGGCGTTCTGTTTTTTGATCAGTCGGTTTTGAAAACATAAATGGCTTTTGTTCCAAATTGGATGCATAATTCCACAGTACATGGAGCAGCACAAAGGTTTTCAAATAATTAATCGCTTAAAGGAATATTCCGAGCAGCTTTTTCAGACGTGAAGTAAGTTGGTCAGGGATCTGAACCGGCTTCTAGAGGTAAACACGTTGATCGACGCTCAACAGACGGTGTTTGTTTATGTATTGACGTAATGAGCAGTGTTGCCAGCTTCTTTTCGACAAAACTAAAATATCTCTGTAGCAAATTGTCAGAAACAAAAACGTAAGATACAAAATGTATTTCAAATACCGAGATCTATCACTGGTTTAAATGAATGTAATGGCTTCTTTCCACCCTGTATATAAATATTCCTGTATCGCTCTCTAAGTTTCCTTTAGGTATACATGGCACAGTGTTACTTACCTCCCCGGCTCCTTTGTCACCGCCTCCAGCCGCACCTCCAGCACCCCCTCCTCCTCCACCTCCACCCCCACCTCCTGTAACAGTCCATAAGTTCGTGTGTTCTAATCAGTCCTGCAGTGATTTTTTACTTTCTCTGCCTCATATAGCAGGTAGGGGAAGTATTGTATTCCACTCAAAAAAGTCGATGTCGAGGTTTCACTAGAAATATATATTATGAGGTTACACTCACATGACTTTCTCTACTCTTGTACTGACCATTCTTATAAAGTCTTTTTCCTATATCTTCTTCGTGTTAGTTGAGATAAAAATTTGCAGAAATTATCCAATTAGGTACAAGGGGAATATGGGAATACAGTAGGCTTTGAGCGATAGTCAAATCTTTTAAAGCTTTCAAATTCCGTTCTCTTTGGAATAAGGACGTTCCATTTGACGTAGGTTTGTTTTCCAAAACTCACACAAATAACGAGGAATATCTCCGAAATGGTTCACCCTACAAAAAAAATTATTTGGACCTAAATAGTGTGTATTAGTAAGATCTACACTTTTTGTGTAGTAAGATTTGGTCTATGTTTTACGGTTTGTCAGTTTACACCCATTATCCCAGTGGAAAACTGTCTTGCTTCCAGCAAGGCGGGTCAGCCGCGCCTTAAAATTGTTTGAGGGTATGCACGCCACTGATCATGTCCACTGCAGCTGCAGCGAAAATGAGTCTAACAATTTTGATTAAAATGTCATATGTTTGAGATATTTGTATGACAAATGAAATGTATATCTTGAATTTTCTGGCTATAGCCCCTGTAGTCGTATTTACTCTGGATGACTTTTGCATAACTGGTAAACCGTAATAGATAGACAAAATCTTAATATACAATATATATTTGCACATTGTTACAATGTTCCCCTGTCCTGTGTAATCGAAACATGGATGAATAAATGTATCTAAACATTGTGACGTAAGTTTCGCTTTCTGAGCGACACTGCCAAGTTCCTTAGAGCTGGCCTTGGGGCTTATTTTTAACGGCGGGGTTCACACACGCACATTTCTACACGAGTATGAACCGAGCGAGAGAGACAGAGAAACACGCCCGACTCACTCTAAACATACAATCACATGGATATGGAATCAGACTTTCTGACAAGAACTTCAGTTTGTGTGTTATAAAACGCACGAGTGGCGGAGGCGGAGGAGGCGGCAACACTGTGCATTTTAATGTCTTTAAAAGCACCCTGATTTTATATTTCTGAGCACCAAATGCATATAACTCTCCCAAAACTGTTTGGTGAAAATCAGGGGCGATTTGTTGCCCATTTTCACTTTCTCTCCTACATACAGAAGGAAGTATTGTATTCCTCCCATAAATTCGGTGTCGAGATTACACCGGAAGTATGTTTTGAGACCCCCTGAATCGAAAAACAACATTTTTAGAAAAAGGTCCGCGTGTCTGTCAGTATGTGGACAGCGTAACTCAAAAACGAAAACTCGCTTAAAAACTAAACTTGGTATTTAAGTTTAATGTCTTTCAAGGATGCGACACGAAGATTTTGAAGAAAATAGCCCCACCCTAAACTACCCTTTACATGGAAAATTTTTTAAAAATGTTGATTTTCTTGAACATAGCTCTAATGATTTTGATTAAAATGTCATATGTTTGAGATATTTTTATGACAAATGAAATGTATATCTTGAATTTTCTGGCTATAGCCCCTGTAGTCGTATTTACTCTGAATAACTTTTTAATAACTGGTAAACCGTAAGACATAGACAAATTCTTACTATACAGAAATGTAGATCTCACTAAAACACACAATTTATGTCTCAATAAGTTTTTTTGTAGAGTGAACCATTTCGGAGATATTTTTTGTTATTTCTGTAAGTCTTGGAGAACTTCTACTTCTGCCAAATGGAACATAGTTCTTCATTTGTTTATGTTATGCGTGCAAAGAGAACGGGATGTCAAAGGTTTAAAAGATTTGACTGTCGCTCAAAGCCTACTGCATTCCCATATTCCCCTTGTACCTACAAGGGAATAAACAATAAGATAATTTGTACAAATGTTTATCTCAACTAACACGAAGAAGATATAGGAATAAGAGTTTGTAAGAATGGTTAGAGAAAGTCATGTGAGTGTAACATATCAGATTTTTCCTCAACTGCAAGCTGCTTGCTGCTGCAACTGAATGGCAATGAACCTGACAATTGTTTATTGTTTAGATTACTTGCGATATGATACTTTTGCTTACCCACAGCTCGCACTCGTCTGCATGGAAAGTGCTCCATGCATTTTCAAAGAGCAGTAATAGCAAATACTTCTACTAAAAAATTGTATTTTTCCACCCAAAAACTCGACGTCGAGATTTCACCATAAATGTGTTTTGAGAACCCATCCAATAAAGCACTTTTAGAGAGAGTTCCTTGTGTGCGTGCGTGTGTGCGTGTGTGTGTGTGTGTGCGTGTGTGTGTGTGTGTGTGTGCGCGTGTGTGTGTATGTCAGACTGTGGATAGCATAACTCAAGAACGAAAAGTCGGTTAAAAACCAAAGCTGGTTTTTAAATTAAATGTCTTTTAGGGATGCGACACGAAGATTTTAAAGAAAATAGCCCCACCCTAAACTACCCTCTACATGGAAAATTTTTCGAAATTTTTTATTTTCTTCGAAATGGCTCAAACGATTTTGATTAAAATGTCATATATTTAAGATATGTTTATGACAAATGAAATGCATATTTTGAATTTTGTGACTATAGCCCCTGTAGTCCTGTTTACTCTGGATGACTTTTGTATAACTCGTAAACCGTAAGAGATAAACAAAATCTTACTATACAAAAATGTAGATCTCCTTAAAACAAAGTATATGTGAAGTTTGTTGACAATTTCGGAGATATTCCTTGATATTTATGTGAGTTTTGGAATACTTATACACCTCTCAATTGGCCTGCAAAGAGAAGGGAATTTCAAGGCTTTAAAACATGTTTATTATTGCTCAAAGCCTAGTATATTCCCATATTCCCCTTGTACCTACAAGGAAATAAGCAATACGTTACAAATGTTTATGTGTATAATCACGGAGAAGTGTTAGTGGAAGAGTGAGGCGATAATGTGAAAGTAGGGTCCTACCTTTGCCACCTTTGGGCATCTCTCTCTTTGGCTGTAGGTATCCCACAGGAAGGTGATGCCAGTCAGTCAACTGTTTTCCCGGAGACTGGTGCCAAGCGCTCGATACAGGCTGCCTTGGCGGCCCGGGAACAGTGCGCCACCTGCCGCGTCGCCTCACACTCACTGCTCTCCACCTACTTGCCTCACACTAGCATTTAAACAGACTTTAATGGCAATAGGCGAATAGACTAGACCTTAAGCGATAGTCAAATCTTTTAAAGATTTGAGATCCCCTTCTGTTTGTACGCTTAACATATAAACGATGTTCCATTTCACGAAAGTTATAAGTTTTCCGAAACTGACACAAATACAAGGAATATCTCCGAAATGGTTCACTCTACAAAAAATTTATTCAGACATAAATTGTGTATTTTAGCAAGATGTACATTTTTAGTAGAGTAATATTTTCTTTATCTCTTACGGTTTACGAGATATACAAAAATTATCCAGAGTAAATACGACCACAGGGGCTATAGCTAGAAACTTCAAGATATACACTTCATTTGTCATAAAATATCTTAAAACGGCATTTTAATCAAAATCGTCACAGCCATTTTTCAAAAAATCAAAAATTTCCATGTAAGGGTTAGTTTACGCTGGAGAAATTTTCTTCAAAATCTTCGTGTGGCATCCTTAAATGTTATTAAACTTAAACGCTAACTAATTTAGATCTTAAGGGATGTTTGTCTTTTAGTTATGCTATTCAGATACACACATGGACCTTTTTCTAAAAATGCTTTCAAGGGGCCTCAAAATATAAATTAGGAGTGGAACCTGGACATTAAAATGTTGGGTCAAACACAATACAGATGTGACTACAAGCCCCGGATCACCTGAGCTCCAGATATCATCCAAACAGAATATCTAGAA